>OY804586.1:23370189-24570189 GCA_963680875.1 Bathymodiolus brooksi
TTTTAATTAGCCTCATTCCAAAAATACAATCAGTCACTATGAATTAAAGTTTTGAAAATTTTTAAATATTAGCCTCATTCTGAAAGACAATAAGTTAACATATTAGCCAATTAGGAATTAATTTTTTTATAATTCTGAAATACAATTTACATATTAGAAAATAAATTTTCAAAATTCTAAACATAAGCCTCATTCTGAAAAGACAAAATTTACACATGTAAAATTAAATTTTTTAAATTCTAAATTCTAAATATTAGCCTAATTCTATTAAACGACAATTACACCTTTGGAATTAATTTTCCAAAATTACTATTAAACTCTTAAGAAGAAAATGCAATTTTCACAATAAGCAACCCTGAAAATATTAAAATGAAGTAATATTCAATTACAAAATAAAGATTTAGAAGCATACTGTTAATATCTGTACGATCGACAATATCCAATTTTCAACAACTGGCTTATCAGCGACTAATTTCATAAAGATTTTATGAAGGCAGAAGTTGAATATGAGAGAAAATCGTCAATTATATTCACTTTCTATTCATTACCCATGCACACCAACATTTTCCGTGAAACCAGAAAAATCTGGCCATCTGACTACAAGATATTAAAATACTGATATTTTGTCAAATCAGCATAATACAAGAAATATTGTTTAATTTAATCAATGAAGCTCCATGTCATACATATTGATGTTGATGATATTACTTAAAAATATCAGAGCATTCTAATTAGCAAGAGGGAGAAGGGGTAGGGATCAAACAAGAGGGAGAAGGGGTAGGGATCAAACAAGAGGGAGAAGGGGTAGGGATCAAACAAGAGGGAGAAGGGGTAGGGATCAAACAAGAGGGAGAAGGGGTAGTGATCAAACAAGAGGGAGAAGGGGTAGGGATCAAACAAGAGGGAGAAGGGGTAGTGATCAAACAAGAGGGAGAAGGGGTAGGGATCAAACAAGAGGGAGAAGGGGTAGGGATCAAACAAGAGGGAGAAGGGGTAGGGATCAAACAAGAAGGAGAAGGGGTAGGGATCAAACAAGAGGGAGAAGGGGTAGGGATCAAACAAGAAGGAGAAGGGGTAGGGATCAAACAAGAAGGAGAAGGGGTAGGGATCAAACAAGAGGGAGAAGGGGTAGGGATCAAACAAGAGGGAGAAGGGGTAGGAATCAAACAAGAGGGAGAAGGGGTAGGGATCAAACAAGAGGGAGAAGGGGTAGGGATCAAACAAGAGGAAGAAGGGGTAGGGATCAAACAAGAGGGAGAAGAGGTAGGGATCAAACAAGAAGGAGAAGGGGTAGGGATCAAATTAAACTGGTTTAACCCAGTCACATTTTTGTGGCTGTCCCAAACCAGGACCAGAATTTCCTGAGCCTATATGTTGATTTTTTTTTTATGTTCAGTGATTTGAGGTGAGACGTGTTTGTTAATATTTTTTAGCCTGTTCCAAGCCGCCTGGATTTCCGACGCCATACGCCATGGTCTTTTTTTTAGATTAATGATTGGAGAAGAGAGGTTGACATTTTCGTATGTATGATAAAAGCATTTCAAATTGTCCATTCCCCCCAACCGCAGCAGGACACTTAATTTCAAACGTTAATTTGTTACTTGTACATTTGTTGTGTCTTTAAGACACATATGATGGATGCCCACTGCAGAAAATTGAAGGAAATAAAATTCTTGATAATAAGTACACCTATAGTATATGTACAAATATATGTGTACAAGATTTTAATTAAAATTCCGCGAAATGTTGTTGACGACTTTGGCCTATGTCTATGAATAACAATATTTTTAACATGACGTCATGACTTTGATAGTGAGATGTCATTCTGATTAATTTAACAATGTAAGCACCTTTTTATTGTCTTTTGTTACTTAAATACGATTTTTAGAAGTTCATGATATCATTTTAGTTTTAAAATCATTTATTGGAGACTTTTTATTTTATTTTTGGCATTCTCTCCGAGACTGCCAACTTTTATCAACTTCCGGACGAAAGGATTTCAATTTCATCATAAGGAAGATTGTGTGTTGCATGCGCATGCCCATGTTGCTGTAGAGCTCTCTGTGCTCGCTATAAAAAATAGTCTCTGTGTAGCCAGTAATCGCTCAATAGTGCTGTTGTTGCATCAAATATGTGTCAGTATTACCTGTGGCTAAGTGGCATCAAATACTTGTCAGTATTACCTGTGGCTAAGTGGCATCAAATACTTGTCAGTATTACCTGTGGCTAAGTGGCATCAAATACTTGTCAGTATTATCTGTGGCTAAGTGGCATCAAATACTTGTCAGTATTACCTGTGGCTAAGTGGCATCAAATATTTGTCAGTATTACCTGTGGCTAAGTGGCATCAAATACTTGTCAGTATTACCTGTGGCTAAGTGGCATCAAATATTTGTCAGTATTACCTGTGGCTAAGTGGCATCAAATACTTGTCAGTATTACCTGTGGCTAAGTGGTATCAAATACTTGTCAGTATTACCTGTGGCTAAGTGGCATCAAATATTTGTCAGTATTACCTGTGGCTAAGTGGCATCAAATACTTGTCAGTATTACCTGTGGCTAAGTGGCATCAAATATTTGTCAGTATTACCTGTGGCTAAGTGGCATCAAATACTTGTCAGTAGTACCTGTGGCTAAGTGGCATCAAATACTTGTCAGTAGTACCTGTGGCTAAGTGGCATCAAATATTTGTCAGTATTACCTGTGGCTAAGTGGCATCAAATACTTGTCAGTATTACCTGTGGCTAAGTGGTATCAAATACTTGTCAGTATTACCTGTGGCTAAGTGGCAAAACACAAATTTCAAAGTTAAAGACTTAAAAGTTTTAAAAAATGGACAAAATTCAAATTAACTGTGAAAAATACAAAATGTGATTTTTTTTTTCAATTGAAGATTAGATATGAGCAACTTCCCCTTTTGACACCTTTCAAAATCCCCTAATGAACCCACTATGCAAAAGCAGTGCCTGAAATGGACGGTCGTCCGGTCGCCAAATGCGACTAATATCTTATTCGGGCGACCAAAAGCTGCTCCAAATTAGGTAGTCACTGCCCCAACAAAAAATGTCTGGGCGATTGCCTAAAAGACCGCTAAAATTTTTTGTTTTACCGAAACCGGACATAAACTGTAACTTCCAACGGTAGATAACTCTTCTGTTCTAGTCGATAACGGTTTGTTACGAGCACAGCGATTGGTCCAAATACATTTTTGTAGCCAATGAATACACAGCTAATGTAATTTACTGTTCTCCCCATTTATTTATTTTTATCGAGCCAATCAATACACGTTTCCTCCACGTATTCATGTAATACACATGTATTCACTAAATATTAGAAAAGAAACGTTTTTTTTTGGTTTCTTTATGATTTAATTATTAAAATTGTTAAATTTCACGGACGAAGTGGAAAGCTGTGAACAATAAAGAGAATTATGTCAACTTATAATGTTTTTGATCTGGTATCTTCCACGGTTCAGAAATTTATTCATTCAATCTGCTGCAAAATGTACATGTACGAATTTCATTTTACAGAAATCAGAAACCTTTTTGTGTCAATCCTTAGGTAATCATTGAAAAACTTTTCCTCAACAACGGAGAGAAAATCGCTGACAGTAATGTCAAACTACGGAAACGATCTGGCCTGTCACTTCTTTTAAACTTTTCATAGTTCATCTCTATACTACACGGCTACATTTTAATGACAATTTGGAGTGTTTTCTTTTTTGGAACCAGAACTTTTGTTTACAAATTAAAAAATAACAGGAAAAGTTAACAGTTGTTTATATAACAGAAAATGACAGCACCGTTTGTTATTTCAACAAAGTGAGATACTTGTTTGGAATGAATAACCAACTGACATTACCTCGAACAGAGAGGTTATTTTACTTTAAAATCACTTCTTCATAGTGGATTGAAACAAGTGATGTCACTTCACTTTGGGGAGTGCTAGAGCGGTCCTTGTAGTGGCATTAGTCTACTCTTTTCTGGAGGTCTTTAATGTGATCATGGCATTGATCTCCCCTTACACAAACCAGCCTTTTATTGTCCCCATCCGATGGACTAGCATCGTTTCTTGAGACCACCCTAGCCAATGTCATCAAGGTTGTCGAAAAGGTTATAACAAGTAAATTCAGGTTTCATTTGATAGCAATATATGCATTGGGGTGTTTTCGCAATTTCAGCTGCACGCCTGTTACTGTACCAAAATTACCTTGAAGGGCCCCAACCCCCGATAAAAAAAACACAATTAACCTGAAAACTGTTTATATATTGATATCTGATGTCTTTTTACATAAAAAAATGTCACAAAATTTATGGGCCACCATTATGCCATTTGGGCCAGTGACTCTAATATTTTACTGGCCCAAACAAACATTTTTGGGTGGCTGGCCCTCATTTTAGGCACTGAAAAGCCAATCATTTATTTTCTTAATGAAATTGGGTGCTACAAGCAATTAATAAATGAAAGAAAACTGATAACTCTATACTTTACCATAAATAAACATTACTAACAATGGTAGTCATTTATAGACCAGTGTTGAGGTCAACGGACACAATTTTAAAAAGTGACTAACCAAGAAAATATTGTCCTAAATATCATTTACCCAGTTTATATGAAGAAAACAAATTGTTTAAGCTTTTTAAATATGTAAGGATAGTCCAGTGAATTATGAAGAAAATTATTATATGTTTATGAAATAGGTCGGGCAATATCAAAACCTCAAAATTCATAACGTGAGGTGGTTTTCCAACTCAAATCATAAACAAACAAAAATTTGATTGACCAGGTTACAGAAGCATTAAATATGGTTTGGTTTTTGTTTTGGTGTTTAACGCCACTTTCAACAATATTTCAGTTATATCATGGCAGTCAGTTTTATTGGTGGAGGAAACTGGGTACCCTGAGAAAACCACCGACCTGTCGTAAGTCACTGACAAACTTTATCACATAATATTGTATCGATTACATATTAAATATGCATTCTCATAGTAATGAATTAAGAGGGTACTATATGAAAGATTTAACATCAGCAGATAGTGTTATAGGTACATTTGTATATAGTAATAATTAAATAAATGACATAGATAAGGACATTTAACTCTAGTTTTGACCCTGCTTTGAAAAATTTAATTTAGATTTTTAAACTGATTAAGGCAATTGGTATACAAATAATATACATTTTAAATTGGGTTTTTTTTATCCTGAACACAAGAAGACTTTGAAGTTATCAAAGAATCCATAAACCGAAGAAGGACAGACAGCACAATGGCCACAAGTCTGTCCAAAATTTAATTAAAAAAATATTTGGAATAAATATCCCCTAAAAGTTGGGTTAAAAATCATTTGGTTCTGGTTAGAATATAAAATAACTGAAATTCAATAAAAATAGCTGAAACCATCTACACCCCTTTTCAAAAAGGTCATATTTGACCTTTGACCTGTTCTTACGGTGTCATCCAACTTTCAGAGTTTTTGTTTCAGAGGAAAATAGATGAAATCAGTTAAATAACTGAAAAAATCATCCCTGTTTTTATCAATTTAATGAATTCTATAAACATGGACATGGTATTGTATATCCATGCATGAATACCATGTCCAAATGGTCAGTAAACAAAATCTAGTATATTTCATATCTCACCTCAACAAAATTTCCTTCCAGACCAAAATATGGTAATTCAAGATAAATATGCAAATCTTACTATATTTTGGTCTGGAAGGAAATTTTGTTGAGGTGAGATATGAAATATACTAGATTTTGTAAATAAAAATAGATTTACTATAACAAAACTTTACCTTTTTATTTGTCCAGATTTAAATATCCGTCCAGTTTCAAAAAGACATAATTTTACGTTAAGGTCAAATAAAGTGTTTAAATATAGAACCAGTGATGGTAACGTGATCACGTTAATGATTAAACATTTAATTTACTCAATTATTAAAGCATTGAGGTGCATAGGTTATAATTTATACATATAAATAACCTTTAACCCTATCTTTAAGTGTGAAAAATAATTTCTTATTGTTGATATTTGGGCAATTTCAAAACAGGTCCAAATTGCAAAGTTCAACTAGAGTTCAAATATTTTAAATACATTTTGTCTGTGACAAAAAAGTCTAAGAAGCTGCCATTTGGCTGTGGTTTCTAAAAAAGATTGTTTCAATACAAAGATGAATGTTTTAAATGGCACTTTCAAACAGATAATTTGGTAAAATATTTATGAGTTCTACAGAAATTAAATATAATAGGTCCATGGACTAGGAGCTGCCAGTAATTCAGTCTATGAAGATTTTTTTCCCAATACGATACAAAGATGGATCTTTTTAAATGGCACTTTCGACATGTTCAACAGATAAATAGATAAGTAATTTATAAAACAGATAAATAGATAAGTAATTTATAAGAGTTAGAAAAATTCAATACAAAAGGTCCCTGGATTAGGAGTTGTCTGTAATTCAATTAGACTGTGGTTTCTAAAAAGATTGTTTCAATACAAAGATGGATGTTTTTAAATGGCACTTTCAACAGATAATTTGGAAAATATTTAGGAGTACAGAAATTAAATACAAAAGGTCCCTGGATTAGGAGCTGCTTGTAATTCTGTTTGATTGTGGTTTCTATGAAGATTTTTTTTCTCAACATGATACGATACAAAGATGGATGTTTTTATAAGGTACTTTCAACAGATAATATTACTGGTAGGTCAGATATTTTTATTTGCCAATAAAGGACCCTTACCTGTGGGGAGTTATTATATACAGTAGTTCCCCTCCTTAGATTTATATTTGACTTTGATTTGATTTAGTGGTTAACACCACTTTCAACAATATTTCAGCTATATTGTGGCGGTATGCTTTATTGGGGGAGGAAACAGGAGTATGCAGAGAAATCCACCGACCTGCTGCAAGAAACTGAAAAACTTGATCACATGTTGTATCAAATACACCTTGCCATGAGCGAAGATATTTTGAAATAAAAGACCAAATTGGAACATGTTTATTTGTCAGGAGTATAATTTTGCCTCTGTTTTTATTATAACTGTTTTAGACTAAACGTGTTGTATTTTTTTTCTTTCATTTTTCATCTGATCAGATGCTCAATTCAAGATGACCTAAAAATTAAATGTTTAATTCAAGATAACTTAAATGTAAGCAGATAGATGAACTGTTATATAACAGATAAGACTAGGCAAGTGGAAATAAATATAGAATATACGTACACTGTCCGTGAACATAAAATATAGAATATACGTACACTGTCCGTGAACATAAATATAGAATATACGTACACTGTCCGTGAACATAAAATATAGAATATACGTACACTGTTCGTGAACATAAATATAGAATATACGTACACTGTCTGTGAACATAAATATAGAATATACATAAACTGTCTGTGAACATAAAATTTATTTAGGCGAACTTTAGAATCAGGAAGAAAAACAAGCCTCGGGCGATCTTTTCTCTCCTGTTTTGAAGCGAGTACAAATAAACTTTATATTCTCCGTCAATGTATGTTGTGTTTATCCTGCAATGTCAAACAGGTCATAAGTTTTAAATTAAACGGTAAAACTAAGATACAAAATACAGGATAAATGATTATAATAATAATTAATTGATAACAATGAACGACAATAAATAACAAATTCTGAAAACAAGCATAGCTTCAAGTAAATACAAATATTTATAACTGCATTGGCAAAATATACAATAGGCTCAAGTCATGTGTGAGCCTGTATCACTCATCTTGTTGTCATTGATAAAAACTGGTGGTACCATGTTAACCTTACTGGCCCAAGGTGGTGGCCATCTTAGTTTTCTCATTGACACACACAAAAAAACCCAGAAAACTTTTGATTTAAAGGAACCCACAATGATCCTTTATTTACATTGTGTCAGAGTGCCATCATTTCAGCAGTTTTTGAAAGAAAATGACATTTAAACATTTTTCTGTATGGTCTTGTGTTAGATATGTCCAGAAGTGGTGGCCATCTTGATTTTTAGATCTACACAAAAATAACCAATTCAATTTTCTGCAGGACAAAAAACTTTAATTTTCCTATCCAATTTTATGATAATCAATTAGTATTAATAACTTTAATTTTTCTGTCTAGTGTCAGCAGCAGAAGAAGGTGAAGAAAATTTGGAAAGACAAGGGAATAAATGGATGCAGACGATGACGGACACAAAGTGATGACAATGCCCAACATGATCCTTAATAATGGATCAGGTGAGCTAAATAGATAGCAATTTCTTTATATATACAGGCGGTGGACAAAAGTATTCAGACGCTTCCAATATTCCTTACCTACATGTATTTTAAATAGAGCTACAAATTTTCCAAAATTTATCCAGAAGTTAAGGCTTAAGGATAATTCTTTTGAAAAATTGTATTTATTTTTATATTGTGAAAATTGGAAGCGTCGGAATACTTTTATCCGTAATATAAAAATATGTTACAATGCTTTCTATACATATT
The DNA here is from genome assembly GCA_963680875.1 of Bathymodiolus brooksi. Classification (NCBI taxonomy): domain Eukaryota; kingdom Metazoa; phylum Mollusca; class Bivalvia; order Mytilida; family Modiolidae; genus Bathymodiolus; species Bathymodiolus brooksi. The sequence goes on from OY804586.1 coordinate 23,378,669, forward strand.
TGATAATCAGAAATTTATAAACAGTGTGTTCTGATTCTTACTGATTCATAGGAATCCTGAAAATGAGATGTACAGTACATGAGTTTATAAAGTTAATGATTTTATTAAACAATACAGGTAATCAAACCTGTCTTATGTGGCCTTACAAGGGAACATTGAAATAGGGTCACATAAGACAGCAGTTTGCACCAAAAACCACTAGCCCTATGCCCAGTCTAGTAAAAATTGGTTTGGGCTAGTGAAAATTGCTTAAAATTTGCTTAATCAAATAGAAACATTTTTCCTTAATGCAGTTCAGGCTAGTTTGTCAAATTGTTTTTGGCACAGACTGAGACAGGTGGTCACTAAATATAGGTTTGATCATTATGAAATGTACTATGAAACTATAATGAAGGGGAATTAAAATTAAGGTCACATAATACAATTTATTGCTTAATAGAGGTGGTCACTAAAGCAGGTTTGAATGTTCTATAAAACACATGAAAATCTCATAATATCCTGCTATTATTTATTTTTTGTGCTTTTTCAATATTCAATATTATATTAATTGGAAGATGTCATGCATTTTAATATTTGACACTGTTAATATAAGATTTTACTGTTGCAAATAGCATAAACTTTATAGCCTCTGATTAAGTAGATGTCATTCATTTTAATATTTGCCACTGTTAATATAAGATTTTACTGTTACAAATAATATAAACTTATAATTATAACTTCTGGTTTAAGTCTTGTCAGTAAATCTGAATTTGCAACTGTAAAATCGAAGATTGATAACAGCAAATATTAATACACAATAAAATTAGTTCCTAATTGGATCTCTGAATCATAAAACTGTATTGTATGAAAATTACAAAAATTTAAATATTTGCAACCCTAAAATTTAAGATTGACATAGAGAAATATTTACATGTTGTACAATTAACGAATATTTAATGCAATATTAATTTTTAAAAAAACCATCAGAATTGCATTTTAACAGGTTTTCAAGCAAGATTTTGTGAAAAATAAGGGCTTTTTTAGGGCAAAATTCTTAAAAAATAAGGGCTATTTTTAGGACTTTTTAGACAAAAATAAGGGCTGAAATTCAATAATCAATATAAAAGAAAAACATTCTGTACTCATCTCCAGGGAGAACATACATACACCAGAGGCTCTCAAGAGCCTGTATCGTTCACCTGGTCATCAAAAGAACCAATTGGTCCTATGTAAAAACTATGTCCTGCAGTGGTAGTCATCTTGGATTTCCAATCAACATAAAAAACACAAAGTTTGTAAAGGACCTTCCAATGATTGATGCACAGATTAGGTTCAATCAGTGCAATAGCTTCAGAGAAGAAAATATTTCTGTATTTTTCCATATGGTCCTGTGTTAACTATGACCTGTGGTGGTGGCCATCTTGGATTTCAGATCATCACAAAAAACACAAACTTAATAAGAGACCATTCAATGATCATTCATGCACAGAATGGGTTCATTCAGCTCAGTAGTTTTTAAGAAAAAGATTTTATTCTATATTTTCCAATATGGTACTGTGTTAAAACTATGTCCTGCATAGGCAGCCATCTTGGATTTCGGATCGGCATGAAAAAAAATTTTTTTTAGAAGACCTTCAAATGATTATTCCTGGGCAGTTTGGTTTCAATTGTCCAAGTGATTTAAGAGAGGAAGCGTTTTGAAACATTTTTCCCATAGGGTCCAATGTTAAACTAAGTCCTGCCGTAGCCGCCATTTTGAATTTGATATCGGAACAAAAAACCTAAAGTGTGTAGAGGACCATCCAATGTACAGTTTGGCTTTAATCATATTTGTAGTTTCTGAGAAGAAGGCATTTGAAAATTTTTCCATAGGGTCCAATGTTAATCTATGTCCTGTGGTGGCGACCATCTTGGATTTCCAATCGGCAGAAATTTAGTAAAGGACATTCCAATGATCATTCATTTACAGTTTGGGTTCAGTCAGTTCATTAGTTTCAGAGAAGAAGATCTTCGAAATTTCAGCCAATCAGAGCATATTATTGGCCCTGGCAGCCATGTTGAATATCCGACTGGAACGAAAAACATGGTCATCAACAGCGATATTCAGCATATCAATACAACCAGATTAAAGTAATCTGATATGGTGCAAATCCATGCTGAATATGATGCTGATATTTTATGTTGCATAAATTTATCAAAAATTTCCAAAATTTGAAAATTTAGGATTTTCACAAAAAAATTAAGGCTTTTTTAGGATTTTGAAGCTTTAATAAGGAATATTAGGGCTGTTGTCAAATAGTAAGGAAAATTAGGAAAATAAGGGCCCACTTGAAAGCCTGTTTTAATGTACCCAGAATATCATCTGCATCTGTACATGTAGTTATGCAAATTTTTTGGGGTAATACAATATAAATAAATAATAAGTATTTTACGCCTTCAAATTATAAATCTCATCCAATCATAATTAAGAGTTCATTTTTTTTTTATAGCTGATGAACTGTTGCATAAAATAATAAGTATTTTACCCCTTCAAATTATAAATCTCGTCCAATCATAATAAATGGTTCATTTTTCTGGATACAAGTATCTGATGAACTATCTTTGTACACTGTTGCATAAAATAGTGATTTCTACAAAATGTACATGTAATTTATGTAAAGAATAAAAAAAGAATAAATATAAGACAATATTACTGTTTGACCATACCACTTACCAGTACAACCAGACAATATAAATAGTCCTTAGAGTCATAAGTAGTTAGTAGTGTATCTATAAATACCAGTAACAATATATAAAATAGTACATGTAATTAGCAATACCTACATGTACAGTCAAACCTGTATATAAAGGCCACTCAAGGGAACCAGAAAAAAGGCCTTTATGAGCAGTTGCCCTTTATATACAGGTTAAAATTATATGCACCATACATTAATGGGAAAAATGAGACTGCCTTTTGTAGACAGTGATTAGTTACATAGAGGTTCCCTTTAAGACAGGTTTGATTGTATACATGTTATATAATACCAACTTATAACAGCTTAGCTGATGCTACATGTAGTAATCCTCCAGATATTGTGACCTCTGTGATTGAGAAAACAGATGTTTATCAGTTGATAATGGACACCGATTTTTGATGTTTCTCACAATTGTATACATAATGGACACTGATTTGCTATGTTTCTTACAATTGTAAATATAACGGCTACGCTAGTAGGGGATGATATTGATATTTTAGCAATATTTTATTAAGAAATTGGACAAAGTAAAATTACAATGGTATCAAACGGTAAGCTTCAATCTTTTTGATTTTTCCATGATTATGAGTTAAGTGTTTTCATATTAATAATGCTATACCCTTAATCCAATTCTCTTAGAGATGATGAAAGCATTGGTATGGAAGGAGTACAGACTACACGTAGCAAGATTTTGAGTTAGTTTTCCATTACTAATGTTACCTCTACATTAACCTCCCTCTCCCCCCCCCTCCCACTTCTTTGAGAAATAAATAGCAATTTCTGTATTGATGGTAGAATTCATTCTCTTAGAGATGATGAAAGCATTGGTATGGAAGGAGTACAGACTACACGTAGCAAGATTTTGAGTTAGTTTTCCATTACTAATGTTACCTCTACATTAACCCCCCTCTTCCTCCCCCCCCCCCCCCTTCCCACTTCTTTGAGAAATAAATAGCAATTTCTGTATTGATGGTAGAATTCATTCTCTTAGAGATGATGAAAGCATTGGTATGGAAGGAGTACGGTCTACACGTAGCAAGATTTTGAGTTAGTTTTCCATTAATAATGTTACCTCTACATTAACCTCCCTCCCCCCCCCCCCTCCCACTTCTTTGAGAAATAAATAGCAATTTCTGTATTGATGGTAGAATTCATTCTCTTAGAGATGATGAAAGCATTGGTATGGAAGGAGTACGGTCTACACGTAGCAAGATTTTGAGTTAGTTTTCCATTAATAATGTTACGTCTACATTAACCCCCCTCTCCCCCCCCCCCTCCCACTTCTTTGAGAAATAAATAGCAATTTCTGTATTGATGGTAGAATTCATTCTCTTAGAGATGATGAAAGCATTGGTATGGAAGGAGTACGGTCTACACGTAGCAAGATTTTGAGTTAGTTTTCCATTAATAATGTTACGTCTACATTAACCCCCCTCCCCCCCTACACACACACACACACTTCTTTGAGAAATAAATAGCAATTTCTGTATTGATTATAATATTCAATCTCTTAGAAAGCATTGAAATTTACCATGATTATGAGTTAATTTTTCATTAATAAAATGCTATCCTACCACAACCCCCCCCCCCCCCCCCTTTTTTTTTCTTTTTTTTTTATAGAAATAAATAGAAATTTCTGTATTGATAGTAGCAATCATACTCTAGATGATGAAAGTATTGGATTCAATGGAATGAGTATATTACAGGCTATGTGTAGCATGATTTTGAGTCAGTTTTCTATTAATAATGTTACACCCCCCCCCCCCTTTTCTGGAAAAATAAAATACTTTCTGTATTGATGGCAGTATTTTTTCTCTTAGAGATGATGAAAGCATTGGGATATAATGAGTACCCCTCCTTTTTTTTAAAGAAATAAATAGCAATTTCTGTATTGATAGTAGCAATCATACTGTAGACAATGAAAGCATTGGATTCAATGGAACAAGTATCATTGCAGCAGTCTACGAATAGTTAGGGGAATAGGATTAGAGTTATGGTGTTTAATGCCACTTTCAACACCATAACCCTCTTTTCTATGCATAGACAATAATACTCATTCCATTGAATACAATGCCTTCATTGTATAGAAAGGATAAAAAATAATTATTCTTACTTTCAAGGAAAATCAAATCATAAACACATTTATAAGCCAATCTTACGACTATCGACTATCGTATGCACACATCTGAGTCATTTGTGACAAGATTAACAAAATGAGAACACTTTATCGATACATGTATTAAGGAAGCCATGTTATTTCTTCACTTTTCCCAGTATGGTATAAATGTTATCTTAATCAATATGATGGTTAAACTTGAGAATTAATTCTGATTCTTATTTTTTTAATTATGTAATAATACCGTTAATTAAACATTTTCATTAGGGTGAGTATTTGCTGAATAATATTTTAACAAATCCTTGGCATTCATCAATTTATTCCTTCTCTTTTCTCAGTATGGTATAGAATAGAATATGTTTATTTGTCAATTAAAGACGCCCATGATACAATTACGTATAGGAGAATGTCCGAGTAACTCTCCATTCCTTAAAAATAATGGAGCCGAGGCCCCGAAAGGCCCGATGCCCATTGTTTTTAAGGAATGGAGAGATACGAGGACATTCTCCAACTTAAAATCCACCCATTGTACTTTATTAATTTGATTAATTATTAATCTTGAAACAAAAAAAGTCTGTGTATAGTATCTAAAGTACAAAGTATTAAATTGTTTGCCCCTTGTGGGACCTTAAAAGTACAAAAAGAACAATAACTCTCCATCCCTTAAAAATAATGGAGAGTTTTGACAATAGATTTACATCACAGGTGGATTTTAAATGAAATTCACAATATTTACATTAATTGGTATGATTAGATTGATTAGATTTAACATACAAGACATACAAATACATGTAAATATACAATTTTGTAATCAATAATTTTGACAAGTATAGTGATCCCTGTAATAGATTAAGAGACAGTGCATTATCCACAGTTGTATATCTAACACAGATATATAATTATTATTATTAATATTGTATAACATAAAATATTACTATTATTAATTTTGAATTATATCATTTCTAGATGAATGTAACTTTAGTATCATATCAGAAAGTTGATTTATGATGAAATTGTCTACATTGGACATTAACCATATAAATTGCTCTCTAATATCTAAATGTTTAAAGTTATAATTATTATTATTTATAAGATCAATAAATGGTGTTCTCACATTTTGAAGTGCTTCACATTTTAATAAGAAGTGAATTTCATCTTCAACTTCCTTTAAACATAATTTACAAATTCTTTCTTTTGCCTGAAGCCCTCTGTGTCTTCCTCTTTCTATTTCTAAATGAATACTTATTCGTAATTTTGAGAGTAAAATTCTTTGTTCATCATTTTTCATAGATAAATAGGGTTCTAGACTTATGTTATTCTTATATAATCTATATGTTCTTAATTTATTTCCAAAATCCTTATTAATTTTATCATCATGTAAAGATAGGAACCACAGACTATTATAATTAGATTTAAGTTTAGTGTACAAAAAAATGTTTTAAATTTGTTTTTGAGTTCATAACAAATCTTAAGTCAAGTTTTAAATATTTTATTAAGGACAGGATAGTACTATACCAACTTTTCTTATTCTGATCAGATAATAATTTTGATACAGAGAGAGCCTCAGACAAAAGAATGTCTTTACTATTAGATAAACGAGTTAAATAAGAAAACATAGAAATTATTATTTCAATAAATAAAGGATATCTTCCGAGTTCTCCAATCACTGCCAGGTTAGAGCTTCTTTTCCCAACTCCAAGTGAAAATTTACAAAATTTCATATGAGCTTTTTCTGCTTTTAGGTCATTACATAATTTTGAAAAATAATTATCTCCCTTGTCTAATAATTTCTGGGGATCAAATGTACCCCACACTTCATATGTTAAAATAGGCTTAACAGTATGGTCAAATACATGTAATTGGATTTTAATTTTCGTCTTATGCCCTTCAAAATATTTATACATTTTAAATAAGGCTTTTAAGCCTCTTTTATATAATTCTTCTTTAGCATCTGAGAAGCTCCCAGAGGCATTAAACATTACCCCTAAATATCTGTATTGTTTAACTTTTTCAATCAACCGATTATCAATCATAAAAGTAACTGGGAACAGTCTTCCAGTACTATTAAATACTAGTGATTTAGTCTTATCAGTATTAATTTCCATACCCCATTTTTTTTTTACAGTACTGAGATAATTTATCCAGACTGTTTTGTAGTCCTTCTGCAGTTTCAGAGAGGAGAACAATGTCATCAGCATATAATAAACAGTTTAATGTTAGACAATTGAGGGTAGGAGGATTACAAGTTTGGTCAAAAATTTCTGGGAGATCATTAATAAACAGTTTAAACAGGTTGGGCTTAGATTATCCCCTTGGCGAACACCAATGTTGGAAGAAAATGAATCATTTACATTTGATCTGTCGGTTTTTACACATAATTCTGTTTTTTGATACATGTTTTTAATAATGTTATAGAATAAGTCACTTACCTCGTTCTTCCTTAATTCATATAAAAGGCCATCATGCCTCACTTTATTAAAAGCCTTTCTCAAGTCAATAAAACATGAAAAAAGGACTTTTGGATTATTCTGGGTATATTTTTCGATAAGAGTCTTCAGAACAAACATATGATCACTTGTTCTTTTATTTTTACAGAAACCAATCTGTTCTGGTCTAATAATATTTCTTTTAAATAAAAAATTCTCTAATCTTGTATTAAGTATTTTGGCAAATAATTTTCCCAATGTACTACCAATTGTAATACCTCTATAATTTGTGGGATCATCTTTAGGGCCACTTTTATAAATAGGAACAATGAACCCATTTGTCCAAGATGAAGGAAAAGAGCTTGTCGACAAAACAAAATTAAATGTTTTATTGAAACTTTTCAATAGGAATGACTGGCTACTTTTCAACATTTCATGTGTAATATAGTGACTGTTAATACGAATTAATATAAATGAAATTAAAGTAAAAAGGAACTGGGTTAAAACATGTTTAGGACTTGAGGCAGTACATGTGTAATTATAGACATAAATATATTTGTGGCACGGTTACACCTATTAAGAAATTAACGTTCCATATAGGGAATATGTGTAGGACCTGAGGCAGTACAAGTCAAGGGAATTGTAAGCGATACCAGGTGGGGGAGACAGGATATATATCAAAAGAGACTGGTTTGGGACAGTTATGGACAAGAACTATGGAGTAACAAAGGGGAACGAAAGGCTAAGGGGAGACCAAGTGACAGCCAGATAAATTACGTCCACAGATGGGACTTATAAATAGGGAGATGGCGAGCAGAAGAGGTAGACCCCTTTTGGGGGAACCTTTCGGACTGGAAGTGTTTTGGCAGAACCTTTTGGAACTACCTCTAAAATAACAAGTGTTTTTGATAGACTTTTGGACTCTGAATTGTGAACTGAAAAACTATACGATCACGGAAATTTATATTGTAGTGAAATTATTATTATTGTTAATTAAATTAAATTATTCAAACTCAATAGTCTTATACATGTCCATACCGCTGGACTTCTTATTTTTTAATGAAAATATTCCTTCTATTATTTCTTTATCTGTAATTCTAAAATCGAGTTCTGAAAAAATTTGTTCCTCTTCTAACCTTTTAAGATCCTTTTTAATATCTGAATTGGGAGCATTCAATTTGTTATTATTGAGCTCTTGAAAGTAATTAAACCAGGTAATATTTGCAATGTCAGAAGAAGTTGTCTTATTGTCTCTAGATAGGTCATTTAATAAGGTCCAACATTTACTTGGATTGTTTTCCTTAAGGTTATCAAGTTCATCTATTATATTTTTTCTGAAATCTTTCAGTTTCTTTTTTCTAGTTTTCCTATATATTTTAAGTAGTGAGAAATAAAATCCTCTAACTAGAGGATCCTTACTGTATTGTTTTAGCAATTTCTCCTTGTCATCTAACCGTCATCGTAAATTGAAAAGAGATGAATCAAACCACTTGGGTTGTCTTTCTTTATTCAAAATCTTACTATTTCTTGTTTTCCTTGGACTCTTTAGTTTCAAAGACATATTAGCAGCTTCCGTAATAATACAGTTTAGATCATTTACCATTGAGTCAATATTATTATAATTATTTTCATTAAAATTAATTATTAGTTCATCTATTCTAGTTGATGACATAGCATTTTGGAAAAGTTGAGTTGAATTTTCATCCCATTTGTAGGTGGATGGAGAAGGGTGTGATCTACTATCAGAAGTATTATAGATTTGATGACCAGTTCTCAGCATTATAGAGATTTGGCAGTGATCAGACAACTCACCTAAGAATTTATTTACTTTAAAAAATAAAATATTTTTAATTAAACTTTCAGATGATATGAAATAGCCCACAACACTGCTACCGTTAGGTGTGAAGCAAGTAAATTCACCCATGAAATCACCTGAAATACGTCCATTTAATATTCTTAAGCCAGTATGAATGCACAATTCATTTAAAGTTTTACCTCTTGTGGACAACACACTATCCTCACTATGTCTGGTATATAAATTAATATCTGGTGAAAAATTCTCAAAAATAGGAATATTATTTATTGTGTTATCAGCTGGCATAAAATCTAATGCGTGGGTACCAGTTCTAGCATTCAAATCACCTGCTAATATTATTTTCCCGTCATTTGTGTATTTAGATATATCTTTCTCAATAAGCTCAAGAATATCATCTTGAAGTTTTCTCGAGTATGAGGAGTACTCAGGGGGGTTATAAATAAAGCATATATAGATATCATCCTTCAGTCCAAAAAAGGATTTACAAAGTAAAAGCCAAATATAGTTATTATTTTGGTGTTCCAGAAATTTAACACCAGTTCTTAGTTGTGTTTTAACAAAGACAGATATACATGTACCCCCTGAACGTTTGTTGGTACCTTTAGATTTTGGTCTAATTAAATGGACTGATCTAAACCCGTCTAGCATCAGCAAGTTTTCTAAAGAACAATGGGTTTCCATAACACATATAATATCGTTTTCCTTTATTTCATTTATGAATGTTTTATCACTATACTTGTCAAAACCTTTGTGTTTGTGCCCATTTATATTCCAGCACCCAATATGTAAATTATTCTTGTTCACCTTATCTAAGCACATATCAAATGAAAATAACAAAATAAAGCAGTTCCTGTGAATAACAGAATTATAATGTTAGGAGAATACACAAATAATAATAATATTACTTCTCCATCATAGTAAAACAGCAGTCAGTGTGTAAAGGGAGATAACCTGTATATATAAACTAGAATACAATACACTGTACATTGTACAACACATGTACTGTACATATTCATTTTTTACCTTAAATATTCCAAATACAGGACCCAGTCATAATCAGTAATCAATAGGAATTATCTTTTACCAGGATATTAAAATAATTCAAAAATATTAGTAATTATAAATTGTCTTTCCAATTTTCATTAGTTTTACCAAGATATTAAAATACAACATAAAATTTTAAATATAATACATTTGTAGTAATTAAAAATTGCCTTTCAAACATTAACTCTGCTGTTTTTCTACTATGACATATGTTATGTTCCCTACACAACCATAGTAATAACTGTTTTTCTACTATGACATATATGTTATGTTCCCTACACAACCATAGTAATAACTGTTTTTCTACTATGACATATGTTATGTACCCTACGGCTACACAACCATAGTAATAACTGTTTTTCTACTATGACATATGTTATGTTCCCTACACAACCATAGTAATAACTGTTTTTCTACTATGACATATGTTATGTTCCCTACACAACCATAGTAATAACTGTTTTTCTACTATGACATATGTTATGTACCCTACACAACCATAGTAATAACTGTTTTTCTACTATGACATATGTTATGTACCCTACACAACCATAGTAATAACTGTTTTTCTACTATGACATATGTTATGTTCCCTACACAACCATAGTAATAACTGTTTTTCTACTATGACATATATGTTATGTTCCCTACACAACCATAGTAATAACTGTTTTTCTACTATGACATATGTTATGTACCCTACGGCTACACAACCATAGTAATAACTGTTTTTCTACTATGACATATGTTATGTTCCCTACACAACCATAGTAATAACTGTTTTTCTACTATGACATATGTTATGTTCCCTACACAACCATAGTAATAACTGTTTTTCTACTATGACATATGTTATGTACCCTACACAACCATAGTAATAACTGTTTTTCTACTATGACATATGTTATGTACCCTACACAACCATAGTAATAACTGTTTTTCTACTATGACATATGTTATGTTCCCTACACAACCATAGTAATAACTGTTTTTCTACTATGACATATGTTATGTTCCCTACACAACCATAGTAATAACTGTTTTTCTACTATGACATATGTTATGTACCCTACACAACCATAGTAATAACTGTTTTTCTACTATGACATATGTTATGTTCCCTACACAACCATAGTAATAACTGTTTTTCTACTATGACATATGTTATGTTCCCTACACAACCATAGTAATAACTGTTTTTCTACTATGACATATGTTATGTACCCTACACAACCATAGTAATAACATTGAAGTCTTTGAAAGATTTGAAAATTTACCTCAAAAGAGAGAAATTAAAATTGAACCCAAAATGTCCATTATAAAACACTATTCTTGTGATCATTATTATACCACTTCATGTACCATATACAAATTACAATACAAGTATGGTTAAAATTACAATACAAGTACATGTATCAACAAATTGATCAGTATTCAAGTTATTTGTTTATGTAAATTGGGGGTACCAAGAATTCTTTGTTGTATTTGTATACTGTGATGGGTTAAAACTTGTGCCCCATGGGTACATGAGAAAAGGGGGGACTGCTGGTACTTCTGAATTATTGTATCCCAATTGTGTTGGGGGGCCATAATTCTTTGGGGATGTTTGTTTACTCTTATTGAACATGTTGACATTATGTCTTTGACCTGCCCTAAACCCATTTTGTTTAGGTCTTGTGACCTCGATATGAAGAACTTTCTTCATATTGAATTTTTTGCTTGTTACAAACACATTAGTTCCCTCATCTGTTAAGTGAGGGCCATTTCTTAAGTAAAATTTCCTTATAGGGACATTTCCATTGGACAGCACTGAGTTATTACAAATTGTAACATTTGATTTATTGAGATATTTATATTGAAACAAAATATTACTCTCTACAATTTTATTATTCAGCTCCTGTTCAGTCATTGCAAGGAAAGGCAGAGACAGGATAATTTTGGCAAATTTGCAATGACTGGAATTAGTGGAAAGAGCAGAAATATATTAATCACAGATTTTAACACATTGTTCTGGAGTGCCATTCCTTAAATTGTTAGTAAAAACATGCAATAAGATGCAGTCATAGTCTTGGTCTAATTCATCAATTTTTTCAAACATTTCATCAAATGTATATCCAACGTACTTATGTATTAAACAGTTGCTAAGAAAATTTTCAGTTCGAATGCGATCTATGTGGGAGTTTCGAATTAGTAAGATTTTTGCATGCTTATTGTCAGAGTTCTGCTGCAATTGTTCGTTCAAACTCTCGTCAGCTTCAGATAGTGGAGAGAAACGATTAGATGTTTCAATGTCAAATTCAGATGATTCTCTGTACCTATTTCGTGTTCCAAGTTTAGGTGCATGTGAATTCCTTTAAATTCTTGTCTACATTTACATTTGAGTCATGTTGAAGTTGTACCGGTATTTTCGATGCAATTTTGGATAAGCTTTCAGCAATACCAGATTTGGCTGAAACTGTTTTATCCAGTGTTTAGCAGGTCTTGTCTAAATTGTGGTTGATTTTTTCAATCTCACTTGTAACTTTAAATGTGATCTTAATCAATATAAGAAGAAAACTTAAGTAGAGTCTGGTTCTTTTTTTTATTGTTATTACGAAACAATTTTAATTTGTTTTCTCTCCTGAGAGCGAATATTTGCTGAATAAAATTTTACTAAATCCTTGTCTTCATATCAGGGATGATCCCGATTAGAAAAAAAAAAAAAAATGAAATCAATGAAATACATGTGAAACCATCTACAAAATGGTCATTTTTGACATGTTCTGACTGTGTCCACCCACATTTGGAAAACAATTTTCAGAGGAAAATAGCTGAAATCAGTTAAATAACTGAAAATAATTATCCCTTTCATATAAATGTTTCAGCCACAAGGCATTCATCACTGTTTTATTTTTATCAAGCCTGTTACATGCTGCTAGATTTGAGATTAAATGTAAAACAGTGATGAACGCCTTGTGGCCGAAACATTTGAATGAAGACAACAATTTTCTTTTTCTTATACAGTTAAACCTACCCATGAGATCACCCCTAAATCTGCACATGAGATCACCCCTAAACCTGCCCATGAGATCACCCCTAAACCTGCCCATGAGATCACCCCTAAACCTGCAACATGAGATCACCCCTAAACCTGCCCATGAGATCACCCCTAAACCTGCCCATGAGATCACCCCTGGTCTAAACCTGCCCATGAGATCACCCCTAAATCTGCCCATGAGATCACCCCTGGTCTAAACCTGCCCATGAGATCACCCCTATATCTGCCCATGAGATCACCCCTGGTCTAAACCTGCCCATGAGATCACCCCTAAACCTGCCCATGAGATCACCCCTAAATCTGCCCATGAGATCACCCCTAAACCTGCCCATGAGATCACCCCTGGCCTAAACCTGCACATGAGATCACCCCTGGCCTAAACCTGCCCATGAGATCACCCCTAAACCTGCCCATGAGATCACCACTAAACCTGCCATTGAGATCACCCCTAAACCTGCCATTGAGATCACCCCTAAACCTGCCCATGAGATCACCCCTAAACCTGCCCATGAGATCACCCCTAAACCTGCCCATGAGATCACCCCTAAACCCGCCCATGAGATCACCCCTAAATCTGCCCATGAGATCACCCCTAAACCTGCCCATGAGATCACCCTTAAACCTGCCCATGAGATCACTCCTAAACCTGCACATGAGATCACCCCTAAACCTGCCCATGAGATCACCCCTAAACCCAGACTTGGGGTCAATTACATTCAAATGTAATCGATTACATTACAATTACTTTGCAATTTTCATGATTACATTACATTACGATTACATCAATTTTCAAATGTAATCGATTAAATTACAATTACTTTGTAAATGTAATCGATTACATTACTGATTACATTTAATGTCATGACAACCAATCTATTAGTGTTTAAAACTTTTATGTTATTTTGTCTCATGTTTATCTGTTCAATATCTCTTATTTAATGTATTTCTTACTCAGAACTATGAATTACAATTCAGTTTTAATGTGATCATTACATACAATAACATACAGTACATTGTAAATTATAAACAGCAATTCTCATTTTCCTTTTTTCAAAAAATATGTTGTGTCTTATTACTATAATCAATATTCATTCCATCTTATACTATTAGTAAATATTATAACATACATTTGCACATTTTAATAATATATATCAAATAATTTCAAACATCCTATCAATAGTTTATTGTGGATAATAAACTAGCAGTTAAGTCCTGTGCCACAGATAAAATTTGTAATTATGGTCTTATTTTTATGACACCAAATTATGTAACAATCACCATTACTAAATTTCACATCATATAATTCAGAAGATAAAAAAACAAAGGTCATTCTGGTTCTAAAAATTTGCTTAAATTTAAAAATATGCACAATTTCTCAGTCTAAATATGAAAACTAAATCCTTAATTTATGTAAATAGATTTAATAAAATATCCATTACAGGTTGCATAGTAATCCACAAATAATGAAAATGATCATATAATCCAATATTAAAAGGAAAATCAGCACCAAAATAAAACTTGCTTTTTATCACTTAATTTGTAATATGTATGATTGAAAATATTTTGTTATTCTACCATATAATTTACATTTTGCTTTTTATGTAATATCTTTATTGAAATTTAGATCTCTTTTTAAACTTGTATAAGAAATCTTCGTGAGATACCTACATTTTGTATGTTTTGGTTTATATATAATATTTCTTTATCTTATGGGAATCGTGAGGACATGGCGATAGTCTTTCATAGAAGCAATTTCATATATGAAATCTTGAAAGTTGTGTCAGACAATTTAAAATTTTAGAGCTTGTTGTGTTTTACACAAGCTGACAAACTGTTTTCACTGAAATTTTGAAATCCTAAAGTAATTGAAATTGAGATATTATTTGTTTGGATATCAAGTCTTTGAAGCCATAATTAATACATAACATTTTTTGTACCTGTGATAGTTTTGATTGCAATTAATCATAGAATAATATCTTTTGATCATGTTATTATTGTCACTTAATTTTAATAGATTTTTTTAGGGAATTTTTAACAATTGAATTTCATAACATATTTTTTTATTTAGATGTCAATAAACTTTATATTTTTTCTGGTAAACCATTCTACATTATTTGTTTAATAAATTTCATGAAGAAAATTCATTTACATAAATCATACATTAAATATCTAAGGAGATATGTTTCAAGACAAAATAAGTCAAAATGATGAAAAGTAATCTAAATGTAATCAGAAAGTAATCATGATTACACGGTCAAAATGAATGTAATCGATTACATTATGATTACATGTAATCTAAAAAATGGCCGATTACATGAAAAAATGTAATCGATTACAACTGATTACGATTACCCCATGTCTGCCTAAACCTGCCCATGAGATCACCCCTAAATCTGCACATGAGATCACCCCTAAACCTGCCATTGAGATCACCCCTAAATCTGCACATGAGATCACCCCTAAACCTGCCCATGAGATCACCCCTAAACCTGCCCATGAGATCACCCCTAAACCTGCCCATGAGATCACCCCTAAACCTGCCCATGAGATCACCCCTAAATCTGCCCATGAGATCACCCCTAAACCTGCCCATGAGATCACCCCTAAACCTGCCCATGAGATCACCCCTAAATCTGCCCATGAGATCACCCCTAAACCTGCCCATGAGATCACCACTAAACCTGCCCATGAGATCACCCCTAAATCTGCCCATGAGATCACCCCTAAACCTGCCCATGAGATCACCCCTAAACCTGCCAATGAGATCACCCCTAAATCTGCCCATGAGATCACCCCTATTAAGTCACCTGTAATAAAAGGTCACCTTTTTCTTGTTCTGTCATATAAACTTTCAGTTATAAGAATCATAAAAATAAGACTTGGGGGTCGTCATGGCTGTGATTGTGTGGTAGTTGGATTTACAACTACCTACATGTATGCAATCAGTGCCTATCACCACTGATGTTGTGAGTTCGAATCTCGATCAGGGCGGGATGTACAACATTATGTGATAAAGTTTGTCAGTGACTAGTGACAGGTCAGTGGTTTTCTCCGGGTCCTCCAGTTTCCTCCATCAATAAAACTGACCGCCATGATATAACTGAAATATTGTTGAAAGTGGCATTAAACACCATAAAACCAATCAACCAACCAACCCAAGATATTTTACTTTAATTAAAAAAAAAAACTTATACAGTTATAAGATATATAAAACTAAGACTTTATTGATTTATACCATCACAATCAGCTAGGTGTATATCAATCATGATGACAAATAAACCCATTCAATACTGGAAATCTTCCTTATACAAGGCTACAGCAAATAAATTTCTTGTTTTTAAAAAACTTTTTCTTCTTATTTTTGTGTGTGCAAATTTTGGACTAGTGATGAATTGTTTATTTCTTTTTCAGTATTTTACAACTAACTGACACTAGGGCTATCAAAGTATTAAATTTTAATAAATTTCCGCTGAAATTCAGTGTGATCGTCAGGGATTAATTCTAATTCTAATTAATACTTGGTGCACAAAGATTTTATCGATAATCTTTATATATATATCTTATGAGGAACAGACAATTTACAATGAATGATATTTCAGTTATACAGGTTTATTGGTTTAGCCAAGACGAGTACACCATCAGGAGAGAAAAAGGAATGACATGCTACAAGTAACTGACAAACTTTATCATCCTCTCAACTGTGACTGCAAATAAAATGAAACATAAAAATATCCCAAAAAATCAAAAGTACAAAAAATATTTCTTAAATGACTTTGCCATATTCAGAAATGGAATGTAGGATGGGGGGGGGGGGGGGGGGGGGGGTTCTGTTAGTTGCATACACTAGTTATTTCCCTTGAAACAGATTTTACAATCTTTCCTCAAATATTGTGGTGATAAACAATTGTTTACTATTAACAAATCAAGCTGTAAGAGCACAAGTGATATAAATCAAAGCTGCTAACATCCCATCACCAGCATCTATACAAAAACAAAGCATACCCTGGGATTGTCAAGCAAGGCAATAAATACACTTTTTTTTAATTTAAATAGCATTTATACAATGACAAGCAACACTTAGGTAACTGCAATGTAGTTATACAGTAAGTCAGTATATAGATCTAATTATTGACTATTTTTCAAATTATTGCTCATTAATTAATCTTACAGAACCTTTTAAATATTAGACCAAAAAAAATAAATAGGTGTGATTCCGATTGCATGGTCTTCAAAATTAGGGTCGGTAGGTCGGGATTTTTATTTGAAACCTACAAGTATGCTCCTTCCTCTAAAATCACACAAACTTGTTTGTTTCTTTCTTACTACAGCTTATTAATTATTTGACATGCAGTACAATGTTTTTGGTTCCAAACATCGATCGTCTTAAGTAGCCAACACAATAGGTCTAGCGTCACTGCCATGATCCAACGCCTCGGTTGGAGGTCATTAGAGGACAGGAGAAGGGACGCTAGACTTACCACGCTCTATAAGATCGACCACGAACTAGTCGCCATCTCCAAGACAGACCGCCTCGACAGACCAACAAGAAGACTATGACAATCTCACGACAATGCCTATCAAGTACCACACTGTAGGATTGACGTCAGGAAGATGTCGTTCTTCCCAAGAACTGTCCGAGATTGGAACGCCCTTCCACCTGACAAAGCCAGCCTGGACACACTTGAAGCTTTAATCTGTGTCCAATAAACCGCCTCGACTGCTTTTATCTTTTAACCTGTTTTTAACTTATCCCGATGCAAGACTTCCCTTGATGCATAGCACCTATTTAAATCACTGCATGATCTTCGACACGACGAAGGAGGCAGTTAATCGGCAGAAGACAGAAGACAGATGTACAAGCAAGGAAATGAAGAAAATTGTTGAAGTCAGAAACAAACACGGAAACGTAGATGAATTTCCGGATTTTGCCAATCTATTTTTTTTTTTGGCATAAAAAATGTTAGGGTCGGCGGTAAAATTTTAGGGTCGGTCGGTCGATCAGAAACACACCTATTTTTTTTTATGGCCTTAGTTAATTTAACCATCATGGCATGTTAGTATTAAGGTCAAAGAAAAAATGTATGTGTTTCTGCTAACATTATAAATAGGGTAAGTTGATAAGTTTACCTAGTTTATACAGGACAAGGATCTGCCTTTAACAACACTTCTTTTCCAAAAAGGCAATAAAGACTTTAGGCTGCACACTAAAAATTATGGTCTGTATGGTAGGTTTACAGTCCTCATGATGAACACCGGTCCTCCAGCCCAAGAACAGTCAATTTTTCAGTTTTTATTTAGAACTATATAAAAATTCCAGAATTTGATTCGGACTAGTAAATTCAAATTTTCATTTCAAGGTCTGGAGTTAGCTGAAACACATGCATTTTTGTTTATTTGGGGCCATCACTTGAAAGAAATCCAGTATAACGAAACCATGCATAAAATAAAATACAATTAGTAGATCTTCGAAGTTGTTATTTGCTATATAAAAAGAACCAAAGAAGTGGGATATTGGTAAATTGGTTCTAAAAATGTTCTTTATTCTGAACTCATGCTTTGTATAAAACTAGGATTTGAATTAAAGTCCTATATTCCCCTCAATTTCAGACTCTCACATCTTAAAACAATGTTAATCTTTGTTTTAAATTTATTAACATTATTAGAATGGAATACAGCTTTATATGAGTTTATCAATGAGTAGACTTGGTTGTGTTACTAACAGTGGCCATCGTGGTCACGATCGTATGGAAGCTGGGTTTCTAACTACCTATGCAATCGGTGCCTTTCACCACTAACGTTGTGAGTTCGAATCACGCTCAGGCTAGGTGCACACGATACAACATTATGTGATAAAATTTGTTAGTGACTTACAAAATGAATAAAAGTCTTAAGAACTTTATGTAAAGTTTGTGAGTAAACTGCCATGTTTACACTTCAATAAACTCTTATAAAATCACAATTAATTCTTATAATTCAATTCAAGAGTAAAAATAATATGCCCTCATTCACTGAATGGCCATGTTTTGTTCTATTAGATGTACTTTTTTCAAAGATTGCCGTAAAAAAATATGTGAAACGCTTCAAAAAATAAATAATTGTGAGATCACTGATACCAAGCTAAGACAACAGCTGATATGACACTTTGAGAAACACAGCAAATAAGGCCTAAACATTTGCAAAAGCATGAATAAAAAATGTGAGAGTTTGGACTCGAACATTTTTAGAGATAATATCTAGGTAATCCTACTTAATTTTGTATGTTTATAAAATATAACAAACCTCTGGAGTGTTTATAATAGGAATAACCTGTGAATTTAATAGTATAATAATTATAAAATTATTGTATAATAATTTAATAGTATAACAATTATAAAATTATCGTATAATAATTTAATAGTATAATAATTATAAAATTATCGTATAATAATTTAATAGTATAACAATTATAAAACTATTGTATAATAATTTAATAGTATAACAATTATAAAATTATCGTATAATAATTTAATAGTATAACAATTATAAAATTATTGTATAATAATTTAATAGTATAACAATTATAAAATTATCGTATAATAATTTAATAGTATAACAATTATAAAATTATTGTATAATAATTTAATAGTATAACAATTATAAAATTATTGTATAATAATTTATTTTTGTTAAATCATACAGTAGTACAGTACAGCAGGTATTTATAGCAAGATACAAATTAAAGTCCTCAAAATTTGATAATGATGCTGAATATGACTTGTTCGGTAAAGTGTACTTTTATGCTTGACCAATTGTCCAGTTAACATTGAAATAGAAATACCTCTGGAATCACTGCATTACTGTCTGTAACAGAACATGCAGGGATGATTTCCCAACTGCTTTCATTGGTTAATCCAAAAATATGCTGAGATGATTCCCCAGCTGCTTTCATTGGTTAATCCAAAAATATGATTTCCCAGGCCCAGCTGCTTTCATTGGTTAACAGCTGTTTTCATTGGTTAATCCAAACTTCATCAAGATATAAGTTACATGAAGCTTTGTCAGAGGGCATAGTGTATTCAACATCAGATTTTAATCAAATTGTGCAACATACATGTATAACATATACCATAATTACTTTTTGACAAATTGCTAAATTGTGTAAACCTGCTATACAGTAACTTCTGCAAATTAATTTTCAATTTCAATACAGATTCTTTGATATATATAGGTTTGTGTATTTTTCACGCACCAATTTCAAAATTACTTTGACCACTGTTTATTGAAAGCTAAAATTAGTTATTTTCCTTTTTTACTCCACCTTTAAAAAGGTCACCCCTTCTGCAATGAAAAAGTGGCCTTATATAATAACATGGGTGGTCTCTCTTGACAGGGATAATTTAGAAGCATTTTCTTCTCTCTGATATGGACTGATAAGAGGGAAAAGATTTATTCTTGAAGATGCAATATTAGTTACATCAAAAACTACATTTTGGATTAGACAAGACACTCAAATGTAGCCATTCTACAATGTTCTAAATTCTTAATTTGACATGCTTTGCTTTTTATAATTATAGACCTGTCCAGTGTGTTGGCGCACATAAGGGTTCAACAGACTTGTTCTGATATACACTGGGCATCATTTATGAAAAGAAAATTAATCTTCATTGCATAATATATTTCATTTCATAGTATATTGGTACATTTTTTCTACACCCCCCTTTTTTCAAAACTTTCAACGTTGGCTGTGTTGGCACACATGGTTTGAAAATAACTTTAGACATGCATCAGGGTACGACTTTTATTTTAAACTACTAGCGTAATCTCTTGTGAACACTTTTAGCTATGATATAACAAATTGGTATGTGATTGATCATACATTGAAATATAGTCAATACTCACCAGATGGTGTCGTCCGTCTTAATTATTTATAAAACTGTATTCTCAGCAGTAAATAACTACAAATGTCAACTTCTCAACACCAACAGAAAACAGAATTAAACTAGCATATTACAGGTTGTATTGCACATAGATAGGTTTATTGTTTACAAGTGTGGCTGTAAAACGTAGTGCGCCAACACAGCGTCCGCGCCAACACACCAGACTCCACGGTACATCTAAACAAACAATGAATTGATATCATACAAATGCCATAGTAATGCAATATTCTATAAAATAAATACCTTTCCACTTGAACTTGGAGTCATCTTCCCTGTTGAACCTTTTTCAGACATCTGAAAGAAAAGATGCTATTTAAAAAAGTATTTTCATTAGCATAAACATTGATTACAAAATAGATGGGTTTATTGGTTTAATGGCACTTTCAACACTATTTCAGTTACAGCTCTTTTAGGAACTAGCCAATGACAATGTGTCTTACATGTACATGTATCTTTATAAATAATAGCAGCACCCTTCTAATATAAACATTAAATGGTTTTTGGGAATTTTTCAGGACATTTAACCTCTGTTAAACCTCCTTCAAAGTGCAATGACATAAGTATGAGGAAAAGAGATGCAGGGAACCTTTGCTAAAATACTTATAGTGTAACGATTACATACATACTAGTGATTTTCCTGATCATTTTTATCTGGCGCCCGGGTCCCTTATAATTGGGAAAATTAGCGTGTAAATGATGTGAATTGGGAAAAGATGGGAAGAGCAATAAATTTATTAGTTTGGATGTCCAGTAATAGAATAGCGATCATACTGTAGTGTACCAAGGTTAATGCCAACAGTAATAAATTCTTGTGTTGAGGAAGAATGACCACAAAACAGTTCACAAAACTTACATAAATACCTTGATGTGCCACACTGTCATATAGCCATGGGTATTCCTGTTCATTCTTTATTGCATCTGGTACATTTGTACCATGACCTCTGGAGCACAACTGTCCGAATCAAAGTGACAGTTAGACAGGGGTTTCACTATTTTTTTAGGCTGGAGGTACTTTCTAGAATGTAGGAGGTACCAAACAATCTTGGTGAGGGGTCTGGGGGCTGCTCAAGGACCCCAGTGGGTCCAGGATTGTAGAGTTTTTGAGACTTAAATTTTGACCTGAAAATATGGGATTAAGTCTGTAATATTTTGTGTAATAAATGAATTTGAAATTAATTTTTTTTAATTAAGATAATCATAATTGATTTAAGTCTCAAAAACCCTAAAATTCAGGAGCTTCCAGGGGGTTTGCCCCCTGGTCCCCCCACCAGGTTTATTTCTAGACTAATGCTGATAATAAAACTTTGTTTATTGTCTAATGCTGTATGACATGTTCTATGTGGAATTCAATGATAAATGTTATGTTTTGTTCTTATGCTTTTATCAAATTATTTACATGTGTTCAATTTTGTGTATATTAAATGAAATTCCATAACATGATTGTATTTTCTAATGCTGATTAAAAATATTGATAATAAAACTCTGTTGTTGTTTATTGCCAAATTATATTTTTCACATAGTACAGGACAGGTTATTTATTTTCTATTATAGCAGTGTTAAATCTCAGGTCAGGCAGATTTTTTTTCTTTATTTACTTGGGAGCAAAGGACAGAATTGTTATTTTCCAACTTTGGGTGACCAGAATATCTATTTACAAAAACTGTCAGCTCACCCCCCACCCCCAGAATTAAACGGTCGTCCCCAATCATATTCTGTAAACAAAAAGAAAACATCAATTAACAATAAAAACATGCATCAAATACGTCGATAAAAAATCTCCAGTTATGAGACCAAATCTCCAGCCAAAAATTTACAAATCTCCAGTTGTAGCATAGCAACTCTATCACATGTATGCAACTACAAGGTACAATTTTGTGCGCTTAAAGGCGACGCACAAAATCTCCCCCTTAGAAAAGTTGGTAGGGGGGAGATTTCCCCCCTAGCAGTTCCCAGAGGTTAACAGGTATGACAGTCTGTGACGTTAGCCACTAGCCCGATGCCCGCGGCTAGTAAAATAATGAGAGGGCTAGTTAAAGCTTTATAATGCTAGTGAAAATCGATGACCTTTATCTACAAAAAAAAGCTCTTGAGTATTCAGATAACTTCTTGGTACGATTATTTGTATGCGTGAACGTCTCGCCGCTGTTTGTTTACCCTTACAAATGCATTTGTCACCTTGTTAACCTCGTGGAGTTCACCTGAATCAAGTTCGGAATATGCTTTGTATCGTGGTTAACAAGAGAAAAATCCAGAGAGATTCTGTTTTGATAATACGACTAATTACCGATAAAAATATTCCAACAACGACTCACCTGCAAACTAGGAAGAGCTCCGGACTCCTCGTAACACAATTTATATCTTTTATTCGGGCTAGTTAAAATCAGGGAGGGCTAGTGAATTGTGGAACCTTACTTGCCCCCTGGGCTAGTTGTTGAAAAAGTTTTTGGCACAGACTGCAATATACATCTTTAATATAAAATTTATTTCAAATACTACAATTTCTGCTTTCGGTTTTTTTAAGTTTCATCGCAGTCCAGTACACGCCACTTTCAACAAATCAAGCGACCCAATATAATGCACTGGTTCCCGGTATCTTGTGCATAGTATTTCGGTTAGTGGTGTACCGATCATCGGAAACATCGACTAATCAGTCGGACGTCATCATACGATCCGATGATCGATTCTTAAACCTTGTGGTCGATTCTGATTCTATAGTGTCTAAAATTTATATGCTTAACTTTGTTCTTTGGTTGTTTTTGTTTTTTTTGTCTCCATACTGACAAAAATATTGCAGTTTTATCCCAGCTGGTTTTTTTTGCCCTCATAGTGACAAACATCTGGTAGTTTTGTCCAAGCGTATTTTTGACACTCAGTCAATACACATATTTGGACTAATCTATTATTTATCTACTTCCCAGAATAGTCCATTTTATATCGGGTGTTACACATATTGAAAACGATCTTTTGTTTTGTTCTAAGTTAATGTTTACAAATGGAAAAATTGTAGTTTGTAAATAAATTATTTGATTTTATTCAAATCTTTACTTTTGTCAAACACATATTTGGACTAGTCTATTATTTATCTATCTATATCAGGTGTTACACATGGAAAACGATCTTTTATTTTGTTCTAAGTTAATATTTACTAATGGAAAAATTATAGTTTATAAATTTATGATACAATTTTATTTATATCTTTACTTTTGTCAATCATACTCTTGAAATAAAGACTACTTGATTAATTATAGTCAGTAAATATATTTAGCAGGCAATTGTCACCGATGATCGATCATCGGTCGATGTTGATATAACGATCATCGATCTTGAAAACGTTACCGATTCCCATCACTAATTTCGGTTGCTTAATCGAAACAAACAGTAACCAGGTCATAAACTTGAAAATGTTCGACTTTTAATTTCATTTGAAAAAGCTTTCATTAATGATTTTTACGAATAATTTTATCACTACGCTATTGGGAATTTTCCCCCATGTAATTAGGAAAAAAAGAGCCTTTTTCACATTGGGACTGGGGCCCTTGGCCCCAAAAATGCAGTCAGAAAATCACTGCATACTAATTATTCAACACAGATTAGAAGGAAACCACGTTTTCCCACTACTCAATTGTGATAGAATTTATTAAAGCTGCCTTCATTTTTATTTTACTCTTGCACCATATTGGCTAGTCCGAGATTCCTCTGTCGTTTAACGGCATTGATAATCTTGCTGTAGCCGTTCAACGACAGAGGGTGATACATACGGAAAACAGCGGATTTGCTTCTCCAACTCTGGGTCAGCACATTTCCACGTTTCGTGGCTATCGGATTTTATTTTCTATCATAAACCTTATATAAATCGCTTCACCAATCATTTTTCTATTCATTTATAAACATCTTACCCTCAGAAAGTGGTGTTACACTCCATTACAGCACGATTTTGCCTTAGAACCTATGATTTCGACATTTGTCTTCCATTTTTCAAACATTTGTCACGTGACTACGAGAAAACTACGATTACCGCAATGTATCATGGGAGATAATTTGCATATAAACAAACAAACAAATATTTTTATTGCCAATCATAGGTGCCTATTAAGGCAGAACAATTAACATAAAATTTAATACAGTTGATTATATTGATTGGTAATGATTTTAACAGCAAATTTAGTGAATTACAGATAACCATAAGAAAAAAAAAATGTAGTACCTTGTCCAAAAACAAAAAGGGGGAACGTAACACATGCTCTTTCCGAAGCCCGTTGGTAACACTCTGCCATTGAATCTTTTCTTTCCAACACATTCTGTATAATTTCCTTCTGCTCTTCTTTGATCTGTAGATGGACTGTTTGTCCTGCAGAATACGCTTAAATGTATCGTCTTCCATGTGATTTGAATGTTGTTTACGTATGCAAATAATGCTCCAAATAATTTGGCACGCTGCATTAATTAGCTCCCATCATGCAATGCGTTGCTGTCATCATTCAGTTAGTATCACGAGATCACGTGTGTAGATTCGAAAATGGAAGTCAAATGGCGGAATAATAGGATCTAAGGCAAAATCGTGCTGTAATGGAGTGTAACACCACTTTCTGAGGGTAAGATGGTTATGAATGAATAGAAAAATGATTGGTGAAGCGATTTATATAAGGTTTATGATAGAAAATAAAATCTGATAGCCACGAAACGTGGAAATGTGCCGATACTATGGCTGTGAGGCAAATTTGATGGTTTCCGTATGTATCACCCTCTGTCGTTGAACGGCTACAGCAAGATTATCAATGCCGTTAAACGACAGAGGAATCTCGGACTACATATTGGCAAGTGCAAATGCAACATGTTGATTATCAAAGAAAAAGTTAAATGATCATTGAAGATTTACCATAATTAACTTTGAATCACAGGTAAATTCATAGCTTTATTTTATTATTGTAAAACTAGACTTAAAAAGCATTCTTTCCAACACATTTTTGTCTCCAAAACACAGAATACACGATATTGTCTCTTATTTTATTTTTTTTCAGAAAAGGGGTGTGTGGGCATGCTTGCCAAACCCCTGAGGCTGAGGTTGTTCAGGTCGTGCTGCAACATTCAACACAATTTTCCGGACTCCCACTCTCTATTATGGCCAATAGTTTTTCCAACAACTGGAACTATTGGCTGATTCTTTTCATTTGTAAATCCCAGAGTCCTGACACGTTGAAAGTGTTGACCTCGATTTTTATATTATATGCAATGACAGCATATGTGCATTTCCTAAGTAAGACAATTTATCAATAAGAATTTGTATTTGCAAATAGAACAATTTTCACGCGAAGCACACATGATCACATTCACAAATTGGATTTAATTTTAAATAAAAAAAAAAAATAATATCACAATGAATGACGGATGACAGTTGTAGTTAAATAGTCACAACGATACGAGAGACTGTATAATACATACAATTATGATTTACTTCTCAACCAATGTCTATATCCAGCTCATTAAATAGTGTTATGCCGGCTTCCTTACCTTTAAATAATGTAATTTTCGGAACCGCTACACTTCCGGTGTTTGCAGACGACCTTCCTTCACCTTCAACTTACTTCCGGTTTGTCTGAAAACTATTTATGGGGTGCACTTGTTCACCTTCTTAAGGAGCGGGATTGTATAGTCTGTTTGGTGACTCTGAAAATTGGGAAAATAATTATTTAAAAACCAGGGATTTGCTTTCTATTGCACTTTTTAACATTTTACGCACACATTATTTAATACATATCTGAGAAAAAGTTGTCAAAGAAATAATTCAAATAATAAAAAAATCTCCATAGGGCCCAATACTAATTTTATCAGATTGTAAGTAAAGGAGGCCGCCATTATAATGAACAGCATTACCTGTTCTTTCCTGTCTGTTGTTATTATGCTAATTTCAGTCACATGAGAATGTCATATTAGGTTAAAGATTCAAGATGTTTTGAATAATTGATAAACAATTTGACCATATGATATTTGTTTGTAAACAATTAATAACTGCTGGTCACATGAGACCCTTATATGGACATGTCCCTTGTTATTCACTCATGCTGATTTATAACAAATTTTAAATTAACACTTAAAAAAATGATACCAAAATGAAATAAATGTTAATTTCGTGAAAGTATAATTTATATAAATATATAAATTAAATAATATTCTTGTTTGATACTTGTTTTCTTCCAAAAAATTAAACAATTCATATACAACGTTAATTTCTAATAGGCAAATTAGTTAAAATCCACCTGTGATGTAAATCTATTGTCAAAACTCTCCATTATTTTTAAGGAATGGAGAGTTATTGTTCTCTTTGTACTTTTAAGGTCCCACAAGGGGCAAACAATTTAATACTTTGTACTTTAGATACTATACACATACTTTTTTTGTGACAAGATTAATAATTAATCAAATTAATAAAGTACAATGGGTGGATTTTAAGTTGGAGAATGTCCTCGTATCTCTCCATTCCTTAAAAACAATGGGCCTCGGCTCCATTATTTTAAAGGAATGGAGAGTTACTTGGACATTCTCCTATACATAAACATTTTTTTTCATGATAGTGGGGGGCCCGGGGGGCTCAATGAGTTAGGTCGTTGGATCTAACAACTCATACAAGCCTATCACCAATACGGCGTGGGTTCGCACCCGGCTTTGTAAATTACAAAAAGGGTGCACTCGACTCGCAACCGCAAGTGATAAAGTTTACCAGTTGCTTGCCCATGGTCGGTGGTTCTCTCCGGCTTCCTCCACCACTAAAACTGGTCGCCATGATATAGCTGAAATATTGTTGAAAGTGGCGTTAAAACACCAAAAATCAAAAATCAAAATCAAATCATGACAGTGAGGTTGAAACTACTGATATGTAATGGTCAGAATATACAACGTTTTCAGGTAATTTTGTTCTCTTTTATTAACCTCTATACACATAAAGAGAATGGGTAGTTTGCATGTACTTTAAATGCTCCACAATCAGTTATGTAATAATGTATCATCATTATTGATTTTTACCTGAACAGGTGTGAATCTAATTTGAATATTGTCCATATTTGGTATGGTCAGTATGTCAACATCTGATATAACATGCTAATGATGAAATCAGCTGACTTGCTGTTTGTCAATACTGACCACATGTTGCTGTTCATTTCAGTAGTACTTACTCCCAATTTTTGTTATATAACAAAATGACAGAATTTTACAATTAAGTCCTATGGCGAACTTTTTTTATTCTTTAATGATTTTTTTATTTAAATTCACCTATAATATGTATTAATCAGTCCTTAATATAAATATAATTAAAACATAAATTTGATAACCCATTGATTTTTTTAGGAATTGTTTTCCCTATTTTCAGAGTCACCAAACAGACTATACGAGGTTTGCATTCATGGATTATTGAGTTAAATGGTTCCATGTCACATAATCTTCTGTCCCGATTCAGAAAGTTGTTGATATTTTACTTTACCGTCAACGATCCAGTCATTAAAATTTATTGTTGACTTCCGAAAAGTTTGTCGGGTCCCTGGGGTGATTGTAAAACAAGAAACGAAACAGAAACGAAACGAATCGAAACAAGCAAAAACGAAACGAGACACAACAGAAACGAAACAAGATAAAGCAGAAACGAAACGAAACGAAATTTTTCAATGTCGGGAAAATATTCGGGACATCATAATCTACCCACATATGATATGTCGTTGAAATCGGACAATGTTGAATTTGTGCGGTATTGTGGCGGCCATTTTCAAAATGGCGACCGCTAGAAATTGTTCAATGTCGGGAATCTATTTGGGACATCATTATCTACCCACATATCAAATGTTGATGATATCGGACAATGTTGATTTTTTACCGCCCATTTTTTATACCGTGTTTTTGAAAATGGCAGACATCTCGAAAATTTTGAAAACGCACAATTGCTCCTCTAATGGTGACCTACTGTCACTATGTCAAATTGTATGTCTCTATCATTATCCATTTAGAAGTTATCAACATTAATGTACGAAATTTCAACTTTCCCATAGGATTCTATAGTAACCCCCAGCCCCTTTGAACCCCTCAAAATATGACTTTGACCCCCTTTACCACAAAGCTGAAAACTTTAGGAGCAACTAGAAACAAATATCTATTACTCCACCAAGTTTCATGAAATTCTGTCCAGTAGTTCCTGAGGTCTGCCGTGGACAAGTTCATGTGCCACGGAAAGAAAGAAAGGAGGAGAATAATATACAATTATGGCCTTCATGAGAAGTTAATATCCATAATTATTAAATTGGGAAAAGGTTATTTTCCCGAGGTCCGAATATACAATTATGGCCTTCATGAGAAGGGCATAGCTGTATTATTTTACTGAACTAATATGAGGGAAATAACTAGTTATTGGTTCGACGTGCAAAAGCACGCCAATTCCAAACAGTTATTTTGTGCTACGTGCAGATTCCCTCACAGTTATTTGACCTACGTGCAGTTTGCCGCGGGAATAATGAGTTATTTCTTGTTTCATGGAATAAAACTTTAAAACATCTTAATTATTTCTTGCTTGGTTTCTATAGTAAAGTATAATAATAATAATAATAATAATATACAATTATGACCTTAATTCATGAGAATTATTAAATCTCGAAAGGGTTATTTTCCCTCGGTTCCGTTCGAGGGAAAATAACCCTTTCGAGATTTAATAATTATGGATATTAATTACTTCTCATGAAGGACATAACTATATTATTATACTGAACTAGTATGAGGGAAATAGCTAGTTATTGGTTCGACGTGCTGAGGGAAATAACTAGTTATTGGTTCGACGTGCAAAAGCACGCCGATTCCAAACAGTTATTTTGTGCTACGTGCAGATTCCCTCACAGTTATTTGACCTACGTGTAGTTTGCCGCGGGAATAATGAGTTATTTCTTGTTCCATGGAATAAAACTTTAAAACATCTTAATTATTTCTTGCTTGGTTTCTATAGTAAAGTATAATAATAATAATAATAATAATATACAATTATGACCTTAATTCATGAGAATTATTAAATCTCGAAAGGGTTATTTTCCCTCGGTTCCGTTCGAGGGAAAATAACCCTTTCGAGATTTAATAATTATGGATATTAATTACTTCTCATGAAGGACATAACTATATTATTATACTGAACTAATATGAGGGAAATAGCTAGTTATTGGTTCGACGTGCTGAGGGAAATAACTAGTTATTGGTTCGACGTGCAAAAGCGCGCCAATTTCAAACAGTTATTTGACCTACGTGCAGTTTGCCGCGGGAATAATGAGTTATTTCTTGTTCAATTGGTTCTGCAAAGAAATTCGTGAGGATAACTTCCGGTTTTGGTGGAGGAGAGTTCAAGAAGACGCTTCGCAAGGTATGTACATGTCAAAAATTGAAATTTTCTTTTTTACTGCTCGAATATTGCAAAATCAGAGAATGCTATGCTGTGGCGAATGCTTTCACGATTAGAAACATGCATAGTTTATTCTTGTATATGAAGTGTAACTCTCGCAAAATCAATCGTCCCACGAAAAACATGACGAAAATTGTGACACTCGTGCATTTCTAAGTTGTTCTTGACAAAGATGCAAGTTAAATTTTCAATATTTTTTCATCATGGGAGTCTAAATGTAATCGGGGATAAATTCCGATTCGTCAGAAGTAAATTGAAGTCTCGATAAATCTACAAACTGTCAATTTTCTCGTTTTCCTGCTTGAGGAGATCGGTTCTGATAGAGCACATTGCGAATGCATGAGGAGATTTGCTAGTTTTGGTACGACACATGTAATCCACTGTATAATCACAAATTTTGCATGTCTGTCTGGTAATAAATTCACGAACTGATGCCCTTCTGCCCGTCTGGTTTTTAAAAGTATAAAAGTAATATTTCATTGTTCATGGGCTGTCCACCTAGAAAGAAACATTTCATTTAAGGAATCAATTCATAATTGTAACTGCGGTTTCCCATGATTTAACTTGTCATTATTGATCATTTGTTGTTTGTGACAACTTCCATTCACAGGCGCTCGTGGCACGGACCATCCCCCTTTTTCTATCTTTCTGTTTACAAATTTATTTACTAATAATATTATTAGTATCTATACACATGCAATTTGATGTTAACATAAGATTGTATGAATATTGACACGAACAAGTTAAAATAAGGGAAAAGTGATGAAATAATAAAGAAATAAAGAAATTTTATTGAAAATAAATTTGTAAACAGAAAGTTAGAAAAAGGGGGGTGGTCCGTGCCACGAGCGCCTGTGCTTCCATTGTGTATTGGATACACAACATTAACTTCCCTTACATTGGAAAAAATTGAAAATGCACTGTAAGATAATTTTATAATCAAGAATAATTAATCTTAATGTGAATCATATCTTTATATTTTCTAATACAAATGATACACTCTAAATTAAATATCATACAGTTGAGAATAATATTAATCTGTGGTTTGTTTTTCTATTATGTAGTGTGTTATGTGTACACACTTGTAAATAAAAAAGATGTCTGTTAGTAGTGGTTACAAGATGTACAGCGCTTTACCGATTTTAAGGATATGACCACAGTTTAATTGACATCCTGTGTTTAATTTATTCATGACTAGCTAGCACTAAGTGAATGTTTATTTACGTTAGACCTATGTATGTGCTGAAATCATGTAATATTATAACTTGTGTAGATCTGCGGTGAAGTTTCCGTCATCTTTAGTAAAAAGGTTGCGCCGAATAGATGTGGAAACCCGTTTGAAAGGATATAAAGATTTTGAAATTGAAAGAGATTTTTTTTTTAATAAACTTGGTGTCCTGATTGATGGGGATTTTAAATTTGGTATACTGCTATATATAGCTACTTGTTTTTGTTCGTTTCCTTGGCGGTGATACAGGCAATCTATATCGAAATGTTTTTTTGTAAAGAGTCAATGTCAGTCCCCTTTTCCTCTTTCCCTTGAATCCTGGCATCTCCTTAAAGTGGACAGAGAATAGTTTATTTTGATTAGAGTATTTATCAGTTTTGTGTTTAAAAGTGTCAATTTATCAATTTTGCAGAAAACAATTACAATCTCCTCATGCATTCGCAATGTGCTCTATCAGAACCGATCTCCTCAAGCAGGAAAACGAGAAAATTGACAGTTTGTAGATTTATCTAGATTTCAATTTACTTCTGACTAATCGGAATTTATCCCCGATTACATGTAGACTCCCATGATGAAAAAATATTGAAAATTTAACTTGCATCTTTGTCAAGAACAACTTAGAAATGCACGAGTGTCACAATTTTCGTCATGTTTTTCGTGGGACGATTGATTTTGCGAGAGTTACACTTCATATACAAGAATAAACTATACATGTTTCTAATCGTGAAAGCATTCGCCACAGCATAGCATTCTCTGATTTTGCAATATTCGAGCAGTAAAAATGAAAATTTCAATTGCGAAGCGTCTTCTTGAACTCTCCTCCACCAAAACCGGAAGTTATCCTCACGAATTTCTTTGCAGAACCAACTGTTCTGCTTGTGCCGATTACCAGCCGTGATGGAATAAAACTTTAAAATATCTTACTTACTTCTTGCTTGGTTTCTATAGTAAAGTATAATAATAATAATAAGAAGAAGAAGAAGAAGAAACGGAGCAAAAACAATAAGTCTCCAAACGTTGTTTGGGAGACTTAATTATCATATATAGTGAGTGAGTGAGCGATTGTTGTTTAACGCCAACTCAGCAATTGTTCAGCCATATCATGGCGAGAACAAGTTAATTTTCTAATGAGATGATGATGAAGTCCGCTTTGTACTAGACCAACGCGCTGAGTTGGATTTTTATAGTGCTAGCTCACTGAAACAACAGTCCGCGGATAGACATGTCGCCCCAGTGCTGTGTGCTTACCGCAACAAAAACCAATTTTATAGCCTTTGATTTGACCAGACTGGGGCTCGAACCCACGATTTACCGCACTCGAGGCAACCACGCTAACCATTACGCCACCGATGCAGTTGAAACTTTTTTTCATAACACAATGTAATTATCATATATACCTATAAACTGAAGATAATCTTCATACACTTGTATTATACATTCACCATACATTTGACAATCATGAGTTTAAGGAGGGCCCGGGTGTCTCAATGAGTTAGGTAGTTGGATTACCTAACAACTCATACAAGCCCATCACCAATACTGCGTGGGTTAGCGCCTGGCTTTGTAAATTACAAGAGGTTCACTCGACTCGCAACCGTAAGTGATAAAGTTTACCAGTTGCTTGCCCATGGTCGGTGGTTCTCTCCCGGTACTCCGGCTTCTTCCACCACTAAAACTGGTCGCCATGATATAGCTGAAATATAGCTGAAAGTGGCGTTAAAACACCAAAAATCAATCAATTAATCACGAGTTCAAGGATCTTCAAACAGATTAAATAGTCATAGTTTAAACAAAATCTTGACATTAATGGTATCAATTCAATAAATTCAATAAAAATCTTGTCTTGGTTTTCAACGGGAAGGGGGTTCCTACGACTCCACATAGCACCCACCCATTCCCTACTGACCAATTACATATTACTATAGTAAAATATAACTAAAATATAACTAAATTTCAATAAAAAGTATCTTTAAAAATTTCAGTGCCGAAACACCGAATACTGCACGGATGACACCCTCGGGACTAATAGTTCACTAGTAGAGGTACTATAAATCACAGGCGCTCGTGGCGGAGTTACCCTCTCCTTGTTTTAACTTTATCTTTACATATATATATTTTCCGTTCTATTTTACCGATTGATTGATTTTTTGGTGTTTTAACGCCACTTTCAGCAATATTTCACCTATATCACGGCGACCAGTTTACGTGGCGGAGGAAGCCGGAGAGAACCACCGACCCTGGGCAAGCAACTGGTAAACTTTATAACTTGCGGCTACGAGTCGAGTGCACCCTTTTTGTAATTTATATAAAGATGGGTGCGAACCCACGCCGTATTGGTGATAGGCTTGCACGAGTTGTGAGGTAATCCAACTACCTAACTCATTGCGCCACCCATTCTTCGACATTTAGGCCGAGAGCTATGCAACATACGGTGATTTTTCAACTCGTCTCCTCTTCGAATGTTTTTTTTATAAGTGTATATATTTGTAATACTAAAGTAATCGTAAATCGTAAGTCTAAGATCACTCTTAAGATTTCCTTACGTGCACGTATACGTGCGTTTCACTAAACTGGTCCTAAGCTTAAGAGTTACGACTTACGACAAGTAACATCTCCTATAATGGAGGTAAAAAGATATTATATTGTATCATATATTTTATATATAATAAACCCAACAGCTCAAAAGCTGATTAGGGGCCCGGGTGGCTCAATGAGAAAGGTCGTTGGATCTAACAACTCATACAAGCCTATCCCCAATATGGAGTGGGTTCACACCCGGCTTTGTAAATTACAAAAAGGGTGCACTCGACTCGCAGTCGAAATACTGCTGAAAATGGCGTTAAACCACAAAAAATCAAATCAAAAGCTGATTACATTAATAATCACATTTTAAATGTGTTTAAATACATTTTTAATATTCAACTAATTATAAAACTCCAAAGTGATTTTTTAAATGAATAAACCAAAGTTATCAGGAAAAAAATGTTAAGTGTAAAAATTTACCGAAATTTGAGAAGAAATTTTTGCTATGGAATATATTTTAACAAATTTCATGTTTAATTCCACCTTATATCAGAATGCTGTCTTCTGATTGGTTGATGAAAGGGGTATTTTTTTTACCAATTCTCCGTTTTCTCAGCTTTTCCACCAGTGCCGGGATATTTGCCTAAAAATATCCCGGTACTATCACAGGTACTTGTGGACAGGACCCTATGTTGCTCCCTTTATTTAAAAAAAAAAAAAAATTTAAGATGTGGAGCAACATAGGGTCCTGTCCACAAGTACCTGTGGGTACTATAGGAAAAGAATTAATCTTATGGGAGTGTCAACAGTCATGGGCTTTGGGCATGCGCCAAC
Source organism: Bathymodiolus brooksi (assembly GCA_963680875.1). Lineage (NCBI taxonomy): Eukaryota > Metazoa > Mollusca > Bivalvia > Mytilida > Modiolidae > Bathymodiolus > Bathymodiolus brooksi. The sequence goes on from OY804586.1 coordinate 23,413,738, forward strand.
ATTTTAACACCCAAAACCGGCACGGACCAAACCCGGAATACAATTGCGTTATTCTGGTACTCGTGACCCCTCGGATGAGTACCAGACTAGTAAAAAGTATGAAATAGCGGCAAAAATAAATTTCTGAATTAAAAAAAGATACCGAAAATAAAATCTGATGTTTAAAATGAGCGGCAAAAATAAATTTGTGCGGATCCAAAAGTTCTTACTTAAAAGGGGGATTTCCAGGAGGTTTGAATTTTCACACATGTCAATACATCGCATTTTATGGAAAACGTTTCTCCAAATAGACCAGTATTATAAGTATTAAAATGGCGAAAAACGTCCATGCCCTTATTTTTGTTGCACTAAAAGGTGCAAACTTTACCGAAGTTGAGACTATTTTCGATGGTATGCGGTCCCCAGATCCCTCGCCTACTCACGCTCCCCCTAACCACAAATCCTAGATCCGCCCCTGACCATCCTAGCGAGTACTTATCGATTAACTTGAAGAAAATTAATCTAAATCTCGTATATTTTGTTGTCTGACTATCCTATAAAAAAAGGGGGGGGGGGCCTTATAAGAAAGGGAAATCAAAATAAGTATTTTTCCCCTAAGCGACTGGCAGGTATTCACACAAAAACCAGCTTTGTAATGTTAATGCTTTAAAGTTGGCATTATGTTAGACTTCTGCATGGTTTTATAGTTTATCATATTTATATCACATTAAACATGCAATTTGTAAATTATCATATTATGGAGCATCAAATAAAACTTTTTAAAAGGCCCAACTTAAAACTGGTATGCCCCTTTTGTTAGAGAATGTATAAAGTCTGTGTGTGTAAGACATTTTTGATGTTCTAACTTAAAAATGACTTAGTTCAACTAAATATCATTTTGTGATTTTTTAGAAGTCAAAATCCTGTAGGAATGCACACCTTTAGTATTTGTACATTAAACACACTACAAAATATTACAAAAAGGGAGGGACAGACAGGGGTTAAATAGTATGCCCTGATACAGGGCTATACATTAACAGTCATGTTCCATTCTTACATGTATGTCAAGCACATTATTATGGTGTGGTTTCTGTTCATGAGACACTCCATCCTTTCTTGTTTATGCCAATGTCAGGAGACCAATAATAACATATAAGGATTAGTATGGAAAAAGTGCTAAATTCAGGAACAAGTCAGTCTTGGTTGGGCAAGATATGTACATGCACATGTACTTTGTAAATGATTCAGCTGATAACTTTTGTAAATTATAGAGCACAAAAATTAAACAAAAAGGTGACCGCATGGGCAGATTTGACTTAAGAGAACTACATGTATTCATTAACAAGAAAATATTTATTGCAAAAACAAAACATTATTAAAAGGTCAGCTATACATGTATAATAACAATGTTGTAAAATAACAAAACTATGAACTGGAACATTGAAGAATGGGTAATAAAACACATTCCCATCATCCTGGTGAAGTCTTAAGTTAATGAATGAATAAAAATTATATTGCTTTTAACATCAAAAAGTTAATATTAGAGGACACTATACAATTTGCTTACCGGTAGTTATTGAATTGAGAAGTTAAAAATCTGACACAAGTTCCATCCCCCCCCCCCCAAAAAAAAAACCATACTACATGAAATAAGGTTAAAAAAAAAAATCCTTTAATTTCAAAATATTTGTCTAAGACTTTTCAGGTAAATGAACAAAGCCCAAAATATTCAATAATTTTACATCAAAAACAACACTCATATGGGGGATAAAAACATTCTATTCATAGAATTTTTAAACAATAAACAACAAGAAATATAAACTATAACATGTGATGTGTAAACTATTCAAGCATGAGCAACAGGAAACACATTTAGATACAAAAAATGAAAAGACCAACACCCTTAGTTGGATTTTTAGAGTGCTAGTTCATTGAAACAACAGTCTGTGGGTAGATATGTCGTTCCACTCTGAAACATTATTCTGATTCTGACCCGACCATTCTTTGTTCTTACTCCTTAATGCTGCATTCTTACCAATTTTATAATCTTTGGTTTGACTAGACAGGGGCTAGAACCCATGGATCTACCACATTCAAGGTGAGCATGCTAACCATTATACAACATTTTTGTGGTTGTGTAAAAATCACACTGAAAAAGGAGTAGTTCTTCAAAACTTTCATTAAGCTAGGGACTTGTGTCCAAGTTAGTTAATGCAGTCAACATGATCAAGCATATATTAAAATAAACCCATAGATTAGCTTCCAGTCAGATTTGAACTGACATCTTTTCAACATTATTGAAATGTACTACTAAGCTATATGTATTGTAATTGTTAGTAGTTGACAAACCTAATATGTACTCAGATCATTAGTTTCCAAAGAGATTTGAACTGACATCTCTCAAACATTATTGAAATGTACTGATTCATTGACGCCATAGTAACTACAACATTTTGTCATGAATTTGTTAGGAACATTTCAGCCATCAATCATGTTCATCAAGCCTATCAGAATACATTTGAACGGGGTCTGAAATTCCAGTCACTCAAAATTTTGTCGTAGCACCTCTTGTTATCTTGTAAAACATAATCTTGTGATGGCACCATTTCTTTGTTTTTAATCTTTGCTATGTTTGTGTTTTAATTTTGTCCTTGTTTTTAAATTTTTTTTTTTTAAACAAACTGGAAGTTAATCATTTTATTAAATATTAATATAGATAGCATGATTTCAATACTAATCACTCTTGCAATAGGGGCATAAAAATACATATCTTTTCCTGATCACACGTTTTTCAGTTGAGTAGACCAAATGAACCCAGTGTTTGTATTGGTCACATTGTAGCCATTTCGTGAATATTAAACATGGGCTCTCTCTGATTTCTTTTGGGGTGAATAATTTGCATACACAGCACTTTTCATCATCTCTTATTCGATTTTCATCCTCAGAATCAGATTCAGAAGTGCTATTGGTATTTGTAAGTGGTTTGACAGATGGACAGTCATGTCAAGCAATAGATTCTTTCTTGAGAGGGGTATATATAAATGTAGGAGAAATACTTAATTCTGATTGGTTAAAAAGTTACATTTATTTTCCATACACGCCTACCCAGCCTATCAGTAAAAATGTAAAAAAGCAGGAAATTTTGTGATACGAACTGATACACAACTACATTCCCTTTCTTCTCAAAACATCAAAAGGTACCAGAAACTTCATTAGGTCAATGACTTTATGTCTCAATGTTATTCTACCCCCTTTATGAGGTTGCAAAAAGGTGTGATTGCAAGATAAAATTCTTTCATGATCCAACAGTCTTACTTCTTTGACATCCAATACAGCCCCCTCCAAAACAACATTTTCAAGCTGGAAATAAAATTATATTTATTAAGTACTGGTACTATAGATCATGATGAGCTATTTTTAAGAAATTTACTTAGCGAGCAAGTGTATGTTTTTTTCCTTCTCATTAAATTTTCAAGTTTTACAAATCCGTATTTGTGGTCAAGTCATATAAATCTTCAATGATTTACTTACTAACAGCACCATTGAACTGCAAAATTACATGGCAATTTCTGAATACAACAGACTGGTTGTCTTTTTAGTGTGTTATTCCCTCGTTTCAAATTACAGAGTTATCTCCTTTTTTACAAGAGTTGTCTTTCTTGTTAGCAAGTAATTATATAAAATCATTCTGCTCAGTAGCTGTGAAATTTTTGACGAGAATGTTTTGGACGAACTTAATGACCCCGACTGCCTTTTACTTAAGTTTTCGTTCAACAAAATTTTCATAGACCCAAAGTCTTTAAATTGAGAATGGAATTTTCGGTTTTTCACACTGCATTAACAGACGATCCTTTCATATTAATAAGATCCATCTTACATTTTTTGTATTGAGGGGATATTGTTATAAAATGTGTAAATTCAATCTTTTTTTTAACATACCTGTACAGGTAACTGTTGTGTGTCTTTCATCAATTCATTGGTCATGTTGTTAGGAGTAGGTTGGGATTCATCAACCAAATGGGCATGCCCAAAGCCCATGACTGTTGACACTACTGTAAGATTCATTCAAAATTAAATCTCAAATAATATGGATTAGGCACAGCCTACAGGCGAGCATCGCATCTATGCATAGACATGTACATGTATTTTACTAGTCTATGATTATGAGTCCACATTTTTTTCTTATTTTATTTTTTATTTTTGAAACTTCAAGTGACTGTGAAGAGTCAAAGTTTGACTCAAACGTTTATCATTTAAAAAAGTATCCTTTTCATCCGGGGGTCGTGCACAGGCCCTGTGGGTCGTGTTGCTCGTATGTGTTTATGTACATGTTTTGTAAAATAAATGATGAAAGTTCATAACGTTAAATTTTGACACCATTATTTGTAAAAATGTGGTTCAAAGTCCACCGAAATGTCAATGATATAAGAAAACAAATAATAGCTTTCATAAAGAAACATATAATCATCCTTTTCACGCACAAATTAATTCATAACTCCGACAGAAAAGGCATAAAATATCGAATGTCTTACCCCCGCTGATCCACTTCTCTTGTTGTAAACAAACAATTTTGATCGGACCAAGCGGCAGTTGATCAAAATGAAACAAGTAAGAGAAACCAGCTACCTCACGATCCTACAACCAACACTGGAATACGCAGCAATGGTTTGTGATCCCACCACCTAAACCCTGATACAGACATTAGAAAATGTACAAATTTATGCCCGCTTCGTCATAAATGATTACACCAGCAGAACACAAGGATGCGTGACAAGCATGTTAACATCACTTGAATGGCAGACTTTAGAACAACAGAGGAGGATAAGCAGACTCGTTATGATGTACAAGATCCAGCATCAACTCTTGGACATCGACCGAGACTTATACCTCGTACCTGGTGACAGCAGAACCAGAGGTCAACATAGGTTCTTCCAGGAGAGGTCCAATGGGGTTCACCTATCCCATTCCCGACAGGTGGCGCATGTGTACTATCAGTTATTCGATTCCAAGATGGCGGACGGCGATCAGCTGGGGGGTCAGTGCCGAAGCTCGAATATGATATACTACGCCGAAATGCATCGACAAACGTTCGAAAAACTTACCTGATTGAAAGGTACATATTACACTGAAAACCCAAGCATACGATTTATGTTCGTTACTTTTCAATATTATTGTATTTGTTGAATGTCCAAGTTGCCCCGACTGAAAATAAAACATCATTAAAATTATGATGACGGATCAGTTTGAATGTGCTTTCGTGACAGGATTCAGAGACAAGACCAGGAGAATTTGTCATATTTATGCTATCCATTACAATTGAAAAAGAAGATTTTGCCTTTATAAAACCAGATGGGATTCATATCCAGGCATAGGTTAGGGAAAAAAATCCTTTTTATTAAAAAAACTTGCCCAACCTTTTACACACCTTTTCTTTTTATTAAATATTCAAAAACAACACACTGAAAGCATCATATACATGTCATCATTCAGAATGTGAAAAAACGGGGCATATTTTCAATAGAAAGAAATTATGGGGCTTTCAATAGGGATACCCTCATATGTTTTTAAGAAACATTTTACATTTAAAAAAAAAAATCACAATTTTTTTTATCTTTGAAATATAAATACACAATCATGTGTAATTACCTCAATAAATATACTAATCTAAATGATGCTCATTACATTCGGTATACATCTTTATGAAATTTGTACAAAAAATGTATTCCTTATTTTTCTGGTATATTTTCAACTGTGCAGCAATAAAAAAAAAAGTCACTATGGTTCCAAAGCATACCCTTGTCCAAATATCCTTATACCCTTGGCTAAATGGACAATATATGCTTCCATACTAAAGTAAAAAAGTTTTTTTTCTTAAATTTAATGCCAAAAAGGGGGCAAAACTATCTCTCCCTCAATTTTTAAAAGTAAGGAGGGCAATTGCCCCCAGCTCTTTCACCCATGAAGTGGTATTAGTGAAGTTCGAACTGCAGACTCATATGGAGCATCTGAGTTCATGTCAGTCTGGATTTTTAGTTGTTTGTGCATCTCAGTCTTCAGTTTTCTGGGTATTCCTAATTTTTTGTCAGCCATTAAATATTTGTCTTTTTGTCATGTTATATTTGTATACTTATATCATATATTGTTATTAAAGTAATATATTGACCCTTTAAGTTTAAGGCTATTTAAGCGAAGGGGCTAGTCGCTACTAACAGTAGCTAGAGAGAAAAAAAGGTTTCATGAATCACGAAAACATTAACAACTTTTTAATGAATATTATTACCTGATGTAATCAGTGTCAATACATACACAATTTAAACATTTAACTATCCTATGGTGAAGATTAAAATACATGTACATCTGTAGTTAATAATATGTCTTAAATACAGTCCTTTGTACAAGATGCTTTTGAAGTACTTGTTTGAGTGGTTTATTTATCTGTATGTGTACTTTGTGTAATATTACAATCATTGTGGCTTCTATAGTACAAGGTAGTACATTTCAATAAGTTGAAAAGATGTCAGTTCAAATCTGACTGGAAGCTAATCTATGATCTTTTTAATGTGTGTTTGATGATATTGACTGTATTAACTAACTTCAACTAAGCAACTTGGGCACAAGTCCTTTGCTTAATGAAAATTTTGAAGGACTGCTCCTTTTTCAGTGTGATTTTTATACGACCACAGACATTTTGTTGTGGTGGTATTATGTTATTGGTCTGTAGACAAAATGGTTTCCTATTTCATCGGTGGTGTAATGGTTAACATTCTCGCCTTGAGTGTGTTAGATCCATGGGATAGAGCCCCAGTCTGGTCAAACCAAAGACTATAAAATTGGTATGTGTTGCTTCTCTACTATTAAAGCATGCAAGTAAGAACAAAGACTGGCCGGCTAGGAATCGGAATATTAATTAATGTGCCCGAGTGGAGTGACATGTCTTCCCACTCACTTGTTTTCTTTATTAGACACCAACAATTTTATTAGTGAAGGAGGGAGGGGGATATGGGATTTTTTATGTCTGTCAGTAGAGAATCCATTTTTTTTTCAAGCATCAGGTAGATCAAAAATATTTTTTTATACATATATGAGGTAAAAGATACATGCATACGAGACCTAAAAAATAATTGTGTGTTTAGTGTTACCAGTAAACCTGTGAAAAAGGTTAGGTAAAGGTGACCAGTATTTATTTTTTTTTTTTGCATTGGATATATTGGGCATGCAGATGTTCCAAGACTGTGCTTGTTGAGAAAAACTAATAAAATAGCTAGGATTATAGGCACTAAATTTTAGGTAGGGTCGAGTTAACCTAAACAAGCAATATTTTTTTAGGGCTGAGGTGTATTCAGGTCTACTTTAAAATTTGGACATAGTGTTTATATAATGTAGAATGGTTTACCAGAAAAAATATAAAGTTTATTGACATCTAAATGAAAAAATATGTTATGAAATTCAATTGTTAAAAATTCCCTAAAAAAATCTATTAAAATTAAGTGACAATAATAACATGATCAAAAGATATTATTCTATGATTAATTGCAATCAAAACTATCACAGGTACAAAAAATATTATGTATTAATTATGGCTTCAAAGACTTGATATCCAAACAAATAATATCTCAATTTAGTGTAAACATATTTTATTAATCAATACATATGAATATAGTACAACAATTTAAATACAACAATAGTAATGACTATGAATTAATTAAGAGGATCCGAAAACAAGTTATTAAACTTATATAAATCCGTATCCCAAGTTTAATTAAATCTACTTTTAATAATCTCAGAAGTTAGATTACGTTGTAAGGATCAGTGAAATGATAATTGTATTTACACCATAGGGGATGAATTGTGCAGGAAAATGAGAGGGGTTGGTGAATTGTGCAGGAAAATGAAAGGGGTTGGTGAATTGTGAATTACGGGGTAAATCGTTTACTACTTAAAATGAACTTTTGTACTGACAAGAAGATTTCTGTGTTCTGGTTAATTGTTAACTCATTAGATCCTACCAATAGAAGTTCAGTGGACAATGGAATAGGAAGGTTAAGGGCAAATATGTGGCGTTGTCTAGGTATGTTATAGTGAGGACAGTTGAGAAGATAATGAGTAGGAGTCTCTATAGCACCACATGTACAATGCGGTGAATTTACAATATTTTTCCGAAATAGATCGGAATTAAGAGCACTACACCCCATACGTATTCTAGCGTGAAAAATCTGTCCTAAACGGCTACCGACGTAAAAAAAATGTGGGTTTATCATGTATAATATTAAGGTTCAGTCGCGATTTGAATACATTAATAAAAGGACAGTTTTTTGTGCTATCCGGAAGAAGATTCCAAGACCGTACTGTCTGAGGTAAAAAGTAATGTGCATATAAAGTGGTTCGAGCTCTGACAGGCGGAATTAACGTTGCATGTCTTGTATTGTGATCGTGAATATTTCGGAGGGTGTTAGGGACAAGACTACTCAAATACCCCGGGGTTAAGCCATTAATCATTTTATAAAAATATGTCAATCTATGTTTTTCAAGGGTTCTTCGATCTAAAATGAATTTAAATTTTCTCATAATGTTGACTCTGGTAAAGGCTTTCTTGGTAATCAGGTCTACGTGCTTACCCCAATTTCCATCATTAGATATGGTAAGGCCTAAATGTTTATGTTCAGATACCATGTTAATGATCTTATTATCCATCATGAGTGGTGGATGAAGTGGGCGGTTAGATTTCCTAGATACGATCATACTTTCTGTTTTATCAGGGTTAAATTTAACCAGCCACTTCATAGACCAGTCATGAATTTTCGACAAGTCCGTATTCAAAGTCTCAGCAGCATCAACAGGATCGTCAACAATTATATAAAGACTAGTATCATCTGCAAATAACTTTATTGACGAATTTATGTCTGCTACTATATCGTTAATATAAATAATAAAGAACAGAGGTCCCAGAATTGATCCTTGAGGGACACCCGCACAAACATTCCGCCAGTCAGAGCAACAACCGTTTATAACAACCCTTTGTTTTCTATCCAATAAATAATTTTCAATCCAAGACAATAACGGCCCGTGAATGCCAATCGATTTTAATTTAGTCAACAATCCCTTATGCCAAACCCGATCGAACGCTTTGCTAACGTCGCAAAAGACTACTCTAACTTCCTTTCCGTCGTCAAGTGCCTTACCGAATTCGTTCGTTATATATAAAAGCTGATTAATCGCAGAGTCGCCAGGAGTAAAACCAGATTGATTAGACGATATAATCCTATTTTCTAAAAGAAAATTGTAGATGTGCTTGTAGACACAGCGTTCCATAACTTTACCGATTATGCTAATGAGTGATATCGGGCGATAATTTTTTAATATACCAGGACTATCGTTTTTAAATACCGGAGTGACATTAGCCAATTTCCATTCGGATGGAAAAGAAGACAATGACAGTGATATGTTGAATAATTTACACAGCGGATACTTTAATATCGGTGCGGCTTCGCGCAAAAGTCGTGGATTAATACAGTCAGGACCGGTCGCTTTGCTAGTATCTAAAATTTTCAGTATATCCTCTACTTCCGTTTCGGTAATGAGAATCTGTCGTAGTCCGTCAGTCTGTAATTCAGTTAGGTCGGGAGGTGTGTGGTCACTATCGTCCAGTGTTGATTGTTCACAGAAGAACTTGTTGAACAATTCAGATTTTTCTATGTCATCAACTACTAGATTACCATAATGTTCAATCGGGGGTATAGTTCGGCTGCATTCATTGTTTCCTGTTAAGCTTTTGACTAAGGTCCACCAGTTTTTACTGCCAGCCTTTTCTAATCTTATATTCTCAGAAACCTTAGAATAATGCGTTATTTTTGCATTAGAGACTAGGTTATTACACTTATTTCGGGCAATACGGAATCGTTCCCAATGACCTGGTAAGTTTGACCTTTTTGCTCTTTTATGGAGTCTATTCTTTCGACGTATAACACGCTTGATACTGCTTGTTAACCACAGAGGGTTGTCTTTCCTTACAGTTATTACCCTGTTGGGAATGTTGGTATTTGCAGCATCAATTAAGGCACGTGTTATGTTACTGGTAGATATATCGATATCATCTCTTACGAGTAAAGAGTCCCAATCCACAAGAGACAACTGTTGTCTATAAGACTCAAAGTCACCCCTGTCGAACATAAAAACTTTCCGCTTATATGATGAATGGGATTTGATTGGATGATTCAATACTCCTATAGTGGGCATATGATAGCGAGTCTGGTCCAACAAGGGTGGGCCAACCTCAGAGTATAATATACTATGGGGATTATTCACTAACACTAGGTCTAACAGGGACGAACTACGTTCAGTCACATATGTAGGCTCAGTGATTAGCTGATGAAAACTGAATTGTGCAAGTAAATTATCGGTTTTTGTAGTAATATTTCCAAACTGATTTATGTTAAAATCACATGTGATAATGATATCATGGTTACTATTCAATGCGAGATCTATAGACTGCTCAAGTTCTTCCCAAATCTGCTGACCACTGTTCGGAGGAATATAAAACGTTCCATATAGGTATTTCTTATTATTAATCTTGATTTCAAGCCAAATACACTCAACAGAACCAACGTGCAGGTCTAATCTTGTAACACAATTAATTTCGTCCTTGACAAAGACAACAACACCCCCTCCTAAACGGTCTACCCTGTCTCTCCGATAAGGAGGCTTGTAGCCTGGTAACTTGAGGCTGTCAGTGGAAATATTTGGTTTCAACCAGCTCTCTGTAAATGATAATATATCATGACAGGTATATTCAGCAACTATAAAATCAAGTTTAGGGACGATACTCTGAATATTAAGGTGTAAAAACGAGACGGAGTTAGTCATAAGGTTACTCATATTTGATAACAAGGATTCAGCACTGCTGACGCTACTGGATGACTCAGATGCTACGCTAGGTCCGGGGTTAATTTCTATACCCGATATAATCAATAAAATACATAATACAAAAAACAGGTACTTACATATATCTATTACAGAACTGTCAGAGTCAAAAGTAGGATCGACAGATTTTCTACCAGCTACGCTTTCTCTGATTTCACAGGGAAGTCTCGCATTGAAATTAAACAACGAACAGAATGTCATCAATGGCAAGGCTCGTATGCCGTAGCGTGCAAAGAGAATAAAGCAAAATACATCAATTTCAATTACTTTAGGATTTCAAAATTTCAGTGAAAACAGTTTGTCAGCTTGTGTAAAACACAACAAGCTCTAAAATTTTAAATTGTCTGACACAACTTTCAAGATTTCATATATGAAATTGCTTCTATGAAAGACTATCGCCATGTCCTCACGATTCCCATAAGATAAAGAAATATTATATATAAACCAAAACATACAAAATGTAGGTATCTCACGAAGATTTCTTATACAAGTTTAAAAAGAGATCTAAATTTATTATGCTCTTAGATTCAGTTCTGATTAATTTTATATGAAACTGTATTTATGTATGAATGAGTTTGTTTTTATGTATGTCTATGTATGCATGAGCTTATGTGTTATGCTTTTAGATTCAGTTCTGATAAATTTTATATGTAACTATTTATGTATGCATGAGTTTGCTTTTATGTATGTCTATGTATACATGAGCTTATGCTTTTATGCTTTTAGATTCAGTTCTGATTAATTTTATATGTAACTGTGTTTTATGTATGCATAAGTTTGCTTTTATGTATGACTATGTATACATGAGCTTATGTTTTATACTGCATGCATGTTTTTTTTAGTTGTTTTGCTTTGTGATGTCATGTAATATGTGCTTGTAAAGTTATTTTATACTTGTATGTGCTTTTTATGTAATAGTCGATTCAAAAGCTCACTAGAGCTTATGTTATGTGTTATAGATATTTCGACTTTAAATAAAACTTATTTGATATTTGATTTTGTGGAAAATAAACGATTTTTATTCTAAAAACCCCCAACCCCCCCTCAGTAGTAAAATGGTTAGTGTTTTATGTCTTATTAAATATATTGAACACTATGCTTAGAGGAGCCATTCCTTAACTAAAAGTTATGTAAACTTTTTATTCAATCAACACTGGAAGACATAATAATCCCGACACTCTGAGAAGCCGATGTCCTTGATTGGGCTTGAAATGTCATTATGTGCCGAGCAAACCACGTCGTATTTCCCTGGCGTCCACGGACCTCTCGTCGCATGGTCAGTCTTCTTGATAGCTACCCTCATCTTGTTAAACACACCATTTGTGGCATTTTACACGAATACATATACATTTTTTGTAAATCAATATCGTAGTTTACATTAGTTACGTTATTGATGCTAGCCGAGGAGTTCCGAAAGTAATAACTGATGGAACACATGCGCCACCTATTAGCGTAAAAATCGTAGGTGAACCCCATTATGACACTCTCAGAAACTCCTTCCAAAGAACAGCACGGGAATGGAACCACCTACCAGACACCACAGTTGGGGCCAGCTCCATAGAGGAGTTCAGGGCTAACCTCCAACAACAGGTTAGCCACGCCAACCAGTGTAAATTTATAGTTTTAACTGTGTCATAGTGAAGTGTTTAGTTGTACACACAGGGGCTAGGTGCGTCCGAAAAAAAAATAAAAAAATACACTCTTGATTGGCTGAAACACTCTGTTTCAGCCAATCAAAAAGCCCGTTAGAACTCTCTCAATTTTCACGTCTATGGCGTTTGTCAAGGATGCAAATGGGATTTCTTTCAAAAACAGACTTAAAGGAAATATAAATTGGCGTAAGGTAAGAAATTTTATCATAATGTGAATGGATGAAAGTATTTAGCTAGTCAAAATGACTCGTTTACGCATGGGAAAGTCTGTACACAGATGGGAAGTGGTCATCCCAGCGTTTGTACGACTAGCAGTTCGGAGGCCTACACTAACAATTGGGGTCTCTTTGGAAAGGAAAATTACTTGACTTTCGACTGGTGGAAACATTTTTTGAAAATATTAAGGCGTTCCGAAGTTACGATCAATTTAACACGACGACTTAAAAAAATGGGAGCAAGTGAGTTCGCCCCCTTGTAGTATTATATATTTTTTTTTTCTTTTTTTTTTTCGGACGCACCTAGCCCCTGTGGTTGTACATAGTCTTGGGGACATCAGCTGTGTGTGCCTGGCATGACTAGTCCCGCAGAACTTAAAACAGTCGGCGACGACTCATGTTCTATACTGGAAGAAGAAGAAGATACAATGCGGTTGTACGTGTGTGTATGATTTATTGACTGCGTTTTCAAAATTTCTTACAGAAAGACATGTACATATTAGACAACAGTCTGAGTCAGTGGGTCTTTCCTGTCCGAACCTCAATCTGTCCTACATATACATGTATTTAAGAGCATGATTTAATGTAGCTGCGGAACCATAGCTCTTTAGGTCCTTGTGAAATTTTCTGATAGAGCGGACCCCGAAAAAAACAAAAAGGACCTAAATATCTACGGTTCTGCAGCTAGGGGTTAAATCTCATTAATATAATGCCTACCCATATTTGAATAACAGTAAAGTATGGCCGGCATGAATTATTTCGATTCTAATGAAATGAATTATTTCGATTGGCTTATGGCTTTCCACCCAGATAAATGTACAGTACTCACCATCACTCAAAAGAAAACACCCTTCAAACATGACTATATACTTCACAATCACATTCTCGAACCAGTAACTTCAGCAAAATACCTTGGAGTTACACTACAATCTAACCTTAAATGGAACACCCACATCGACAATATCACTTCAAATGGAAATAAATCTCTCGGATACTTAAAAAGAAATTTACAGATATCAAACCCTAAAGTAAAATCTCTGGCATACCAAGCACTAGTGAGGCCAAAACTTGAATACAACTGTAGTATCTGGGACCCTTATACACATGACAACATAAACAAACTAGAAATGGTTCAAAGACGAGCTGCTCGCTATGTTCAAAACAATTACCATAATACTAGCAGTGTCACTTCAATGATTGACACTCTAGGTTGGCCAACTTTAGCTGAGCGCCGTCTTAAAACCAGATTGATCATGTTGTTTAAAATAACACACGCTTTAATTGCTATCCCAAACATCATACTGATCCCAACTGACAGCAGAACTAGAAAATCAGACATTTAGGCATATAACAACACAAAAAGATACATACAAATGGTCATATTTTCCACACACTATAGTACAATGGAACATCTTACCACAGACAATTATCTCAAGTCCAACTATAGACTCTTTCAGAGAACAGCTAACACCCGCTGTTCTCTTAAACATTTAAATTTCAAATACAATTGTACATAGTTTTAAATTTTTTGTTTTGTTTTATTCACACTTTTGATTTCACTTTATGAAATTTATGTAAATATTTTTGTAAATACCCACGCATGCAACAGTACGTAATCTTCAACGTCTTGAAGGAGTATTGTATACCTAAAGAAGAAGAAATACGGTAATTTTAAAATTCGAGGAGGTCAAGGTGATCAATCTTCTACGGAATTTTAAAAATGGTAAAATTGGGAATTAAGAGATGGATAGCGAAATTGTGGTTGAAACTGTGGCTTAAAATACCGAAAAGAATTTGTATTGACAAGGTTCAATATAAATTTTATTACAAATAAACAACTTTAAATGATTTAACAACGAAATTACCAGTTGAACGCAGCCAGTGATCGGAGATAAACATGGAGACAGTGATGAAAGGTAAACAAAGCCGTGTTTATAAGAGTTTAATTATGATAAGACTTGATTAGGATTTATTTAATTTTAACTTCATTTATTTCAACAATTTTTAGATAAACAATAATAGAAAATCGCTAACCATGAAGAATTTTCTGAAAATAGTCAGTGTTTATGTAGGTGCTTTTTCTTAGCGCAGCGCGCATGTGTGGCCTATATTTGATTGTTATTCAAATATGCCTTTATTTGTATACCGAATACGGGACGTCATATTAGAATTTGATATTCAAAATCTACGATTAGTTATACTATATGTATTATTAGGAATATCAGTAATTATGGTGTCAGATTTTAGGGGCATTTGGGAACCCCTGCTAATATATTTCAAACTTTGAAGTCATGTTATGTCCGAAATATGTTCTTTTTTGGTAAAAAAAAAAAAAATGAAAAGGCTGCTGGTAATCGTTCTTATAATTTTTGTCCATGTTCTACTCGGTTACTGCCTATAAAATATAAGTTAACTTAAACCGTTTGTCGATTTGTAGGCCTATAGCTGCAAACTATAGACGTATCGCAGAAAAATGCAACGTTTTTTGCACGGAAGGGCGCTTGATAGGTAGATTTAGAATTAAAGAGAAAATCATAGATATGCTGTTAAGATTGCAATTACTTTTAACGCTTTCACTGATTTAAAGCAGTTTTCTTTTATATTTTTTTTTCGCTCTTTTCGTCATTGTGTCTTGTAAAGCTAGATCATAGCAAACGATATTTTTGCATCACACAAACGACAAGACTTTGAATGTTTTTTTCTGTCTCATGTGTACAAAAATGTATTTAAACGGGTTGCATGGCAACTGAATCAATATTGTTTTTAAAAAAATCATCTTTCTATTCCTTTTTTTTTTTTCTTTGTTTTGAAACCATGAGCGACATGATCAGCTTTAGGGGAGAAACAAGAAGATCTAACGATTGTCCATTTTATAAATAAATTAATCGTTTCATGTAAAGAAGCTGTACGGTTTCCTTTCTATTATTTTTTTTGGGGGGGGGGGGGTATTTTTAAACTGGATAGTTATTTTTTATTCAAATTAAAAGGCTGTTTCCTGTACTTCACTCTGTAATGATCATTTATCTAATTATCCAACTTTAAGTATGTATTCTATAGAAATACATCTATTTTCCTAATAGATACAACCTATGAATAAGAATAAGAGTAATGTGATACAAGATGTACTTTAGTCGGAACTAACTTTCGTGACATCATAGGTTAGGAATGCGAGAAAACCCCAGTGACGTCTTTGTAAACATTGAGGAATCTCCGTCAGGAAAATCGCAACGTACTCAAGATTTATCTTACTAATTTTAAATATTAAAGACATTCTTTTCACATTGCTGGGAACTGCACCGTTCAATACATAAACAATTATTCGGCAACCAACTGTAAATCGCCACCAACTTGAGAAACGCAGGGCAATGATTGTTTACTCTGACAGTGACGGCGATCATCAATGAATGATGTGACGTAACAATACTTGTGTGACGTAAACTATAGAAATCGTGTAACGACAACTTTTTTACAGGCGAAACAAGAAGGTCTAGCGATTGTCAATTTTTTAAATAAATTAATCGTTTCATGTAAAGAAGCTGTACGGATTCCTATTTTTTTTTGGTTATTTTTAAACTGGATAGTTATTTTTTATTCTAATTAATAGGCTATTTCCGGTGATTCACTCCGATTGTACATTCTATGCTGAAACTTAAAAACCACTTCCGGTTGGTATTGTTCGTATATATTCATCTCCTTACACACATGTTGCTGTTTAGCTCACATCTTGTGATGCTCGCTATTAGAGAGTTCCACAAAACTAATAATAGAAATCAAATACGGTAAAAATTGCCGGATCTGGCTAGCCGCCATAGGACGTGTAAATATTTCGCTCCAGGAAAATCGATGATGTGAGAATTATTTGATCCATGGGTAAATCGACTGACAGAACACATCTATTTTGTAAGTACTGAATAAACACCAAGTTTGAACCAACCTTTGTACAGAATGCAGAATTCAATAAACAGCCCTATTAGTATTAAGGGCTACTCTTCTTTAGGTATACAATACTCCTTCAAGACGTTGAAGATTACATACTGTTGCATGCATGGGTATTTACAAAAATATTTACATAAAGTGAAATAAAGTGAAATCAGAAGTGTGATTTTTTTTTTTTTTACTAAAATCACAGGGGCTCGCAGTTATATTTTCACATCGCCAGGTATATGTTAAATTCAAATTCAAATTCTTTATTAATAAAGAAAGCTCCATAAGGAACATGCATATGAAAGAATGCACAAATGACTAGAACAAACAAAAGAATAAAACAAGGAAATACAAGGAAAATAAAAAATAATAACAATACTACAATTGTACCAGAGGGAGTCATACCCAAATATTTGTAGACTATATATAAACAATACACTGGTATACATATATATATATAAACATGAATCAGCACTGTTGGTTATAGAACATAAATATATTCAGTTACCAGGGGTTTCAAAGTTTTTTATAATAGGAGGTACTTCTTAAATTTTAGGAGGTACCTAAAAATTAGGCTGAGGGCCATAAGGGGTCCAGGGAGCGGAAGCTCCTGAAATCTAGCATTTTGTGGACCAAAAAATGTACTTCAGAGACTGCAAAACATTAAATGTTTTTGAAAGAAAAATCCCATTAACTTTAGAGTTCAGATTTCACCAAGAGTGAAGACCATGCATTCCCCCTGTTGGCTTTGTCCTTTTCTTTTTCACAATACCTTGGCTTGTGTGTTTTACCAGTAATTAAACTCATCAAAGACCATTGGCAGGATCAACACATATAAGTGTCATAATTAATGAAACCAAGGACGTATATAGAATACGTCCTTGATGAAACATATAAATTTAATTTGCAATCATCAATCTTTAATAAAATTTATAATTTTTTAATAGATCAATACAAATATAATTAAACAAAAACAATACATATTGTTACTTTCACGACTTATGTGCAAAAAAAATGTTCGAACAAAAACGATTCGCGGGAAGACATTTATTAACATTTGAATCACAAAAGTTAAATTATTTTGGGAAAAAAGGGGGGCCGGCGTTTTGACATTACAATGTAATTCGTATTTGAGCCATGTCCGGTCCTTTTTCAAGATTTCTAGTAATTTTGTATCCCTTATCTCCTCGTAACCCCTTTTAAAAATGTTTTTCAGCACATTTTCATTTCTGTGAACAACCGCGGTAGGGCCCCGTCAAAATATGTAAATAAATTAGCCATAGGTTTTTATTTTTTTATACCGGAAGTTAAGAAACAAGACAGTACGCCCCAGAATGATTCGACCCTGGGTTTTAAATGGATAAAAAAAATCGCACAAAATATTGTGTAGTCATATATTCATAATACATAATGATCATACTTATATTACTGGAGATTACACTAAATTGTGTTTGAACTTAATTTGTAATCGGTCATTTTTTTATTTTGAAATGATGTCAGCTTTGTTCCGATCCGAGTTTTACACAAGGATGAAAAGATATTGGGGCGAAAACATATCTATTTACCGCATGCGCAAACTGCCCTATTTACGATTCTAAGGTAAAGTTATTTTCAAAACAGGGAATATCCCATCAACTTGATCGTGACGCAGTTGTTCGATTTGAATGCGAGAATTCAGCAATTGACGTGATCATTAATTTTTTATGAAAAATATTCCATAAGCCTATCGACCATCGTACTTGTGGTTTTGACCACCGCTAATTTTGGGGGGGTTCAGTAATTTCTGCCGGAACTATACACGATCTCAGGCGGATAAAAGTACCGGGTACCGGCCCACTTTGAAACCCCTGAGTTACTCATCTGATAAATCTCTTATTGAAAGGCAAGTTGCTATAAAATTTGCAAGATTTTTACAGATGTCTCTGTCTTCATTACTTAATAACGATATAAACTTATTTCTATCTGATAATTCCGGAAAAAAATTGGTATTTATATTAGAAAAGAAAGTATTTCTAGCAAAGGAATATTTATTACATTTAATTAATAACTGTTCTTCATCCTCAACTGCCTCACAGTTACATTGTTTACATATTCTATTTTCAACTGCAGTTTTTGGAATTGTGTATCTGCCCCTTTCAATTTCAAGTTTATGTGCACTTATTTGAAAGCGTGCCAGGGTTGATCGATTTAATAATTCTTTTATATTATCTAAGTATTTTTCCTGTTGGAATTTAAATTTACAATATGTACGTAATTTATTTTCATTTCTGTTAGTAGCTGGGTTTTGCTTAACTAAATTAATCTTCTCCCTCCAAATTTTTGTATATCTCTCTTTTAATTTTTTTCTTATTATATTTATTTCTCTTGCACCACAAGTAAGTGGAGAATTAAACATTTTCAACATATCAAGTTCTTTTAAAATATAATAAATACAGCTAACCCAACAATGCTGACCATTATTATGCATTTTATTATTTTCATCTAATGCTGCTTTAAGTATACAATTTATTTTATCTTCATGCAATCTAATCCAATATTTTATCATGCTAATAACAATATCTATATACAAAGGATATCTACCAAGTTCTCCAACCACTGCCAAATTTGAGGCTTTGCTACCCACCCCCAGAATACTCTTGCATAAATTTAAATTTAGCTTTTCAATTTTATGATCATTATATATTAATGCCAAATTTACAAATTTAATGCCCAGGACATAACCATCATCGTGCCGTCGTGGTCGTATGATAGTTGGATTTACAACTACATATGCACTCAGTGTCTATCACCATTAAAGTTTTGTGTTCGAATCCCGATCATGGCGAGGTGTACTCGATATAATATTATGTGATAAAGTTTGTCAGTGACTTGCGACAGGTCAGTGGTTTTCTCCGGGTATTCCTGTTTCCTCCACCAATAAAACTAAAAATATGTTGCTTATTTATTCTAGTGTTTTGTAGACCACTGCTTACATTGTTGTGTTTTTCTCCTTTAGCCATTGTATTGTATGTCCTTCTTTAATTTACAGCTTCTGATTTATAGCTCTTTATCATCAAACTTATTTTTAATTCTTAAATTGAATTTCAGGCTGTCAGTTTAATCATGAGTGACCAAGACCGTGCCTTTGAAGATTTAATGACCAGGACGTTATACAGAATCCATAAATATAATACAATTCTAAAGGTATGTGTTGTAATTGTCTCAGAGGGTCCAGTATATACAAGTATTCAGAACACAAAAGTTAACATATAAATATTAAATATAGGGTGATGTGTAACACGACACTAACGCCACTTTAAACAATATTTTAGTTATGTCGTGGCAGTCCGTTTCATTGGTAGAGGAAACTAGAGTAATCTGAGAAAGCCACCAGATCTGCCACAATTCACTGACAAATTTGATCATTTAATGTTGTATCGAATACACCACTCCATGAGCAGGGTGAAACTCACAACATTAGTGGTGATTGCATATACATTTTCCTTTGAGTTAAAGGTTAAAAAAATAAAAGTTAATAATTTTTATACCCACTCTTGGGACATATCTTAGTCCTAAGATACTTTCGAGAACACGGCCCCAGTTTGATAATTCATCAGTGATAATAGCAGGTGATTGGAATGTTGTTCAGGATTATAGAGTAGATACTCTCAATTATACAGGAGAAAATAATCCCAAGTCTAAATTAAAAATTAATTAAATGATTAATAGCATGGATCTGGTGGATGTTTGAAGAGAGAAACATCCTGGCGTTAGGAGATACACATGGAGGGGCCCTGATAAAAAACAGAGTGGACTTGACTATTTTCTTGTGTCATCTGACATAGATACTTTGGGATATTCTATTAAGTTATATGTAGGGGAAAGATGTTTTTTGAACGTGTCAGTGTTGAAACAGGAAAATGAGGATTTGATAGATATGCAACAGATCTTGAGCCAGAACATAATGGTTAACCCCTTTTATAAAAATAGGTGGTAATATGTGTATGACCAAAATATGTTGTGAAAATGGTGTATTTTTGTAAATGATTGAATATCAGATACAAAATACTTTTTACCTATGAGGAATTTATGAATCACTATAATATTAGAATATAGAATACCACTTTTAACACTATTTCAGTTATATTGTGACTGTTAGTTATGTTGGTGGAGGAAACATGTCCTCACACTGTCTGTTCCACTCATATTCAGGTTTAGGTTTTTTAGGTTTATGGTGTTTAACTCCACTTTCAACAATATTTCAGTTATATCGTGGCAGTTTTATTGGTTGGAGGAAACCAGAGTACCCGTAGAAAACGACCAACCTGTCGCAAGTCTTTTACAAACTTTATCACATATAGTTGTATCGAGTACACCTCAAGTTGAAAAGCAAAATACCACAAATATCTGGTGAGCGATGAAGACTCCTGGGAGTCTCTTGTTATATGGCCTTGTCACATTTTATCCGGAAACCTGGAAATTCCTGGCAAGACTCAATTTGGCCATGTTTTCTTTATAAGGCTCACAATATTCCAAATACCTTGTATTGTAAGGCTTATTTTGGCCATGTTTCTTTAAAAAGTTTGTTAAGTGCAATGTATGAATTTGTTACCTTCAGTATCAATTTTTTTTTGCAGGAGCTGTGGGTCAGTCACTTCAATTGGATTCCAGAAACATATGATGCCTAATGTTGCTCTCGGTATCTGTAACCAGGTAGAATTCATCATTTTGTGTCAGGCGAACTACATCTTTGAACATACAGGTAACTTTTTGATGATATCAATGACTCTTTAAATGATTGGAAGTTCACCGTTTTCGCTTGAAAAAATGTGGCTATGTGAATATAAACTTGTCACATGTTAGTGTGGTAGATTATGGGTTCAAGGCCCGGTTGGCTCAAACCTAAGACTTGTAAATTTGGCATCTAGTGCTTCTCTGCTAAGCACACAGCTTAAGGAGTAAGAGCAGAACTGGTTGGTTCGGAATCATGATAATGTGTCAGAGTGGAGCAACATGTATCTGGGACTGTTGTTTCAGTTAGATAGCACTATAAAGATCCAACTAAGCATGTTGGGCTAGTACAAAGGGGACATCAGCATCATGTATCTCATTGAAATGTGGCTAATCTTATTCTCGCCATAATATAGCTGTAGAAGTCCTTTTTTTGTGTTAAGCTACAATCACTCCCTCGTTCACACTTGAGAATTGATTTGACATCCCACTGTTGTTTTTCTTCTTGGAAATGGGCCTTGAAACAAAATAAAACTTATCAATGATTTATATGTATTCAATTTTATCATCCTTCCCTCCCACTATATCTACCTGCTGACTCCATAAGCAAAACTTGTATCAAAGTTCGCATGAGCTGAGCAGGAGTTATCACCAAATTCTCCCAACATTTAAACGATAATTCCTGTGAAGACGACAAAAGTATATAAAATTCAACAACACCATTAGCTAGTTAACATTTTATTTTTTAAACATATATCAAATTAAGAACTGTCGTGTCAGCAATATCAACAAACATCGTCCTACAAAAATGTACTTGTCACAATTCTTGATAACCTCTGCTGAGACGTCATAATTTTTATGTCATAAGCGAGATCGTGACCTTTATGTTTTCTAAAATGGAACGGCATTGGTAAACAAAACCGGTGAATTGCCGACTTTGATGTTTGTAATAAAAAAAACCATTCAACAATCTTAACATTCATATAAACCTGTAAAAGTGAATGGTATATTTGCAAACTACTTATGGACTATGTTTTGGGAAAGCGTATTTGGAATATTTTGAATCATGTGATTTTTCCCGTGAAAATACAAATATAGATGTATCCGTGTTTATGTTTGATTTAAGGATGATAAACATGTCATCTGAATGTGAATATGATTGATACTGAAAATATCAGGCTGCTCGACAGAATATGAAGTTTGTGACTTGTTCGCTTCGCTCACTCGCCACCAAACTTCATATTCTGGCTCGGCAGGCTGATATTTTCAGTATCAATCAATTCACATCCAGATAACATATACATAGCAAACATCAGCTAAGGGAGGTAATTTGTTAAATGATTTGTATTATATTATAACTCAACTCAACTCGGATCCTGTTCTTTCTATCTTTTCTATCACTTTCTTGTGAACACTTTAGAATCAACATCCTTCTACGGATTTTGACCAAACTTGGTACATACTTAGACCTTAAGAGAATCTGGAATCCTATTGATTTTCAAGGTCATAGGGTCTAATTTTTAGGTGAGGGGATACGCCACGCTTTGCGTTGCCCTTGTTGAAGATAAATCCTTAAAAAAATCTTGGTCTAAATCTATTATTACGCTTCAAAAAAAGTTCAACTTGTCAATGCTAGAAATATCTGAAACTCAATTTATGACAGATATTAAAAAATATTACACAAATAAATTAACAAATTGTTTAAAGAATATTGAACTAAATAAAACTGGTAAATTTTATTTTTATAGTACTATTTTGGGGAAATTTTAACTTCAAAAGTACCTTGAATTTCCTTTAGCAAAAGAATTAAGATCTCTTTTGACAAAACTAAGGATTAGTGCTCATTCCCTCCCAATAGAAACAGGTCGCTACAATAACATTCTTAAAGAGCAACGTTTTTGCAAGCACTGCCCAACATCTGTGGAAAATGAATCTCGTTTCATATTACATGTGTATATTGTTCCGGGTTTTACAATTTGCGGCTTACTAGAGATTATAAAGAAATATTTCCCACTTCAAGGGTTGATGCCGATCTCATTAAGGACATTCTAAATCCCAGTAATATCAATAACGCTAAACTCATTTGCAGATTCTTAAAAGAGGCAAATGCTATTCGCAACGAAGATATAAATACAGGTTAATAATTTTTCACTTTCATATATGTTCTGTACAAATTTATACATCTCTGTCTTATGTCATTTATTATTGTTGTTTGATGTATGCCAACATGTGGTTAATTCATCAATAAAACTATTTTATTATAATGATGGATGATTGATTGATTGTTGCTTAATGTCCAGTGCCAAATATTTCATGCATATTCATGTACATGTATTAAATAATACAAAAACTTGCCTTGAATGTGGTAGATCATGGGTTTGAGTCCTGGTCGTGTCAAACCAAGGACTATAAAGTTGATATTTCCTGCTTCTCTGCTACATTGTGTATTGATGGTCATTTTTTCCACCAATATCAACAAAATAAACAACTACCTCTCACCTCAAATCATTGAACACAAAAAAACAAAAATGCAAACAGACCTAGCTTGGGACAGACACAAAAATGCAGAGGTGTTAAACAAATTCAAGTCATTTCGGCACCTAATATAGTCATTTGGGCCCCTAGATAAATGTCACTTGGTCAAATCGGCACCTATGTATAATTAATATTGTTTTCATTTGTACATTTGAAAGTCTTCATGTAATTGTCATTGATATTTAAGTGTTTAATTTGACTTGATAATGTCTTAATTTGACTGCAAAAATGCAATATGTACATAGCTGTAAATTAAGTGTGAGGTGAGTATTAGAAACAATATTAAGAGTTAATAAATTATTTTTATCATCATGATCATAATTTTAAAAGTGAACAATATCCTATAACAAGGGCAGACCTGGTTTGTACATAGTATGCAGCTGTCAAATTTAAGATTAGATTTTTCTAAGATTTCTCAAAATGATACCGACTTGGGTGCCGAAATAACCAAACGTTAGGTGACGACATGACTAGATGCCAATTTGTCATTATGCCTTTCAATAAATTTATTGTTTCGAATGTCTAAATTCAGCAATGCAATAGCTTTAACACAAATTTACTGCTTCCAGTTTAATATACATGTTCACAAAATGATGTTATTTAAGTAATGATATATTTACTATTGTTTTGTTTTACAGATATAACTGATATCCTTAAAGTCTGGAAGAAGAAAAAAGATTAAGAATGTGATGGAGACATGTGTTTTAGTGTCAAAAACAACTTTAATTTTTGTTTGTTTGTATAATTCATTTATTGTATCTGTGTTTGAAATTCTGTAATATGTTAATAATAATATGTAGATAATGTATTGAATAGTATGCAGATTAATAAAAATAAAATATATTAGTTGATAAAATCTTTTGTCTTTTTTATATTTTCATTTCATGACAAATTGTAAATAAAACGGTAATGGTTGACAATATTAGTACCAACAACAACATTAAATCACATCAAAAGTGCAACAAAAACACAAGCTGATAGAAATTGTATATCCTGAGTTGTAATAGGCACAAAAATTATCTGCACTGAAAGGTCACACGATCTGATAATTGCTTCGATCAAGAGAACGATTCAACTTGCTGTGATGCAACCACCTCTCGCCAGAGGACATGTTCTAATGGAATTACCTCTTTTGAGAAACAGCCACCTCTTTTTAGAGGACATGTTCAAGACGACCTCTTCGGAGGACATGTAACCAAAGAACAGTTGAAACTTGTTTTGATGCAACCACCTCTATTCAGAGGACACTGAACTGACAATTACTAATCTCTCGGGAACAGGTAGGTGGAACTATTTGGACTTGGACAAATTAAAGCATAGAAAGTTAAGCCTGGTGTGTTTGGGGTTCACATCTATGAACGTCCCCCCTATGCTTAAATGTCCAGGTCCGAGCGCATTTAGGCATAACCAAATGTCAGGAGTTGCATTTGGAGGCCATGTCCCTTGGGTACTATGCTCTGTGTATCTTGACTAGGGGACATTGGTGAAGGAACAGGTGTCTGCAGCTACACTGGGGTCCTATATTCGGGGTGTCGTGATCCCCTTAGTTGAACTACCATGCAGGTGTAGTTTTACAAGGGAGATCGACCTAAGTGTCAGGAGCTACATTTGGGTCACGGGGGGAAGATGTTGAAGATTAAAAGAGTTGCATGGAGATGTCGGTGGTAAGTAAGAATTCTTTTTGTAGATACTTTTATATTTGCTAGTCTATTCTGTTTAGCTGAAGCTAAAAATTAAAGTACAAATAATTTGTTAAATGGGAGATCCTCTTAAAAATTCCTCATTTTGTATAGGATAAACATGAACTATTAATTCATTCATATCAATATCTGATGCAAGTTTTCCCCGAGATATTTTTTTTAATAAAGAAAAACAACTCTAATTTTCATAAGAATTATTTGAATAAAGAAATAACTCTAGTAAGAAAAGATATGGATGTAACTGATCATAAGAGACTATCAAACACTACATTCAGCATTTCTCAGTCACAGTATCTACATCTCCAGCTATTTTTACTGAAGAAACAATTCAGTCTGTTTCTGACTTAAATCGTAGAAAATAAAATCAGAAATCACTGTTATAATTATCAATCATTCATGTATACAACATGAAGTAGTTCTGTAAGTTATAAAATTTTCTATTTGTTAATTTTATGTATTAAAAAAAAAGACTATAAGGAAAGTGAGATAATTTTGACCAGTTTCACATGAATGTAAATTGTATTAGTCAAACCTGTATTAAGAGGTCACCTATAGGACAAAGAAAAAGTCGTCTTATAAGACAGGTGACCTCTTAAAAGAGGTAAAATTCATATGAATTGTTCTATGACAGGACAAGAAAATGGTGACCTTTTAATACAGGTGACTGCTTAATAGAGGTGACCACATGGGCAGGTTTTACTAATGTTTACATAGAAGAGGAACAAACTATTGTTTCAAATAGGATAAGCATGAAAGCCAATCTGGACAAAAGAAGTTTTTTCTCTGAAAGCACAAGAACAAATAATAATTGTGTGATCCACTCCAAAATCTCTTATTTAATCTGACTCTGGCCAAAAGCATGACCTCCGTAAGATGTTCCAGAAACGTGTTGTGCACACTAAATTACATATCTACTTTTTTATTTGAAATTCTTGTTACTGATTGGCTGATTTTTTTTTTTTTAAATCTCCCCTCAATCTACTTTCAGAATTACAGGTACAAATTATTTGTTTAATACATAGTACAAATGATGTATGTGAAATCATCTACAAACATTCCTGATTTTATATTTACCTCTTAAAAATGTGGATGCTATGGCAAATTCTTTGTTTTGAATGGCTAAGCATTTTTTAAAGTAATTTTTCATTTATTAATGTAAAACTAAAGTTCTGTTCTGATACAAGTCCCAATGAATTATAATTTGATACAAATGATGTTTGTGTAAA
Source organism: Bathymodiolus brooksi (assembly GCA_963680875.1). Taxonomy (NCBI): domain Eukaryota; kingdom Metazoa; phylum Mollusca; class Bivalvia; order Mytilida; family Modiolidae; genus Bathymodiolus; species Bathymodiolus brooksi. The sequence goes on from OY804586.1 coordinate 23,440,596, forward strand.
CACTGAGGAATTTAAGAAAATTATCAAAGATGTTAATTAATAAGTAATTATTACCAGTTTGCTTTTTATAAAAGAAGAGTTTGTAGATACCAAAGGGGTAATCAAAATTAATGAAATTTATGTTAAAAAGAAATTTGTTAGATCGCATGGTAGTGGGATTTACAACTACCTATGCAATCAGTGCCTATCACCACTGATGTTGTGAGTTCGAATCTTGATCAGGGCAAGGTGTACAACATTATATGATAAAGTTTGTCAGTGACTTGTGACAGGTCAGTGGTTTTCTCTGGGTCCTCCGGTTTCCTCCACCAATAAAACTGACTGCCACAATAAAGCTGAAATATTGTTGAAAGGGGCGTTAAACACCATCAAAACAAACAAAAATATAATTTGTTACATTTCGTGTTAAAATTATTAATATATAAAATTACATATACATGATTCCGTTATATGTTGCATATCATTAATGGACTGATCGATTGACCGAAGTTTGTTAAGGTAATGAGGAATAGTTTTTGTCAATGGTTGATGCAATCGGTCAATTAAGTTCTCGTCCATCAATTTTGGATTTATCACAAATCTATCAACAATCAAACAGTTGCAAGGACTGTTACATACTGTTATGCTTGACTGCTCACTCTACTGGATTTGTTACAGGCACTTCAATAAAAAAAATGACTGGGCTAAGCTAGTTTTATAGACTGCAACTTCTACTCAAAAAGGGAGATAACTCATTTTATTTACATTGCTCATGTTAAAAACTTCCAAATTAAAGGACAATCAACAAAGCAATGATGTAATCTAGGTATGTTTTATATTAGAGGGTTACCACCAGAGAGGACCAACACATCCAACTGAGGATACAGACAGACCCTACCCAGAGGGCTTCCATCAGAGAGGACCAACACATCCAACAGAGGAGGATACAGACAGACCCAACCCAGAGGGCTTCCATCAGAGAGGACCAACACATCCAACAGAGGAAGATACAGACATACCCTACTCAACAGAAGGCTTCCATCAGATGGGGAGACGACCACCAAACCGCAGGAAATCAAAAGAGAAAACTGAGACACTACATCAGAGAGGAACCAGCAGCGGCAGACCAGAGAGTATCAAACAGCTGAGCAAAGTACATCAATAAAGGTGAAATATTGTAAAACATCTTACTTAATTAGGTGATTTATTGTAAAAACATCTTAATTACCGGTAGTTCATTTATTATAAACACAACTGAATTAATCAAAATTCTATAATTCAGAAGGAAGGGATTTAAGACAACAACAACAAAAAATGAAACAAAAACAACATACTTGTATATAATTAGAGTTACCTCCCATTAACTAGTACAGATTTTTTTACACATAAACTTGGAGTCTTAAGAAAGATGTTTTTTTTTATCTGTGTTAACTATATATCAATATTTTATACTTTGAATTAAACATATTGAGCATGCAATTTCTTTTGCAGGAAAGGGGTAAAAAAAGGGGGGCATTTAAGATAGCAAAGTAAGAGTGGATAATCCATTAGTTATAGCAAACAATTTCTTGAACTGAAATTGAAATAAAAAAACAGTTGGATAATTGTTTCTAGAAAAAAAACTGGCTTTTATATTCAAGATAATTTAAATGAATACGTCTGTAAGACAATCGAGTGCTGAGGATCTTAGTTATTATATTTTGATATAAAGAAAAAAATTGACTCAATAAAAGTTATATAATATTCATTTTTTTTTTACCTCAATGGAAAAAATAAGTGGTCCTTAAAAATATAACTTAGATTTCGCCTGCGTCTATGAATCACTTGAAACAGAGACACATATAGGACTAGATGTCTCCGATTGAAACAAACCAAAGTCATAACATGCATGGCTGAAAATAAAATGCATTGGTGCATTACATTTGTGCACAGAAAAACTTATTACATTTCTTTGCAGTAAAAACAGATTAAGTATGGGTATAAATTAATTCAATAACTCTTGTGTACCAAACTACCCTCTGTCCAAGTCCCCTGCTAATCAATGGTAAAGTGGATGTTGGATTTCAAACAGGATAAGAACAACTGTTTCCTTTTTTTTTGGACAATGAAAACAAAATCCATGATTGTCCACTTGAAAAAGTCTTTCAAACTGACTACATTCATTTAGTATATACTGAGTAGATTTTATAATTTGTCATCACATAAACACAGTTAATACAGCTAAATCAGATTAAATTTTTTTTTTTAAATTGATTCAAATTATGTATACATAATACATTAATACATGTATACAGAAACCCTGTCAAAATGTTTTTTGAAAATAGGTTCAGAAGTGGTCATGTTAATATTTTGGGATTCAGAAAGAGGTTGGTTTGTTTATGGTGTTTAATGCCACTTTGAACAATATTTCAGTTAATATATTTTGGCGGTCAGAAAGAGGTAAAATGGCATTCAAATAGAAATAAAAACAAATAAATGAGACATGTACACGTAATATCTGTCCAGCCAAATGCATTTTGTTGTTTTAGTCCATGCATATTATACCGTTTGTGTCTTTCAGGTGATTCATAGGCAGTGTGCCGACATACATGTTCCCCTGGCACACTCTTTCCTAAGTATAAACATTTCCAAGTAAGTTATTCTTTTCTTAAACAAGAAAAAAATAATTCATTGTAGTCAGAGTTTTACAATTATTACTCGCACTTACTTCTGATGTTTGTTTTTATACCCCCCGCAAACATAGTTTGAGGGGGTATATAGGAATTGACCTGTCCGTCTGTCTGTCTGTCCGTCTGTCTGGACCAACTTCCACATCTTTTGTCCAATTTCCACCAAACTTTGTGGAATTTAAGATCATGATGTGTGATCTTTGCAGTATAAAGGATTTTATTGTCCATTGAGTTTTACCCCTGTTATGCCTCTTTGGACTTAGAAATTTGGAGACAATTCAGTATGCACCTTGTCATCGCAAATCCTCCTACATGATTAATCAGAAGTTCATGAAACTTTGTACATTGCAAGATCCTAATATGAAGATGTGCACATTAGCAGTATATCCTGGTCCATCAAGTTTTCCTAGAATTATGAGTCTAAAAGTTGTGTTCCAAATATGTTTTGGCTCAATTAAGATGATGGGGAAGCGGGGGTATTAGTCCCGCGTAGCGGACAGTTAAGTTATTTAATTTATGTATCAATGTGGAACTCCTGCGTCCAGCAGTACCTCTAGTTTAAATAATTTTTTATAATTAAAGACACAAACAAAAACCAAACAAAACAAAAAAGAACTTCAGTATCAGTGAGTGCCTAGCATGCCGTATTCATTTAAATTATTTTGTCATCAGTGAGTGCCTAGCATGCCGTATTCATTTAAATTATTTTGTCATCAGTGAGTGCCTAGCATGCCGTATTCATTTAAATTATTTTGTCATCAGTGAGTGCCTAGCATGCCGTATTCATTTAAATTATTTTGTCATCAGTGAGTGCCTAGCATGCCGTATTCATTTAAATTATTTTGTCATCAGTGAGTGCCTAGCATGCCATATTCATTTAAATTATTTTGTCATCAGTGAGTGCCTAGCATGCCATATTCATTTAAATTATTTTGTCATCAGTGAGTGCCTAGCATGTCATATTCATTTAAATTATTTTGTCATCAGTGAGTGCCAAGCATGCCATATTCATTTATTTTGTCATTAGTGAGTGCCTAGCATGCTGTATTCATTTATTTTGTCATCAGTGAGTGCCTAGCAAGCCATATTCATTTATTTTGTCATCAGTGAGTACCTAGCATGCCGTATTTGAAATTGTAATTAAATAATATATGCAAAATTATCAAATTTTGATATATTTTTTTATAAGTTACCTCCCCTTCCTGATAATTTTGAGCAATAATAAAAATGAATTTATTGTATATTCTGACTCCAAATTAATAATTTTTTCATCTTTTTATTTTGAAATAATCATAATTTACTCGATTTTACAATATTTTAATCTAAGTTTATGATTTTAAAGATTTTGGTGAAAAGCAAATTTTTCTGAAAGTTTTAAAAACAATAGTAGCTATTATATATCTCTTATTGGTTTCATATTTTTGTATTGCAGAGATTGCATATAGGCCTTTAAAGAAATAATATGGAAAATAGTCTTCTATGTGATTTTATAGTAAAAATGATTCATTCAAAATAGAATATTTCTTTAAAGTAAAACAAACTAATTTTCTATATTCTCATAGAAAAGAAAATAGTTAGTAATTATATTTAGAAATACAGCTTAATTGTTTATTGAAAATAATATTACAGTGTCATAATATGCCAGTAAATATCTTTTGTCTACAAATTTACTGCAAAACATGACTTAGATTGAAACTTTGGTAAAGCATATCTCGAAAACTACATAATCAATCATTTAGAAATTTTGCATGCTTGTTAACTATATTTATTTGTATCCATTGATGAAAAAGAAGAAATGATGTCTAAGCAATAAAGTTTTTATTGATCTCTGAAATATGATTTCCATTCATTATGCACAAAATGAACGTGGGCCTCACTAAATATGCTACATCACATCGTTGTAGAATTGCTCTCAATTTGTCTGAAGATGTTTGTTTTTCATATTTTTCATTATTTTTCAGCACCAACAGCTAAAAAAAACCAGCCTTCTACCACCATAGATACCATGACAGACAACAGGCCTACACAAGTAGACCAAGACCTACTAGCAATCAACAGACAGAAAACATATACATTGTATATACATACCAGTATAAGAAAGGGGATCAATGGGCCACATAGGTTGTTTTTATTGAAACTTTAATTGAACTTTAAAGAGCACATTAGAGGAAATCAATAGATCTGACAGACTCTACACTCAGTACAAGATGACATACTAGTACAATGTATATCAGAGAGTTATCATTAGAGGAGACCAACAAATATTACACCAGAGAATAACAAAACAAGAAGACCAAAACACTGCCACAAGAGAGTTAACAGATCTTAGTTCAGAGGCTAGCCAACAGACTGGAACAAGAGAGTTAACAGATCTTAGTTCAGAGGCTAGCCAACAGACTGGAACAAGAGAGTTAACAGATCTTAGTTCAGAGGCTAACCAACAGACTGGCACAAGAGAGTTAACAGATCTAAGTTCAGAGGCTAACCAACAGACTGGAACAAGAGAGTTGACAGATCTTAGATCAGAGGCCAACTATCAGACTGGCACAAGAGAGTTACCAACAGATCTAAGTTCAGAGGTCAACCAACAGACTGGAACAAGAGAGTTAACAGATCTTAGATCAGAGGCCAACTATCAGACTGGCACAAGAGAGTTACCAAACAGATCTAAGTTCAGAGGTCAACCAACAGACTGGAACAAGAGAGTTAAGATTTTTTATATCAGAGGCCAACCAACAGACTGACACAAGAGAGTAAACAACAGATCTTATATCAGAGGCCAACCAACAGACTGGCACAAGAGAGTTAACAACAGATCTTAGATTAGAGGCCAACCAACAGACTGGAACAAGAGAGTTAACAGATCTTAGTTCAGAGGCTAACCAACAGACTGGCACAAGAGAGTTAACAGGTCTTAGTTCAGAGGCTAACCAACAGATCTTAGTTCAGAGGATAACCAACAGACTGGCACAAGAGAGGTACCAACAGATCTTATATCAGAGATTAACCAACAGACTGGAACAAGAGAGTTAACAGATCTTAGTTCAGAGGCTAACCAACAAACTGGCACAAGAGAGTTAACAGATCTTAGTTCAGAGGCTAACCAACAGACTGGCACAAGAGAGTTAACAGATCTTAGTTCAGAGGAGGCTAACCAACAGACTGGCACAAGAGAGTTAACAGATCTTAGTTCAGAGGCTAACCAACAAACTGGCACAAGAGAGTTAACAGATCTTAGTTCAGAGGAAAACCAACAGACTGGCACAAGAGAGTTAACAGATCTTAGTTCAGAGGAGGCTAACCAACAGACTGGCACAAGAGAGTTAACAGATCTTAGTTCAGAGGCTAACCAACAGACTGGAACAAGAGAGTTAACAGATCTTAGTTCAGAGGCTAACCAACAAACTGGCACAAGAGAGTTAACAGATCTTAGTTCAGAGGCTAACCAACAGACTGGCACAAGAGAGTTAACAGATCTTAAATCAGAGGAGGCTAACCAACAGACTGGCACAAGAGAGTTAACAGATCTTAGTTCAGAGGAGTCTAACCAACAGACTGGCACAAGAGAGTTAACAGATCTTAGTTCAGAGGAGTCTAACCAACAGACTGGCACAAGAGAGTTAACAGATCTTAGTTCAGAGGCCAACCAACAGACTGGAACAAGAGAGTTACCAAAAGATCTTAAATCAGAGGCCAACCAACAGACTGGCACAAGAGAGATAACAGATCTTAGTTCAGAGGCCAACCAACAGATTGGAACAAGAGAGTTACCAACAGATCTTAGATCAGAGGCTCACCAACAGACCGGCACAAGAGAGTTAACAACAGATCTTATATCAGAGGCTCACCAACAGACTGGAACAAGAGTTACCAACAGATCTTATAGCAGAGGCTAACCAACAGACTGGAACAAGAGAGTTAACAAATCTTAGTTCAGAGGCTAACCAACAGACTGGCACAAGAGAGTTAACATATCTTAGTTCAGAGGCTAACCAACAGACTGGCACAAGAGAGTTAACATATCTTAGTTCAGAGGCTAACCAACAGACTGGCACAAGAGAGTTAACAGATCTTAGTTCAGAGGCTAACCAACAGACTGGCACAAGAGAGTTAACAGATCTTAGTTCAGAGGCTAACCAACAGACTGGCACAAGAGAGTTAACAACAGATCTTATATCAGAGGCCAACCAACAGACTGGCACAAGAGAGTTAACAACAGATCTTATATCAGAGGCCAACCAACAGACTGGCACAAGAGAGTTAACAACATATCTTAGATCAGAGGCTAAACAACAGACAGGCACCAGAGAGTTACAAACAGATCTTAGATCAGAGGCTAACCAACAGACTGGTGCAAGAGAATTACAAACAGATCTTAGATCAGAGGCTAACCTACAGACTGGTGCTAGAGAGTTACCAACATATCTTAAATCATAGGCTAAGCAACAGCCTGGCACAAGACAGTTGACAACAGATCTTAGATCAGAGGCTAATCAACAGACTGGCACAAGAGAGTTACAAACAGATCTTAGATCATAGGCTAATCAACAGACTGGCACAAGAGAGTTGACAGCAGATTTTTAGATCAGAGGTTGATCAACAGACTGGCACAAGAGAGTTGACAACAGATCTTAGATCATAGGTTAATCAACAGACTGGCACAAGAGAGTTGACAGCAGATTTTAGATCAGAGGTTAATCAACAGACTGGCACAAGAGAGTTAACAGATCTTAATTCAGAGGCTAACCAACAGACTGGCACAAGAGAGTTAACAACAGATCTTATATCAGACCCAACCAACAGATTGGCACAAGAGAGTTAACAACATATCTTAGATCAGAGGCTAAACAACAGACAGGCACCAGAGAGTTACAAACATATCTTAGATCAGAGACTAATCAACAGACTGACAGCAGATAGTTAACAACAGATCTTAGATCAGAGGCTAACCAACAGACTGGAACAAGAGTTACCAACAGATCTTAGTTCGGAGGCTAACCAACAGATCTTAGTTCGGAGGCTAACCAACAGACAGGCACAAGAGCGTTACCAACAGATCTTATATCAGAGGCCAACCAACAGACTGGAACAAGAGAGTTGACAGCAGATTTTAGATCAGAGGTTAATCAACAGACTTGTACAAGAGAGTTGACAACAGATCTTAGATCAGAGGTTAATCAACAGACTGGCACAAGAGAGTTGACAGCAGATTTTAGATCAGAGGTTAATCAACAGACTGATACAAGAGAGTTGACAGCAGATTTTAGATCAGAGGTTAATCAACAGACTGGCACAAGAGAGTTGACAACAGATCTTAGATCAGAGGTTAATCAACAGACTGACACAAGAGAGTTGACAACAGATCTTAGATCAGAGGTTAATCAACAGACTGGCACAAGAGAGTTGACAGCAGATTTTAGATCAGAGGTTAATCAACAGACTGGCACAAGAGATTTGACAACAGATCTTAGATTAGAGGTTAATCAACAGACTGGCACAAGAGAGTTAACTACAGATCTTAGATGAGAGGCTAACCAACAGACTGGCACCAGAGAGTTAACAACAGATCTTAGATCAGAGGCTAACTAACAGACTGGCACCAGAGAGTTAACTACAGATCTTAGATCAGAGGCTAACCAACAGACTGGCACCGGAGAGTTAACAACAGATCTTAGATCAGAGGCTAACCAACAGACTGGTACCAGAGAGTTAACTACAGATCTTAGATGAGAGGCTAGTCAACAGACTGGCACCAGAGAGTTAACAACATATCTTAGATCAGAGGCTAACCAACAGACTGGTGCTAGAGAGTTACCAACATATCTTAGATCAGAGGCTAACCAACAGACTGGCACCAGAGAGTTAACTACAGATCTTAGATGAGAGGCTAGTCAACAGACTGGCAGCATAGATTTACAAACAGATCTTAGATCAGAGGGTAACCAGCAGACCCCACACTAGAACAAAATACATCAATAAAGGTAATTTGTTGTATAATCTAATTAATCAGTGTTTTTAGAATTTAAATGGAAAGGATTTGATGAAAAGAAAGTTTAAACAGTTATGTTTAACAATTCCAACAATATCAACACAAAAAAGACCATGACAGATGATGTTGTAAATCCAGGTCCTGGCTTGGGACAGGCACAAAAAGGTGGTGGGGTTAAATCTGTTAATGGGACCCCCTCCCCCAACTCTTGATTTGAACAGTGATGATAACAAAATCAACAATAACCTCTCACCTTTGAATGTACATAAAAACAACCAAGGTGTGAAACAGACACAAGAAAAGTTTGTAGATACCAAAAGGATAATCATAAGTCGGAAATCAAAAGACAGACAATACAATGGCCAAAAGAAAAAAGGACAAACAAATACCAGTATACCTGAAATTTACAAATATTCAAATACCAGTATACCTGAAATTTACAAATATTCAAATACCAGTATAACCTGAAATTTACAAGAATTTGTTTAGATTTCTCATTTCATGTTTGAATAGAATGTATTTATTGCTACTATTAAAAAAAAAGAATATTTCCTTTTATAGATACTAACTATAAAGTTGAGGAGCAAAAATACTTTCTGATGAATATATAGCATTATCATAGAATTGACATGTCTAAAATAACATAAAATGGTGGACAAAAATTTCGAAAATTGTAGTTTTTCCTGTTTTGCTTCTTTTTGCTGCCTTACCCAGAATTTCCAAGAAGGACATCTAGAACCCAAATATGTTATGGTTTCCTTTGTTTCAGGATTTCTTACAAATGTATGTTAAAATATTCATATACATGTATCATTTTTTTGAGGGGGATCCGTCGTGGTCGTGATCATATGGTTGTTTGATTTACAACTACCTGTGCAATCAGTCAGTTGTGATTTTGAACCCCGTCCATGGCCAGGTGTATGTACTTGATGCAACATTATCTGATATCGTTTGTCAGTGACTTGCAATAGGTCAATGGTTTTCTCTGGGTATTCTAGTTTCCTTTACCAATAAAACTACCACCACGATATAATTGTTGAAAGTGGCATAAAACACCATAAACATAAACCAAATCTAAAAAAAAAAATAAGTTTGATAAGTCCTTCTCAGAAAAAAATTTAACTTTTCTGTTAAAACTGCTGAGCTAGTCGATTTAAATCTTCTTATACTCATAATAAGTATAAATGATACAAGTTGTCTGTTGCTCAATAGATATTCACGTTGTATTCACATACCTGGTTACCTGCACGGTTCTTGGTACAATTTCCAAACCGAAATGGTCAAAACATTTTGCATATGATTATAACTTTTTTGTTCATTTAGTTAACAAATTAGAATAAAATACAGTCAAAGCTGCCTTCAAGGGCACCTCTATATAACAAATCACTGCATTTAAAGGACAGTCTCATTTTTCCCATTAATGAACAGAGCATATAAATTTAGCCTGTATATAAAGGGGAACTGCTCATAAAGGCCACATTTTCACGTTCCCCTGATTGGCCTTTATATGGTTTATAGTTATATGGTTACCAGTTTGACATGGTATGATATCTATTATCACATGGTATGATATCTATTATCACATGGTATGATATCTATTATCACATGATATGATATCTATTATCAAGCAACTAGTGTGATATTAACATAATATCACTGTTTTTTACTGTGAGGTTTTAATGATGTCGCTGATGTCCTCTATAAACATATTATCGTTGGTATGTTTTGCTTGAAATTGACTTCTCATCGTTTCCCACATCCCAGGTTTCACCTCCGACATGATATTGCTATGAGAAATCCATTCTTGCAAAGCAAATCATATAGTATATATTTACATTTCTTTAATTAAAATTATGTTAAAAATATAAACTGTTATATAATTTATTATGCTTTGTGTTAAAATTTAAGAGTGAGTGAGTGGTTGTTATTTAACACCAACTCTGCAATTGTTTACTAAGCCATCACCAATCAGTCAGCAATCATTCAGTCAAATAGTTAGGGTTAATGTCCCAATGACTGTATGTATGATTGTAGACCAGATAAAAAATTGAAGACAGACTGGAAGGATTAGTTGTTATTATTGATGTAAAATAGTTTTTTGAAATATAAAGAAAATGCATCAATTTTATGATAACAATTATATTACAGGGCAAATGTAATATCTAGAATGGACAGATTTAATGGTATACATTTATTGGATGAACCGTGTTATCTCCCCTTGGACAGATGTAATGGTAAAACACAGGATGAACAGTGTTGTCTCCCCTTGGACAGATGTAATGGTAAAACACAGGATGAACAGAGCTACCTCCATTTGAACAGATGTAATGGGAAAAGATCACATGATGTACAGAGTTATCTTCACTTGGTTTAAGAACTTTTGTTTTGAATGTATCAGTTATTTGTGATATTTTATTACTCTGGTGTATATTTTGTAAAAATATTTAAACCTTTGAGACTTATTCTAGTTCAATATTTGAATGAGAAATTTGACACACATGAAATGTTTTAATTAAAGGCAAGCATAATTTCTACAACAATTTCTCAATTTTTACTAGGAGTACAAAATAACAAAACTAATTAGGCCTTATGGATCTTCTTTTTAAATTTGAAGATCACATTTCTACTTTTTAAATCTATAAAATGTTTGTCTCATTTGGGTTGAATTAATTGATTGCTTCTTAATTTTGTAAAATAAAAATGTAATGATGAAGTTGATGTGAAAAAAGCAACATTTTTATATGTATTAGTAATGGTAAAAATATATATTGGCTGCTGTTTGTTCACTACTATCAGATGTCCTTATGAACAGATAATGTGGTTAGAATGTCTACTTTAAAAAGAAGTGAATCATATATGATTTGTTATGATTTTCTATATTCTATATCTCACCTTATTATGCATCACATGCCTTGTATGTTGTTGGGTTTGGAAATAACCTCCTATATTAAAACAGTATAGCTCAACACTAGATATAATTTCACTGAGGTGTACTTTTCCCACTCACTACATAACCCTCCTCCTATATTAAAACGGTATAGCTCAACACTAGATATAATTTCACTGAGGTGTACTTTTCCCACTCACTACATAACCCTCCTCCTATATTAAAACGGTATAGCTCAACACTAGATATAATTTCACTGATGTGTACTTTTCCCACTCACTACATAACCCTTCTCCTATATTAAAACGGTATAACTCAACACTAGATATAATTTCACTGAGGTGTACTTTTCCCACTCACTACATAACCCTTCTCCTATATTAAAACAGTATAGCTCAACACTAGATATAATTTCACTGAGGTGTACTTTTCCCACTCACTACATAACCCTCCTCCTATATTAAAACGGTATAGCTCAACACTAGATATAATTTCACTGAGGTGTACTTTTCCCACTCACTACATAACCCTTCTCCTATATTAAAACAGTATAGCTCAACACTAGATATAATTTCACTGAGGTGTACTTTTCCCACTCACTACATAACCCTCCTCCTATATTAAAACGGTATAGCTCAACACTAGATATAATTTCACTGAGGTGTACTTTTCCCACTCACTACATAACCCTCCTCCTATATTAAAACAGTATAGCTCAACACTAGATATAATTTCACTGAGGTGTACTTTTCCCACTCACTATATAACCCTCCTCCTATATTAAAACAGTATAGCTCAACACTAGATATAATTTCACTGAGGTGTACTTTTCCCACTCACTACATAACCCTCCTATATTAAAATGGTATAGCTCAACATTAGATATAATTTCACTGAGGTGTACTTTTCCCACTCACTACATAACCCTCCTCCTATATTAAAATGGTATAGCTCAACACTAGATATAATTTCACTGAGGTGTACTTTTCCCACTCACTACATAACCCTCCTCCTATATTAAAACGGTATAGCTCAACACTAGATATAATTTCACTGAGGTGTACTTTTCCCACTCACTACATAACCCTCCTCCTATATTAAAACAGTATAGCTCAACACTAGATATAATTTCACTGAGGTGTACTTTTCCCACTCACTACATAACCCCCCTCCTATATTAAAACAGTATAGCTCAACACTAGATACAATTTCACTGAGGTGTACTTTTCCCACTCACTACATAACCCTCCTATATTAAAATGGTATAGCTCAACACTAGATATAATTTCACTGAGGTGTACTTTTCCCACTCACTACATAACCCTCCTCCTATATTAAAATGGTATAGCTCAACACTAGATATAATTTCACTGAGGTGTACTTTTCCCACTCACTACATAACCCTCCTATATTAAAACGGTATAGCTCAACACTAGATATAATTTCACTGAGGTGTACTTTTCCCACTCACTACATAACCCTCCTCCTATATTAAAATGGTATAGCTCAACACTAGATATAATTTCACTGAGGTGTACTTTTCCCACTCACTAAATAACCCTCCTCCTATATTAAAACAGTATAGCTCAACACTAGATATAATTTCACTGAGGTGTACTTTTCCCACTCACTACATAACCCTCCTCCTATATTAAAACGGTATAGCTCAATACTAGATATAATTTCACTGAGGTGTACTTTTCCCACTCACTACATAACCCTCCTATATTAAAACGGTATAGCTCAACACTAGATATAATTTCACTGAGGTGTACTTTTCCCACTCACTAAATAACCCTCCTCCTATATTAAAACGGTATAGCTCAACACTAGATATAATTTCACTGAGGTGTACTTTTCCCACTCACTACATAACCCTCCTCCTATATTAAAACGGTATAGCTCAACACTAGATATAATTTCACTGAGGTGTACTTTTCCCACTCACTACATAACTCTCCTATATTAAAACAGTATAGCTCAACACATCTAATGTCACCGAGCTCTATTTCTTCTCTTGACACAGTATACCAGTTAAATGTTAACGTACTAACTGTTTACAAAATCACAATTAATACATGTATGGTTCATAGTGTATTTTGGTTGAGATTGTTCTTACCACAAAATTTGTTCGTTGATATGAAAACTGATTACCAGGCTCTCTGTTGTATGACTTTATGTTCTAATATTGTGGTTATGTTTATTTTGTATGTCTGTGTTGAACTTATGATGAATAGTAACATGTTATATTAAAAGTTGTCATGTTTTAATGTTAATTGATTTGTGATTGGTTGTTTTTAATTATCATACTGTTGAATCATTAGAATAATTGTACAAGTTTTCATAATAGAAATATAACATTTTCTTTATTCATTAACATGTCTAATTAATTAGTTCTCTATTCAGAAATAATTTGTTTGAATTCTGATTTCAAGATTTTATTTTACTTTATAAGATATAATAAACTGTAACATGAGAAAACAATTAGATGATGACTTTCAAAATATGCAAGACATATAATTAAATGTAGCAGCTGTGAATATACATGTACAATATATAATATTATATATCATATGTAAATATAATGAAGAAAATTTTAATGATATTATAATAGTTTCACAATATTTGTCAGAAAAAATGATAGTTATTCAATACTTTTTTGTTGCATAACGACAACATTCAGTTTTGAATTTTGAACAAAATACTGTGGAATATACTTTTTTCTCTCTTCCATTTGGATAACCTCATTTTGACATAAGAATAGATAATGAAATTCATCTCCATGATGTGCTATTTAGAATATTTATATGAAATGCAAGTTTTATCTGTAATATAGGATAAGACTTTACAATATTTTATTTAATACATAACTTCAGAATTATATGTTTTGTAACTGAATTCTAATAGACCCTTCCTTTATATGGCATTAATAATGCAATCAAAAGTTATTGATTTTTCTTAACTCTAGGTGTGTTCTATATGGTCCACTTTTAGTAAAGATTGGTTCGATCTGTCATTTCGCAAATAACAAATCGTGTGTCACTTGTACATTCATGTCTTTGTTATTAATAAATATTGTAGGTTTTCATATATTTATTCAACTCTATATAAATATTGTGTATATACAGGAGAAGATATAGGTTGTAATACTGATCATATTGTCATGTTTTTGGACAATGAAATATATTTAAACTAACATTGTATTGAATCAGTATGTAATCACATAACCTTTTGATAGAATTATGCAGAAATAGAATGGTTGATTAAAACAAATTAATAATCTTAAAAGATTAATGTACAGTTGTGAATGTTAGATTTTATGTACAAAAATGTGTCCATTTTTGCCAGGATGCATGCGAGCGCATGGTAAATTATGAGAAGGGTAAAGAGGTACTAATTTAGTGTAATCAACTAGTGTTCCTATGGCACCTGTCCAACTTCCTTAAAGCAAAAAATATATTACATACAAATAGAAGTAATTCAAGGTATATTACAGAAGGTTTTTTTAGAATTTTTCTCTAATTTTTCCATATTTTGAATCTTAGTCATCTTCAGCAGAGTGTACCTATTTTGTGTTATATTTCCCAGAAACTTTACAGACCATATTTATACATATGTAACGAAAATAGCACGTTCACTACGGGAAAGTAAATAGTTTATATTTACAGCCCTTTTCACAGTTTTATCATAAGGTGTACATCAGTAGTTTATGTTAACAGCATCTCTCACAGTTTTAAACGTAATGTATCTACCACCAGTAGTTTATCTTAACAGCCCCTCTCACAGTTTTAAATATAAGGTATCCACCAGTAGTTTATGTTAACAGCTCCTCTCACAGTCGTAAGCATAAGGTGTCTATCAGTAGATTATGTTAACAGCCCCTCTCACAGTATTAAGCATAAGGTATCCACCAGTAGTTTTTGCTAACAGCCCCTCGCAGTTTTTTTTAAACATAAAGTGACCATCAGTAGTTTATGTTTACAGCCCCTCTCACAGTTTTAAGCATAAGGTGTCCACCAGTAGTTTATGTTAGCAGCTCCTCTCACAGTTTTAAACATAAGGTGTCCTTCAGTAGTTTATGTTAGCAGCCCCTCTCACAGTTTTAAACATAAGGTGTCCATCAGTAGTTTATGTTAACAACCCCTCTCACAGTTTTAAACATAAGGTGTCCACCAGTAGTTTATGTTAGCAGCTCCTCTCACAGTTTTAAACATAAGGTGTCCATCAGTAGTTTATGTTAACAGCCCCTCTCACAGTTTTAAACATAAGGTATCCACCTGTAGTTTATGTTAACAGCTCCTCTCACAGTTTTAAGCATAAGGTATCCACCTGTAGTTTATGTTAACAGCTCCTCTCACAGTTTTAAGCATAAGGTATCCACCTGTAGTTTATGTTAGCAGCTCCTTTCACAGTTTTAAGCATAAGGTATCCACCTGTAGTTTATGTTAACAGCTCCTCTCACAGTTTTAAACATAAGGTATCCACCTGTAGTTTATGTTAACATCTCCTCTCACAGTTTTAAGCATAATGTGTCCACCAGTAGTTTATGTTAACGGTCCCTCTAAAAGTTTTAAACATAAGGTGTCCAATAGTTTATGTTAGCAGCCCCTATCACAGTTTTAAGCACACGGTGTCCATCAGTTGTTTATGTTAACAGCCATTTTCACAGTTTTAAGTATAAGGTGTCCTTCAGTAGTTTATATTAGCAGCCCCTCTCACATTTTTAAACATAAGGTGTCCATCAGTAGTTTATGTTAACAGCCCCTCTCACAGTTTTAAGCATAAGGTGTCCTTCAGTAGTTTATGTTAACAGCCCCTTTCACAGTTTTAAGCATAAGGTGTCCTTCAGTAATTGATGTTAACAACCCCTCTCACAGTTTTAAGCATAAGGTGTCCTTCAGTAGTTTATGTTAACAGCCCCTCTCACACTTTTAAACATAAGGTGTCCTTCAGTAGTTTGTTAACAGCCACCATTACAGTTTAAAACATAAGGTATCCACCTGTAGTTTATGTTAACAGCTCCTCTCACAGTTTTAAGCATAAGGTATCCACCTGTAGTTTATGTTAGCAGCTCCTCTCACAGTTTTAAGCATAAGGTATCCACCTGTAGTTTATGTTAGCAGCTCCTCTCACAGTTTTAAACATAAGGTGTCCTTCAGTAGTTTATGTTAGCAGCCCCTCTCACAGTTTTATACATAAGGTGTCCATCAGTAGTTTATGTTAACAACCCCTCTCACAGTTTTAAACATAAGGTGTCCACCAGTAGTTTATGTTAGCAGCTCCTCTCACAGTTTTAAACATAAGGTGTCCATCAGTAGTTTATGTTAACAGCCCCTCTCACAGTTTTAAACACAAGGTATCCACCAGTAGATTATGCTAACAGCCCCTCTCAAAGTTTTAAGCATAAGGTATCATTCAGTAGTTTATGGTAACAGTCCCTCTCACAGTTTTAAGCATAAGGTGTCCATCAGTAGTTTATGTTAACAGTCCCTCTCACAGTTTTAATCACACAGTGTCCACCAGTAGTTTATGTTAACAGTCCCTCTTACAGTTTTAAACACACGGTGTCCATCAGTAGTTTATGTTAACAATCCCTCTCACAGTTTTAAATATTAGGTGTCCATCAGTAGTTTATGTTAACAGTCCCTCTCACAGTTTTAAACACACAGTGTCCACCAGTAGTTTATGCTAACAGTCCCTCTTACAGTTTTAAACACACGGTGTCCACCAGTAGTTTATGTTAACAGTCCCTCTCACAGTTTTAAACACACAGTGTCCACCAGTAGTTTATGTTAACAGTCCCTCTTACAGTTTTAAATATAAGGTGTCCATCAGTAGTTTATGTTAACAGTCCCTCTCACAGTTTTAAGCATAAGGTGTCCATCAGTAGTTGATGTTAACAGTCCCTCTCACAGTTTTAAGCAGAAGGTGATCATCAGTATTTTATGGTAACAGCCCCTCTCACAGTTTTAAACATTAGGTGTCCACCAGTAGTTTATGTTAACAGTCCCTCTCACAGTTTAAGCATAAGGTGTCCATCAGTAGTTTATGTTAACAGTCCCTCTCACAGTTTTAAACATAAGGTGTCCACCAGTAGTTTATGTTAGCAGCTCCTCTCACAGTTTTAAACATAAGGTGTCCATCAGTAGTTTATGTTAACAGCCCCTCTCACAGTTTTAAACACAAGGTATCCACCAGTAGATTATGCTAACAGTCCCTCTCAAAGTTTTAAGCATAAGGTATCATTCAGTAGTTTATGGTAACAGTCCCTCTCACAGTTTTAATCACACAGTGTCCACCAGTAGTTTATGTTAACAGTCCCTCTTACAGTTTTAAACACACGGTGTCCATCAGTAGTTTATGTTAACAATCCCTCTCACAGTTTTAAATATTAGGTGTCCATCAGTAGTTTATGTTAACAGTCCCTCTCACAGTTTTAAACACACAGTGTCCACCAGTAGTTTATGCTAACAGTCCCTCTTACAGTTTTAAACACACGGTGTCCACCAGTAGTTTATGTTAACAGTCCCTCTTACAGTTTTAAACACACAGTGTCCACCAGTAGTTTATGTTAACAGTCCCTCTTACAGTTTTAAATATAAGGTGTCCATCAGTAGTTTATGTTAACAGTCCCTCTCACAGTTTTAAGCATAAGGTGTCCATCAGTAGTTGATGTTAACAGTCCCTCTCACAGTTTTAAGCAGAAGGTGATCATCAGTATTTTATGGTAACAGCCCCTCTCACAGTTTTAAACATTAGGTGTCCACCAGTAGTTTATGTTAACAGTCCCTCTCACAGTTTTAAACACACGGTGTCCACCAGTAGTTTATGTTAACAGTTCCTCTTACAGTTTTAAACATTAGGTGTCCACCAGTAGTTTATGTTAACAGTCCTTCTCACAGTTTTAAGCATAAGGTGTCCACCAGTAGTTTATGTTAACAGTCCCTCTCACAGTTTTAAGCACACGGTGACCACCAGTAGTTTATGTTAACAGCCCCTCTCACAGTTTTAAACATAAGGTGTCCACCAGTAGTTTATGTTAACAGTCCCTCTTACAGTTTTAAACATTAGGTGTCCACCAGTAGTTTATGTTAACAGTCCTTCTCACAGTTTTAAGCATAAGGTGTCCACCAGTAGTTTATGTTAACAGTCCCTCTCACAGTTTTAAGCACACGGTGACCACCAGTAGTTTATGTTAACAGCCCCTCTCACAGTTTTAAACATAAGGTGTCCACCAGTAGTTTATGTTAACAGTCCCTGTCACAGTTTTAAACATACGGTGTCCACCAGTAGTTTATGTTAACAGCCCCTCTCACAGTTTTAAACATTAGATGTCCACCAGTAGTTTATGTTAACAGTCCCTCTCACAGTTTTAAGCATAAGGTGTACATCAGTAGTTTATGTGAACAGCCTCTTTCACAGGTTTAAACATAAGGTGTCCATCAGTATTTTATGTTAACAGTCCCTCTCACAGTTTTAAACATAAGGTGTACATCAGTAGTTTATGTTGACAGCCCCTCTCAAAGTTTTAAGCATAAGGTATCCTTGAGTAGGTTATGTTAACAGCTCCTCTCACAGTTTTCAAAATAAGGTGTCCACCAGTAGTTTATGTTAACAGGCCTTTTCGTCATTTTAAACATAAGGTGTCCTTCAGTAGTTTATGTTCTCAGCCCCTCTCACAGTTTTAGACATAAGATGTACATCAATAGTTTATGTGAACAGCCCCTTTCACAGCTGTAAGCATAAGGTGTCCATCAGTAGTTTATGTTCTCAGCCACTCTCACAGTTTTAAACATAAGATATCTATCAGTAGTTTATGTTAACAGCCCCTCTCAAAGTTTTAAGCATAAGGTATCCTTGATTAGTTTATGTTAACAGCTCCTCGCACAGTTTTAAGCATAAGGTTTCCATCAGTAGTTTATGTTAACAGCTCCTCTCACAGCTTTAAGCATAAGGTATCTTTCAGTAGTTTATGTTAACAGCTCCTTTCACATCTTTAAGCATAAGGTATCCATCAGTAGTTTATGTTAACAGCTCCTCTCACAGCTTTAAGAATAAGGTGTCCATCAGTAGTTTATTTTAACAGCCCACCTCACAGTTTTAAACACAAGGTGTCCATCAGTAGTTTATGTTAACAGCCCCTCTCACAGTAATTTATGTTAACAGCTCCTCTCACAGTTTTAAACATAAAATGACAACCAGTAGATTATGTTAACAGCCCCTCTCACAGGTTTAAGCATAAGGTGTACATCAGTAGTTTATGTTAACAGCCACTCTCACAGTTTTAAACATAAGGTGGACATCAGCAATTAACAGCCGCTTTCACAGTATGTGTCCACCAGTATATTGTGAAATACAATAAAAGAGTAATTTTTAGCTCTCAATTTTTTTTGTTGCTAGATATTTTAAGAACACGTTTTTGTTTGTATTCTATGATTTTGTATAACAATTAAACTTTTGATTGTTTCTTAAAAGATTCCATGAAGAAATAATATGTGTCAAATCTAGTAGCAATTTCAATTTTGCAATCACTTGTCATCCGTTGTCTGTCTTTACTTTTTTCAATTATCCATCACTACCGCATTTTATGTCACAATGAGGTCTAATTTGTGACACACATATTCCAGATTTTCCGTTGGGTGAACGCCCATTTAATATACGGATTGTACAAATTAGGCCTATTTTGATTTTTAAGAATCATACCGAATTCTTCTCCTCAGAAAATATTGATTTAAATTATACCAAACGGAGAAATTAGAAAGAATTTGAGTTTTAACTTCTTTGGATTTACATGTTTCGACTTTTTGTGTAAAATTTTGAAGTCTGAAAATGAAACCCAGGCGAGCGATTGCATGATTATTGGATACTGTGAACCACTGGGTTTAATATCCATGGTTACTTATTATGGGTATATATGTAATTGAATTATGGAAACTAATGCTTTTCTAGAGATTTTCTCCCCATAGGTTTTTATCTCTAGTTTTTAACGCAGAATTTCCTCAGTTTTGATATATGATAAAGACTTTTATATTTGATTGTAAAGGTTAACTTGCTTTATATGTCACCTAATGTTCCCAATGTTGTACACAGCATGTTATATAAAACATATATGTTTTCTATATTGCTTTATTATAATTTCAATTGAAATGCATTAACATGTATTTATTTGCTTAAGGGTTAAGGTTATTGTGTTTAATGCCACTTTCAACAATATTTCAGTTATATTGTGGCAGACAGTTTTATTTGATGGAGGAAACCGGAGTACCTGGAGAAAACCGCCGACCTGTTGCAAGTCTTTAGCAAACTTTATCACATAATGTTGTATCGAATACACCTCGCCATGCGCGGGATTCGAACTCACAACTTAAGTGATGATAAGCACTGATTGCACAGATAGTAAATCCAACTACTATACAACACGACCGTGACGGCAACTTATTTGCTTAAGAAATGTTTGAAGATACCAAAAGGGGTACTTAGAAACCGTAAATTGAAGGACAGACATTACAATGGCCAACAGAAAAAGGACAAAAGGACAAACAATGATCTACAAAACACTAAGCAGAAAACTAAAGATTAAGAAAATGAAACCCACTAAAAACCGGAAGGATAAGCAGTTCCTGCTCTACATGTGATACCTGTCTTGTTACTATATGTCCATATATAGTGAGTTGTTTATACAAAAATAGTGCAATTAAAAAACATTCTGAATATTTAAGACTGATCCATTGAGATTCAGTATAACTAACCATGATATTATACTGTTTACATTCATAGAGGTTAACGTGCTCGCCTCAAGTGGGGTTGATTGGGAGTTCGAGCCCCGGTCAGATCAATCCAAATGACTATAAAATTGGTGTTTGTTGCCTCTTCTCTAAGCATGCATCAATAAGGAGTAAGAGCAAAGGCTGGTTGGCTCGAAATCAGAATAATATGTCCGAATGGAGCGACATGTCCACCCGCAGACTGTAGTTTTGGTGTGCCAACACTATAAAAGTCCAAGTAAGCATGTTGGTCTAGTACAAAGAGGATATCATCATTAAGTCATCGAAATGTACCTAAACAGCAATTAATCAACCATTTATAGAGCCGGATTCCATTTGTTTACCTTGCTTTTTTTTTATTTCATGCACATTACAGAACAGTATTATTTATACTTTAAAATACACCTGTGATGTAAATCTATTGTCAAAACTCTCCATTATTTCTAAGGAATGGAGAGTTATTGTTCTCTTTGTACTTTTAAGGTCCCACAAGGGGCAAACAATTTAATACTTTGTACTTTAGATACTATACACAGACTTTTTTTGTTTCAAGATTAATAATTAATCAAATTAGTAAAGTACAATGGGTAGATTTTAAGTTGGAGAATGTCCTCGTATCTCTCCATTCCTTAAAAACAATGGGCCTCGGCACCATTATGTTTAAGGAATGGAGAGTTACTCGGACATTCTCCTATACTTAATTGTGAAAAGAAAGTTTCAATATCAATACCAACAAAACGAACAATCACCTCTCAGTTAAATTGAACACACTGAACACAGCAAACACCATGATATGACGTTGGAAATCCAGGTCCTGGCTTGGTATAGGCACAAACATGTGGCGGGTTTAAATCTGTGACTGGGATCCCAATCCTCCCTTCTTGATAACTGGATCTCCAACGGCAATATACATATATAAACAAACGATAAAAAAGCCTGCACAGATTCGCTTCCACTCAATAAAGACCATATTTTATCAAAAAAATGAATGACAACATATACATGGACAGTACAATACAGGGACGGATCCAGGATTTCAAGTTAGGGGGCACACTTAAAAAGATTGCGCCGAGCGGAGGGAGGCGCGAAAATATTTGGGGTATTTTGTGTAAAAAATCACGATTTTACGCCAAAAAATATTTTTTTTTTCCAATTTTAGGGGGGCGCGCGCCCCCTGGATCCGCCCCTGCAACAGTAGGGACAATGTATGCTTAGTGCATTGGCAACAAAGATACAATTACACAGAATACACCAGAACAAAATTATGATAAATACGGGTACCTGTAAAATGCGAAACGAAATCGAAACGAAACGAAACGAAACAAAATTTACCGAAACGAAACGAAATCGAAACGAAATTGACCGAAACGAAACGAAACGGAATAATACAAAATGAAAGAAACTTATTTTAATGAAAAATTAGAGAAAGTATCGTTTAAGCGTAGAAAAGATAGTTTATTATATTCCAGGTTATATTCATTTAATGTATATTTCATTTATCATACACATTTATATGTTCTGGGGGGCCCGGGTGGCTCAATGAGTTAGGTCGTTGGATCTATACAACTCATACAAGCTTATCACCAATACGGCGTGGGTTCGCGCCCGGCTTTGTAAATTACTAAAAAGGGTGCACTTGACTAGCAGCCGCAAGTGATAAAGTTTTCCAGTTGCTTGCCCATGCGGCCGATGGTTCTTACCTGGTACTCCGGCCTCCTCCACCACTAACACTGGTCGCCATGATATAGCTAAAATGTTGTTGAAAGTGGCGTTAAAACACCAAAAATTTAACAAAATAAAATCTGTAATATCTATGCATTGTATTGGATACGCTACATGTGTTTACACAATTAACTGTGCTTTATCCAATAAACCATCTTTTGGAATTGGCGTTTATTTTTTTGATATTTGGTCGAATTTCTTAAATCTCCGACACCTCGTTTGAGATTGTGTGTGGTTATATGAACTAAGCCCATATTCCATAAGGTTTTCAGTTCATCCGGCACTTTGTGAATCTGCATGCAAGTTTCAACCTATATGACCCTTGAATTTGTGACCTTAACTTTTGATCAAGTGGTTCCACACAAGAAAAAGTTTCAGGCAAGAAGATCTTTCACAAAATTCCCATAGTGTCCACTGTTAAATTAAGTCAGACTGTGGTGGTAACCTTTGATTTCCGATCAGTTTTCAATTCACACGTTTGTTAGAGAAAATTCCTACAATTCAATAATTAAATCTGTAATACATTATCTGTCAAGAGCTCTTTGTACAAACTTCCAGTAGAGTCCAAAGTTAAACTAAGTTCGACCCTGGCGGCTATCTTGGATTTCCAATCGGCATGTGATTCTCAATTTAGAAGAGGACAAGAGGAGAAAGGAAAATTCTGACCCTAGTACAAAAAAAAAAAGAAGAAAAAAAAAAATCAATTTATCAAACAGGTGCTAGGGACCGTATTGAACTTGCAGTGAGATGTGAGCGTTTGCTCTATGTTGAAGGCCTCACTGTGACATTGAGATGAAGAACAGCAATAAAAGCGCTGTTCTTTTGCTTTGGGTTTTGTCAAGTGCGTGTAGGGATTTCATACACCTTATCCCTTCTTTTTTATTAATTCTGACAAGAAGATCTTTGAACCAAATTCTAATAGGATCCAATGTTAAACTACATGTAAGGGGCCCGGGTGGCTGTGTATATGTTAGAAACAAATATAACATTTCACGCTTGTTAAGTTTTCAGGTCATATAAAATTCTCAAGTATTGTGTCTGAACTTTTTTACTTCTTGCCAAAATTAAGGGAGAGGTGGCGCTAGCACTCCTCGCAGCCCCTTCATATTTGCATGTCCCCTCCCCTTTTCAAGTTAAATGGCCGGTCCCCAAGTCTTAAAAAAGAAACTTAACATGTAGTTTTGCAAGATGAGTGTACCGTTTTGTGCAGTATACCGTTTAAATTTTGCCAGATTGGTCACCGATTTAAAATGTCTTTTTATCTCGACAGTCTTTCTTATAATAATAGAAGCCATAATTTGTTGCATATTTGAATATGAATATATGTTGTTTATCTCATCGTTAGCAAGGGGTAAACTTTAAGAAAACAATGAAAAAAAATTCTCAAGGGCAAAAACTGAAATAAATACATATAATAGATAATTGAATAATTAAACAACAACGGTAATTTTGCAATTATTTCGAAGCGGCACTAATAAGCATTCTCAAGTAACAGTATCCGGCCTACCTTACAAAATGGTGGGGGGGGGGGGGGGGGGGTCTTCCGGTGCCGCTGGACCCCGACCCTTGTACATACGGATTCTGATGCCAATTTTAGACCCAATCTCAAGACTTGTCTAACTAAAGCCTCTTTAAGCCCCATTTTTGGAAGAATAATCCAAGCAAAAACATATATACCCCTTTTCAGCCATTTATGAATGAAAGATTAACCCATGCCAGACAAATAATCAATAATAGGACCCCGATTGTCAGACCATCACCATGTATATAGGAAGTAATATCTCCCCACGTAACAGTCATTTTCATTTTGTCATTCGGCACAGTATAGCTGGAATATCACTGATGTGGCGTTTAGCAGTCAACAATCGATGAATCAATCAGTTCGTCATTGCTAGAGTGCTTTTTTTGCCCCTCCTATTTTTTAAGCCCATATTTTTCTAAATAAACTAATGATGAAACACTGAAAACAAATTTTAAGTTTATTGACCCCCCCCCCCCTACCCCCCGCCCCCACCCCCCTCAAATAAAAAAAACTAAAAGTATATCACATTTTGGTGCAGTTTCTTCATAGAGACTTTTTTTCAGTTGCTTACTCAATCTGGGTTAGACGATTGGCATCTGCCTATCTGCTATCAGAACCCACCATTTTCCTGGGAAAATGTCTCTACCAAGTCAGGAATGTGTTGTTTTTCAGTTGTTCCGTTGATTGAAAACTCAGATGGTTGAGTTTCTTATCGGTTTTGTCTGTTTTTGTGGACTTTCCCTTTTGAATGCGCCTTGGAGTACGGTACCATTGTTATTACCTTTATTCGGTAGTGTGCCAACAAATCTGGCGTAATGTCTTGCCGTTGTTCTTTCCGCGATATACAGGGGTCAAAAAGACCCAACACTATAAACTTTTAATTTCAAATCCTATTGTTCTATTTTGAAGAACTAAAAAAAAAAAAACAACAGCAACATAACAGGACGTACAGTGAGCGCCCTCCTTACAGAAGAACTTCTGGAAAAAATAATGCTTGCAAAAACTAAACATAAGAAACTCTGGAGGTTTTATTGAAATCCATTCTGTTGTTTAGGAAGAGTTGTGGATAACGCAACAGTATCCTCTCTCTATTGTATAGCCTTGTATGACAATTATATAGCCTTAAATGACAAAATCCAAAAGTGAAGAAATTTTAGCAAGAACTGTTAAAATGGGAAAACAAAAATAGAAGGTGCACAATGCCATTTGGTACTAAAGAATTCATGAAATTAATGAACCTTGCCATATGGTATTAAAGATTTCCTGTAAGATTCTTTCAATTCCATCAAGTTGTTAAGGAGGAATTGCATAGGCAGTGAGGGAAACACTCATGGACAAACGGACATATAATATATACCCCCCCTCCCGCTGGATAGCAGGGGGTATAAACAATGTGTGCCGTATCAAATTTTATTAATACCGGAAAAGTTTTTGGAGGGGGGATGATTTGGAGGGGTTTTTTTTATATGAAAAGGGATCAAAGGGGAAAAGGGTACTTTTACAAGATATGTAGATTTTTTTAATTTCTAAAAAAAAAAGTTAATTTTTGATAGGATTTGTATACCTCCGCCAAAAAAAGATTGGGGTATATAGGACTTCTGCTGTCCGTTTGTTCGTTTGTCCGTCCGTCCGGTCGTCACACTTTTTCGTCTCTCCGACACACTTTTAAATTTTGCTCGGACGGGGGTATTTATTAGTGAACTTTAACTACTGCACTTCTGTTATTTTAATTCCTCTCCTTTCAACAGACTTGACTTGCTCTTATGGTTCCCAAATATAAAAGAAGACACTAAGTGAAAAGGACAGACTCCCGCTGAATAAATGCATAGTATTCTTGTTCAATGGTGATCAAAGCATGTCCTCTCCTGATGAAAGACAGACATGTGTGGGAAGTAGTCTAGCATCGTAATTGTGAAAATGGGTTTGATTTCTTTTAGGCCCCTATAATTTTTTCTTCCATTTTCTATTTCGTTTTGTTTTCGTTGATTTCGTTTTACTTTCGTTGGTTTCGTTTTATTTCGTTTTCATTTCGTTGATTTCGTTTCGTTTCGTTTTGTTTTTGTTGATTTCGTTTCGTTTCGTTTTCGTTGATTTCATTTCGTTTCGTTTCGTTTCGTTTCTATTTCGTTTCGCACTTTATAGGTGCCCCGGTAATAAGCGAGTGAGTGATTGTTTTTAACACCAACTCAGCAAATGTTAATATTAAATGAAATGCTGATGACCCATCTAGCACACTACGTATTCACAACGTTGCAGTTTGGTTGCTGTTTGGTCAGGTCCCTTTCTTACGTGAAATTTACGTTGCCACAACGTATTTTATATACGTGATATGCAAGTCGTTGTGACAACGTATTTTCCAACGTTTTTGTTACGTACGGATATGGTCTTGATGCTAACGTAAAAGCTCAAGCGTAATTTTTACGTCCTGGTAACGTATTCAGAATACGTTATATGCAAGACGTTGTGACAACGTACTTTTCAACGTTTTTGTTACGTACGGATATGGTCTTGATGCTAACGTAAAAACTCAAACGTAATTATTACGTCCTGGTAACGTATTCAAAATACGTTATATGCAAGTCGTTGTGACACTGTAGTTTGAACGTTTTTGTTACGTACGGATATGGTCTTGATGTTAACGTAAAAGCTCAAACGTAATGTTTACGTCCTGGTAACGTATTCAGAATACGTTATTTGCAAGACGTTGTGACAACGTACTTTCCAACGTTTTTGTTACGTACGGATATGGTCTTGATGTTAACGTAAAAGCTCAAACGTAATTTTTACGTCCTGGTAACGTATTTCAGAATACGTTATACGTATTTCAGAATACGTTATATGCAAGTCGTTGTCAGACAACATACAGCTCAATCATTAAGGTATTTCCCTGGAAAAGGATCTGTGAATTGTTCAAACTGGAAGGTATTCCCTAGACATGACTTTGAATTTGATAGTAGTTGATCTCCTGATTCCAATAATGCATGGTTGATAGGGACTTTTTGCATTTAAATTCCAGGTTCATCAGTAAAAAATGTGACAGTTGTGTCGAATCGGTGGCCTCTTGATCGTTAATCGTTCTTCTTTCTACTGAACTTAGTAGAACGTGATGTATAAGGCAATATTTACAAATGTATCTCCAAGATTTAATTACTTGCAATAAAATTACCATATCCACAAATTAGAAGTACTTTTCCTCATAAATATTCGTCATATTTGAATTAGATTTTGATCACTGCAGTTTCAAGCTGGGTGGATCGTTTATCAGATTTGTCAAATAATAGCATACAATGCAGAAATTCAGTGTGTCCGTCAACGATTCGATAATAAAAAGTTATTGCTATTTCCAGAGTTTGAATTTACTACAAAAATTCAAATCATTTTGGTGACTTGTGACAATTTTAGCAATTTCTTTGATGTCCCGAACATACAAAAACCTCGAGTTTAGAAGCTAGAAATATAAGGTTAGTCGATAGAATTATACATCTACGAATGAGCAATCCAAATTGATCTAAGAAAATACTGTGACGCCAATTTCATTGTTAAATTTTGTGTCCAACTCCCTCAGTCATTGGCCTCAATTTCATGTATTGCAGACATGTTTTAGCTCACCTGGTCCAAAGGGGCCATGTGAGCTATTGCCATCACTTGGCGTCCGTCGTACCTCGTAAACTTTTTCAAAGATCTTCTCCTCTGAAACTACTAGACCAATTGGAACCAAACTTGGTCTGAATCATTGACATTTATGTTTTTTACAGCAATGTTGATAACTTACATTAAAGGGGGAACCCCTGTCCAAATTTTTTTGGAGAGGGGGTCTGCAATGACGAGGGCTACATTTGTTATTTTTTGACCGAAGACGAAGTTGGCAAGTTTTATTGACTGATGTTATTATGGTGTCAAACCACTAATTAATTTCTTTAAGGTTTTCTACTAAATTTGTGTTTTTTCGAGCCTACCTGGTCATTTTATCTTAAGTTTAACCTTTCCAAGACCATATATTTTCTGAAACGTACATGATTCCTCTACGTTCTGTCAAAATATCAGGGCATGTTTAAAATCTTGCAGTGAAATGCCATGCTACGGAAAAACCTACTTTAAAAATAGCTCGGTCATCCCCAAGAAATTCAGTATTTATAGGTCATGCATCAAATCCTCCATAGAGGTATTAAAATACAACTAAATCCATCAAATTTGGGCTCAAAATAATCCCTATTTATTTAACTTCAATTATCAATTTTAATTACTTCATTCCATTCAGTAGTTTTCACAATACTACAAAGTGAAAGGAACCTTTTTCTTGAAAAGGGACTACTTTCGTATATGTTCCAAGCTCTGATTGGTGAATTAGTGGTTTGAAACCTAAAACCCAGGTGAGCTATACAGGCTCCTGGGAGCCTCTAGTTACATAGACTCTTAAGATCAGATAAAGGTTAGATGCATCCGATTTTCATTTTGTCCACGAACCTCGAACTTTTAATTTTTATTTCATTTATTAATTCAGCTTGATTTAAGCAAAAGGTATCAATTTCAAGTTCAGAAAATAACATGCATGCAATTAGAAATTATATCTTTAATCAAATAATGTAAATCATATGAAAATTGCAGACTTCCTCATGATGTCCCCATCTTAGATATGCAATTTTTCAAATGGCACCTCATTTCTGGATATACTTAGGAGGCAGCCCTGGGGCAGTAGCCTCTTTTTTTTATTGTTAAGACAGTATGATGATATATATAAAAGAACTTAAATTTCTTCATTATAATTTCAGAGCTGGTTCATTTCTGTAAAATTGGTAAACAAGTACAATTGGATTTGAGGTTATACAAATGTAGCTGTTATACATGTACATGTAGGCACATAACTGACCCTGTGACTTTTCAACATACATGTAGCAAACCAGTCGAAATAATTCCTGCCCCAATGGCAATGTAAATATTGGAAGCCACAGATGTCACCTGCTTCATGTCCTGTAATATCAGACCGATCAACACATAGCTATAGCTAGACAACAGCAAATTTCACCATCATCTAATCAGAGGTAATCAATTTCATGTTCTTCTAGCAAACTAGAAAAGACGCGTACTTTCCGAGTTTAATGGACCGACATACCTCACGGCTGATATTTTGCAAAATGATTAGGTATACATTATATTATCATTTAAGCCCTGTCGTAGAATTTTCCCCATAGCCAGAAATGATAGGTGATTTGCTTATTTGCATATTCAAAATGGCGGCTCAAAGAGAATTTGGATTTTAACATATAGTTGAACGGGAAACTTTCTGTTAGCTTGGGCCGGACAATTTTCCGGGATAGAAAATCAAACTATGCACCGGTTTGAACAATATCTCAAAATATTACAGCTGTACCATGAAAACTCAAGGTTCCCACCCAGTTTCAAATTTTGAAGCGTAAGCACCATTCAAAAGCATTGAGAAGAAGTAAAAAAATGCATCCTGCACGGTTTTCAAGACCTTAAAGCACTTTTCTTACAATCCCCATTCTAGTTGCCGGGACAAATTCGGTCAGTTCCGGTAACATTGTTAAGGAATCTTTCTTCGATAAATATTTTGCTGAAAAATTAAAGGTTCCCACGATAATTTAAAAGAGGGCTTCACAAGTTTTTTTTACCTTTCTAGTAGAGATTCAATAGGGGTTCATGCAAAAAAATCTTCTATTTCGTTAAACTGCTTCTGCTAGACATAGCATTATTTGAGTAAGCACCGCATTCCATTGTAAATGTAAATAAACAATTAAAAAAAGGCTCCACAAGGGTATTTTTATATTTCGACAAAACAACAGAAGAAGTAACTATAATACAATTGGTAACAATACTGCTGATATATAAAGTTCCAAAAATTTAACAATATATATACTAAACGATTTCAATGACATACTAATACTTATGTGGGGCAGAAATTGAAAAAAAATGCACATTATACTTTTTATTTACATATTTTTATTTCGTGGAAAAAGGGGGGGGCAGTGCATTAAATATAATTTCGATCTTTTACACACATCATCGGATTCCTAATAAACATATGATGACAATTAATTTTGATACGATCACAAATAATTATGAAGTTATTTATGTGATCAAAACTGTGCTGAAATATCATTTAAAAAAAATAGATACGCATTTTCATCAGCCTCTTCCAAATATGGTTCAACGTTTATTTGCTGACGTCATAAATGACGCGATTTGGTTTATGAATATTCATGAGCAAAATCACCCATGATTTCTGGCTATGCCATGGTGCATTTTTTTTGTTAGAGCTCTTGAAAGTGAAATTTCGTAGATTTTTCAAATTACAACTTCAATTACAAAAAGGCTGCAAGAACATTAAACAAAGTAAATTGTTGACACACAAAAGTTATTGTCAGAATTTTCAAAGAACAAGCAAACATTTTAACATAGAAGATTTAGCATCTGACGGATAGCTAAATAATTATTGAGCATTTCTCGGAAGAATGTGAAAGCTTTTTCCGATTGCGGTACCTGTCATTGTGAATATAATTTAATGAATTACGCGTAGATAGTTTTTTGGTGAATAAATTTGTATATTTATCAGTTCTTTCACACTCTATAATTACAAATCACTCAAAAAGGTACAAATTTAACCTTAAAACAGCAATTTTTCGAAACCACCGACTCATTAAATTTAGGAACGCTTTCGTTCTCGTTATTTTCCCCTGTACTAATTTCACCCTTATTCATGACAATATGCGTGTCGTGAAGTTCTGAAGTTTTGACATTATCGTTCGAATACGTTTGTGAAATACATAAATCATTGTTGAGTTTAAAAGTGTTTTGTGCAAGTTCTTTTTTTTTTAAATGTATGGTTTTTTAAGTGGTTTTTACTTTTTTGTTTTGGTGGTTTAGTTAGCATTTTAGTACCGATCGGAATAGACATGAAATGTTCCGGAAAAAGTTTCGTCCTGTACATATAGTCCTGAACACTTGAAGTTTTATATTGTTTAAATTTGTTTTATGATATACCTTATTTTTGTTTTGTGTTGAATTTAAGATTGTGTTGTACCAGTTTTTATACCGATGTGGTCATTTTAATTTGTCACTTATTGCCAATCAGACTATATCTGATTCGTTCTTAGAAATGTGTAGTCCCGTAAAGTTTGCTCATTCACTATCGAAAAAGAGTCGAACGGTCAGCAATTGGGAATTATGCATAATTTGTCAGATCTCTTGCGATGATACTCTATCTAAGGCAAGCGAAAGGGGGAAATGTACCTTATTTAAAGCTGTTGGTTTAAG
Source organism: Bathymodiolus brooksi (assembly GCA_963680875.1). Lineage (NCBI taxonomy): Eukaryota > Metazoa > Mollusca > Bivalvia > Mytilida > Modiolidae > Bathymodiolus > Bathymodiolus brooksi. Next base: position 23,472,400 of record OY804586.1, read on the forward strand.
GAAAGATGATGTCCATCGCCGTCTTCATGATGAATTCGATTCACTTGATTTGATTCCAACTGATAGGATACAGTATCATAGATCCTGCTATAAAAGCTACACAAGCAAAATAAATTTAGAAAAAATTGAACCAGTTGAAGCACAAATGAATGCCTCTGCCTGTGGCTCGGTGAGAACATCAGAATCTATTTGTGTAAAGACCCGCTCAATGACTGCTCCATTTGATTGGTCTCAATGCATATTTTGTAAACAGAAAAGTTACAAAAAAGATAGGAATTTAAAGCGCGTCGAATCTAAAGATCGAGTCAAAAACATACTCCATGCTGCGAATAACAAGTCCGATTTCGATATGGTTAGTTTAATTCAGTCAGTTTACAATTTCTTGGAAAATGCATTGTATCACTCGTCATGCATAGCGAACTACCTTTTAAACATGAAATCAGACACTGTACCAGTCGAAAAAGAGTCTGAGCATGCAAGTGCTTTTCAGCAATTCATAGATAGCATACGAGATGATCTGTTTGTTAACAAAAATGCATTTTCTATGTCTTTCTTGCTTGATAAGTTCTGTTCCTTTCTCCCACCAAACATTGCTAGCAAATATACAACTTAAAAATTGCAGCAAAAGTTACTCAACTATTTTGGAAACGCCATTATTGTTGAAAAACAACGTGGACAGGGCAAATCTAATACAGTATTCAGTAGTTCAATCACTGTGTCTGAGGCTATTCACGCTGCAAACAATCTAAAAGCCGAACTGAGATTTACAGAGTTGGAGACAAGTTTTGAAAACATTCAGTCGAAACAACTTGACGAAGAACAAACATTGCATGACGCGGCAACAATTGTACGCAGTAGCTTACAATCGTTAGAAATGTCTAATGAATATTACCCTTTGCCCTCAGAAGTTTCTATCACTGAATCTTGTAAATTTATTCCACATTGCCTGCTTAATTTTATCGTTTGGTTGGTTAATGATAGTTGTTTCTATCAGGAAAATAATTACGAAGGGACTTTAAATGATATCTTACGAAAATGTATCTCTATCGCTGAATGTGTAATTTCATTACACAAAAAACAGTTTACACCTTTCAGCGTAGGTCTTGCACTTCAGTTTCATCACGAGTATGGTTCGAAACAGCTAATTGAAACTTTGAATTCTTATGGGTTTTGTGCTAATTACACCGAGGTCAGACGGTTTTTGACAAGTGCAGCAAATCATGAAATCTCTAAATCACAATCTGGGTTGTTTATACCAAACGGCATTTGCCTAAAAATTTCTGGTGGTGGCTTCATTCAAGAAGGGTCAGACAATGTTGATCTCAACACTGAAACCATTGATGGGAAAAATACATACCATTCAATGGCAAGAGCAGTATTTCAAGTGATTTCAAACCAACCGGCCGATTTAATCAAGATAAAACGCGGCCAAGAAAAATGTCTTCCAATAAATGAAGACACTACTGCAATGATGGCATGTTTGCCTTTCAAAAAGCCAAAGGAAAGATTTGGTCCACTTAGATATGATGACCCATACTCCAACATTAGTGTATATTCAAACACAAAAAATGAGGTAACATATATGATATGGGTACTACTCCGATCTCTCACTCGTCCCATGGTTGAAGTTCCACTTAAAACAAATGTTATGGAACAGGTTGTTCCTTTCTGGACAGGGTTCAATAAAATACTGTCAGACCGTCAGCCAGACCACGTTGTCGTTGCCTATCCTCCAATCATAGACGCAAAACCCGCTGATATGGCAACAGTATATACAACAATGTGCAAGTGCACGGAGATGTCCACAGCAGTGGGTCAAGGATGCTCAGTTCAGACATTTGACCAACAACTTTATGCCATTGCACAACTGGTGAAGTGGTCTATGCCTGAAAAGTTTGAATCTCATGTCCTGCGACTGGGTGGCTTTCATACTTTGTCTTGTTTTATGTCAGCACTTGGTAAAATCTGGGCTACGGCTGGACTTCGTGATTTATTAGTGGATTCAGGAGTTTATGATGGATGCACTGTGGATAAATACTGCAAGGTAAGCAGTTTAATCGAGGCGTAAGAGCGTATACACTAGCGTAAGAGCGTATACACTAGCGTATGAAGCTTTAACGGCTTTATATTTCCATGCATTCTTGCAATGGTGTTCGAACGAAGACGGTGTAGCTAATGTGGACGAAAGGTTCTGGCAGGAACTTGCTGATACCCATGCCGCTTTTTACAATCATAACAATGCAGTTGATTTATCAAAGCTGTCAATCCTGTTCCGTGAGCAACTTTCTCCTTTGTTTACTGCTTTCAGTGAGTTCTGCTGTAAGACTTCTCCAACTTTTAGATTTTGGGAAATGTTTTTACGAGCAGTTGAAATTATTCTTATGAATGTCAGGGCAGAACGTGACGGAAATTGGCTTTTACATCTTCAATCCGTGTCTTCAATGTTGCCATATTTCTTTGTTGGAAATAAAACAAACTATGCTAGGTGGACACCAGTTTACTTAATGGATATGATGAACCTACCAGATTACATTCAGGAAATAGGCATAGTATTCTTTTTACCATTGTAGTTATGCTCTTTTATTAAAAGTAAATCAATTTTTGTCCTACTTTTAGGTTAGTGTGGTAGAGTTTAGACTTCATACACCTCGTTATTTCTCGTAAGATTTTTATGAAACTTTCCAGAAAATATCTGCATATACTATTTTTTCTATGATTAAGCTCCATTTGTAATTTCTGTATTTTCTTTTTCAATTTTGATGCACAAATTTTAAAAATACATTTTTTGTACTTCCCGACGGCAGGGACATATATCACTAACCTTTACCCGATATTTTCAAAGAAAAAAAAATTATTTGATCAAAAACATAACACTACATAATGCCAGCATTTTTTAATTGTAATAGTAAACTGTTTTCAAGGAAAATATCCATTATATAAAAAAATTTGCGATTTTCGACTTTTTCCACAAATGACCTTTAACCCCAATATTGCAAAAACTGCACCATAGTGGAACTCTACGACAGGGCTTCATCGAAGTACCACGGTAATATCTTTTAAATAAGACCAAAAGTAGCCGTGAGGTATTCCGGTCCATTAAATTTTCGATTTCTACTTGATTTTTCCTCCACTATATTGGCCAGACAAGTCAACAACATTATATTTTACTATCAACTAATCTAGTCCTGAGACAATTTTATAGGGATTAAACTCTATCAGATCACGAAAGCTACCATGATACAACAACATTATATTTTACTATCAACTAATCTAGTCCTGATACAATTTTATAGGGATTAAACTCTATCAGATCACGAAAGCTACCATGATACAACAACATTATATTTTACTATCAACTAATCTAGTCCTGAGACAATTTTATAGGGATTAAACTCTATCAGATCACGAAAGCTACCATGATACAACAACATTATATTTTACTATCAACTAATCTAGTCCTGAGACAATTTTATAGGGATTAAACTCTATCAGATCACGAAAGCTACCATGATACAACAACATTATATTTTACTATCAACTAATCTAGTCCTGAGACAATTTTATAGGGATTAAACTCTATCAGATCACGAAAGCTACCATGATACAACAACATTATATTTTACTATCAACTAATCTAGTCCTGAGACAATTTTATAGGGATTAAACTCTATCAGATCACGAAAGCTACCATGATACAACAACATTATATTTTACTATCAACTAATCTAGTCCTGAGACAATTTTATAGGGATTAAACTCTATCAGATCACGAAAGCTACCATGATACAACAACATTATATTTTACTATCAACTAATCTAGTCCTGAGACAATTTTATAGGGATTAAACTCTATCAGATCACGAAAGCTACCATGATACAACAACATTATATTTTACTATCAACTAATCTAGTCCTGAGACAATTTTATAGGGATTAAACTCTATCAGATCACGAAAGCTACCATGATACAACAACATTATATTTTACTATCAACTAATCTAGTCCTGAGACAATTTTATAGGGATTAAACTCTATCAGATCACGAAAGCTACCATGATACAACAACATTATATTTTACTATCAACTAATCTAGTCCTGAGACAATTTTATAGGGATTAAACTCTATCAGATCACGAAAGCTACCATGATACAACAACATTATATTTTACTATCAACTAATCTAGTCCTGAGACAATTTTATAGGGATTAAACTCTATCAGATCACGAAAGCTACCATGATGAACCAGAAATTAGACTTCATGCACACAGGACATATAGATATACAGGGCGTAGCTAGCCTTTTTGCAAGCAACTAAACCTGAAAGGGGGATCTGGATTTTTTTTTTACTAGATGCAAAATGGTGCGTTCTGAGGTGTTTTTCATGGGTAAATTGAATACATAAGTAACACATTGATTTCATGGTTTTGTTAGACATAATTCACTTAGAATTGCACAAAAGCTTATTTTCATATGTTGGTGAACAAACTGCATTACATTTCATTGATGCAGGTTGTATACTTTTGGAGTAGTCATGCTTAACATCTCAAAACAACTTTTGACGGACGGACAAAGTTAAAAGAAAACGTATAGGACCTCAACATCTGTCGATGCAAGACATCGGTGCCTTATCAGATTATAGGTTACTGTTTTAATAAATTCTAATTTTTCGGGTATTAATTTGTTAGGCATATCGTTTCTTGTGTGTGTTGACCATGTTGACAGTATTTCTGCCACTTCATAAATTATACTTGAATGCATATAGATTAGGACTAGAAGATTGCTCTAATCTACCTAGGACGGAAAATAATATATAAATTAATTAATGTCATTCTCGGAAACCCAGGGGTGTCTCCGTCACGTACTCTTCCATCATGATGAGATGGAAGAGTACGTGACGGAGACACCCCTGGATTTCTCAAGATGGTTACATGTATATGATTCGTTATATTACTGTGTACCTTGTCGGGAAGTCAAAATCATTCACATCTTTCCAGTTGGCTGTTAATAATTGCATCTTAACATCTGTTATCTGCAATTTAGAATCTTGCAGACTTGATATATCTGGGTACGGAGGGGCGCTGTCTTTGCTAGTTACGGTCGAAACTGAGCTTGCATGTTCACTGTCATCAATTCTTTCTGGCAAAGACTCTTTGGAAATAGGTTCTTCTGTTGAAGCAATTTTGTGTGAAGAATTTTTCGTTTCTGTTGAAACACCTGTTTAGTGAAGAAACTGTCAATTGTTTTCCATTTAGCCTTTTCACGTTTCGACGTCATGTTGTCATTCAACGCCGGCAAGGTCACGTACATGTATATATACCAGAAACGATGAGGGATGTAACTCATACTAATGATACGGCCGTAACGTCATTTGAATAAAATTTGAAATGCCGTAATTTTTATGACATTGAATTTTCACAAACAGCCACAACGAGACTTTGTTTTCCACTTTTTTTAAATTTTTTATTATTCCTTATTTATTTTATTTTTTTTGCTCTTTATTTTATTTTTCAGCACGCCGATGTGCACGCAACTGCGTGTTGGCGTATAGGGGGCTACGCGCCTGGATATATATATATAAAACTAATGAAAGTAAGTTAATGATACATGTATACATAATACACTTATACCAATAGAGCTCATCCCATATTTACAGTGTGTGGCTATTACAGAAACAAAGGGTTCTTTAGATGAACTTGTTACATTTAATTACATGTACATTGTATATACAATCTACTTCAAATACAGAACATGTCTTAAGAAGAGATTTATGTTAGATATCATGAGTTACAGTTGACTATAAAATCAAAATAAATAAAGTTTAAAAAGGTCAACCTATCTGATAGAGATCCCACCCCAAAGACAAATTAACTGTACCTGTAATGAAATTTTGAGAAATCAATTAATAAGGAATATAGTTATGTAAAAAAAACTGCACAAAAAATGCCTAAAATTCCCAAGAGTAAATAATTATAATATGATCCTTTGTACGAGCTTTGTAACTTGGACTTAATTTTTTGGTTCATTTCTTCTTTTCTTTTTAAAGTTTTCTATATTAAGTGTAGAAATAATAAAAGTATAATAAATGAAGATAATATTGGTCAGTAGAGAAGTACTGGGCATGGGTAATGCTATTTAATTAGATCACACCACCGATTGATCGATATAAATCTCCTCCCCACTGATTGCTTATATGTGCTTTTGTAATTTTCGTAATTTCTCATTAATGAAATTAGATCATGAAAAACATTTTACGGGATATGTTTATATCAACAACAAATATCAAAAACTGCAAGATAAGTGCTGTCTTAAATCCATTTTTAATCTAGAGATATAAGTTTCTTGCGTATTAAGTGTAAGTTCCTCTCCGAGTCTAATGTTTTACATACTGTAAATGCTTCTTCTAAAATTAAGTTTTAATTTTGATAATATTGTAGTCTTGCAATAGATCTAAATGTTTGAACTGCACTTATTTGTACTATATCTCTTCTAATTCTCCTCTGTTCCCATGGTGTTTTTTTTTTATACATAAATGGATATTTTCTAGATTTGTCCTGTCAATAAAATTTAACGTATATGTTTGGTCACTGTTTTTGGATTTCTTTCTTTAGCTCTGTAATATATATCCATGCAATATATTTCTGAGTTATAATCAATTAATTATAGATTTTACAATGTGTCTTCACTTACAGTCGCAAATATCTGTTTACCTACATGTAGCTAATTTCAAGCTTCTGATCATGATCAAAATAGTTACTAAAAATACTTTCACCCCTAAAGTTGTTCGACTTAGCTGAAAATATTAATATCATATTATTTTTTTCAGAACAATCCACCAATGAAGGGAGCTTTCCAGATGCTTGATGGAGAAAAAAAAATTTATAGTTGGAAGGAAATCTTTCATTATTCATTTAACTTTGTTGTTTTTTATATCTTGCATTTTATTGCTGACCAAATGTTAGAATTTGTATGTGTTTTTTTTTTGTATGCAAGTTTTGTGATTTATATCAGTATCAGTAATAGACAGTATGGTTGAGATAATGTGGGTTAGAGTTAATTATAAGGTTATGTATGAGTGTTCAACACCACTTTCAACAATATTTCAGTTATATCGTGTTGGTCAGTTTATAATGGTAGAGGAAACTGGAGTACCCAGGATAGTATTATATAATATAATGTTGAATGAAAGTTGAATGAAAATCATGATTTGTATGCCAGTATATAAATTGAAATTTAACATTTAAAGTTACTTTAAAAAACTTAGTATTTGATTTTTTTCAGATATGATTGTGTGTATTTATATGAGTTTCATGTTTTTCTTATTGGATTTATCTTGTTAAATGCATATTTAATAGATAGAGTTAGGGTTATGCCATGTGGTGTTTAACACCACTTTCGAAGATATTTAATTCATATCATGGCTGTCAGTTTCATTGGTTGAGGAAACCGGAGTACCCAGAGAAAATCACTGACCTGCCCTAGGTCACTGACAAACTTTATCACAGAATGTTGTATCAAGTACACCTCGTCTAAGTGGATTCGAACTCACAACATTAGTGGTGATGTGCACTGATTGCATAGGTAGTTATAAATCCAACTACCATTCGATCACGACTGCCCCCATATTTAATATATATTTTTTCTTTTAGAAAGAAAGAATAATTAGGGATGTATTTTTTCTCTGTAAGGGATGTGATATATTGGTTTTTATATTTTTATTTTGAATTGCTATAAAGCTTAAAAGATTATTGTTCTTTGTTATATTTTTATATACAATTAACAAGAATATTTTGGGGTTACAGCTTTCTCAGATTGGGATGTGTACACTGGTAGATCTTACTATGAAACTAATAAAGCTTACGCTTCAGGGCCCCTTATATCCCGGAAACAACTTTTTTAATGAACTAACTTTTCAACAAAATTAATGGAGTTTTTTTTTAAGTCTTTGTTATTAAAATAAGGCTATTTTAGTAATAGAATCATAAGTCAATGGGTTAATGTACTTAATATTGACCTTAGAATATGCTCCAATTCCAATTTCATATGGCCTCAAAATGTCCCTGTAATTAGTAAAATTTCCAAATTTGGGGGGTTGGAGCACCTGAATCCCAAGCTGTATGGGCTCCTTGACGTAGCCAGAATCTATTCATAGCCTACATTTTGGCAGTTGGATCCTCTAATTCTTCGTTGGTGCACAGCTTAATAGATTGACAGCTCAGTCCTTATGTTAGAACCAATCGGAACCACAAACAGACATGAATTCTTAATTCAGGCTGCACTCCTCTGGCTTGTGCATTCAAACACCAAACATCAAGACTATCACCTCTTTATCCTAATGACCTTCCTCTCTAGTAATTTAGAGAATAAACAAATTCTTTTTTCTTTGCATTGATGTTGGGTGGTGTGATCTTGGTTCCTACAAATGTTTCTTCGTTTTTGGTAATTTTCGATTATATCTTTTTTAGTGTTTTAATGTTAAACTAAAGAATAGATGTATAGGTCAAGTTGTTCTTATGAGTTTGGTCCATAGTTAGCAGGGTGATATTTTTATATGTATACATGTATTTCTGCTGTTTCCTTAGTCAGTAACTAGTGCTTCAGTTCCCATATTTATTGAGATATTTCTGTTTTCTAGCATAAAATGCTTATAACCCAGTACAGCAATTTTAATAAAAATCTGAGATATAGTGGTTAAATTAAAAACAAACAATTATCAGAATCTCCCATATGGAACAACACCATTGAAGAAGATACCATCCGTTACTCAGACCTCTTTGCTGGTGGGAAAGGGATCAATGTTTGGCCCATTGTCAAGGACTCCACCCCAACACCCTGTTCATGGCCCTTTTGACCTTGTTGGTTATTCTTGCTGGCTGCAAAAGGGCCCACATAATAGTTCAGGGACCTTAAAATGTAGGTCCTCCACTGGATGTGTACCTATTCATTGCTTCTAGAGATGTTATCTATATACATTGTCTACATCTTTAATTTTGTCAAATGCAACTTTCACAAGATATAGATTTTTAGTACATTTATTTTACATGTTTTTTAATCTGATATATTTATTATTACATGTACCTGACATATTTGTATAATAATTACATCTAAACATTTTGGCATCTTTAAAATAGATTATGATGGGATGAGTCTGAGAGTAGAAAGAGTGTTTCATCATCTGTAAAACTTGCAATAATTTGGATTAATAAATGTTTAGAATTTTATATTTTATTAGTTAACTCAAAAAAATTAAGAACATCACAAAAGGTCCTTAAATACACAAAAAATAATGTACATCTTTGTAGTTGGTACCGGTAGTTGCATGGTGTAACGGTCTTAATGTGATTATAGTTACCCTACTATCCAAATTACGTTGTCACAATGCTTTGACAACGTAATTTGGCTATACAAGTCCTTTTAGGGTTGTACATTTTTTGTAGTTGTATAACTATATAGAGATGGTTGTAGTTGCGTCGTCTAAAGGTCTTTAGGTGGTCGTAGTTACATTGTATAAAGGTGCCTATGTGGTTGTAATTACGTCATGTAAAGGTCCTTTGGTGGTTGTGATTACGTCGTATAAAGGTCCTATGATGGTTGGTAGTTACGTTGTGTAAACGTCCTTAATTAGTTGTATTTACCTCGTATTAAGGTCCTGTGATGGTTGGTGGTTACGTTGTGTAAACGTCCTTACATGGTCATGGTTGTCGTTTGGTTGTAGAAAGGTCTTTTACTACGTAGTACCACAACGTGGTAGTTACGCTTAGGGGAGTCTACAAATCGGCGTAGTTAAAACGTAAAATGCTTACGTTGTAACAACGACGAAAAAGTTACGTCGTCACTACGTTTTGACAACGTAATGTGGCTAGTAGGGGAGGTTTAGACCAACACGCTTAGTAAATAGTTGGATTTTTATAGTGCTAGCTCGATGAAACAACAGTCCGCGGGTAAACATGTCGCCCCATTTGGACACATTATATTGATTCCGAGCCAAGCAGTCTTTGCTCTCTTTCTCCTTAATTATTTTCTACCTCTTCAAGTTCACTCCTCCGAAAATATTTTTTTTTTTAACTAAAATAATGTAATATAAATAAGACTAAGCACAGTGCATGGTTGTGTGTTCGTTACAAGATCGCATATAAACAATATCAAAATAATAAATTCATTCAGTCTTTCATTTCTACCTCTAAAAGAGGGTGTGAGTGGGACTAACACTTTTGTCGTATTACGACTTGTAACGAACGTCGCATTAATCGAAGGGGCCCGGGTAGCTCAATGAGTTAGGTCGTTGAATCTAACAGCTCAACAAGCCTATCACCAATACGGCGTGGGTTCGCGCCCGGATTTGTAAATAACAAAAAGGGTGCACTCGCCGCCGCAAGTGATAAGGTTTACCAGTTGCTTGCCCAGGGTCGGTGGTTCTCTCCGGGTACTCCGGCTTCCTCCACCACTAAAACTGGTCGCCATGATATAGCTGAAATATTGCTGAATGTGGTGTTAAACACCAAAATTCAAAGTCAAATTCAAATTCGCATTAATCGAACACACCTAAAATTGTCTTTATATACTAACTGTCAAATCGTCCGTGCGGAAAGGAATTCCATATTGCTTATTTGCATATATATAACGTTTATGTAAAACTTATTATACTGTGAAGAAATTTAATGGTGCGTGCTTAGCGGAGAACCATGTAATTTTTTAACACCGATATGATTTTGTTGTATGACTGTACAGTCGTAAAATAAATGTTTCCAAGTTTCAACTCCGAGTATATAAAAAAAATGGCATAAACCGTTCATAGATCCTATTTTTTTTTCAATTTTGCTTCTGTATAAATTGTATTGTGTATAATTTTCCAACTGAACTGGTTTGCTTTTCTTGTGTTGCTCGATTTATATGCAAGTTCGTCCATATTTTTTCTCACGGAAATTTTTCTTAAAATAAATATTCCATTTATTTTGACAATATAAAAATCATTTGCAATTTACCCATAAGAAGACACTAAAGGGGCAATCAGAATCCGTATATCGAAGAACACAGTGGCCAAAAGTAAAAGTACATAAGGTCAAACAACGATCAACTAAACATATATATAAAACTAAAGATAGAGTAGCACGAACCCCACTAAAAACCGGGGGTGAACTCAGGTGATCCGGAAGGGTAAGCAGTTCCTGCTCCACTAGTGACATCCGTTGTGTTAATCTAGTTACAAACTCGGTGATAAGTCATGAACGAGGAAAGGACCGGGAAGTGTTTACGACAAGTGGAACATATCAGTGGTCATTTGTGACACGGATATTCCATACCGGTCAATCAAGTCGTGATGGCGACGGTAAAACTTTCGAATTGATGATTTCAACTTAATTATGAGGAACCCTTGGTTCAGTAGCTTCTTTGTTAGCAGCAACCCTCTATCAAGGAAATCCTGATAGGAACCACAAGCTCTGGAATATCGTATCGACTGAGAGATATATACTCCATATGCAGGTGCTGCTGGAATGTTGCTACATATGAATGAAATGTTCAAAATGGGAAAATTGAAATCATCTCTTTTGTCATAAAGTTTCGTTGTTAACCGCCCCTCACTGTCAATTTCGAGGTGTAGGTCAAGGTATGAAGCAGACGTATCTGTATGTGTGGTATCCTTTATTTCAAGCTCAATGGGATAGATGCGATCAACGAAATCACCAAACCCTGAATTATTTAGTGAAAGGACACCATCTATATAGCGGAACTTGATATTAAAGGATCGGGCTAGTTTCTTTTCGTTTTTCTTGAGAAGCCCCTGTATGAAGTCTACCTCATACGAATAAAGGAACAAGTCGGCGAGAAGAGGAGCACAGTTTGTACCCATAGGTATGCCGACTGTCTGTTGAAAAACACGTCCACCAAAGATAACAAATTTGTTGTCAATCAAAAACTCGAGCATGTTGATGAAATCAGTTTCAGATAACTTTTTGGTAGAATCAGTGGTTTTTTTTTTTTACAAAATAAGATCTGTCCCTTCCTAGCACAAGGTATTTGTATCTACGTTGGCCCTTCTTCTTTATGAAACACAGTTGGACCAACTCCCTTAATTTGTCCTTCAGCTTAGAGTGAGGAATAGTTGTGTAGAGGGTGGAAAAGTCAAATGTTTTAATACTATTGCAGGAGGAGAGTGGCTTAAAATAAAATTTTACTTGGCATTGCCGCCCGACCCACTGAAAACTTGCCGCCGACAATTTTTTTTATTTAAAAAAATCGAAATCGCGCCGGAATTTCGATCGTGTCCGCGGATTTTTTTCCGGGCTTTATTTATTTCAAATCTCGATCGTAAAAGCGCTTAATGTACACTGTATTGAGAGCAAACGTTTAAACGACATAGAACAGAAAATGGTCTGCTGAAGCGAAAATAATGTCGAAGAGGCCGGCAGTGGAAAGAATCCCCCTATGCTGCAATGCATCAGTTAAGGAGGGTGAACATTTTATCAAAAATAAGGTCTTCAGTTATTCTATGGACGAAACATGGGAGAACGTTCTGAAAAACCTTTTAGAAGACTTCATCTTCATCTTGACGTCGTCGCTTCATGGGATGGACGCTTTTCATCCGAACATGGCAGAACAAATATGAAGGGAGACATGCAAGCATAATTCAAACTCTATTCACTATCATTAAACTACTAGTCTGCAGTGGAGTACTGTATTTTGTTTGGGCGTTAAAATTGTTGAAATTGTCGATTTTAAAAGCTCTGTAGAGCTTGTGTTTTATGTATGTTGTGATATGTATCGACTCTAAATAAAACTTTATTTATTATTATTTATTATTATTTATGAATGTCAGACATTTTGAATGCTACTTAGCATCGTGTTATCGGTTTTCGGGCTATTATCGATTTTCAGATATAGCGATTAACAGTGTTAACCCTTCATTCATATGACGATTAGAATTTCAAAGAATGACTAGTTAAATATTTCTTTGTACATAAGATTGTTTTTAATTTTAAAGCCATTGTTGTATTTTAATATACTCTCGATTATCTGGCAACTTTTGTTGTCAGTAAAATGGCGTCATCTGTTTTCGTGTGAAGTAAAAACAAGGCCGATATACGGGATGGAAACGAATATATAATCCGGAAATGGCTGGTTTTAAAATTTCATGGTTCTGGCCATCTACCAAATCATACTACATCTAAATAAAATAACAGAATGTTTGAAAATTACCACTTTCAAAATTGTGTTTACTTTTGATGTTTTTTTTAGTGCTGAAACCACAATGCACTGCAAAGTGACATGTATTTTATATAAGAAACAGGCACATTTCAGTCAGCTCTTTTGTTTACAAGGACGATCAGTGACCCCATGACAGTTACATGACAGGAAGAGCCGGTGTCTGAGAGGCAGATGGTTCAGTAGGTAGGTTCACTGTTCTTGGTACTTACGTCTTTAAAAGCAAACTTTAGCATCTTTTACAGATGTCACGCTGTAGTCTTGTTTATGTTCCATAAATAGAAACCGGAAGACACGTCAAAAATAATGCGTGCACTGTGGAAATCAAAATAAAATGGATAAAACGAAAACAGATGACGCATGAAAACACATACTGTGACGATAACATTATGTGGTGTAAAAGACACAATATACAAATCATCTTTGCTTTTCATTCAGTGTCAGATTGCCAGATTTAATAGATAGGGCCCCGATTTCAGAATTCAACTGTCTGACTGACGGACAGAAAATGTTTTTTTTTATGAAAATAGAATTTGTTTTTTGCTGTTCTTTATGTTGCATTAAATTTGATTCATTAATGTCATATCTTCCTCTGTGTTCCTGTGAAAAACCAGTCTGAAAATATAAAGCTTTCAAATGTAAAAAAAAAAAAATTCCCTACCTACCTACCCACCTGCTGTTAGTGTGGGTTGGCAATGCCAAACAAACAAACAATATTTTAAGGGTGGCCAGAGCCAGAGGGACCTAGATTGTATGTACTCTAACAGATCTTTAGAGTTCTACAGAATCCACATCCGATTCACATCACCCCTAGGGTAGCTAGTGTCACAGTAACTCTGAAGCTCGGTTTTGACATACATGTATCTTTATTCGATCCGCAATTTAAAAAAATTTGACACAAAGATAACATGACAACACACATTGGATACACTCGCAACTTTCAGAAACGAGCGTTCGGGTGTGGGTTGCATATGTTCCCGGAACCAAACCTTAAATCAGCATTACATAGACCATTCGCTGCTAATAACTGGGTGCGAACACTTCATATAAGCCTTACTACGCCCCTGATTAAAGGTCGTCTTAACAGCATTATAGCCCCCCCTCCCTGAGCAAAGCAGTGTACTTGGCCCCTACCTACACCACCACTCACAGGAATAAAAATAGAAATGGTTGATAAAATTAAATATAGAATTATTGTATTGGTAGTTCTATTAACAGCATACATAGATTATCATGGGACCCCTGGGCAACTGCCAAACGTGTCCATGGGTTAAGACAATATTGTGGTCCGACTGTTACTGTGAAATGAAGAAATCATTATAACCATGCTGCTCATTTACTTTAATTTGTGTCCAAGTGTAAATTTGGATAGCCATTTTACCTTTCTTACTAATATTAAGCTGAACTTATTCACAATTTTGTAATTCAGGAAACAAGTACATTATATATTGTACGAACTTGACCTCAAATGAGATCTTTTCATTGGCTATAGTCGGCATTTTAATTTCGATAGTCCGACAGAGATGTGTTTGTTTTTCACTTTCACTGTCCAAGTAAGAACAGCAACAAAGTAAAAAAGATCTAAAGCTTTAGCTTGACCAATTTTCTTGAATATTTGTTTGAATTTGTACTTGTATGATGGAATTTTTTCATCCATTTACATGAAGACATAGAAATTTCCTTTAATTTAATGATAATCTCAAAGTGACAACCATATGATTTTCGAGGGGGTATTTTGGATCAAATTAAATCATTTCACCTTTTTCGCCATTAGATTATTATTTTTCTGACAGAGCCGATGTAGCAGGCAATTTGTTCCGGACTGAATGTGCGATTGTTATTTAACGCCAATTCATCCATTTTTCAGCTATATCATGGGGAGAACAAATAAATTTTCAATGAGATGATGATGAGGTCCGCATTGTACTAGACCAACACACTGAGTTAGATTTTTATAGTGCTTGCTCACTGAAACAACAGCCCATGGGTAGACGTGTCGCTCCACTCAAACACATTATTCGGATTCCGAGCCAATCAATCTTTGCTCTTTCTCCTTAATGGAATAATGCTACGTGCTTAGCGGAGAAACAACAAATACCAATTTTATAGTCTTTGGTTCGACCCGACCGGGGCTCCAACCCACGATCTACCGTACAACCATGCCAACCATTACACCACCGATGCAGCAACTCCCTTTTAATGTAGATATATTTAAACTACCACTATTTTGAACCATATATATTGAAAAACAGGGAAAATTATTAACAGGTATCATGTAATTTTTCACTTAATTATCAGTTATGATACTTTATACTCAGTCCACCATCTGTAATAGGCTAGTAGAAGACCAGCCAGGGCTGTCTTAACAGTTTTACTAGGCCCCCAGGACAAAGCAGTGGACTGGGGCCCATACCTACACAAGCACTCGCAGGAATAAATTGTAAATGTCGATAGAATTAAACAGAAATTTATTGTATTGGTATTTCCAAGAAAATCGGTGTTTAAACATTAAAAAGCATGCTGTACACAACATACATCGATTAACATGGGGACTCCGGGTAACTCCCCAGCATGCCCATGCGTTAAGACAGTACTGTTTCCAGTGCCAAAATCTCCAAAGAATAAGTAAGAGGCCGATTTCATTGATATCAATTTTAAAACTGAAAATGTCATCAACAATTGAATATAAAAATGTCTAAGTTGTGATGGTATCAATCTTACAGGAATTCTATAAGTCACATGAGATATTTAAATTGTCTGCTTAATAGAATATATACATTTTGTAGGCAGTGGTATACTAGGCCTTGTATAGAAAACAGCATAAGTTTTTAAGTTTTCAAAATAACAAGATTCTGAAGAAAAACTAGAACTGTGAGTGACAAGTTGAATTATCTCCCCTTCCAAATTTTGGACCGCGACCATATTTCTTCATGCACATCTGCAGGTAGTGTACTACAACTGTGTAAAGTTTCACAAAAATCTAATAAGCCGTTCAGGAGGAGTTGCACTTACAAGGTACACGACCCCCCTTTTTGTGAAAGAATAAGTTGAATTATCTCCCCTTCTAAATTTTAGACAGCAACAGTATTCCTTCATGCACATCTGCAGGTAAAGTTTCATAAAAATTCAATAAGCGGTTTAGGAGGAGTTGTGCTTACAAGGTACACAACCCCCCTTTTCATGAAAGTATAAGTTGAATTATCTCCCCTTCTAAATTTTAGACAGCAACCGTATTCCTTCATGCACATCTGCAGGTAGTGTACTACAACTGTGTAAAGTTTCACAAAAATCTAATAAGCCGTTCAGGAGGAGTTGCACTTACAAGGTACACGACCCCCCTTTTTGTGAAAGAATAAGTTGAATTATCTCCCCTTCTAAATTTTAGACAGCAACAGTATTCCTTCATGCACATCTGCAGGTAAAGTTTCATAAAAATTCAATAAGCGGTTTAGGAGGAGTTGTGCTTACAAGGTACACAACCCCCCTTTTCATGAAAGTATAAGTTGAATTATCTCCCCTTCTAAATTTTAGACAGCAACCGTATTCCTTCATGCACATCTGCAGGTTGTGTACTACAACTATGTAAAGTTTCATGAAAATTCAATAAGCAGTTTAGTAGAAGTTGCACTTACAAGGTACACCCTCCCCCTTTTCGTGAAAGTATGTTGAATTATCTCCCCTTTGAAATTTTGGACAGCAACCATATTCCTTCATGCACATCTGCAGGTAGTGTACTACAAATGTGTAAAGTTTCATAAAAATCCAATTAGCCGTTTAGGAGGAGTTGCGCTTACAAGGTACATGGACGGACGGACAGGGTGATTCCTATATACCCCCCCAAACTTTGTATAAAATCTTGCTAGTATTTCTTGACAAATTCAATTAAAATAAATTTGAATTACAAGACAACCGATTGTAATTTGTATATCAAACTGGGTAAAAACAATGATCTGATTTTAGGGAGCTCTTGTCTGCTCTAGGAGGATGAGCAGTTCCTGCATTTTGACTAAATCTGGTTTCAATCCATTCAGTGGTTCTGAAGAAGATTTTCAAAGATTTCCAATTTTTCAACCAATGAGAAGCCATCTTTAATATTAGGCAAGGTCAGTGGACACAATTTTGGAAGAGGGGCATTCAAAGAGTATCACATCAAAGTTTGGTTCAATTTGACCCGGTGGTTCTTGAGAAGATCAAAATGTGAAAATTTAATGGATGACAGACAACAGACACAAAGTGATGGGAAAAACTCATTGGAACCTTTGGCCCTAGTGAACTAAAAACTTTTATGAGAACTATCAAATGGACACTCCTACCGCGTTTTAATATAATTGTTCCTGTGGTTTCAGGGAAGATATTAAAATGTAAAAGTTTACGGACGACTGGGAGGGATGGACATCAAGTGATGACAATACCTCGCATAACCCTTAAAGGTCTCATCTTCATTCAAGCACACCCTTATCAATATATGAAAAAACACAACAAAAATTAAAGTTTAACGACCAGCTCGATGCATGTCTGAACTTTTTTCTCAGCTGTCGATTTAATACAACATAAATATTTAGATATATATATATGCAAACAATGACAAATCGGCAATAAATTACATATAGACCTGGATATACTTAAACCCAGCATTAAAACCAATGGAAATGGCATCCACTGGAAAAAGCTTTGGTTTAAAATTGTATATCCATTCAATGACTGACAATATTATAACTACCAGTACCTCTAATTATATACAACTATTACTAAATGAACCGCCATTATATAACCGATATATTGTTGAAAGTGGTGTTAAACACCATAAATCCATCCACAAAAGTTTAAATTAAATTTTTTGTTCTTCTTCGTATAGAATACTTTTACAAATTATACAATATTTTTGTCATGTCAGAATTTGTATAATGATCATTGGCGTTCCCGATTTCTTGTATTGTTGTATACTACTTATCATGGCCTTGTTGTCGTGGCAGATCTCCGATTAAAAAAATAAAACAACGAAACAATAAAAAATACCAAAATAAGATTACAAAAAAAAAAAAAAAAATTGCACTTATCTTAATTTTGGAAATTTAGAGAATTATTAAATCATTTAACTAAAAATCACCAAAAGTAGGACTTCTATTTTTTAAGTGTTCAAAGTGATACATTTTGAAAGATTAAAACAATATATTTAAATTATCAGCTTATAATTTATTTTGAAAATATAAAAAAAAAACAAAAAACAAATCAAGATTAAAGTTTACTGAAATTTTTAAAATGGAATTATTTTGAAAATAATTAAAATTAAATTAGGAAATATTTTTGAAAATGATTCCAATAAATTAAATGTTAAAGATAAAACATCAGAATCTCCACTGTTTGAATGCATGTAAGTACTATGACAATTAGAAAGTGTTCTGCACCTATGATAATTATTGGAATAATTGGACTATTAGAGGACTAAAAAAGTCAGGACCAATCCATATTTTATAGGTTTTACCACAAAATATGATGAACCTTGCGTCCATGTTCCTTTAATAGTACGAAATTCATATTTATATAATTTAATTAACAAAATTTGAAGGGCATTAACTCTTGATAATTCGTAACTACACAGGAGGAATGAAGGATGTTATCCTTTTTATACACATTTTATCACAGCAACAAAAAATAAAGGATTCATTACTTACTTGGTTTAAAACTAAAAAAATGTTTACCAAATACAATTAAATTTTTTAGAAACTCGGTAATTTTTGACAATATTTTTTTATGTAAATGTAAAACACGTAAATTAAATTAGAAAAGAAAGACAAGACTTGGAATTTTGGAAAGTATAGAACTTTAAAGAGTTTTAAACCAAGTAGACTGACATGACATAACTAATACAAAAGTAAAAAATAGCTGATTGATGGTCTGACTAGAATTTTACTTTTTGTTTATTAAATTCCCTCCAAAATTTTAAAATAACAGGTTCTGCTTACATTTTGGTTTTCTTTAATTTTATTTAATTGTATGTGTGTTTTTTGTTGCTGTCAGTTTTGTACAATTATGTTATCCCATCCTTTACAGAGCCTGTTTTGTTTCTAGCAAGATCATAAATTACAAAGAAATGCACCATTTCTACCAAAAAAAATAAAAAAAATAACTTTAAGCATAGAAATGTGACGTTTCTTATTCAATCCCCCCTTTTTTTTTAGAGGATTATATTTACAATTCTATTAAAATTTTGTAGTCTTTATATCTCACATATACAAAAATAACTGATTGGTGGTCTGGCTAGAATTTTACTTTTGTTTATTAATATGCCCTCCAAAATTTAAAAGAACAGGTTCTGCTTACATTTTTTTTTTCTATTATCCATTTTGTGTGTGATATTTTTTTTTTTTTTGGTACAATTCTGTTATCCCATCCTTTACAGAACCTGT
Organism: Bathymodiolus brooksi; assembly: GCA_963680875.1. Taxonomy (NCBI): domain Eukaryota; kingdom Metazoa; phylum Mollusca; class Bivalvia; order Mytilida; family Modiolidae; genus Bathymodiolus; species Bathymodiolus brooksi. The sequence goes on from OY804586.1 coordinate 23,492,005, forward strand.
TTTGTTTCTAGCAAGACCATAAGTTACAAAGAAACGCACCACTTCTACCAAAAAAAATGAAGAAAAGAAATATAATTTAATCTTAAGCATAGAAATGTGACGTTTCTTATTCAGCCCCCCTTTTTTTTAGGGGATTATATTTACAATTTTATAAAAATTTTGAAGTCTATATATCTCGCATAGCATAATTAATATACATAATTATAAAACTATACAATATTACAAGATAAAAAAATAAAACAACGAAACTAAAAAATACCAAAATAGATTACAAAAAAAAACAGAAAATAATTTTTTTTAAAAGAAAGAAAATATTTACATTAGTAATGAATTAATGCATATAATTGCACTTATCTTAATTTTGGAAATTTAGAGAATTATTAAATCATTTAACTAAAAATCACCAAAAGTAGGACTTCTATTTTTTTTAAGTGTTCAAAGTGATACATTTTGAAAGATTAAAACAATATATTTAAATTATCAGCTTATAATTTATTTTGAAAATATAAAAAAAACAAATCAAGATTAAAGTTTACTGAAATTTTTAAAATGGAATTATTTTGAAAATAATTAAAAATAAATTAGAATAATTGGACTATTAGAGGACTAAAAAAGTCAGGACCAATCCATATTTTATAGGTTTTACCACAAAATATGATGAACCTTGCTTCCATGTTCCTTTAATAGTACGAAATTCATATTTATACAATTTAATTAACAAAATTTAAAGGGCAATAACTCTTGATAATTCGTAACTACACAGGAGGAATGAAGGATGTTGTCCTTTTTAATACACATTTTATCACAGCAACAAAAAATAAAGGATTCATTACTTACTTGGTTTAAAACTAAAAAAATGTTTACCAAATACAATTAAATTTTTTAGAAACTCAGTAATTTTTGACAATATTATTTAATGTAAATGTAAAACACGTAAATTAAATTAGAAAAGAAAGACAAGACTTGGAATTTTGGAAAGTATAAAACTTTAAAAGAGTTTTAAACCAAGTAAACTGACATGACATAACTAATACAAAAGTACAAAAATAGCTGATTGATGATCTGGCTAGAATTTTACTTTTTGTTTATTAAATTCCCTCCAAAATTTTAAAATAACAGGTTCTGCTTACATTTTGGTTTTCTTTAATTTTATTTAATTGTATGTGTTTTTTGTTGTTGTCAGTTTTGTACAATTATGTTATCCCATCCTTTACAGAGCCTATTTTGTTTCTAGCAAGATCATAAATTACAAAGAAACGCACCATTTCTACCAAAAAAAATAAAAAAAATAACTTTAAGCATAGAAATGTGACGTTTCTTATTCAATCCCCCCTTTTTTTAGAGGATTATATTTACAATTCTATTAAAATTTTGTAGTCTTTATATCTCACATATACAAAAATAACTGATTGGTGGTCTGGCTAGAATTTTACTTTTGTTTATTAAAATGCCCTCCAAAATTTAAAAGAACAGGTTCTGCTTACATTTTTTTTTTCTATTATCCATTTTGTGTGTGATATTTTTTTTTTTTTTTGGTACAATTCTGTTATCCCATCCTTTACAGAACCTGTTTTGTTTCTAGCAAGACCATAAGTTACAAAGAAACGCACCACTTCTACCAAAAAAAATGAAGAAAAGAAATATAATTTAACCTTAAGCATAGAAATGTGACGTTTCTTATTCAGACCCCCTTTTTTTTAGGGGATTATATTTACAATTTTATAAAAATTTTGAAGTCTTTATATCTCGCATAGCATAATTAATATACATAATTATAAAACTATACAATATTACAAGATAAAAAAATAAAACAACGAAACTAAAAATACCAAAATAGATTACAAAAAAAAACAAAAAATAATTTTTTTTAAAAGAAAGAAAATATTTACATTAGTAATGAATTAATGCATATGATTGCACTTATCTTAATTTTGGAAATTTAGAGAATTATTAAATCATTTAACTAAAAATCACCAAAAGTAGGACTTCTATTTTTATGTGTTCAAAGATGGACTAAAGTGATACATTTTGAAAGATTAAAACAATATATTTAAATTATTATGCCAATCAGCTTGCTCATTTTGTTCATGTTAATAGGTGGCTTCAAAATATAAATATTTATTGAAAGCCGATTATTAAAGTGCAGGGGGGATGCAATGCATGGTTAAATAGGGAAATGTAATGCTTTGTTGGATGGGGGTTATGCAGTGCCTGGTTAGCTGAGGTTTACAACAAAATCAGCAAGACAATAAATAAATTTGACAAACAATTATTACTTATCTCTCTAAAATGTATCAGCTTATAATTTATTTTTAAAATATTAAAAAAAAAAAAATCAAGATTAAAGTTTACTGAAATTTTTAAAATGAAATTATTTTGAAAATAATTAAAAATAAATTAGGAAATATTTTTGAAAATGATTCCAATAAATTCGATGTTAAAAATAAAACATCAGAATCTCCACTGTTTGAATGCATGTAAATACTATGACAACAATTAGAAAGTGAAATATTAGCGACTGAACGTTTAAACAAACAACAATAAATAAATCAATCCGAAGTGTGCATCCAGTCGGTATCAAATAGAAAATACTGAGATGTGGAATACTAGTATTTGAATGAATGCTGAATGTTATTGTAATTTTCAATCAAACTTAAATGTAGGATCCCGTGAGTCATGCTTCGTGACCATAGGTGAAGATACGTCTCGATAGGTAGCTTAGGTCGAGTTACGTAATTTTATTGGATATCTCTAGTAGTGCTTACAAAGAATAAACGTTTATTTCGTTTCGATTCTTGTCTTACTTTACAGAATTCGTTCTTTTTTTCATTTGATATTGCTTTCTTACTTTATAGATTTCGTTTCTTTTCGTTATATTTTCTTTTCTTACTTTACAGATTTCGTCGTTTCTTTTCGTTGGATTTCATTTTCTTACTTTACAGATTTCGTTTCATTTCGCTGGATTTCGTTTTCTTACTTTACAGATTTCGTTTCATTTCGTTGGATTTCGTTTTCTTACTTTACAGATTTCGTTGTATTTTGTTTTCGTTTCGTTTCGTTTCGTTTCGTTTCTTTTCGTTTCTCAGTTTACCGGTACCCGTTTAATTCATGCAAAATCCAATAAACTTGAGAAAAATTTGATATTGATTTTTACCATATTTGGTTTGTGACTGTCTGATGGTTTTTGACTGTAATGACATGATCCGTTGTAGTATGTGCTATTGAAAACTTGTGTCGAATGGGGTCTGTGTAGCCACTAAATGTCCATGTTTGGTATAGGATAGCAACATTCAGATTTTACAGGCAACAATTGGATCATAATATTTTTTTTTTACATTTAAATGGGGTATTTTTAGTGCGTTCAGGTAGAGAAGGAAACAAAAAAGCTCTTAGGAACAACTTGGAGATAAAAAAAAAAAAAAACTCAAACAATTTTGGATAATTTTCTTTGAAAAATCTCAACCCCCACCCTTTCCAGTAAAATGGTCTGTGCCTAATAAAAGTGTGACAACGACGAAACAGGACATAAGTCACACGACCTTGGAAACACAGAACCAACAAGTTTACCCACAAAACAAAGAAATATATTGTAATACACCTGGCATGGTCTACCTGGTAAACTCTGGTGTCTATTATACCTATCGTATCTTTTGACAAGAAAGTGATCTCTATCATAGAACTTTGAGTGAAGATCACATTTTAATTTAAGAAGTGGTTACGATTACACTGGAATATAGCAATAATATATTTTTTTTTGTTACGACATTACGAACTGAGTTCCGGAATGCAATAGCGATATACATATAGCAGACCACAAGTACCTGGGGACAGGTTACTTTTTTACCCACCCCCTTTTTTCTCATTTTTTTTAGCAACATTGTTTTTCATATTTCTTGTTTATATCATGTTTCACATATATGTAATACTCTTATATACTTTGCATGACGATTTTATGCAATTTACAGCACAGTCGACCGGTGAAATCAGAAAAATATTCAACTTGTGACTGACAAACACGGATAATTAACTCATGTGTTATATGCATTCGTGAATTATTCCGTTGTTCGGTCACTCGTTGAATATTTTCTATATCTGGATTCTTCAAGTAGTTATCCTATATTATTTTCTCCATCTAATAATCCTGGAAACATTCATTGTGTTAAGTTTACCAAATTCGGGCAGCAAACATTGAATTTTCATTATTGAGGGGTATTTTTTTTCCATGTGAAAAGAGAGCCAAAAAAAAATAGATTTTTCAAACATTAAGTGGTGGGTGCCTTATTCGTGGGGTACAAATTTAAGTATGTACTCCCCTTATTCTCAACCCTACCTTTCAGGCTTTATGTTGATAAATTTGAAAATGTCCCTTTTACACAGCGTAAGATTTTTACTAGTAAGACTACTTTTACGCCCAATGTAATGGTCATTCATAAAGAGTACATTATATGTGTGGCCTACTTGCCTTGAACTCTTTAAGCAACACCTTACAAAATATCACCAGAGGTCACTACAAGATCTTAAACCCACAATATTTAGTAGACTTGGAAATTTCCTGCCTCTTTAAAGATATGCCAGATGACTCGCATGCAATAGCATTAAAACATTTGACTTCTCTACCCTTTACACAACTATTCCTCACTCTAAGCTGAAGGACAAATTAAGGGAGTTGGTCCAACTGTGTTTCATAAAAAAGAATGGCCAACGTAGATACAAATACCTTGTACTAGGAATAGACAGATCTTATTTTGTAAAACATCAATCTGATTCTACCAAAAAGTTATCTGAAACTGATATCTTCAACATGCTCGAGTTTTTGATTGACAACATATTTGTTATGTTTGGTGGACGTGTTTTTCAACAGACAGTCGGCATTACCTATTGGTACCAACTGTGCTCTTCTCGCCGACTTATTCCTTTATTCGTATGAGGCAGACTTCATACAGGGGCTTCTCAAGAAAAACGAAAAGAAGCTAGCCCGATCCTTTAATTTCACGTTCCGCTATATAGATGATGTCCTTTCACTAAATAATTCTAGGTTTGGTGATTTTGTTGATCGCATCTATCCCATTGAGCTTGAAATAAAGGATACCACAGATACAGATAGGTCTGCTTCATACCTTGACCTACACCTCGAGATCGACAGTGAGGGTCGGTTAACAACGAAACTGTATGACAAAAAAGATGATTTCAATTTTCCCATTGTGAACTTTCCATTTATATGTAGCAACATTCCAGCAGCACCTGCATATGGAGTATATATCTCTCAGATGATACGATAATCCAGAGCTTGTGGTTCCTATCAGGATTTCCTTGATAGAGGGTTGCTGCTAACAAGGAAGCTACTGAACCAAGGGTTCCTTTTGGTAAAATTGAAGTCATCACTTCGAAAATTTCCTGGTCCTTTCCTCATTCACGACTTATTACCGGATTTGTAACTAGATTAACACGACGGGTGCCACTAGTGGAGCAGGAACTGCCTATCCTTCCAGAGCACCTGAGTTCACCTCCGGTTTTAAGTGGGGTTCGTGTTACTCGATCTTTAATTTTATATGTATGTTTTGTCGATCGTTATTTGTCCTTTTGTACTTTTACTTTTGGCCACTGTGTTGTTCTTCGATATACGGATTCTGATTACCTCCCTTTGGTATCTTCAAACTCTTCTTGTGCATATTTAACCACTTCTGCATTTTTAATGCCAGGTGAGCAATTCAGGCTCCCGAGAGCCTCCAAGTTAAAATATAGACACACATTTATATTTATCACCCTGCATCCTTTGAGGATGAAAACAAGACCTTTGCTGCTGTATTTGTGCCCACCTCTATGAAATTCATACCTCTCTTTTCACTGTAAGGTAATTAAACCTTTGCAAAGATACTTGTACCCCTCCCCTTGTATAAAAATCTACCCCCCTTATCTGTAAGGTATTAAAACTCTTTCCGCAATATTCGTTAACTCCTGTATGGAATTCTTACCTCCCCTTCATCTGTAAGGTATTTAAACCTTAATTACTGTGATATTAGAATCTCTGTCTATGAAATTCCAACCTCCCCTTAATCAAAAAGATATTAAAACTTTGCCATGATATTTGTACCCCTCCCCCCCCTCTATAAACCTTTATCTGTTAAGTTATTAAATAATTGCTGCTATATTTGCACCTGGGCTCTATGGAATTATGTTCTCCCCAATATCTGCATTAAATCACTAGCGGCAATATTTGTACTCCCTCTATGAAATTCCAATCCCCTTTACCTTTAATGTATTTAAACCTTTGCCAAGATATTTGTACCCCCTCTTTGAAATTCCTACCCCTAGTTGCATGATTATCGGACCTGTCAGACCCCTTTATCTGTAAGGGATCTTAATCTTTGCACCGATAGCCATTTTTAACTTGCAGCAGTATTAGGATATAGGTACAAGGCGCAATTACCTATATAGGTAAGACGCCTTCCAAATCTAAATAACAACAATATATTCATTATTTGTTCATTAGAACCATAGATGGATCATCTATGGTAGAACTGAGTAGAGACGACCTCCAACTATTTTTGATTCATTACTCCTTTTTTTGTGTCTATTTTGTATTGTTATATATATAATAAGGGCAATATTGAATTTAAAATCGACTCCAAAAATGACTCCAAAATCGACTCCAAAAATGACTCCAAAATCGACTCCAAAAATGACTCCAAACTCCACTCCAAAAAAGACCCCAGACTCCACTCCAAGTTTTACAACATGCCCAAATTTTATATCTTTTTCAGTATAAATTCCCTCAAAATAACATATTTTCTATAATATTATTGCTCACAGTTTGAGAAAGATTCATATTTCAGGCAACAGAGAAAAAAAACTGTTCAAAGATTGATATATATACCAAGGTGTAAATTAATTTTATGGTAGTAAAAATAATGGAAAGTTGTGCTTGGGGAAAAAATTGGCAATATCTGATCCTTTTTTTGTAATTAATTAATCAAGTAGAGTCACCCTCAAACCACACCTCCCCCTCCCCAACCAACCAGAAAATAAAAAAGACAAATGCAGTAAATTGGTAATTTGGACATCCACTATGTCAAATATAAGAATTCAAAAGCTTTTTATATTTAGCTTATTAATAAGTCCTTTTAGCATCGACCCTTGCCTTGGTGTCCCCTGCATTTGAATAACTATTGTGCTCGAGTGCTTGGGGCACGAGGAGGACTTACTCATTTATATTTATGTTTTTGTTTTTATTTATATAGTACATATACATGTGTCTTACTCTAAGTCTTGAATTGTAATAGATTCACATATTTAATTATTTAATAAGTCCTTTTAGCATCGACCACTGGTGTTCCCTGCATTTGAATAACTATGGCATTGTTCATGTGCTTTGGACAAAGGGAGGACTTTTTCTTCCCTTTATTTAATATAAATAGACAGACAAACAAATATTGATATGAGTGATATATTTATTCTCTCATGCTTTAAGTATTTATACAGTATATGCATTTAATTTCGAAAATGTAGTTATTTCACATGTATAATATGTGTGCGAATGTGTTGTAGTCCTATTTGCACCGGCCCTTGGTTTCCTCTGCAATTGTACAACTACCGTACAGTACTTGTCCATGTGCATAGGACACGGGGAGGACTTGACCATTACACTACATGTAAATTAACCATTGATGTCTGATGTGGCCAACAATGTCATAGTCGACGGCACTTAATTATTATTATAACTATTATTAGTATAAGTATTTAGTATATATTTTATGGGCAGTTTTGTTCATTGTAACGTATAATATTTATATTTTTTATTTTTTAATGTTATTGTTTATGAATCACTGTAATGACTTTGCCCTTTGTGGGCCCTCTATTGGACAATACAATTCTTATTCTTATTCTTATTATTGGTAACTAGTTTTTTTTTAATCCTACAAATAAAGAAACAGCAAAGGATAAGTGTGTAATAACTTTCCTCGACAATTTCATTTTTTCTGGGTGCCATCCATGGAAAACATAATTTTAAATATCCGACGGTAAAAGTTTGTATAATTTGGTGCAATGATGTCTATATGTATATTCTTTACTGTGACATTTTTTGATTGAAATTAATCGACAAGATTTTTTTAAATGAGATTTTTAAAACCACGGTGGTATCTCAGGGCATCCCCCCTTTTTTCCAATTTCAACTGTTTTGCACGTGATTTTCTTCAAACATGATATTCATAGATGCTAGATATTTCATAATTATTCAACAATAACACTTTCAAGTATATTAAAGCCAAAATATTCCCTTTCAACCAGAAATAAATGCGTATATCTATTAGAAGCTTCCGAAACTAGTACCAGTATTACCATCTGGCGTCAAGAATACTGTCAAAATTGCTATATTTAGGATGTGTTATGGAGAAAACGGCACGGTGAAATTTCTTGAAAATTTGGCAGCTAATGTATTTAGCCATAGATATTCAATGATGCCAATATAAAAAAAAGATTGAACTATGGGAGGAAAATTTTGGGGTTGCCCAGGCCTTTACCCTTAAGCAACAGTTTATTGGGAGTGATCGTAGCATGCTGCTATTCAAAATTTTACTACCCTACACATTATCTTCTTTTACTTTATGCAATCAAAACTTTTACATAGGTCCACACAATCATTTACCCACATTGTTTATTGTTTGTATACCTATTCTCTTAAATAAAGAGGTGGCCGTTTTGATCGTATGGTTGTTGTATTTATAACTACATATGCAATCCCACTCAGAAGAGGTGTACTCGATACAACATTTGCTCCGGTTACTCCGGTTTCCTCCAACAATAAAACTGACCGCCACGATAAAACTGAAATATTTTTGAAAGTGGCGTTAAACACCATAACCCCCAAGATGACCCCCACTTGCAGGCTATTTAAAACAATCAAGGAAAGGTCTTTACAGTATATGTAGCCACTACTGCTTTCAGTCAAAATGAGCTTAAAGTTGTGTCTGGCATTGTCCTCCAAAAAGAGGGCACCTATAAAAAAAATATGACTGAGGAAAGGGGTTTAAATATTTTCTCTTAAACTACAGATGGTCTCCAGTTTTTTTTTGTGTTTTTTTTTTAAAGTTGATCAAAAAATTAGAGAATAGCCTCCACTGTATAGGTATGCAAGTTTTAAAATGGCCTTGTAGAGAGATATTAACGAATTCTAATTGTCGGTACCACCAGAAGTAGAGTGGGTCTTGAAAACAACCTGGACATCCTCACATAGCAGGTCGGCCCATTGTTGTTTAGTTGAGCGGACTATGTACAGGGTATTGCCCAAATGCTCGTATGGACAGTCCCGTCTGGGTAGTACAGATCATGCAGTATTTTTTGTGGATGTGTCGTCCATTCTACACCTGTTTCTGTTTTTACACGATAACTCAAGTTCGATTTTACCTAACTTCTGAAATTTTAGCCCAATGATCCTCAGCACTGGCGCGTGGCACGGAGGTATCACCCCCCCCCCCCCTTTTTTTAACTTTCTATATACATATTTATTTTCAATGAAATTTCTTTATTTCTTTATTATTTCATCATTTTCCTTATTTTAACTTGTTCGTGTCAATATTCATATAATCTTATGTTAACAGCAACTTGCATGTTTCGATCCTATATACTATTATCCACAAGGCAGGAAACACCGAAACTTTTAAAATCGTACACCTGTTCGCTTCGGTTACATTTAATGCACCTTATTTCCATTATATCATTCAAACTATGACATGTATCAATTCCTAAAAGACGTTCCCTTTCGCCTCTCTGCATGTTTTGTGCATACGATAGCTCAGTTCTCCAGAATTTTAAGATTTCCACTAATTTATTGCTTCATTTTTCGTATAGTACCCTTCCGTTGACGAAGTAGAGTGTGAGTCTTGTGTCGAATGTAATTACTTCAACGATAGGGCAAGAAAAGTTCGGAAAACTTTCCGGATTTCATTTTACAACCTCTAGGAAAAGACTTTTCCTGATCCTAAGCACAGACTAGTTCGAATTGATGCTGGAGTTACTAACCCTATTCTGTTTTCAAGCAAGGGGTTAAAGGTGAAAAAATGTTGGGATTTTGTAGATGTAATAGGTTGTATAGATGCGTGACCCTTTATTTAAAATAAGTAACTTGCTTAGATAGACGCTTGGTATTCAGCACAAATCGGGTTTCTGTGAACCAGTTAAAGAGCTAAAATATCAGACATATTCAACATATCACAATATCTTCACGACATTCAAAACATCAGAGGCCTTCGTGGTCGTGATCGTATGGTATTCGGATTTACAACTGCCTATCACCACTAAAGTTGTGAATTTGAACACCGTACATGGCGAGGTATACTCGATACAGCATTATGTGATAAAGTTTGTCAGTGACTTGCGACAGACGGGTGGCTTTCTCCGGGTACACAGGTTTCTTCCACCTATAAAACTGACCGCCACGATATAACTGAAATATTGTTGAAAGTGGCGTTAAACACCATAAACCAAACCATTCAAAACATCCACCCATAGGCCAATGCACACGAAAACCAAACCATAATAGAAATCGACATTTATTTTTATATGGATGGATATGTTCAATAATTGAAAAGTAAAACAAATAAGTTATTTTGAATTTTATTAATTTTTTAAAGTGACATCATGTTCAAATAAAATCTGAATGATTTCCACGTGTTGATAGAATTATCCCTAGTGTCAAGGACATCCAGAACATTTACACGTGTAGTGGTCACAGTCTCCACGGTCACATCCGGCTCTACGACAACAGGTGAGACATGAGTTATCTGCCGAAAAGCTCGGGCATCCTCTGATATTAATGGAGCAGGAACTAGGAATCAGTGTTAGTTTCGCATATGTCACCTCCAAAACTACAAAAAAAAATATATATCCTGCAAAGTGATAGCATGATCAGGGGCGGATCCAGGAATTCAAGTTAGGGGGGAGGGCGCACTTAAACAAATTGCGCCGAGCGGAGGGAGGCGCGAAAATTGTTGGGGTATTTCGTGTGAAAAATCACGATTTTACGCCAAAAAATCATATTTTTTCCAATTTTAGGGTGCGCCTCCTCCCCCCCTTGGATCCGCCCCTGATGATGAGTTTTTGGTTCGTGTTGCTCGGTCTTTGTTTTCTGTGTAGTGTTTTATACATCGTTGTTTGTACTTTTCTGTTGGCCATTCTTTTTGTCTGTCCTTCGAATTACGACTTCTGATTAACACTTTGGTATCTTCAAAACTTTTCTTTCTTAAGGTTTCCAGACATCTACACATGGTCGGTTTTTTCAATGGTCTGTTTGAACACGACCAATATAACCATTCGAGTAAAGCTCTCGACAACATATTGGATTGACTGATTGATTTTTGGTGTTTTAACGCCACTTTCAACAATATTTCAGCTATATCATGGCGACCAGTTTTAGTGGTGGAGGAAGCCGGAGTACCCGGAGAGAACCACCGACCATGGGCAAGCAGCTGGTAAACTTTATCACTTGCACCGCGGCTGCGAGTCGAGTGCACCCTTTTTTGTAATTCACAAAGCCGGGCGCGAACCCACGCCGTATTGGTGATAGGCTTGTATGAGTTGTTAGATCCAACGACCTAACTCATTGAGCCACCCGGGCCCCGACAACATATTGGCAACTCGTGTTGCTATATAAGTGTGATACTGTTATAGTGACAGCCGGAACCTTTGAGCCGTAATGAAAGCGGGAGGTTTGGTGCTTTAAAATCTGATTCAACTGACCATTTCTTTAGAAATACCTGTACCAAGTCAGTGTCATTACGGTTTTCACAGTTTTCCGGTTGTTGACTGATTTTGTCTGTTTATATACTTATGGGTTTGACTTTCCCTTTGTAAGATTGTTCGGAGTGCGGTAATTTTGTTATTACCCTTATGGAATAGGCCGTGTAACATACTTAATATATATCTAAAACCAACATTATTATTTTCTCTATAGGCCTTTAATTTACGTGTAAATTATCTTACCAGTTAAACAGAGAAGCAGTCCTACAATAGCCACGGCCTTCTGCATTTTACCTAAACAAATGGAAATAACTTTCATTAAGTCAAAGTGCATATGAAAATGACGTTCATATAGAAATCAAACCTAGTTTCTCACAACTTCTCGTGAAAGTAGCGCCTGTCGTTGCATAAGACAAATCAAAAGTACGACTCGTCTTAGAAGGGACATACATGAGTGATTCATGTTTGTAAAAGGACACACTCCTTGCACTCTAAGGAGAGGTTATGGTTTTATTCATTTGTTGTTATAAACAATAAAATATATTTAAACTAGAAAAAATAGTGCTTATGGTGGCCTGTTGTTGAGTAATATTTAACAAACCCAGCCATCCATTATCTCCCCTTTAACCATTGGCAGACAAAACGACCATCCATAATCGCGTCTTAGTCAGACGTTTTTCACTTTATTCGTTGTGTGTAAATTTGTTTTTGTCATGAATATAGGTGAAATAGTGCTAACTTGAATAGAAACAGAAACACATGCGCACTATTGTTAATATCAATTACAAATTACTGATGCTGATATATCCAACTTTTAGTTAGACTTACATCTAGATATTGACCGTGAGAAACTATTGTGTTCAATGGTTTATAATAAACACGATAATTTCAGTTTTCCCATAGTAAATTTCCCATTTTGTTATTAGAAGTATATTCCTGCCTGTCCACTTTACGTTGTGTATTATAACCTGTTTTACTTATCGCCCCTTCTTGTAACAGGGGGTTATTCGTATCTGACAAATTAATCAGTCATGGTTTCCAGACCTCTAGTAAATTGCTTAAACCGAGTTACTTGAAACTTCCTTTAAAAATTGTATGGTTGTCATCATGTCCATACGGAAATCCAGTGTCTTAATTGATTGCAGACAAGTCTCCATTATATGTTAATTTGCTTTTTGGGAGACGAGGGTTGAAGGAAGTCATAAACGGAATAGGGCACTAGTATGGTAACCCTTCCAGGTCATCTGGTCTCGTTTGTATTTTTCTGACCTAAGTACTCTGCCGTGTTCGCCTAATTAGTAAAATAACCATAATGAAAATGTGTCTATAATTGCGATAATTTTAGTCAAGGAACACGTACACATATTTATAGAACTATCGAGTGCGAGTTTGGTACTCTTACTCGAAAAAAACATCCAATCAGAACGTCACATTCGATAAAAACGACGCTTTGATTGGACAATTTGGAACTTATGGATACGAAAAACGTTCTTGAAAGTTTTTTTCCCATGATGCCATATCACATTGTTTTTTTTAATGTGCAGCAGTAGAGCATATTTTATCTCCGAAACATGTCCCCGACAGGATTGGATCCCGGGGTCTATATCACACTGTACTATATAAGCCAGGGGCGGATCCAGGATTTCAAGTTAGAGGGGGGGTCGCACCTAAAAAAATTGCGCCGAGCGGAGGGAGGCGCGAAAATTGTTGGGGTATTACGTGTGAAAAATCACGATTTTACGCCAAAAAATCATATTTTTTCCAATTGCGGAGGGTAGCGCGAACATTTTTGGGGTATTTCGTGTGAAAAATCACGATTTTACGCCAAAAAATCATATTTTTTCCAATTTTAGGGGGGGTGCGCGCCGGGTGCCCCCCCTGATCCGCCCCTTTAAGCCATCGCTCTACCAACAGAGCTAAAGAAGATATCTACTTAAGCAGTTAGCAGAGGTGGTTGTGAACATAATACGGTTCATATAACCTTAGGTATGGGAGCTTTACCGTTACACATATGGAAGATTAAGGGAACAAAAATAGCAGACTTACCTGATTTTGATGTGTGTGGAATGCTTTTCAAATGTCTATATGATGATCGGTATTTGTTCTTTCCTCCTAGCTGGTTTATATAGTAATGACAAACGAGATAAACACCTGTCTAAAAAACACATCTGATGAGGAATTAACACCCTGGGGTAACGGTCAAACAAGATTTGATTACACTCGACTAATTCGAACCAAATGTGTCGGTTGACTTCGGAAAATCGTGGTTCGATTTATTTGGCTTTAAAAAAGAAGTCTTTTAGATAATTTTAAACAATGGATGTTAGTCAGTAACATTTTGGCTAAAATATAACCAGAGGCGGATTTAGAGGGGGGCGTGCGGGGCGTGCGCCCCCCCCCCCCCCCTAAAATTCGCAAAGCATATGTTATACAACGTTAATTAAGCAGTTCAACAAACAACTTTTTCATGAATGGTTAACTCGTAACCTGTAGTAAAATATTCCTACACATTGTAAATACACGGCGTTGAGTGTGTTCGCTGATTCATATATGGATTCGCCGTCAGTAGTTCAAAGATTATTCCATTCTGATTGAAACGTACGATTCGTTCTTGTTTATAGACAAACAAAGGCGAATATGTTAACATTAATGCAGCATGAAGCGATTCTGATCATCTAATTTAGTTACGTTAGCTAATCAGAAATCAACAAGTTCATGTATTGATAATTTCCACTTTTGTTTGTCTATAAACAAGAACGGTCGAATCATACGTTTTCAATGAATGAATCAAACGACGAAAAGAAAAGCTCCATCCGGACGGGCAGTATTAACTAGAACCACCCGAAAGGACAAGCACCTAAAGTACAGACCAATTAGTGAAATGAGGAATGCGTTAAAACTAAGCCAATAGTTCTTTGAGGGGTTAAAATATCGTGATCGATCAGTCATGAGTTGAACAATTCGCATCACGGTTGTTTAAAAAAAGTTTTACTTAAAGTTTTTATAATATGACAAAAACATACTGTTAACAATTATCCAACAAAATTAAGACTCAAAGTCAAGTTTTTTTGGTTTGATAAAAATGGTGTGGTTGGTTCAAAATTGTCCTTCAAATAAATGGCTGTAATTCCTCAAACCCCCAGAGCTTCCGGGGGGCTTTGCCCCCTGGGCCCACTACCAGAGCTCTGCCCATGACCAACTGGGGACCTTAAGCGGTCCCCAGACCCCTCGCCTACTCACAAATCCTGGATCCGCCCCTGTATATTACCAACAAAACCAGATCTGGTTAATTGTTACATATCAACAAAAACAAACTAATCCAAACAACCTACGCGGTCCGTCTTTTCTTGCATTGTGTAATAAATTAATTATTCATTGACACTGTTGTTTACTCTATAAGTGAAATACAATATGCTTCGTGATATGTAAATCGTGTTTTAACCCTCGAACAAAACATCATAGACAGAACATGAGAATACTGATGATGATATTTGTTGTAAATTGATACTTAATAAATAAATTAATAATTAATAAATATTAACAAAGCAGATTAATTCACCTCCTATAGAGAATTAATCACGATTATTTACAAAATTATTTAGAATTAACAGATATATATATATTGAAGGGAAGATATCATGCGAGGATTATACGATAAAAGATAATTATTATACAAGAATTGCGTCATTTGGGGTAATTTGTTTAGGGATCACATTCAAACTCGACATGTTCTGGAAAAATACTGAGAACAATGGTAGAAAACAAATAAGAAATTAATATCACACTGTCGGAGCAACTCTAAAATACAATCGCAAAAATCGTTAAAACAGAGGCCAACTCGATATCCATATAACGTACATATAAATGACAGATCACGTTCCTGGCTTGGTACAAGCATTCAATAAAAAAAAAGGGCGAGGTTATGGGCCCAAACCTTCACTCTTAGTTAAATGATGCGGTGATATTGATATTCTCTACATGTGTGTGAACAGCCAACCTTTAGCTAGGTGATCACCGTTGTTACAAAGATCGAGTTCGAAGCCCGTTCATGGCGAAGTGTACTCCAAACAATATTATGTGATATCATTTTTCAGTGACTTGCGGCAGGTCGGTGGTTTTCTCCGGAGACTGTCACTGTGGCTTCCTCCACCAATAAAGCTGACCGCCACAATATAACTGAAATTGGCGTTAAACACCATATCCCTAGCCATTTATACTACCAATATTGTTTACTATCAGTATCACCGTTGTTACTATGTGAGATGAAATGTGAATACATATTTACGGTGATTGATGGCCGACTTCAAAGTTATATTGGTATTCATAAGTGCTCATGATGATATTTGTTCTGCATGGCGTAAAATCATGATTTTTCACACGAAATACCCCAACAATTTTCGCGCCTCCCTCCGCTCGGCGCAATTTTTCTAAGTGCACCCCCCCCTAACTTGAAATCCTGGATCCACCCCTGATAACGGTAATTAGCCAGAGGCGAATTTAGAGGGGGCGTGCGCCCCCCTAAAATTCGCAAAGCATATGTTATACAAAGTTAATTAAGCAGTTCAACAAACAACTTTTTCATGAATGGTTAACTCGTGACCTAGTCAAAATGAATAGTAATGATATTTGGAGTAAATTTGGGATATCATTCTATATATTATTTTATTTTTTATTATAAATTATTGACATACGAAGACATGAAACTATGCGTTCATCCCCGTAAAATGTGAATTACGCTCATTACACTCCTACATGATGAGTTGATCGACACACCAGCCCAGCAAACAAAGTAACGTTTATATAACGTTATGTTGTACTTACGTTATAAATTAACGTTATGTTGACGTCATTTGTGGACTCCGATCAACGTTGTTATAACGTTACTCTATGACATTACAGTAACGTTACTCTATGACATTACAGTAACGTTACTCTATAACATTACAGTAACGTTACTCTATAACATAACAGTAACGTTACTCTATAACATTACAGTAACGTTACTCTATAACATTACAATAACGTTACTCTATGACATTACAGTAACATTTTAAATTTTACGTTAGCTAGTAACATAAGATGTACTTTTTTCAACGTACACCAGTAACGTTGCAGTAACATTATTGATTTAATGTTAATTTAATGTTACTCAACAACGTATTAGTAATGTTTGAATGTTGCCTAGTAATGTTACTCAAAAATTATTTTAATGATGTTTATTTTAACCTTAGTCTGAGAGGTTACTTGAATACTTAAACCACCAATATCCAAGGAGCTATGTAAACTCATATTATTGTGCCTGTGTCAAGTCAAACTATCTTATTTCTCTGTTATTTGTCTTTTTTTATCATCTTTGTCTGCTTGTTGTTTTTTCATGTTAATTACTTGTGGTTTATGTACTATGTAGTTTGTTGTATTGGTGCTACATGCTTTTCTTATTCCTGCCACTTTTTTCACAATTCATGTGGAAACAATGAAGCGGAAACACTTAGCCTAACTGCGCACTGATACTCTTGTATAGTCTGTTTGACTTCTATAAATCTTCAGAAAATAATTCTTAAAAATCCAGTTTTCAAATCAATAATTTTTTTTCTAGATGTTTATCATATGATATATACGAACTCTGACAATGAAAATTTTTTAAAATTAATTGTCAGAGTTTGTATATATCATATATTAATAAACATCTAGAAAAAAAATTGTTGATTTGAGAACTGGATTTTTACGATTTTTTTTCCTGAAGATTTATAGAAATCAAACGGACTATACAAAGTGTCCATTCCAGTCTGTAGACAAAAAGCAAGTAGAATTTTCAAGCATTTACTTTTTACTGGGTCATGCATGTTTTTTATTTGATTGTCAGAATCTTGGTTGGGCAACAATTTAAGATTAGATACCAGATTTCATAGTTAAATATTTTAATAATGTAATGTTTTGAATGTCACTCAGAATCCGATGACACATCTTGTGGATGGTGACGGGCAGCAGGTTTCTGAAAGAAAAAGAGGGAAACAGATAAATAAAATTCCTCAAATGTTTGTAATACATTATATGTGTATTTTTATTAAAATAAAAGAACTGCCTAGCACATTTATGACGTATTCCCCCGCACTTGCATAATATTTAGTTTTATACATTTATAGAAAGCAGCCTTGCAGTCTTAATGTATAACATACTTACAAGCCACATGCAAAAAATTATTCAAATCTATCCATGTTTACTAAAGTTATTGCGTAAACAAGACACAATTCTCAAAATTGGTGATTTATCAACCAAAAACTAAGATTTACCTCCAAAACCCTTGCTTCAAATATTTCCATGTTAGAACCCATCCAAGTTAATGATAATTACAAGCCACATGCAAAAAATTATTCAAATCTATTCATGTTTACTAAAGTTATCGTGTAAACAAGACACAATTCTCAAAATTGGTGATTTTTCAAACCAAAAACTAAGATTTCCCCCCAAAACCCTTGCTTCAAATATTTCCATGTTAGAACCCATCCAAGATAATGATAATTACAAGCCACATGCAAAAAATTATTCAAATCTATTCATGTTTACTGAAGTTATCGCGTAAACAAGACGCAATTCTCAAAATTGGTGATTTTTCAACCAAAAATTAAGATTTTACCCCAAAACCCTTCAAATATTTCCATGTAACAACCTATCCACTATAATGATATTTACAAGCCACATGCAAACAATTATTCAAATTTATCCATGTTTACTAAAGTTATCGCGTAAACAAGACACAATTCTCAAAATTGGTGATATTTCAACAAAAAATTAAGATTTTACCCCAAAACCCTTGCTTCAAATATTTCCATGTAAGAACCCATCCACGATAATGATATTTACAAATTTGTAAGGTGTTCCACGGAACCCTGTGTCTCACCCGCATCCTCCACATCACGACACATAACTAGAGGCTCAGAAGAGAAGACTTTTAAACAATTTTCCCATAGGGTCCCATGTTAAAACTATGTTCGCTGATGGTTGCCATCTTGGATGGAGGTCGGGGTCACAGGACATAATTTTGAAAGTTGACCACCTAAGGACCATTCATCCCATGTTTGCTTTAAACTGACTTACTGGTTTCAGAGGAGAAGACTTTTAAACATTTTTTCCATAGGGTCCTATGTTAAAATTAAGTCGAGTCATGGTGGCCATTTTGAATTTCCGATCAGCAAACGATTCACAAGTTTAGTACAGGACCACCCAATGATCATTCCTGCAAAGCCACAATTCATTTGGCTTAGTGGTTTCTAACAAGAAGATTTTTAAAATTTCGACCAATCAGAACACATTATAGGCCCTGGCAACCATGTTGGATTTCCGATCAGCACCAAAAACAAAATCTTGTATATGACCATCCAATGAACATTTCTGCCAAGTTTGATTCAAATCTGTTTAGTTGTTTCAGAAAAAAAGATGAAAATGTGAAATTCCCATAGGGTCCTATGTTAAACTAAGTCGAGTCATGGCGGCCATCTTGAATTTCCGATCGGCAAACGATTCACAAGTTTAGTACAGGACCACCCAATGATCATTCCTGCAAAGTCACAATTCAATTGGCTTAGTGGTTTCTAACAAGAAGATTTTTAAAATTTCAACCAATCAGAACACATTATGGGCCCTGGCAGCCATATTGGATTTCCGATCAGCGCCAAAAACAAAAATCTTGTATATGACCATCCAATGAACATTTCTGCCAAGTTTGATTCAAATCTGTTTTGTGGTTTCAGAAAAAAAGATGAAAATGTGAAATTCCCATAGGGTCC
The DNA here is from genome assembly GCA_963680875.1 of Bathymodiolus brooksi. NCBI lineage: Eukaryota > Metazoa > Mollusca > Bivalvia > Mytilida > Modiolidae > Bathymodiolus > Bathymodiolus brooksi. The sequence goes on from OY804586.1 coordinate 23,511,522, forward strand.
TATGTTAAACTAAGTCGAGTCATGGCGGCCATCTTGAATTTCCGATTGGCAAACGATTCACAAGTTTAGTACAGGACCACCCAATGATCATTCCTGCAAAGTCACAATTCAATTGGCTTAGTGGTTTCTAACAAGAAGATTTTTAAAATTTCAACCAATCAGAACACATTATGGGCCCTGGCAGCCATATTGGATTTCCGATCAGCGCCAAAAACAAAAATCTTGTATATGACCATCCAATGAACATTTCTGCCAAGTTTGATTCAAATCTGTTTTGTGGTTTCAGAAAAAAAGATGAAAATGTGAAATTCCCATAGGGTCCTATGTTAAACTAAGTCGAGTCATGGCGGCCATCTTGAATTTCCGATTGGCAAACGATTCACAAGTTTAGTACAGGACCACCCAATGATCATTCCTGCAAAGTCACAATTCAATTGGCTTAGTGGTTTCTAACAAGAAGATTTTTAAAATTTCGACCAATCAGAACACATTATGGGCCCTGGCAGCCATATTGGATTTCCGATCAGCACCAAAAACAAAAATCTTGTATATGACCGTCCAATGAACATTTCTGCCAAGTTTGGTTCAAATCTGTTTTGTGGTTTCAGAAAAAAAGATGAAAATGTGAAATTCCCATAAGGTCCAATGTTAAACTAAGTCGAGTCATGGCGGCCATCTTGAATTTCCGATCGGCAAACGATTCACAATTTTAGTACAGGACCACCCAATGATCATTCCTGCAAAGTCACAATTCAATTGACTTAGTGGTTTCTGACAAGAAGATTTAAAAAATTTCAGCCAATGAGAACACATTATGGACCCTGGCAGCCATGTTGGATTTCAAATCAGCACCAAAAACAAAAATCTGGTAGAGGACCATCCAGTGAACATTTCTGGCAAGTTTGGCTGATTTCTGTTCAGCGGTTTCAGAGAAGAAGATTTAAATGTGAAAAGCTAACGGATGGACGGACGACGGACGCTTACCCATGACAAAAGCTCACATGGCCTATGGCCAGGTGAGCTAAAAATGATAACCTCAGCTTTAACCAAGAATATTGTTAAATATTTAGGTGTATTTAATTCATAAATAGAAAATACTTCGAAATCAAAATTTTTGTGTGGCTTAAACCATAGCTGATGAAATACGCACATATATATATGTATGTACACATATAATTACCTTATATTTTGGCCCTCCTGGCATATGAGGTGCATGTTTTAGCACCTCTATCAACGAATCTTCCACTTCCTGCAGCTTGGCCTTATGCAACTTGGAAGCTACTCCTGAAGAAAAGAAAAGATCTATTTTCATAATTCTTGATAGAAGATAAACATTAATTTATTAAAACAGGAAGTAGCAAAAATTACTCAAACACTTTGCATTTATCATACTAACTGAACAGTCCCTTTGAGTTAGAACTACTGTTAAAAGCTGAACACACGTGTATCCAGTCACACAACAGTTAGCAGAATTTGATCAGTTTAGTTGTCGTTTTTTTCCAAAATGTCAAGTGAAACATCTATATAATATTACTTGAATCTGTGGAATCTGATGAAATAAGTCCTACCTTCTAGCAAGATTGCTGGGTACTGTTTTATCATTCAAAACAAGTATTGTACACTGAAATGACCAAATTAAACTGGAAATTTATACTGCAGTGCATATAAAACTAATGAATCTGGTTTGGAAAATCAAACCTGAACAAAAATATTAGATTTTTTAAAAGCTGGAAATAAGAGTTTTTGAGACTAAAACATTGTGAGTCAGGTACTGGAAACAACATTTTTATAGTAAGGATTCATTTAGTGTAAAAGGCAATTAAAAAATTAGTCCTGTTCAACATGCACGTCTTCAAGTACTGAAGTAAAATATTTTTGTATTAAACTCCTTTTTTTACAAAAATATTTAAAACATAATTTTAAAATGTGACACTAGAATTTTCAAGCTTCAGTTTGACATGTGTAAAAAATTTAAAAAAATATAAAATCTTGCATGCCTAAACAATGACATAAAAATTTCACTCACGTAGTACAACTCTGTACATTAAATGTTCTTGGAAGGGCTTCTTTCCCTTTTTCCCTCTCAAACTGTATTGAGCCAATACCTGGTTTGATGCCACCTTTTTCAGAATAGCTCCGACAGTCTCCAGCCACCGAAGGCAGCAAGAAATAAAGCCTGTAAAAAAGATAAAAGTAAGTTGTGCAACATGTTTATTAGTATCAGACTTCATTTAATTAAACATTTGGCCTTTATATACTATTTCACCATGTTCATATATATAGAGAATAAAAAAATGAAAAAATCTGTATCACATTGCTGTCTCAACCAAGACCTCATTATCAGCTAGAGGTCTGAAGACCCAAGGCGATATAGGTCAAGGGTTGACGGCAAAGTGATATGGACTTAGCCATGTTTTATTCTTTTTACCATATACTTGTACATAAAATTACCTATGACAGCAGCCATGCGATAAAGGGTATTTGATACAGGTACGTATCATTCAGCAATAACACATATACAAAACAGAAGTCATTTAGCTTAAGAATATTATATATGGCAGTATAAAAACTGAAGCAATCCCATTTCAGCTATTATAAAAAATGTTGTTTCTTAAAAGATGATTAATAATTACCACTAAAAAGACATTTCTTTGGCGATTTATAAAACAATCTGTTCATTTCTTAAGTGACTGCTAAAAAATGGAATTACTGTCTATATTATATCATGGACTCAAATAAATTCACTTGATAAAATTTGCATCTATAAATCATTACCCTGAATCGTGCAAATTATAAGCCAGGATTTAAGCAGCATTATTATAAATATATGCACAATTTTTCATGCAATGGGCCTTACCATCTTCCTTCTGTAAACTTTCTCCTGGAGTTCCATTCCGAACCTATCAAATTCCTGTTCAGAATTGATAGGTTTCGGAACAAGATCCCCCAAAAGATCATCCGAGTTTCCTGGTGTTAATAAAAAACTGGTAACTTGTTCCTTCAGTTTTTTCTGTCGTTCTAAGATCTCATCCAAAGATCTTAGAACCTTTGTTTCAAAACCTAGAGAATATAAAAATAAATTGTAATAACGAATAACTATATATTGTATAGAGTGACTCCTTTAGATAACTGAAAATTTCATCTTGAGGCTTATTCTTGCTTTGATCAAATTCAATTTTATAAGTAATGTGTACAATTAAAATTTAGAATGGTTTAATTTCTCCTGTATACTGGTGAAAATTTATTGTCTGGAAACCTCACTTCAAATAAGGGTTGTTCCATATATATGGTACCCAGAGAAGGCAATTTGAAATTGGGGTAACCACCCATATATGCAATTTTGTACTAAAAAGGAGTAAAAAATATCCACCCACAGAGGAGTTTGAAAGTGCCTTCCCTGGAAGCCATGTATGTTTTAATGAAACAGCCCTAATGCCTTTTTAACAAACTTAATATATAAACATGCACAGATTTCTATCAAAAAAAAATGTAGTCTTAAATACAATGTAATTTTTTTCATTTAACTTTCTCTTGCTTCTTAAGGGTATATTTATATATATTGTCTATGGGATTTTACATGTAAAAGGGAGATAACGGTCTTGGTGAATTTTTTAAATAAAATTGTCTTTAGAAGCTGTGTACAATATCATAAGGCAAAGTTTTGAATGCAAAATTTCCTAAATAGAAGTACTTCATGAATAAAGACCAGCAGAAGCAGGCTATCTACTTGTTTAAATTTTCCTTGCTTTTTCAGTGAGTCAAAATTTTACCTTCAAATTCCCCATTCAAAACACCTTTCATTCCAGTACAAACAATTCTTGTGGTGAAAACATGACTGTTTAAGTTTTATCGGATGACTAAGTAAGATAAGTTTTCTGACCAAAAACCTTGGAGTATTTCAAATGACAAAAGTCGAAAAAATGGCAAAAAATTGTTATATGAAGCTAGGTATCCAGCCAATAAGTATTATTTTTCCAGGTGGCAAGAATTAAATTTTGGGTAGTTTTAAAAAAAAGAAAGTATTTAGATCAGTGTGGAGCAGTTGACTTGTACTGCACTTTTCTTAAACTTACTTTCTTCACAAGAGTCCACATCTGTTACATCATTATGTGGCCTTCTAGGGTTTCTCCCATTTCTTAACAGACTTGCTATTAAAAAAAGAAAAAAACTTAAGTACTACTAAATAAGTTGTGTAGTGTTAGTGGAAACAAAAGGCCTACTGTATCTCTAACTATTATTGACACTTCTCAAAACCTCAAATATGCAGTTTCAATGCTTTGTTTAACTGGTTAAACATAATAAATCTGATCCAAGTTTATATTCAAATCATGTTCACTGGAATGTCATGCTTACAAATTGGGAGTACAGCACATACAATAGGACCAAACATACTACTTCAAAACAGCATACATTTGTTGTCGAGAAAATAATCTTTCTGCTTCCATGGCAATGGCACCCAATTAAAAAATCTGAAACCTACATGCATATCTAGACATTATTAACTACAATCCTGTGAAGTTTCATTGAAAGCTATGTGACTGACAGTAAAACAATACAAAAATATCTCCCTTGAATAGGGGAGATAACTGTTTATCTTTTTTTTTGTAACAGACTGACTTTCAATTTATTAAAAGACATTGCTAGAGATGTGTGTAACAAAACAACTAAAGTTTTGCACTTATGAGATAGAAAAGTCAAAATGACATGTATATAATTTTAACACACATTTACATAATCACTGTGAAATGCATGTCTGAAAACTGAAATATACACTGGGGTAAAGCTGATGACCGTAGCTGTAATTACGGTCATCCCAAGATGGCGGACATGGAATCAGGTAAGAATCTTTTTCGTCGATTAAATTGTTTCTATACTGTATTTTAAATTGCACATGCATTGGTACGATAGTAATCTATGAACTTATCACATGGAAATCACAAATTATGACTGAAAAATGTATATGAAAGAAAAATCAGATTTAAAAAAATCGCTAAGATGACCATAGCTGAAAACTTCATCGGCGGTGCAATTACGGTCATCTCAGTTTTCAGTTACGGTCATCTTAGCGATTTTTTAAAATCTGATTTTCTCTTTCATATACATTTTTCAGTCATAATTTGTGATTTCCTTGTGAAAAGTTCACAGATTACTATCGTACTAATGCATGTGTCATTTATTATACATTATAAAAACAATTTAATTGACAAAAAAGATTCTTACCCAATTTCATGTCCGCCATCTTGGGATGACCGTAATTACAGTTACGGTCATCAGCTTTACCCCAGTGAATATATATATTTTAAAAACATACTTTCTGTTCCTTCTGGTGGTGAGACAGGCCTTTCAATGCTGTCATTCTCTTGGAAAGAAGCTGAAATCAATCAAGGAATAATAATAAATTTTAAGAGTTATTTCTGATGTACCACTTTTCGATGGTTACATTATTACCCTTCAAACTTTCAATTATATAATATTCTGGAATGTATTTCAAAAATACTGTTTATCTCTAACAAGTGTACCGTTGTGTAATCCTATATGTTTTACTCTCTAAGCCTTGAATTGATTAACTGAATGTTATTTAAGGGTATACAGCAAACAAAGGTAACTCTGATACATTTTTTTACAACAGAGCTATTATCCGACAAACTAGTCAAAAATGTTAAAATTATGAAGATACAATAAATGAATAAGAAGTTTTAAACATACTGTTTGCTTCTGTCATCACCTGGTCTGAATTCTCGTTTTCATTCTTGTCCTGTTGACGATCTGGAATACATTCAGGGTAATAATATATGTAGCTGCAATCTTGATATATTTAGTTTCTTTTTCAATTAATGTTACAAAATTAATCTTGCAGTATAGTATATTTACTACACAATAAAGAAGATTTATCTAAGATGCATACTATTTGAAATAAACAAGAAACAAATTTTTGGAAACACCGTGTTTGCAAAATCTTTGTTTTTTTCACTGATTAAATCATTCAAGTATGTTTTACCGATCTGAGTCTTTCACGTTTCACAAATGTCCAAACACTAAGGAGCAATTAACATGAATTGTATAAGATATCATTAAAATGATGTTATGACAACAAAAATTATTCATGATATTAAGATATTATTTTAGCAATAATGCTATTAAAGAGCAAAGACAGTAGTTTGCTGAGTAATAAATTTCTGTTTAAAATATTTCAAAGTACATAAATATCAAAAACTGTGTGTTTTTTTAAGTAAAACGCCTGTTTATGACTTACCTGCATCAATTTTTTGTTTTTTTTCGGGCAAATGCTGAAGACGACCCGAGAACATTGCAAAAAGTTGATGCAGGTAAGTATAGATAGTGAAATAAACAGTCTTGAGCATGAAAAATCCAAACATACATGTATACTTATCTATTATCACTTACCAAATGTTGGTGCAGTAGGCAGTGAAGTACTTGTACTGGTCTCAGTTGAAGAGCTGTCTTTCGGCCTTTGTTTTTTACTTGCATTCTTCTTTCTTTGATCACATTCTTCTTCATCTATGCAAAACAATATTGTATGAAAAGGCTGTCCTTTGAATGTTGATTGCTCTTCTTATCAGTTACAGTAAACTTAACATTCACTGAAATTACTATACTCAGCTGCAGCTTGTTGACATAATTATGTTCGGTTTAAGTAAAAGGATATAAGGATGAATACAGAGAACATCATGAAAACAAAGGACAATATATATTATCAACCTTAAAATGGGAGAACCGTACAATTGATTCACTACCTTTTAAATGTCTATGTCTCCCATTTTAAGGCTGATAATATTTTTATACAAATTTGATTGCATAAAATTGTATTGTTTTGAGTGCTAAACCCAATGTGTTGATGTGTGTTTATTGATTTTTTGTGTAGCTATAAATAAAATAATTTGTTTAACTGCTTGGAGGCATGGCTAATTACTATAAACTTCATTCATAATGTAGCTATAAATAAAAGAATTTGTTTAACTGCTTGGAGGCGTGACTAATTACTATAAACTTCATTCATAACTACGGCTTTTAAAAGATTTTCCCATCCTATAATGTATTTTATGTATACACATCGGCTGTTAAAATCAGGGTGCCCACTGAGTTTTGAAACTGGGGGTACAATTGCTGTTTTTTCCTTAACTTTGTACCCCTGCATATAGAAAGTCCCTACAATTTTGGGGGTAAAAAACCTTCTGCAGAGGATAATTGGGCATGCTGTAAAATGCTGACTATAGCCAATGAAAAGATCTCATTTGAGGTCAAGTTTGTACAAACTGTATTTAGTGTTCTGTAACAATATACTTAAATTTCACAAGTAAACATATGAAGAGGTGTCATTTAAATGGTTCTGAAAGTAGACCCAAGTAAAAGTTCTGGTAACATCTTTACTTTAAACATATTTATTGTCAAACAAATACAGACAATGGTAACATCTCTGTGCCAAAATTTAAAAATACACATTTACTGATTTAGTATCAATACAGGAAGGCTTTATTTCGTTTGTGTGCGAATTGGGCATAAATTTACCACACAATATGCACATAGCTGAACATCCTTACCATCTGCCTCACTGTCTGAAAACCTCTTCTGTTTCCGTTTTCGGTGCCCCCTCCCTTCACTTTCATCAGAGCTGAGGTTAGATGTATACTCTGCATTTTTCGACAAATTCATTGCATTTTCATAATTTTCTGCAATTGAAAATAATTAATGTTACTTCAAATGAAAGTAATATGAAATAATGCTAATATTCATATAGTAGTCTCAGCCTCTTCAAGAAAAAAATAATCTCCTCTCATAAAGCCACTTCTGCTAAGTAATATTAAATAATACACAGTGGTTTAGTTGAAGAGATTTGCACAAAGGGAGATAATTCAAATTTTTAAAGTGGCTTAGCCTAACACCAGAAAAATGAACACTGAATTTGTATTATGTTTATTCCTTTTCTAATTTGATCTAATTTGTAAGTGTTGCACGTTGAGTTATTTACATCAATATAATCAATTAAATCACTAATAAGTTTAATATTTTCATTAGACATTATCCAAATATAAAGTTTTTCTGAATGAAGTCATTCAAACATTTCTGTCTATTGTTATTATAAAGGTAAGATATTCAGCTGTTCTCTTTGTCTATTGATAGTCAAAGATTTAGTCATGTAGGGTTTTGAGATTTTAACTTTGTTGTCCTTGGTGGAATTATAATGTCATTCCCGGTTTATCCTCTAATTCGATACCACCAGGTTAAATGCATGCAACTTTTTAAGCCATCATAATATTCATACATATAATGCTCACCTGTATAATGCAGAATCCTTACTGGATATTTTGCCCATTTTTCTTTGTCAGGAATTTCTGCCTTTCTGGCCCGAAATGAAATATTGGTTCTTGGCCAATAACAAAACATGCCCTACAATAAAAATGGCAATGTATAATTTGAGACAAAAAAGTTAAAAAATGTTTGCTGTGTTAAAATCAAGATATTTTTAATTATTGTTTACATTGTTCTGAAGTGAAAACACATTTATTTTCATGGTTGGAGGAAAATTATCTGTGAACATGTTTCTGGATAAGTGGCTTCAAATCTAAATATAAAAGGTACAGTAGATTACTAAAGTGTACAAGGGAATGTTACAGCCACTTAAAATACACCTGTGATGTAAATCTATTGTCAAAACTCTCCATTATTTTTAAGGAATGGAGAGTTATTGTTCTCTTTGTACTTTTAAGGTCCCACAAGGGGCAAACAATTTAATACTTTGTACTTTAGATACTATACACAGACTTTTTTTTGTTACAAGATTAATAATTAATAAAATTAATAAAGTACAATGGGTGGATTTTAAGTTGGAGAATGTCCTTGTATCTCTCCATTTCTTAAAAACAATGGGCCTCGTCTCCATTATCTTTAAGGAATGGAGAGTTACTTGGACATTCTCCTATACATAAATCAGTCTAAAGTTTGTTTTTTGTTCAGTTTTACGTTTTCATGGTCAAGACAATGGAATAAAAACCCTGTTATAAAAAAATTGTCATTCATAAATTTAATTTGGCATAAGGAGCAGTTCATGGACATGTATAGATTATACACTTACATCTGGTTTACTTTCAATCCAGCATTGGGGAGAAATGCCAATGGAGGGTGGATTGTCTTCAACGAACTCCACAATTGCATAATCAAAGACCATCTGAAAATAAATTAATCTTAGAGTAACATGTCATTAAATACGTGTTTTAATTGGTTTTAAAAAGTTGAGGTTATTTCCATATGTACTGAATCTGAAAATAGATGTCGTTCCCAAGGCGTCGCATGCTGTTGTCATCAGTCTGGAATATGAGAGTTGTTTTCCAGGTGCTCTGTATGTAAAAACGGTCCAGCATCGACGTTTGCTCCAAACTTTTGTCAGTTTATGTTGGAATTCATCTTAACATGATTGGGCTTTGTTAGTTCATATTGTCCGACATTGTAAAAGCTTTGGTTTTCAGTGTAGTATTTGTACTTATACTAGGTACATACAAACATATTCCTTCAAAAATCATGCAATATGGCTAGAACAACATCGTTGTCATCTTCCCTTTCAATCAAGATAGCCTGTTTATCCAGGTTCTTAGACGACACATATTCTACCATAGTGAATCTTTTATCAAACCTATAAACTCCTATTATCCTAGAGTCGCATGGTGTCTGAAAATAGGCTTCACTTCTTGTATAAACTCTACACAAAATCAAAAGATTTCCTTCCTCATCTCGGTTGTTTGTCTTGGACAATAGCTGACAGCATCTATTTATTCCAATTAAGAAAGCATTATCTGGTTGTCGCAAAGATAAATGTATTTCGCCATCTGATGTTTGCGACTCCCTACTATCAGAACCGTCTGAAACTCCTTAATTCTTTTCACTATCTGGGTCAAAGGTTTCTTCCCTGATCTTACCATTTTTTTTATTCTATGCAAATAGTTTTCAAATCCAAATGCACCACAATCATCTAAACAACCATACTTTTCTGCATCATCAGAAATGTGCAGCATACTATGTACATTATAGACCAGGAATTCCTCTCCATATAGAATTCTTCCTTGACTGACGAAATACTGCAGAAGATTTCTTGCATAATTTACATGTTCATTCACTAATCGTGGGCACACTAAAATAGAAATGGATATACTCAATGACAGAAAATGAGCATAGAAATCAGAACGTAACACTCTTTTCAGAACTATTTTACCAGTGTATATCAAAAATTGTCTGAATTCAGTTGCCTTCCACCTGTCTATCTCTCTAAGGCCCCTAGGTTTACGGGCAAACCGTTTTGGAACAAACTTGGCCAAATCGGTCAATCTATTGCTTATTTCTTCGATGTTCTGTGCCGACATTCTAATGTGCCTAGGTCCTTTTCCTCTCATCCATAATAACAGCAGTCTTTTTACAACACCAAGGCAAGCTTGGTGCATGTAATCAATTGGAAACTGATTGACCATGTCTATATTTAAATGACAGAAGGGGGAAATTGTATGATGATGTTCTTCTTGCACTTGATTCCTGAAAGAATGGTCAGTTCTCAACTGAAGGTTTCCGATGTCTTGGTAAGTTATTCTTCCACACCATACACCAGTTTGATTACATCTATCACAACCATAGTATCCACTGAACAACTTGACACCTTTGACCATTGCTTTTGCTGGTGCATCACATACAATACATTTCAAATTTACACTGATAAGCCTTCCATGATAGTTGAATCCCTGTTGTAATAAAGTGTCTATTTCATGTACAGATTCTTGTAAGAAATTAAGATTTTCAGGTTTTGTTGGGCCTATTGTTAGCACAAAAGGGAAGACTTTCTTTGGTTTCAATTGGATTTCACACAGAATTGGCCACAATGATGTATTATTACTTTTAAAAAGTGGAAGTCCATCTATATTAAGTGAAATATCTATAGAGTCTATGTTATCTCTTTCTGACTGTGGATACTGTTCAAAATTTTTAATAAGTTCACTTTCAATTCCAAAATTGAAATATTCCATTCCAGAAACAGATTGCGTTTCAACTACTCTGACTGTTTTCAATAGTGTACGAGCTGTAGATGGTAAACTGGAATGACCATGCTTTTTTAAAATCTTCAAAAGGGCATCTAAAGCATTATGATTTACTTGAAACTGTTAACAAGATCATCTGCTAGTATATCCTCCTCCTCCATACTACTACTGTCCGAATAGATAGACAATGCCGCATATTTATCAACGGTGTCCCAGTCTATACCGTCATCTGAACTCTTACTATTTACGTCAGCCTCGGAATCTTCTCTTCTACCATCAACATCTAACAAGTGTTCATTAATTTGACCATCTGAGAAAGAAATTCCAACCTGGACTTCATGCAATTGCTGAGAATTATATGCACTACTGAGAAGTACATGGAACGATGAACAAGGATCAGTTATCTCACATTCTTCTTCACTACTGGAGACGGCTACAAAGTGTTTTGATCTTAGTCTAGCATTTGCCATCCATTTTCTTTTGTACTCCCTTCTTTTTTTCTTTCTATCTGACATCCTCCTGTGACAATAAAAAGTTAAAATCTACATATGTATTATCGCTATTGTTTATTTTCCCTTTGATGTTTAAAACCAATAATTTTGATGTTTAAAACCAAAAATTTAGAGAAAATGCTAAGCAGTCAAAATAATTTTTCTGGGATCACTTAAATTACCAGGTTTTTACTACATAATTTTCAATTAAAACTGCTTTCAATAGCCTTATATTATTTTATGGGTACATTGCAGATGCATTCTAACTGAAACTATCAAAATTTATCAGAAAAAATTTGTAGGATTGAAAAAAATTCAATCATGATATCGCCATATTCTATATTTGAAGTCAACAAACTGTTGCATGATGAATTTTTTTAAATTCTTAATATCAACCATATTTTCAATATTATATGCCCTTCTACTGCAAAAGCACATTCAATAACATATTCCCAATAATTATAAAGTCATAAATGAAAATAAAATGAGTTGCAATACCCTCTGTCCATGTATATCCAGTGTTTGGGAGCAATATTCCAAAATATTACATAACATGCATTTTGACCATGTAATCTGACACCACAATGCATTTTGTAACATTTTTGTATGAAAAATGTCACTCTGAAGTCTCTGTGTCTGTTGTGACATTATTAGGCTAATTTGAACATGATAGCAACACAAGTTCAACTTGATGTTTTTTAACTTGGAAAGAGCAGCACAACTTGCTTCTGTAACCCTTTATTTGCCTTATTTCTATTCCTTAGGCAATATCAACCACAAAAAACCTCATAAGGTATGTGGCTGTCTAATATTTGCAAGTATAAGTACCCCTTTGAAGATTTTTAATGAAAACATCTCCATTTACAGCTGTTGAGTTCAGATTGTGTAATATACCAAAACTTACCTATTCTCTTATATATTACAGTTATTAAGCTAATTTCTAACATAATAAGCAATTTCTACACATATATATGCCTCAGTTGTATATTCAATAGCTAAATACTATGAAATGTTTACATTTAGCCCCCCCCCCCCTCTTTTCATCCCATAAAATGAGTTCACATCATTCTTAATTTTGTTAATTGATGCTTTAGCCCCATAAATTATGTAGTTTAAGGCATACAATAAGTTTTTGTATATAGATCTACAGTTGAAATTCCTTCTAATTCCATCAAATATGCAAAAATATGATTTATTGATATTCAAGTTTTGGAATTTCTTATGGTACAAAGCTATAATTTCCCCCAAAACTCAATAAATATATGCTTCCACATCATTTTTCCCACTGTTTAAGTAAGCTGGATGCTCAAATGTACTGTTACGGCCAAATAATACTCTAATTTCTAAAGCATGAAATCCAAATTGACAATTTGAAAAATTTACAGAAAATGCTAAGCAGTCAAAATAATTTTTCTGGGATCACTTACATTACCAGGTTTTTACTACATAATTTTCAATTAAAACTGCTTTCTATGGCCTATTATTATTTTATGGGTATATTGTACATGTATTCTAACTGAAACTATCAAAATTTTCCAGGAAAAATGTGTAGGATTGAAAAAAGTTCAATCATGATTTCGCCATATTCTATATTTGAAGTCAACAAACTGCTGCATGATGAATTTTTTTAAATTCTTAATATCAACCATATTTTCAATATTATATGCCCTTCTACTGCAAAAGCACATTCAATAACATATTCCCAATAACTATAAAGTCATAAATAAAAATAAAATGAGTTGCAATACCCTCTGTCCATGTATATCCAGTGTTTGGGAGCAATATTCCAAAATTGCCCCCCCCCCCCCCCTTTTCAAGTTAAATCATGGTCGTTCCCTAAGTAAATAATCTTTAATACTATCATGACGTGTAATGCAGCAATTCATACCTTTCTGGGTTGTCAAAAACAATCCTGTTTTGAGCTTTTTTCTGTGACGACTGAAAGAGTATGTAAATTTATCTTTTTGAGCAGTTGAGCCTGAGGGCTTTTTCAAGCGGGAAAACTTCAAAGACAAAGGAAAGAAAGCTATTTCGATTATTTTCGGATATTGATTGACATACCCAAATTTTCATCATCATCAATAAATTTATATCATTCCAACATTATTACACTAGTTTTTAAGTAAATAACTTTATTGTATAGAGACTAAATACGTTATAATAACACGAATTCGAATGTATGCAATCACTTTAAACAATCGATCCGTTTTCGGAATCGAATGAATGGTTTCAGGAAATGATAAAATCTTGCAGATCTCCTAATAATATATTATGATAATGGATAATATGTCATAAACCTGCATTTCTTCATAAAAATATTGCGATGTCGTTTTACGCCAAAAAATCATATTTTTTCCAATTTTAGGGGGGCGCGCGCGCCGGGTGCGCCCCCCCTCCCCCCCCCCCCCCCCCCCCCCCCCCCGGATCCGCCCCTGTGAACGTTATAAGTTTACTTATCTTTTAGTTAGAGAATTACGTAAACAAGTAACGTTAAATGAATGTCACTTGAACATTTTTTATTCAATATTTTATTGCAACGTTGCAAAACGTCTTGAGAACGAAATATAATAACGTTCTTAATCTGTTTCGATGCAACGTTTATTTTAAACGTTAAAAATACGTTATAATAATGTTATATTTTAACGTTATTGCAAGGTTTATAAGTAAACGTAAACATATACGTTATTCAAACGTTATATAAATGTTACAAAAAAACGTATAACATGTAACGTTAGTTATACGTTGTACAAACGTTATCATTTTACGTTACATTTTGGTTTAATACATAACGTAAAACACCAAACGTTAGTTAATCGTCAGTAGAACGTTTAATATTAAACGTTAATAATAGGACGTTGCAAAAACGTTTAAAAAACATTAAAATTTAACATTGTAATTAGGTCACTAGGTAACGTTTATTTTTTACGTTGATATAACATTATAATAACGTTATTTTTGTACGTTACCTAACTATAACGTTACTTTAACGTTACACTTACGTTACGTGTTTGCTGGGAGGGGATCTTCAATCATGTTTATAAGATATATGGCTCAAACATAACCCCTATTCAGACAGATTGATAGTTGATGGAGAGAGCCGGTTACATTGACGACCGACGGACCAAGGTTAGTGCTAATGGATAGAAGAATGAATAGAAACTACGACGGATGTACAGACGAGTATTCATTATCTTAAAACCTGTTAATGGAAAAAGAAAACAAACTTTAAAACAAAACTTTTACTTGCTTTGTCTTCACATACAAACATATTGGGGCCCGGGTGGCTCAATGAGTTAGGTAGTTGGATTACCTAACAACTCATAAAAGCCCTATCACCAATACGGCGTGGGTTCACGGCTTTGTAAATTAAATGGTCGGTGGTTCTCTCCGGGTACTCTGGCTTCTTCCACCACTAAAACTGGTCGCCATGATATAGCTGAAATATTGCTGAAAGTGGCGTTAAGACACCAAAAATCAAAATCAGTCCCAAAAATATTAAGCTTCAAATGTCACACTAACGAGCAAAGATCCAACAAATACACTAATCAAACTTTTAATCAAATGTTTATGTCTGTACATAACAATATGAAAGTCAGCAAGGTAAATTACAAGTCGAATTTGTCTAGTATTTTGACCCTGTCAACATTTACGTCTCTGTGAATGTGCAATAATGCTAGTCCGTTCACAGGGACTTGTTACGTTATTTTTTGTGGTTTTTAGAGTACTGGGGGGGGGGGGGGGGGGGGTGGGGGAATCGTGACTGTGGTCCGTTTAGTCTGTCCTCGACGATTGCTGTTCTGTTCCATTGCTTTAGATACCTCAAAGCAGAAAAAGATCGTTCACATGGTACGGATCTCATTGGCATGGTTAGTAGTAGAATGTGGAAGATTTCGCGAATGTTTGGGCAATAATCCGAGTCAACCAAAATGAAAGCAACGAATAGGTAGGATGGCTTGTCTTTAAGATCTTGACGGAACATACTCCAGCGGTGGATTTCCTGTTGAAAAGTTGCATTTTGGGTAGGTCGACACTACCAGTCAAAGACTCTCTCAATTTCTGCTGGTATCATTGTTTCAATATTCAGTTAATGGTTGTGTTTATTCATTATTAAAAAAAAATTCTTTAATTTTACCGAGGCAATTGCCTCAATGAATGCTACGCCTTTGCCGTCAAGTCAACACCATTGACCAGTTCCAGGCAGGGTTAGGGTCCATCACCCTACCAGTGCTATCCTAGATGTAAATACGTTCATTCCGTTTTTAACTGCATATACGATTTGCTTTTAACTGTACAGAAGGGACATGCGCGGAGAGTCAACACTTAATATAGAGTATTCTCCTGACGGGAAGAAGAAGAAGATGACTTTTGCTTGGATAATCCATTTGCATGACGCTTAACATTGGTTGAATTTTGTTTTTATGTCTTCACTGAATATGAAATATGTATAATATTATATAAGTTTATGGTTGTATTAATTCATGTAGGGTAAGTGACCAAATGCCGGACAATTTCGGGTTGCATAAAAACGCGATAAAACCGATATTTTTATTGCAAAAACGCGTTTTTTGCATCTTAAATAAAGAAATTGCATTGTGTATTCTTTCTTTTATTCTGAATGACGTTAGCCCCGCCAACGTCAACAAGTGGGAAGTTTGACCTCGGAAGGTGAGTAGGTTTTTCCTATTTTCTACATTTAGACTGAGTTTCCATTAATGATATCGCTAAATCCCGAAAGATACGGGTATGAGGTTCCAAATAACTTGTATTGGAAATACTATTCTATTGTTTTACCTTTTAAAATAGCTCGAAAAAAATATAATATTCTAGAAGAAACGTCAAAATAAAAAATGTCCTTTGTGACCAAATTACCGGACAGCTATTTTGATTGTCCGGTATTTGGTTGAAAGAAAAATGTAATCCTAAAAATAAACGCAAGATTACATTTCTAATTTTGTAATATTTAGAATCAAATCCGGAAAGTCAATGCGTATTCTGGATTATACATTGTACTTGATGCGAGATAATTAAAAAAAACCAGGTCTATGAACTAATGTTCAGTTTGAAAAAAATATATATATATTTTGCTACTTTTTCCTGCATAATCCGAGAAATTCCGTTTCATTTGTAGATTACAATGGCTGTAAAGACAATTGTAATTCAAGTATATGCTGTGGGCATGCACCACTATGGTCGCAAACAGGGGCGGATCCAGGATTTCAAGTTAGGGGGGGGGGGGCGCACTTAAAAAAATTGCACCGAGCGGAGGGAGGTGCGAAATTTTTGGGGTATTTCGTGTGAAAAATCACGATTTTACGCCAAAAAATCATATTTTTTCCAATTGCGGAGGGAGGCGCGAAAATTTTTGGGGTATTTCGTGTGAAAAATCACGATTTTACGCAAAAAAATCATATTTTTCCCAATTTTAGGGAAATGAAGTGTCTATACATGATAGGGACTCTGACAGAAAAGTCGGTTACCTTCAAAGAAAATATGCTGACAAGATATCCCCAATAATGTCAACAGGACTTGCGACAAATACTGGATTTTACGTCAAACCAAAGCAGCAAGCGGAATTAAAAAATAAATGGGTGGGACCGATACAGATGTGCAATTTGGGTTTCAGATGTTCTGAAGAAAACATTACTAACGTTCAAGCAGTGTTAAAAGACACTGGGTTCTCTTTCAAAATCTTGTGAACTATTTTTATGATTCTTGAAATATTGTACTATTAAATTTTTAATTCTATATTTTTGTTTTGGTTTTTATACAGTTCATAATGCCTTTTTTCTGTTACAGTATCTGTTCCTACCGACAGCGAGCAAATTGCTGAGGTTTGCAGTGGTGAAAGTCAGCAGCCGTTACTTCAGATTTCTGATGAAACTGCAACAGAATCTATCGCAGCTGACACTAATGTATTAATGGATATCACTATTCCTTCTGATGTACCTGTTGTAGATCTACCGCTAGAATTGTTTCAGCTTGAGTCCGTCAAAATTACAAAACTATGTGCGAAAATCACTTTAAACTCTGCAGAAAACTGACTCGGTGACGGAAGGTAGTTATTGTGAGCACCTTCGAAAATAAAATAACAATACCAGTCCTTATATACTGAATATTATACCCCACCGAAAATACTGCTAAAACTTAACCCGTGTTCTATTCCCCGTATATATAAGTACTGACAGAACAATACTAGCTAAACAGGTTTACAAGTAAAAACTTTATATATAAATGGTGTTTTTTGGTGTTTAACGCCACTTTCAACAATATTCCAGCTATATCATGGCGACCAGTTTGAGTGATGGAGGAAGCCGGAGAGAACCACCGACCATGGGCAAACAACTGGTAAACTTTATCACTTGCGACTGCGAGTCGAATGCATCCTTTTTTGTAATTTACTAAGCCGGGTGCGAACCCACGTCGTATTGGTGATAGGTTTGTATGAGTTGTTAGATCCAGCGACCTAACTCGTTGAGCCACCCGGGCCCCTAGCAGAATCGGAAAGAAAATGAACTGCAAAAGCCAGGTAAGGTTTTAAATTTCTTCTTCACAAATTACATACAGTTATTCTATATCTATGTGCTGCCAGCATTTATTTTTTGTTTTAAATTCATGGTTTTGGCTGTGCTTAGTATGAAATCACGACAAAATAGAGGCCATTTTACACGAATAGTAATTTAAAAACTTAAAAAGTTCATTTACAAGCTGAAGGTGTTATATGTAAGACTACGTAGGTTCCTTGTTTTGATTCGATTTTTGCATTTTCTATATTCCAGCAATATAGAAAATGCAAAATAAATAAATAAATATTGAGAAAAGCAAAAGACAGGAACTTGCGAAGTCTTATAGGACTACAACAAATATATGCCCGTCCGGTACTTTGGTCATTGTGTCCGCTATTTGGTCATAGTGTCCGGTTTTTGGTCAAGTTAACTTATGTGATATAATATAGAGTAAAAACTGGATTATTGCAATTATAAAGCTATTTCTGCATTAAAATGATAGTTCAAGGACCAATAGATACTGTATTATGTCCCTCGACAAATATATTGATGCTACATAACTCTAGGACAGGAAACGAGAAACGCGTGTCCGGAATTTGGTCACTTTACCCTATGTATTGGAGAAGACGTTTCTAAGTTGTAAAACTTGTGTCCTGTCCTATTGTTTAATAATAAAATTTATTATACCTCACTAACTTCTCATTGGCTTAGATAAAATCACATGACCTGAAACAATTTTAATGTTTTGTGAAAATTAACCCAAACGGGAAACAACTAGTTGTTTACCGGGTAACAACCCTATTGTTTCCCGGTGTCCTATAATTATTAGCTACCATAATTATTAGCTACTTTTTGACGTTCGGAACTAGATTTTCCTAAACCACTAAGGTGTTCCAAATGATAGCCATGAAAATTAGCTACCTTAATAATACATTAAAAGTACTATGCCAGTTATTCCCCTTTTACCATGTTTTGATAGATTCTTGGTAATTAGTATTTTTGAACGAAAAAAGGGGGGGGGGGTGGATGTAGGCGAGGAAATCTATCTAATTAAATAGATTTATCCCAGAAATGGATAGTAAACTCCTATTCATTCATTTACACCAAGGGAGTGGATGTAGTCGAGTGGTCTAGGGCGCTGGACGTAAGGCTAAGCGAATGGTGCTGCAGTGTATCAATGGTGTGGGTTCAAATCCCGTCGAGGGAAGAACAAAAATTTGACAGCTCTAAAATCTAATTCTAACACTGTTTGGTTTAATTTTCAGACGTATATATATATATACGTCTGAAAATTAAACCAAACAGTATTAGAATTAGATTTTTAAGCTGTCAAATTTTTGCATGGAATAGGAGTCATGACGTGTTCCATGTAAATATGCTACCTTTCATCTGTTCATTGTATGACACAGGTTTCAAAGTGTTATCCATGAAAATAAACTACCTGGCACCATTCAAACATAAGCATAACCATCAGAAGTTTGCTCATGAAAATTAGCTACCTCGCATTCCTTCGTTACATTGGATAGGAGTCCTGACGTTTTCCATGAAAATAAACTACCTTACATCTGTTCAATGTATGACACAGGTGTCAAAGTGTTATCCATAAAAATAAACTACCTGGCACCATTCAAACATAAGCATAAGCAACAGAAGTTTGCCCATGAAAATTAGCTACCTCTCATTTCTTCGTTTCATGGTCCATGAAAATTAGCTACCTCGCATTCCTTCGTTACATTGGATAGGAGTCCTGACGTTTTCCATGAAAATAAGCTACCTTACATCTGTTCAATGTATGACATAGGTGTCAAAGTGTTATCCATGAAAATAAACTACCTGGCACCATTCAAACATAAGCATAAGCAACAGAAGTTTGCCCATGAAAATTAGCTACCTCGCATTCCTTCGTTTCATTGGAGGTTCCCCGCTGATTTGTTATAACTTTTATTGTTGGAGAGATGTGACAGAATCAAAAATCATATATTTATTTGTTAAATTCGAAATTTATAAAATATGTTTTTAACAAAATCTATACTTTATTGAACATAAACTGTATAAGTGACCAGGTGAGTGATTCAGGCTCAGTTAAAATGACCCGCTAATTAAGAAATAAATCATGGAAGCCAGAATGTGTTTTGAGTTTTAACATGGATTGTTGGATATTAGTATTTTATCCCGAGCCAGAGGGATAAAATTTACTAATATCCGCCAACCCAGGTTAAAACTCAAAACACATTCATGCTTCCATGATTTATTTCGATTCTGATATGTCTAAGATTACAAATACGGTAGTATACTTTGATTGGAAGACGGTAATTTATATTTACGTTTGCGGAAAGTGTCACACACCATTTATGCTGCCAATGGAAAAGTCAGTCACATTCACCGGCACATGTGGGAACGAGATTATACCATCGATAAATCGCTCGTTTGTCTACAAAGCGTAAGAAGGACGTCGTGTTAGAATTTGTGTTGTACTCTGGTATTCATCAAAGCTTTTGAGCAGACGTTGTCAAAGGGAACGTGAGCTATTGCGATCATTTGATCCGTCGTCCGTCTGTAAACTTTTCACATTTTAATCTTCTGCTCTGAGACCCCTTAGCTCAATGAACTGAAGCTTAGTAGGAAGCATCTATGCAAGGTTCTCTATAAAGATTTTTCATTTCGGCATGATCCATTAACAAACATGACCACCATAGGCAAATCTTCACCTCTGAAATCGAATAGCCATAGGCAATTATTGTTTCTGGTTGGTCAATTTCTAAAATTCTCTGAAACCGCCTGGCCAAATGAATTGAAACTTGGTAGGAAGCATATATGGAAGGTCCTCTATAAAGATTGTTCATTTCGGCTCAATTCGTAGCAAACATGGCCGCCACAGGCAGTTCTTGATGATGATTGGTCGATTCCTAAAAAAATCTTCTCCTCTGAAACCGTTTGACCAAATGAACCTAATTTGGTAGGAAGCATCTATGGAAGGCCCTCTGTAAAGATTGCTCATTTAGTCCTGATCCCTTAGCAAACATGGTCGGCACAGGCAATTCTTGTTGCTGATTGGTCGATTCCTAAAACATCTTCTACTCTGAAACTGTTTGGCCAAATGAACCGAAACGTGGTAGGTAGCATCTATGGAAGGCCCTCTATAAAGATTGCTCATTTGGGATCCGTTAACAAACATGGCCAGCATAGGCAATTCTTGTTGCTGATTGGTCGATTCCTAAAATATCTTCTACTCTGAAACTGTTTGGCCAAATGAACCGAAACGTGGTAGGTAGCATCTATGGAAGGCCCTCTATAAAGATTGCTCATTTGGGATCCGTTAACAAACATGGCCAGCACAGGAAATTCGTGTTGCTGATTGGTAGATTCCCTAAAAATCTTCTACTCCGAAACCGCTTGGCCAAATGAACCGAAACGTGGTAGGTAGCATCTATGGAAGGCCCTCTATAAAGATTGCTCATTTTGGATCTGTTAACAAACATGGCCAGCACAGGCAATTCGTGTTGCTGATTGGTCGATTCATAAAAAATCTTCTCCTCTGAAACCGCTTGGCAAAATGAACCGAAACTTGATAGGTAGCAGCTATGGAAGGCCCTCTATAAAGAATGCTCATTTCGTCCCGATCCGTTAACAAACATGTCCACCACAGGCAATTCTTGTTGCTGATTGGTTGATTTCTAAAAAAATATTCTCAACCTACGGAGCCTCTAGTTTATATATTGTATTGTATTATATGTATGCTAATGTTCCACCATACCTGTCTGAGTTTTTCAATAAAATCTTTAAGAAATAACTTGTGTTAAGATACTTTGTGTGTGAGATATTATCATGTATATATGGCTGTTATTTAATTATTAAATTGGCAAGTATGTGTGATACAAGTATCTGTACTTACAAAACATACCAGCATGATGCAAAATATTTATTTGGGCTATATTCAATGACATTACAGACATTTTCATATGTTGTACCAGCGTCTGGCAATCTACTTTCTAAAGGTTGAGTACATCATCCAAGTGATGAACAGTGCAGTGAAAGATAAATGAGGTGTAGGCAGCTCTTTAAACCTCTCTCCCATCAAGGCCCAGATTCAATACAAACGCAAACCTCTAAACATTTATTGATAAAGAATAGAGATACATGTACATAAGAAATTAGGATGCAGGCACCCTAAAGTACTACTGTTATTCCAAGATGTATACATTTGTAGGCCCTTCTGAAGTTATATCCTCAAAACAGAAAAAAAAACAGAAATAAAATTAGATATTAATCTGTTATCAAAAACAAACAAATACAAAACAAAACAAACCAATCAAAAATATCAAAAAGAAAGACAAAAACCCAACATGAATGCACCTTTTATCAATCTGACTTAGTTCTATACAGATAATTTTCATAAGAGATACAAGTAACTAATTTACCTGGAAATTTTACATACATTTTGTATCTATCATATTAAACAATGAGTGTATCTTGTTTTCAAAGAAAACATTCAGATAGCTACATTGCTAAAAAGAGGTAATAAAAACGTAGATATCAAATTTAGTGCACATGAACGTTTCTGGAATAACCTTCATCAGGTAGCTCAAGATCAAAAGATTGGAAAGCCAAATAATTTAATAGTTTTGGGAGCACAAAGTCTATGGGTATTGATGTTATGTAGGAGTTTCTTTTACACATGGTAGAGATATTGGGAGTGCTGTTTTTATGATGTGGGTTTTGGTGCAGTCGGGGATGTTGTCTTGTGATTCTACGGTGAATACGGACTGACACTGTTGGGGATGTTGGATTTTTGCTTTGTGTCAGCTGTGATCTGTCCATCGCTCCTCATTGGTGTGACATCTGTTTTGTATGTACCTAAGGATTTTATATATAACAGCTTCTTTCATCACATATTGCTTAAGATTTTGACCAAGATATAGTTTTTCTGGTAACTGATTCATGTCGAGCGACGCCGAGAAACTTACACTATAAGCGCGGACGTCTAAAACGCTTAGAACGATGTCTGTTTCTGCTCTTTTTAGACAATTTGCCAGTTGTTTTTTTTTAACTATAAGACATTGCAGAATAAACACAATATACGTACATTGTCGGGGAAATATAAAAACTGTACGTAACAGCTTTAGTGAGTGAGCGATTGTTTTTTAACGCCAACTCAGCAATTTTATAGCTATATCATGGCGAGACCAAGTTAATGAGATGATGATGATGTCCGCTTTTTTCTAGACCAACACGCTTAGTTTTTTTTTATAGTGTTAGCTAACGGAAACAACAGTCCGCGGATATACATGTCGCTCCACTCTGACACATTATCCTGATTCCGAAGCAACCAGTCTTTGCTCTTTCTCCTTAATTCTGCGTGCTTTGCATTATAAGCAACAAATACCAGTTGATAATCTTTGGTTTAAAATATGAATTTGTTTATATACATGTACTCAAAAAGTCGCTTTTTATGTGTCTTCTGCCGAATAGCCCGGTGACCAACTACGCAAAACTCGCATATTAACGGAGTTTAATTTCACTTCATACTATATGGCTAAAAATTGGCATACTTGTAGTAAAATGATTTTACTTTGATTTTAGACTGGTCGTCAAAAAGTCGTATGGTGCAGTTTTCTAAAATTCTATCTATAGTTCGCAAAATTTACTTAAATTTGGACCTCGAGTGACTAACAGTTTTGCTCCGGTATTTAAAAACTGTATAGAAATATATTTCGTTCGCATTGGATTCCAAGTTTACATATAATGTTTTATTCATTAAGCGAAAAAACTAACACCATAAACCTATTATTGAAAAATAATAACAATAACAAATATTGTAAATAGGGTCATTTTGTAGTTTCACCAGATTTTAACTCTGTACAATAATGCACCAGTTGATAAATAGTTAAGTAACTAGTAGAAATTAAAAATATAATCATTACCCTATTTAATGACACACCTTTTTTTTATCTAAGTTTCTTTAATGGGATTTTATATACCACCCAAAATATAGACTAACAAATCTTTACCTTACTTAATTTTTCGGAAAGTTGTGTCCGGTCCCGGTATATCTGAATACTTTGTTCACCATATTGATCTTGAACCTCGAGTGCACCTTATGTTCGATTAATTTACGTTAACTATTGATTGATTTCTTTTGTATTTGTTGATGTGTCTTTGTTCTTTTGACTTTTAAATGTTGTTTGTTCGAATTTGAGGTTGTGGTGATAGTTATTTTTCATTTTTGTTCATTCTAAGAGGCAAATTTAGTTATTGAGTTGTAAGTTATTTTTAGAACTTGAGATCCGACAAAAACCGAAAAGATGACAGAACTGGAAAGTCCGTTGAAACTTGATCCTAGTACTTCGAAGAGGCGAAAACTTAGTTTAATCTTAGAAAAATGTGTTATTTGTCAGAAAAGCGGTCGTGAAACAGTTGTTTCATTTACGGATCGCAGTAAATCACGGTTTTTTTATGCGGTTGATAGGCGTAAAGATGAAATTTACGCAAATTGTATTAGTTAGTTTGGTTCACTCAATGATATCCCGAAATAAAGCTTAGATATTGTGTATCATAAAAGCTGCTACAAGTCATACACAAGTGAGCATAGCATTGTGGTGTTTACTAGCAGACACACTGATGAAGTAGCAGCCGGTCCAAGCAAGGACAGTAAAGACCCGAGTGTGTTAACTCGATCTAAGTCTTCTGCTATCAATTGGAGTGCGTGCATATCCCGGTGTCCATGTTCCATGAAGATGGTACAATGAGGAAATCTTGTAAATCAGATCTAGCGAAGCAGTTCGAAAATGAAGTTTGCCCAGTTCTTTCGTTGCCGGATTTTGACACTTCGTTGACAACTTACATCAGAGATGGCATGGCACTAGTTCAGTGCATGGATGCAAAGAAGCATAGAACCTTTGGAGACCTTACTACCAAGTACTGCAGAGAGTTGACATCATGCTTTGCAAAAGCACGTACAGTAGCAGATGTATTTGACCGGTAAGACGTAAAAAAATCCATCAAGTCGGCTGAAAGAGAGCGTCGTACCAAAGTGACTGCCCATACAAAGGTGTTCCAAGTCATAGAAGGCAGAAATATTCCTGACTGGAAGAAATTTCTATCTGTCAAAGAAAACAAGCAGGCACTCGTAAACTTTTTTGGTGACTTCATTGTCAAATTCAATCAAAGTAACCAATAGGTGCCCCCTGGAAATTTGTATTACATTGCCGGTTCATTTGGAAATCCGGAAATTGTGAAAGTTGTTTCAGACCAGGAAGTCTTTGATTGTCCTGACTTGTACAGCACTCAAGAAGAGGCGGACACCCGTATGATCCCCCAGGCTTTACATGCTGACAAAAGGCTCAAAGAATTGGGAAAGCAAGGTAGGATCATTATCAAAACCTCTGATACAGATGTGATTGTTCTCTGTATTTATTTTTATAAGCAGATGACAAACACCAGTGAACTGTGGGTCCAAATGGGAAACGTTAGTAGTGTTAAGGACGGTCGTAGGTTTTTACCTATTCATGAACTAAGTTCTTCTCTCTCAGAAATCACATGTAGAGTGCTTCCTGCCGCACATGCTCTCTCTGGGTGTGACACTACCTCTTCCTTCTTTGGAATAGGCAAAAAGTCAGTGTACAAAATACTGAAAGATGCAGCACCAGATTTCCATGATTTAGGCAATATGGGAGATCCCGACAAAGATGTTGCTTTTTCATGCTTTTTACGGTTTGTAGCTAGGCTTTATGATCAGAAGAAGTCTTTTGCATCCTCCCATCATAACATTAACAAGCTTCGGGTAAAACTTGCTACAAGTCGGGATGCAAGTCTGGTTAGATTACCACCATCAGAAGCGGCGCTTCGTCAGTATATTCTTCGTGCCTCATTCCAGACCAAAGTTTGGCATGCTTCCTGTCTGGCAAAACCACCTCTGCCTTCACCAATGGAATACGGATGGCGAACTGTCAAGGATTCTTTGCATCCAGTCTACTTTGAAGGAAACATGTCAGCAGAATTTCTCCGTGATCTAGTGTGTTCATGCAAGGGGAAATCGCAATGTAAAAAGTCCCGTGTTTGTGCTGAGGAGAACCTTGCATGTATTGACTTATGTTCTTGCCAAGGAACAGAATCATGTAAAAACGTCCATTCATATACCCTTGCAGAAGACGTTTAATGTGTTAACAACATAATCATGTCCACTTTTTTGACGAGCTGTTTCCTTGTTCTGCAAAGATCTTGTTTCGCTTAAGTCTTGTGTAGAACAGCTCCAATTTCCACATGAAAAAGGCAGTTCCAGTCACTCAGAATGCCTTGTACAGTTGTTTTGCCTTATTTCTTGCTGATTTATATTCTGTTGATGCATTTTGCTGCATACAATAAGTTGTGTTTTTGTTTTTAACCCACAAATAAGTATGTTTTGTATGAGTTAATGTTGCCAATTGGACATGTACCAACACAAATCTATGTGAACAAAACTTATATTCCTCATTATAATTTGGCTATTATTTATATTTATTTTGTAGAATACATATTTTTCTATATTTTTTTTTACGTTTGGATAAGTTTTAATGGCTTTACTATGGACAGTTTGGAAAATTACCAGGTTATTAAGCGAAAACCCTCCCCCTTTTTGTGAAAACACGTAAATTTGCACAGAACAATTATTTTTTGATGACATCCGACGTTTTAGATAGAAAATTGAATAAGGAAAACCAAATATGCAATTTTTCGTCTTTCTTTAATGAAAAAGGGATTCTAGTTGAAATTTGGTAAAAAAAAATGTTTTTGACCTTTGACCTTGATTTCTGACAAACTTCACCATATATTGTTTTGACGACCAAATTATTTTGAAAGTACGAGCAGTGCCGAGTCGAATGATATATGACACAGCCGAATAGTATTCATGACGATTAAATTTTAGAAATGATGTCTCTAGTCACCGGGCTAGAAGGATTGTGAAAGCGCGAAAAGTTGACCGTGTGTTGCGCAATGTATTTTGTATTGTTACGTTATCTATTGTCATTTATGTAGACAACAGGGGCGGATCCAGTGGGCGCGCATTCGGCGCGCGCCCCCCTCCCCCCCCCCTAAAATTTGAAAAAATAAGATTTTTTTGCATAAAATAGTGATTTTTCACACGAAATACCCCAAATTTTTCGCGCCTTCCTCCGCTCGGCGCAATTTTTTAAAATTTGCCCCCCCTTAACTTGAAATCCTGGATCCGCCCCTGGACAATATAAGAATAAGAATAAGAATATTTTATTGCCAATTAAGGGCCCACAAGGGGCAAACAATTTAATACAATGATTGAAATGATTGGAGACATACATGTAAACACACATAAAAAACAGGAAAACATATTTATGTTCAGTGACTGCACGGCCAGATCAGAGCCTATCAAATACCACCATAAATCAATTCATATTTAATATAACATGTATAATAACTATAATAATTCACCTAACCTAATGATATCTATAGGATCAATTGTGTCCTCGCAGCAAAAAACATTCCTCTATAAAACTACCTAATTTTTTCAAAACTTGTTCATGTTCATTAGTAAATAGCCAGACAAATTTTGATGATGTGTCCATGTATCTAAAATTTGGACATAAGTCAATAACTTTATCAAAAAATTTTACTCTAATATTTTCATATAAGGGACAGCCGACAACAAAGTGAAATATATGTATTCGCTGAGAAACAGACCAGAAATGCTCACCAAAGACTCTCATCGGTAGTGTAATCGTTGGCGTGCTCGCCTCGAATACGGTAGATCGTGTGTTCGAGTCCCGATCGGGTCAAACCATGTTCTGTACACATATTTTGCCATCTTCCACATTCTGTTGGAAATTTATGATTTAGGGTTCTATTTTTACAAAATCCAAATAAGAAATTGTCATCAAGAGTGTGCAAATAGTTTCAGTTTCGAATTGAAATTAATCTAATAGCTACCAGTTCTTTAATATTGTAATAAATAAAGTTCCCAATTTTCATTATTAAGTATATATGGAACATAATTTTATTTATTTCTTGAATTCAGAAGATAGTGTCAATAAGTAAGTAAATGAGTTAATTTCTTTATTTCAAGAGGATAACACGGTTAGCAATAATAAAAGTGTGATTAATAATTATCATATATGATCTTATTAAGTTAAAGAATAATTTGCATAGTTTGAACATCACATAAATATTAAATTCTACCATATATAGTCCACCAATCTATTTTTTAATAGCTGTAAAAATGATACATCGCGATGGTAAATTGAAAAAAGATAGTTTGTAACTTAATCACATGCTATACAGCCATATAGGTAGCATTTTGTTTTTCAACTATGTACACCACAAATATCTATTGTTTATTGTGTACAGACCCAGGGGGCGGATCCAGGATTTCAAGTTAGGGGGGGCGCACTTGAAAAAAATGCGCCGAGCGGAGGGAGGCACAAAAATGTTTGGGGTATTTCGTGTGAAAAATCACGATTTTACGCCAAAAAAATAATATTTTTTCCTATTTTAGGGGGGGCGCCCCCCCCCCCCCCCCCCCCCCCCCCCCCTGGACCCGCCCCTGCGATCTATATGTCTCTCTTTGTCAATCAGTAACTCTTTTCCTGCTTATGTACATGCAGTTTTTCATTTTGTCTCTCCATTGGAAATACACAATCTGTATTTTGGTAAACATAATAAGGGAGACAAATCCTATAAGTTTATGCTACAAGTAGCTAATTTTCATAGGTAGCTAATTATTATGCTCCGCCGTATGAAAATTAGCTACCGGAAGTTTGAGGTAGCTAATTTTCATGGGTAGCTAAAAAATTTACGACACCTGTAAACAACCCATTGCGTGCCTCAAAAGGGAAACAACTCTCTCCAGAAGTGACATTGTCGTCTGTTTGTTTACAATTTGGTAAGATAAGACAAGATAAGAAAACTTTATTTTGATTCGGCACATAATAAAACAGTACAACATAAGCTCTAATGAGCTTTTTACCGAATATACATTAACAATAAAACAACACAAGTCACATGCAAAGTTACAAACTAAAATAAGCTAAGACATATAGGCATAAAAAGGAGGACTGTGTATAGATCTGAACAAGAACCCACGTGGCAAGTGCCTCTTTGGACTCTTGTTCAAGATCCACACACAGATGCTCCAACATAAAGCAGCATTTAAAACGAAGCAGCAGGTAAAAAAAATAATGAAATAATAATACTGAATATTTAAAACTGGTACCAACATAATCAGTAAAAGTAGCACTGTCTAACTAAAAAATCAAAGAATATAAAATTTTCAAGCCAAACTAAAAAAAATTAATAATTAAAAAAATAAAAAATTAAAATTAAGCAAACCAGAAGCAAAATTTGAATCATTTACATGCAGAACAGCAACATTTGGACCCATTCCAGGACTGCAAAAGACTCTTGAATTGAGAGAAGCTATTTTCAGTCCTGAAATGATCTGGGAGGCTGTTCCACAATGTAGATGCAGCAAATCTGAAAGAGTTTTTACTGTACCGTGCATACTGCATATAGATGCCGGCCGGGGACCAGGTGGCAATGCCTCGCTGGGTTCCCATCGGCATCCACACGCATCATGACATAATAAAGCAGAAAATTAAGCATGTTTGGATAAAAAATTTACAAGCACTAAAACAAAGAAATATATATCTAAAAGCTATATGCAAATAAAAAGAGCAAAAACAGTAGCAGAATATTTATCATCTGCATGCAGAACAGCAACATTTAGTACCATGCCAGGACTGCATTAAGCTCTTAAATTGAGAAAAACTGTTTTCAGTCCTGAAATGGTCTGGGAGGCTGTTCCACAATGTAGCAGCAGCAAATTTAAATGTTTTTTTGCCATACCTTGATGTTCTGACCTGTGGAATGTCCAGTATATTGTTGTATCTAAAATAATATTTTGAATTTCGTAAATGCACAAGGCTATGGAGACATGATGGCGACAGTTTATTCATAATCTTAAATGTTTCCAGGGCCATAGTTCTCATTCTACGAATCTGCAAGGAAGGCACCTTTGCTTTTTTCAATAAATTATCATATGAGCTATTGTAATCCTCATACACAAAGCGAAGAGCTCTTTCTTGCACTTTTTCTATCTTTTTGGAATTTTTCTCCGTACAAAAATGCCAGGCCAAAGGGCAAAAGTTAAAATTACTAAGAATAAAAGTATGGAAAATTGTAAGTTTGTTTAATCTGTTCAAATAGGGGCCTAAACGTTTGATAATGTTCAGCTGGTGGGATGCCTTCCTGCAGATTGTACTTATATGTGTGTCAAAATTTAATTGATAATCAATCTCAATGCCTAGTAATTTAACACTGTCTTCACATGTTAGTTCAAAATTTTGTATATTTATAGTTGGACGTTTTTCATAGGTTTTCTTCCCCACCGCCAAAACTTGAAATTTAACAGGATTAGCCTGCATTTTGTTAATTTTGAACCATTCAATGAGATGATTTGAGTCAGACTCTAGAGTAGAAATAAGTAGATCAAAATCGGGACTGCCAAAGGAAAGGGTATTATCGTCTGCATAATTGTACAGAGAACTGTCTTTAATGACCAGCAGGATGGCAGTCGCTAATTCTTCTACTTCTAGATTCGGAAAGGCTAGCAAAAATATTACTGATGGCCGGTTTGTGCCCTATATCACTGGATGTGTTGTGAACTTTAATATAAACATGAAATAGTTTAACATTTGTTAAAAATTTGTCAAAAGTTATTAAGCACACATTTTGTTTAAATACATATATTTATTTAAATTAGTCCGAGATTCCTCTGTCGTTTAACGGCAGTTGTCCGAGATTCCTCTGTCGTTTAACGGCAGTAAAAGTAAACTGCCGTTAAACGACAGAGGAATCTCGGACTAATTTAAATATAACGGCTACAGCAACTTTATAAATGCCGTTAAACGACAGAGGAATCTCGGACTAATTTAAATATGCCCAATCCTGACCTTGGTCTGTTCGGTATAATAAAACAGTTATTGTCTTCAATGGATTGTAAACATCAGAATTGTTAACCCTCAAGGGGTTGTTTCCCTCGGGCTAAAGCCCTCGGGAAAACAAACCCCTTCAGGTTAACAATTCTGGATGTTTACATCCATTGAAGGCAATAATTGTTTAATGTTTAAAGTAACTCGAAAGATGAAAAGATCCTTCAACTTAAAGG
Source organism: Bathymodiolus brooksi (assembly GCA_963680875.1). Taxonomy (NCBI): domain Eukaryota; kingdom Metazoa; phylum Mollusca; class Bivalvia; order Mytilida; family Modiolidae; genus Bathymodiolus; species Bathymodiolus brooksi. The sequence goes on from OY804586.1 coordinate 23,542,720, forward strand.
GATATTGTCTACCAGCTGCGTAATTTTTTCATACCCAAAATTATTGTCGATTTCCGTACTGACCTTCATAAAATGAAGATTAACACCGAGTTATGTTGCAAAAGATACGATTTTTTGACAAAAAAGACCCAAAAAAGAATTATTGTCCGGATGACAATATTCAAATCTATTCATATGGCCTTCTATACGAACACGTCTTGAGCATGCGCACTGTTTAGAAACAATAAACAACATGTGGTTCTTGGGCAAAAGAGAAACTGTCAACGCGTGGAAGAAAGCGGACTTTGACGGATTCAGAGATAAAGAGGAATAGAAGTGAAGTATCTTCCAAATGGAACAAATGCAGGATATATGTAGGGGATCAGTTGGACCGTTGCCGTTGGATGGAGCGAACTCAAGGAAGTGCTTGATTATTGTTGATAGGTAAGCCGAGCATGTTGCCTTCTTTTCTCAATCGTTTTTCATATTTTATGAATTTATGATGATGTCTATGATCATTTTCGGTAGATATTAATCAATATATTTAATTTTGCACCTGGCAACAGCAAATTATTGTCAATGAGTAGCATAAAACGGCCGTATTTGCGAGGTAAACAAACACAAATTTTAAGAGGCCAGCAAAGGGGAAATGGGAGTGCAAAAATGATATCAATGACAATGCAGTTTATTATTATCAATTTAAAAAGAAATATCGAATCAATTCATTTTTAATGCAAGTATTAAAACTGTACATGGCTTAATGAAAACCCTATAAAGTTCTTTTTATTCAAGCAAATTTATTTCTTTGATATACAACATATAATTAGGCTTTTGATTTTATCAAATTTCAACAACTTGGACAAGAAACTTAGTTTTGGGAACCAAAAGTATATACCTTACTTTCTGCGAATTATCACTATAATGGAAAATCAGTATGTATTTTTCAAATAAAAACTTTCTATTTAAAGAAGCTTCATTTCAATTGCACTTTTAGTTTGGATCCTGTAAGTATAATATATAATTATAAACAAGGTTTTGAAGAAATGATATGAATATCCATTGAAATTTTCAAGTTTCAGAACTTTTTTTTATATATGACTACAAAATTTTACTGAAAATTTCAGAAATGTCCTAAAATACATATTTTAGACCATGGCTAAATGAAAATCATTTTAATTCCTTTATGCAAACAAGTTCATATCTTGGGTACTGGAAATACATTACATAAATAAGGTTAAAAGTACTTTCAACAAGTTTGAACATAACACTTTGTTATGGGAGCCAAAATTATATCTTCCTGTCTGTGAATTATCACCATAGTGGAAAATCCGTATGTATCTTTTATATAAAAAGCTTTCCATTTAAATAAGTGTCATTTCAGTAGCATTTTTAGTTTGGATCCTGTAAGTATGATACATAAACAAGGTTTTTAAAAAATAATATGAAGATCCATAGAAATTTGCAAGTTTCAGAAACTTTTCTATATATGTGACTATAAAATGTCCTGAACTGCATATTTTAGACTATGACTAAATGAAAATCGTTTTCAATTTCCTTATACAAACCAAGTTTATTTCTTGACTATTCTAAAAACATTACATTAACTAGTTTTTTACTACATTTCAACAATTTTGGACATAATTTTTAGTTCAGGGAGCCAAAATTATACTTTACTATCTTAGAATTATCAACATAGACATGATAGAGGGAAATCAATATGTATTTTTCATATAAAGGCTTTCTATTTAAAGAATTGTCATTTGAACTGCTTTTTATCCCCTCGCCAACGAAGTTGCGAAGGGATATAGTAACGCTACCGTCCGTCCGTCCGTCACATCCTTGTGAACACTCTAGAATCAACATCCTTCAATGGATTTTGACCAAACGTGGTACATACTTAGTCCTTAAGAGAATTTGAAACCCTATTGATTTTCAAGGTCAAAGGTCAAGGTCACAGGGTCAAATTTTTACTGCGTAACATCCTTGTGAACACTCTAGAATCAACATCCTTTAATGGATTTTGACCAAACTTGGTACATACTTAGTCCTTAAGAGAATCTGGAACCCTATTGATTTTCAAGGTCGTATGTCAAAGATCAAGGTCACAGGCTAAAATTTTTACCGCATAACATCCTTGTGAACACTAGAATCAACATCCTTCAATGGATTTTTGACAAAACTTGGTACATACTTAGTCCTTAAGATAGCCAAAACCCTATTGATTTTCAAGGTCATAGCCTTATAGGTCAAAGGTCAAGATAACCGGGTCAAAATTTTACCGCGTAACATCCTTGTGAACACTCTAGAATCAACATCCTTCAATGGATTTTGACCAAGCTTGGTACATACTTAGTCCTTAAGAGAATCTGGAACCCTATTGATTTTCAAAGTCAAAGGTCAAGGTCACCAGGTCAAATTTTTAGGCGAGGGGATACGCCACGCTTTGCCCTTGTTTAGTTTTGATCTTGTAAGTATGATTAATAAACAAGATTTTTAAGAAATAATGTGAAGATCCATAGCAATTTGCATGTTTCACAGTGTGTGAATTTAACAGTAGACCGATGGCCCATGTCTGTGTTAAAATCATGCAGGTTTTTGTAAAATTATCTAAATTTTTTAGGCAAATTACTACTAAAACTGGTAATTTCAGACAAATGTGATTTTGTAGTGATTGATATTTGTACTTTTGATTTAGATATTCTGACCAAGGTAATTCTAGAGTAGAAGAAATGAGCAGCCATCACATTTCAACGAAACGGATGAAACTGGAGAAATCGAGTTCATTTGTGAACCCATTTGAGTATGTTCATTTTGTTAAAGATTAGACATACATGTATTCTACATTATGTTTATAGGTAACATTGTCAATATTGTTCAACACAGTCACTTGTATAACAGTTTCCTATTAATTATTGTGGCTTGCATAGTGATACTACTAGTAGCTATATTATATATAGGGATCATGTTGGCTTCTGCGTCATCGTTACATTTTCATCAATCCACAAGCTGAAATGGCCAGTCCTCCTTAGCTACTTACGGGAATGAAACCAAACTGGGACAGAATTGACGCACGTCTGGTGCACCAAATTTTTTCCTGGAACTTTGATGTAATTTTGTCTCTTTATATTGTGTTGTGTAGATGTCTGCTGGATAGATGTATAAAGATTTAATATTATTTTGAAAAGCTTTTTCGTTATACAGCTGCACATCAGAACCATATAGCAAAATTTGTTTCGATATTATACACATACACTGTAATAAACAATTATTTTTTATTCTTACAGTCTCTCAATAGATATTACTGAAGAGGGCAGTGATGTTGGTGATGATTCTGACGATGGAGATTTTGAACCTAGCCTCAACTTCACTCTAAGGTTTGTCATGTTAATTTCATATGTTTCAGTTGTAACTTACATACTTGAAATTTTGTCCTAAAAACAGAACCATGCATGATCATATGTCATAGGAGCTTTATTATACCCCCGCTCCACTGGAAAGGGGGAGGTATACTGTTTTACCTCTGTCCGTCCGTTTGTCCCAAGATGTTCATAACATTTTTCTCAGTAATTATTTATGGCAGCAATCTGATATTTGATCATAGGCTTCAGAAGGGTCAATCGAAAGTCGCAAACCCGCTGCGTTGTCCATGGTCAAGTCTGGTAGAAGTCCCATCCGATGAAGGGAAAGACATCAACAACAAATGAAGATCAGGTATGATTTGGGTAACAGACACCCTGTAACCATTGACCAGCTCGTGATGCCTGCCGTAGAACTTCTTGAGGGATGACCACAACCTAAAATCTGTCTACAAATCACTCAAATCCTTCATAAAGTGGACTTGTAATGATATGTTTAGTTGCTCATTCACTATACATTCGAAATATTCATCTTGAATTGAAAGTTAGGGCTCCATAGATCATAATCTCTATTGTTTTATTCTTGTGAATTACATTGTATGTATTTTTCTACTTCAGGTGGCAGAGAAGTTACAACAAAAAGACAGCTAGATGGTCTGTGCAGCCTGTTAAAGCTGACAAGTCATATTGCTATGTTCCAAGACTATTAAGGGTCATCATTTGTATGAGACTGCAAGATAATGAAGGAATGAATTAACGTGTGCAGTTGGAAGTAGATGATCCCAGAAGAATCTCGGTCCATCTTGCACCAATTCCACAACCTCCAACTCGGGATGATATTGTAGCATCTCAGAAATCCAGATTTGAAGACCAAGACAAAACAATTGACTATATTGTCGCATAAAATAAATTTAGATTGTCACTCTTTGTCAGTGCTGATAGAACAAAAAATAATAATAAGATGGCAAAACTTTCAAATTAAATTTACAATTCCAACTGACCAACTTGTGAAATTAACAACTCATTAGGGTTGATTTATTTTTTATTTTTGGTGTTTTAACGCCACTTTCAGCAATATTTCAGCTATATCATGGCGACCAGTTTTAGTGGTGGAGGAAACCAGACAACCACCGACCATAGGGAAGCAAGTGGTAAACTTTATCATTAGGGTATATGGGATAAAATACAAAATATTTCATGAACAAGTTTTAATTAAATCGTCTAGGAATGAAACCCTTGTATTGTCCATATAGATCAGGATATGTGTCCCTAATTTTCCAAGTACAACAGCTTGGGATCACACGTCTGACCCCAGCTCCAAGTCGGCCATGTGCCCAAATGGTATACTGGCGGTAGGCTGCATACCTATTGGATCTGTTGTAATCCTCGTCATGGGGCATTACTACAAGTTCCTCTCGAAACATTCTAGCAACCCCCAACACTTCCTCATCAAGGACAATCCGATCAAAGTCCTGTAATAAAGACAAGAGATTTAATAAAAACAGAGTAAAGACAGATGGTTATACATTCATCTAGAAAAATGAGCTTTATTTAAAAAAGAAATATAATTCATTATAAGTGAAATAGTTTGCACAAATTCAGTTTAGAGAAATAAAAAAAAGTCTTATTTTGGAAGGAAAGATTTTCTCGTGGGACTTTCTTATGACCACAGTTTTATTTCGTTTTTTTGTTGGTATATGGGAGAACCATTTTGGTCTTGCAAATTTTTTTTTATCAATTTACCCCTCAAGCTATTCAATTTTAATTTTATGTTTTTTTTCCTAAAAAATATTTTGATTCTGAATCTTTGGCTGGACAGGAGAAAAAAATATATTCCGACTTGACATTTTCACAGTATAATCATATACTTGCCAATTTCACAGTATAATCGTATACAAAATTTTGAAGAAAAAAAAATTATTCCAGCACTTCGCCAATCCAATTAAAATTAGATCTACGCACTTGCTCCCTATTTTAGATCTAATTATACCCCCGCTCCCCGAAGGGGGAGGGGGGTATACTGTTTTACCTCTGTCCGTCCGTCCTTCCAAAATATTTTTCGTCAAATTTTTCTCAGCAACTATTGATGGCAGAAATCTGATATTTGGTCACAAGCTTCACATAGGTATGCCATATCGTGGGAAGCGTTTTTGGAACCATCAGATTCCTACTTCTTGTTTGCCGACTTAGTTGGTTTTTATCCACATTGAACATATATGCACATTTTTCTCAACAACTATTGATGGCAGAAATCTGGTATTTGGTCACAAGCTTCATATAGGTACCCCATATCATGGGAAGTGGCAGGGGTATCATAAGTGAGAATTAGATCACAGTTCACCTTGTTTTAATTAGATTGGCACTTCGCCGGAAAATAAGAAAATATGATTTCTGTGGCGTCTGAAAAAAACATTTCTACGTGACATAGCCCCCTTCAAGGTAAATGGTCAGTCCCATATTATTTTGCAGCAACTGTCTTGTGGAACTAGAAGTAAGGTCTCTTTTGTTTCTAATCCAGCCCAAATTTCTCTGAAACATTCCAGTCAATTAACAAATAAAACAACACTGGCTACGTCATTCGTTTTTATCAGACATGTCAGTATTTCACTGTGTTCTACATGTATGTCTCTGTTTTCATATTGTCGGTAAACTGGCTAAAATAAATTAATTTAACACGTGTATCAAAATCTCGGGGAACAACTTCATAACTTATAAGAAGAAAAAAACTAATTTAGTTATTTTTAACGCCGGCAAAAATTTCCGATCGAAAATACGTAGTTGAGCTTGTCCCCATAGGGTGCCTCCTGGCATGTTTTCAATGGTTATCGTGGAAATATCGGCTGAATCTGTTAAGGCATGTAGTTTTCATCAAAGAAAATCTATTCCTGATAAAGAAATTATTTATTCTACGTCTTTTAGATACAATCGGTTCGCAAATAGCTTTTTTCCTCAACTTTTATAGAAACTTACCTCAATATCCATGCCGCAGCATCCGGGCTACTGACATAAAAATAGATAAATAAATAGAGTTGGCCTCGCCCAGGTCAGTGCATAATTAATTAGCTTCCGGTAACGATGGTCAGCTTTTTTAGTCGAAAAAACAACGTTTCGGAGCGTATTCATCAATAATTCAGTGTTTAATCTTCATTTTATGAAGGTCAGTACGGAAATCGACAATAATTTTGGGTATGAAAAAATTACGCAGCTGGTAGACAATATCCCTTTAAGTAGTGAACCCGACATTTTTCTATACAGGCTTATACAACAGGTCCATAAGTGCCACCCGGGCGGACCACCCCCTCTAGCTATGCTACTGCCTCCCCAACCGCCAAAGAAAAAAACACCGAAAAAATCCACATCAAAAACCAAAACAAAAAACGCTCTGTTGATTTTGATTTGAGTTCACACCATTGTGATCACTGATGTGTAAATATTTCGCGCCAGGAAAATCGATGATGGCCGCACGTGTGAGAATTATTTGATCCATGGGTTAATGGACTGACAGAACACATCTATTTTGTAAGTACTGAATAAACACCAAGTTTGAACCAACCTTTGTACAGAATGCAGAATTCAATAAACAGCCCTTTTAAGGGCTACTAAAATAGTACAAAAAAATCTTAATTATTGTATTTTACATTGAAATATGTTAATCACTATTGGTTCAAACTTATTTTTGTTTACTCAAAAAACTTTTTCAGTAGTAATTTAAACAATACTATACAGTACTATGATTATCTCCCTTTATAATAATAATAACATTAAATTCTTTATTTAAAGAGGGTAACTCAGTTAGCAAAGCTAATCTCACATGAGGCCCTCTGAAACTTAAACTACAATGTATATGTAACATATAAATCTCATGCAAAAAAAAAAAAAAAAATATGATGATGAAAAATTAACTAGGAAATAATATTAAATGCTAATTAAAAAAAAAGCTACTGTTTAAATACAACAACAAAAAATAATACTGAAAAGTCCATTGGTATATACAGATATTACAGTACAAGAGATCTTGGAAATTAGGCATTCTCAATTTGAAATCTTAACAGATAATCTTTTACTTTGGTTTTGAAACATATCACATTGTTTAGACTTTTAATGAGAGAATTCCATAGATTTGTGCCAGAGTATAGAAAAGTTCTTTTAAAATATTCACTTTTTGGATGTGGAACTTGCAAATTATTTGATTGTGCAGTTCTTAAGCCATAAGGACAATTTTCATTGATACTATTAAACATTGAACATAAGTATTCAGGAGCTAAGTTATTAATACATTTAAACATAAGGGTTGCTTTATGGTAATTAATCAATAGACAGTGAGCCATTCTAGCTTTTCAAATAATTTATTCAAATTCCTTAAAAGTATTTTCCCCAATAATTATTGTTAATTCAACTTTTTGCATTTAATTGTTATATTTTGAAATTGTTATCAATATTAAACAATAACTTTTTTTTATGTTCATATCTATATGAATATTATAGTTGCCTACCTTGAAGAACTTTTAGATTTATTTATATAATCAACCTTGTTTAAAGGGGCATTATCTGCCAAAATCAGATATGATTGATGCCTTAATAAAACGTGTTTCTGTAACTTATAAATGTTATGAAATGTATGCGCATCGGGGGGAAAAGGTGTAACTGCTCGTGTTTTGAGATCGATCAAGAAATGGATGCCATCTTATAAATTATCGACATTGTTTACAGGGTTTGCCGAATCGTCATTAAATCAGTACAATGCACTTATTTCTTATTTTCTGTGAATCTGCTTTTAATCAGCGTTAATTACGGACAAAGAACCATGCAAGTTTGCAGTTAATAAGCGACAAAATACAAATTATTCATTTTTACCTGTCACTAGTAAGGTCAGTTGCATACGGAGAAAGCGAGGTCAAATTATTTGCTTGCAAGGAAATAATAAATCGATGGTAATTTTCGTTCTCAAAAGGCGAAAAGTGGTACGATAAGCTGTTTAATGTGAAATATTTACCTTTATTTCATCATTTTAAAGCTATTTACCAATTTCCAAAACATAATATTTTTGGTCAAAATCGTAGCAATGCCTCTTTAATATACTTATACTTATCATGTACTTACAATACCGGAATAAAATGTTTATACTAGTATTGTGGTTGCCAAGTTCGGTTGATCCAGAATTCGCCTGACAGTACATATTAAAATTTTGCGGATCACCCTGAATCAGGTAATACCCCCACCCCCCCACCCCCCCCATAGGTACATGTTTCTATCAATAGCAACTTGCATGAAACATCATATTTATTAATATTTTTTTACTTTAATTCTTTGTACAACATTTTAATAATTGAAAACATAAAGATTTGAAGTCAACTGCCTTTCTAAAACCAAGATATGGGTTCATATTCATAGGTTGGTAGGCAACTTTTTTTTGGGGGAAAATTTTTATTTTATGCCTTTTCTTTTTAGTAAATATTCAAAAAACAACATTCAGAATCCAAAAAAAGAAAAAAAAGGAGGTATTATTTTCAATAGAATTTTTTTTTATGGGTCTTTAAATAGGGGTACCCTCATACGTTTTTCATGAAAAATACACTAAAATGTAAAAAGAACAATACATTTGTTCACAATTTTCAACTTATTTTATCTTTGAAATATAAATAGACAATCATGTGTAATTACCTCAATAATTATGATAATTTAAATTGGTGTTCATTACATTCTGTTTACATCTTCATGAAAAATGTACAAAAATGTATTCCTTATTTGACCACAGCGGCTTGTTATGATTTTTTTTATCCCTCGACTGACAACTCTTAAAAACCACAAGGGAGGAATGTCAAATTTTCATACAACACTTTTTCAAAATAGTTTTGTACTGGTGTCTGGACCTTATTTGCCATAATGTTGGTACCCCTTTAAAGCATAATCAATATATTTTTGATATTCATATTCCTTTTTGTCATAATCTTTACCTATCTGTAACTTTTTAGCAATTTTTAACAGAATTTGCAGGTTTTGAAATCCTCTTCCATGTTGTTTACATGTGAGAGCGTACCAAATTCCTACGTGCGATTTGATTGGTCAATTCGACCAATCAGATCGCACGTGCGGCATTCACATGTAAACAGCAGTGTTGGGGAAAATCATAGTTTTACGTTGAAAAAAACAGGGATTTTGAGAATTGAGTCTTGTTGATGCAAAAGTTAAATTGATTGAAAAAAAGATATTTCACAGATTTTGGATTAATGATTCTATATGTAAATCTCTTCACGAGTTTTCAGACTCAAGAACTATGAACATTGTTTTTAAGGATGTTCATATTTTTTGTTTTAAAAAAATAAGGATTTTGAGAATTGTCTTCTCAACACAATAACTTAAATAACCAGAACTTGACAACCGGTATTGTTCATCTGAATCACTTTTAGAAGAGACTCGTGGACAATATTATTATTAAACAACATTTGGCATATCATATCTTTTCCTATAGAAACCTCTGTTAATTGTAGTGGTGACCATCTTGGATTGCTGCCCCTTAGAAAATTCACACTTTATGTAAAGGACAATCCAATGATAGCGTTGGGTTATATTAGTTTAGTTGTTTCTTTAAAGACGATAAATGAATCATTTTCCCTTTGAAGCCATACTATGTCTGTTACCATCTTGGATTGCAGTGTATAAAAAAACACACAAATTTTCAATTTTGTAAAGAATTAAAAAATAACAGTTAGTACCAAATTTAATGCCCAGGACATAACCATCATCGTGCCGTCGTGGTTGTATGATAGTTGGTTGGATTTACAACTACATATGCATTCAGTGTCTATCACCACTAAAGTTTTGTGTTCGAATCCCGATCATGGCAAGGTGTACTCAATATAATATTATGTGATTGTTTGTCAGTGACTTGCGACAGGTCGGTGGTTAGCTCTGGGTATTCCTGTTTCCTCCACCAATAAAACTAAAAATATGTTGCTTATTTATTCTAGTGTTTTGTAGACCACTGCTTACATTGTTGTGTTTTTCTCCTTTAGCCATTGTATTGTATGTCCTTCTTTAATGTATAGCTTCTGATTTATAGCTCTTTATCATCAAACTTATTTTTAATTCTTAAATTGAATTTCAGGCTGTCAGTTTAATCATGAGTGACCCAGACCGTGCCTTTGAAGATTTAATGAACAGGACGTTATACAGAATCCATAAATATAATACAATTCTAAAGGTATGTGTTGTAATTGTCTCAGAGGGTCCAGTATATACAAGTATTCAGAACACAAAAGTTAACATATAAAAATTAAAAATAGGGTGATGTGTAACACGACACTAACGCCACTTTTAAACAATATTTTAGTTATGTCGTGGCAGTCCGTTTCATTGGTAGAGAAAACTAGAGTAATCGGAGAAAGCCACAATTCACTGACAAATTTTATCATTTAATGTTGTATCGAATACACCACTCCATGAGCAGGGTGAAACTCACAACATTAGTGGTGATTGCATATACATTTTCCTTTGAGTTAATGGTTAAAAAAATGAAAGTTAATAATTTTTATACCCCCGCTCCCCGAAGAGAGAGGGGGGTATACTGTTTTACCTCTGTCCTTCCGTCCGTCCAAGATATATTTCGTCACATTTTTCTCAGTAACAGTTGATGGCAGAAATCTGATATTTGGTCACAAGCGTCATATAGGTATACCATATTGTGGGTAGCGTTTTTGGACCCGTCAGATTCCTACTTCCTGTTTGCCGACTTAGTTGGTTTTTATACACATTGAGCATATATGCACATTTTTCGTCACATTTTTCTCAGCAACTATTGATGGCAGAAATCTGATATTTGGTCACAAGCTTCATATAGGTACCCCATATCGTGGGAAGCGTTTTTGGACCCATCAGATTCCTACTTCCTGTTTGCCGAAGAGCGGGGGTATCATAAGTGAGTATTAGCTCACAGTTCATCTTGTTTAGGATAATATCAATATTGTATATACATGTACAATACCACAGAAATATGACCTTTAAAAAAGTAAAGGTTAGTACCATAAAATATTAGATGTGAACTCTAAATTTATCTTAACAAATACTGTCATTATTATGTCCTTGTTTTCAGAAATTGATAAAGTTGACAGCCCAGGCAGGTAGAGATTGTTCAGGATTGATTGCAGCTGTACATATTTTAAGTGAGAATTGAAAAATGTGGTTTTATATGAAATATATAGCGTAAAATCGAGGGTGACAAATACTTATGTCCACTGACTGTACCTTTCAATCAAGTAAGTTTTTCGACCGTTTGTCGATGCGTTTCGGCGTAGTAGACTATTTTTGAGCTTCAGCACTGACCACAGCTGATTGTCGTCCACCATCTTGGAATCAAATAATTGATAAACGACATGTGCCACCTCTCATGAAAAGGGGTGGGTGAATCCCATTAGGTTTACTTAACTCATACCTTTACACTCTATGATCCACTTTTACTTATTATAGGCACATGTATGCTATTTATGTGAAAAAACAAAACTAGGTTACTTCACCAACATTTTTATATTCCATGACCTACTTTTGCTTATTGTGTGTATAGGCACAATCTATATTTATAATTTTTTTTTTAACTTGGACTGAAATACATAGTTAAATGAACTAAATTTAAACAGCATTAATACTTCAAAATTTCTTCTCCTATTTATACCCCAGTTCGACGAGAGTGGGGGGAGGGGGGTATATAGGGATGCTCATGTCCATCTGTCCGTCACACTTTTGGTTTCCGGATAATAATTAAAGTACCGCTCAACCAAATCTTTTCGAACTTTCACACTGTGTACCATAAAATACAGGATAAGTTTGATTACGGTGTATTTCACATTTAACGTTTATGAGTTATGGCCCTTTTTCTCTTAGTAAATAGGGACTTTTTAGGTTTCCGGATGATATTTAAAGTATGGCTTAACCAAATCTTTTCAAACTTTAACACAATGCTGTGGACCATTAAATGCAGGTTATATTCGATTACGGTGTATTTCACATTTACCGTTCCTGAGTTATGGCCCTTTTTCTCTTAGAAAATAGGTACTTTTAGGTTTCCGGATGATATTTAAAGTATGGCTTAACCAAATCTTTTCAAACTTTCACACTGTGTACCATAAAATACAGGTTAACTTTGATTACGTTGTATTTCACATTTACCGTTCATGAGTTGTGGCCCTTTTTCTCTTAGAAAATAGGGACTTTTTAGGTTTCCAGATGATATTTAAAGTATGGCTTAACCAAATCTTTTCAAACTTTAACACAATGCTGTGGACCATTAAATGCAGGTTATATTCGATTACGGTGTATTTCACATTTACCGTTCCTGAGTTATGTATGGCCCTTTTTCTCTTAGAAAATAGGGACTTTTAGGTTTCCGGATGATATTTAAAGTATGGCTTAACCAAATCTTTTCAAACTTTCACACTGTGTACCATAAAATACAGGTTAACTTTGATTACGTTGTATTTCACATTTACCGTTCATGAGTTGTGGCCCTTTTTCTCTTAGAAAATAGGGACTTTTTAGGTTTCCGGATGATATTTAAAGTATGGCTTAACCAAATCTTTTCAAACTTTTAACACAATGCTGTGGACCATTAAATGCAGGTTATATTCGATTACGGTGTATTTCACATTTACCGTTCCTGAGTTATGTATGGCCCTTTTTCTCTTAGAAACTAGGGACTTTTAGGTTTCCGGATGATATTTAAAGTATGGCTTAACCAAATCTTTTCAAACTTTCACATTGTGTACCAAAAAATACAGGTTAACTTTGATTACGTTGTATTTCACATTTACCGTTCATGAGTTGTGGCCCTTTTTCTCTTAGAAAATAGGGACTTTTTAGGTTTCCGGATGATATTTAAAGTATGGCTTAACCAAATCTTTTCAAACTTTAACACAATGCTGTGGACCATTAAATGCAGGTTATATTCGATTACGGTGTATTTCACATTTACCGTTCCTGAGTTATGTATGGCCCTTTTTCTCTTAGAAACTAGGGACTTTTAGGTTTCCGGATGATATTTAAAGTATGGCTTAACCAAATCTTTTCAAACTTTCACACTGTGTACCATAAAATACAGGTTAACTTTGATTACGTTGTATTTCACATTTACCGTTCATGAGTTGTGGCCCTTTTTCTCTTAGAAAATAGGGACTTTTTAGGTTTCCGAATGATATTTAAAGTACCGCTCAACCAAATTTTTTCAAACTTTAACACAATGCTGTATACCATAAAATACAGGTTAAATTTGATTATGGTGTATTTCACATTTACCATTCATAAGTTATGGTCCTTTTTCTCTTAGAAAATAGGGACTTTCTAGGTTTCCGGATGATATTTAAGGTACGATTTTTCAAGCTTTACCACAATGCGATGTTCCATAAAATACAGATTAAGTTTGATTATGGTGAAATTGACCTTTACCGTTCATGAATTATGGCCCTTTTTCTCTTAGAAGATAGGGACTTTTTAGGTTTCCGGATGATATTTAAGGTATGGCTCGACCAAATCTTTTCAATCTAACACAATGTTGTGGACCATTAAATACAGGTTAGGTTTCTGGATGAAAATTTGGAATGCGGGGTATCTGGAAGGGGGGCAAATTGTATATGTCTTTTGAAAACGAACAATATGAGTACATACATGAGGCTTATGGCAGTGTAGAATTGTATGCTATTTACAAGGTATTAATTTTTTTTGTATATACAATGCCACTTCCAGATACATTGATAGTTTATATCAGTATGCCCACAGGTTTTTTCATCTGGGGGTACATGTACCCTTTTACCTTCATTTTTAGGGGTACATCCAAATTTTTGGGGGTGCAATGTACCCTCTAACTCTTCATTTGGGGGCACAAAGAAAATGAACTGCATTTTCTCCACACAAGGTCATGCACCATGCTGTTTTTTGTAAATATTAGGCCAAAAAAAAAAATAGTGTGTTTACTGTCACATGTCAAAAAAATCTAGGGTCGGTCGGTCGGGATTAATTTTTTTTTTTATTATCGGCAAAACCGGAAATAGTCGTTCCCGGTTCCGGAATCCGATTCCGGTATTTCATTTTTGGTAAAATGACGAAATATGCAGTTTTTCTACCTTCTTTGCTCTCAATTTCGACAAAAAGCTAGCAGTTGAATAAATAAAACATTGCTGCTGGTTAAACAACAAAAATGGTTATTTAACTAATCAGAACAACTCTATTACGTACTTTGAAGTGAATTGTAAACAAAAGGTAATTTTTATAGTGCTCACAACGGGTTCTTTACGTGCACACACGTAGGGTTCTTTCAATTATACGTGCATGATTTTTATTCTACGTGAAACATGTACTGCAGTACGTGAATGGGCATGCTGTTATATGCATTTTTATATTTTCAAGACAGTATTTTTGTCATGTTTTTTTCTTAATGTATCTCGGCTGTAGTCATTGGGTCAGTTAATTGTAGGGGACTATCAAATAATGTAAAGTGTTGTGATATATTTTTTTTATTAAATGTCGAGATATGTATGATATAACAATCTTAGTAGATACAAAAACAATGGCAACATGAATGGGGATATACAAGCCGGTTTAGTTCTCACTCCAGTGTAAGCAGGGGGTAGCAGCACTTTTTGAAAAATTCATTTAAATTTCAGATAAATCAGGAAATTATTGATGAACGTGACAACTTTATTATTCTAGATATTAATATTCAAGACTCTAGAATGACATTAGTTGCAATATATGGTCCTAATGAAGATAATCCAGAATTTTTTAAAAGGTTATTATTTAATTTAAACCAAGGGCCGTGTTCTCGAAAGTATCCTAAGATAAAATATAAGAGGTAAATAAAGATTTTTTTCAATTTTATTTATTTTTTACGTTGAGAATTTCTTGTTTTCTTTAATTTGGAATTGTCTATACATTACGTAGTTCTGAGGTTCATATACGATATGGAACTAATGTGTAAAACTTTTTTATGATGAAATACAGTCATTACCGTTATTAGTTAGGTCCAGGTGAACTATTGCCATCACTTGGCGTCCGTCGTCTGTTGTCTGTCATCTGTAAACTTTTCACATTTCAAGCTTCTTCTCCGAAACCACTGGGCCAATTGGAACCAAACTTAACAGGAATGTTCCTTGGATGGTCCTCTACAGAGTTACTGTTTTTCGTTCCAGTCGGATATTCAACATGGCTGCCAGGGCCAATAATATTGCTGAAATTTCAAAGATCTTCTTCTCTGAAACTAATGAACTGACTGAACCCAAACTGTAAAGGAGTGATCATTGGAATGTCCTTTACCAAGTTACTGTTTTTTATGACGATCGGAAATCCAAGATGGCCGCCACCACAGGACATAGATTAACATTGGACCCTATGGGAAAATGTTCAAATGCCTTCTTCTCAGAAACTACAAATATGATTAAAGCCAAACTGTACATGAATGTTCATTGGATGGTCCTCTACAAACTTTACGTTTTTTGTTCTGATATGAAATTTAAAATGGCGGCTACGGCAGAACTTAGTTTAACATTGGACCCTATGGGAAAAATGTTTCAAAACGCTTCCTCTCTGAAACCACTTGGACAATTGAAACCAAACTGCCCAGGAATGATCATTGGAAGGTCCTCTACAAATTTTCTGTTTTTTATGCCGATCGGAAATCCAAGATGGCTGCCACCACAGGTCATAGTATTAACACAGGACCATATTGGGAAAATACAGAAATATATTCTTCTCTGAAGCTATTGCACTGATTGAACCTAAACTGGGCATCAATCATTGGAAGGTCCTTTACAAACTTTGTGTTTTTTATGTTGATCGTAATTCCAAGATGAATACCACTGCAGGACATAGTTTTTACATAGGACCAATTGGTTCTTTTTATAACCAGGTGAACGATACAGGCTCTTGAGAGCCTCTGGTTTTGTGTGTGGTTACTTTCGAGTGAGCTGATTTCAAACTTTAAATGAATTACTGATTAAAGATGAACAGAATATATCTCGTGCGCCGTTTAAGTTATAATAGAAAAATCATTGTAAATTAACTTATTTAGATTTTAGAACAGTATAAAGGTTTATGTCAATCATGATCTACAACTTAAAGTTTGTTTTTGGTACAAAATATCAAACTATATTACAATTTCGGGGGTTAGGACCATCTTAAGACACTCAGGCCTCGACAATAATGTTTGTCCGATTGTCCGGGACAAGTGGAAACGTCCGTTGGACAAGTGAAATGTGTTGGTCACTTGTCCATCGGGACAAGTAAAACAAATAAGCCCATACAGAAATACTCTAAAGGATCACCGTAACTTTTCTTGTAAATGCGAGTTTGATCAATAGTTTTACTTTATTTCATATTAAATAGTTCCAAAATATGTTTCTTTCATTGCCGATAACGTATATGCACACGTGATGATTTATTATTGCTGTTTTGTTTGTTGTTTTTTGTTTTTTTTTTGTTGTTTTTATTTGTATCAAATATTTAAAATTGTTTACTTTAGAAAAACCCATTTTAATCATTCCCTTTTATAAATAAACATCGTGTTTTTGAAAATTATTGAATTATGAAGTACTGGTTCCCAGCATATATTTCTGTCAACATTCGTTTTAATGTGCGGTAACAGTCAAGGTAAACACAGGCTGATTGTGTGATTAGGCTATTTATAGCTACCGGTGAGTGATCATAAAGTTTAATTGTAATTACGAAAACAATAGCTGTTGAAAATAAAGTAAAAAAGTCGATCATTTAATCAAGGAGTTATATTAAATCAAGGATTTAATTATCCTTTTGTTTCTCTCTAAATTTCACCCACAAAAGACGGAAATATTTAACGATAATTGAACACATTTTTTATTTCATTATACCCTTTTCTTGCCATAATTTAAGCTCTATTCATGCATTTGTCCTCCACACGAACGGGTTAAACGTTGATGCGGATAATATACCCGAACTAGGTGGTTTCATCTTTCGAGATTTTGGGAGCAAATATCATAACCTCTATATAAAGACTCCTTGTCTTATACGACTTTTTTCAGAATTCCCTTCAATGGTCGCTATAGACAAGTTTGACTGTATAGCAAATTGCTTAATGAGCAAATTCCGGAATACCTCAGTCCTGGGTGGTCACTGCATCTGTTTCAAATACCAGAGTACTAATTATTTTATAGTCTTTTGATTCATAAATATATGAAAAAAACAAAGTTCTGAGTACTTTTAGAACATTTTCAAGAATTTCATGAAATGCCTATGTCTTGTTTCTACCACATAACCAAAACTCTTTCTTTCTTTTTTTTAATCTTCGGGTCAAAATTTTTGGACAAGTGATGTTTTAATTCGGACAAGTCAATCTAGAAAGTTACTTGCCCAAAGGGACAAGTTTGAAAAATCGTTATTGTAGAGGCCAGGGTCACACCTCCATAGATGTCCTAAAGTAAAGACAAATTTTGCTACATGTCCTAAGTTAGGACATGTCGAGAACACGACTTGGGACATATCTTAGTCCTAAGATACTTTCAAATGATTAATAACATGGATCTGGTGGATGTTTGAAGAGAAAAAATCCTGGCGTTAGGAATTACACATGGAGGGGCCCTGATAAAAAACTGAGTGGACTTGACTATTTTCTTGTGTCATCTGACATAGATACTTTGGGATATTCTATTAAGTTATATATATGGGAAAGATGTTTTTGAACATGTCAGAGTTGAAAGAGGAAAATGAGGAGTTGATAGATATGCAACAGGTCATGGGCCAGAACATATGGTTAACCCCTTTATAAAAATAGGTGGTAATATGTGTATGACCAAAATATGTTGTGAAAATGGTGTATTTTTGTAAATGATTGAATATCAGATACAAAATACTTTTTACCTATGAGGAATTTATGAATCACTATAATATTAGATTATAGAATACCACTTTTAACACTATTTCAGTTATATCGTGACTGTTAGTTTTGTTGGTGGAGGAAACATGTCCTCACACTGTCTGTTCCACTCATACTCAGGTTTAGGTTTATGGTGTTTAACTCCACTTTCAACAATATTTCAGTTATATCGTGGCAGTTTTATTGGTTGGAGGAAACCAGAGTACCCGTAGAAAACAACCAACCTGTCGCAAGTCTTTTACAAACTTTATCACATATAGTTGTATCGAGTACACCTCAAGTTGAAAAGCAAAATACCACAAATATCTGGTGAGCGATGAAGACTCCTGGGAGTCTCTTGTTATATGGCCTTGTCACATTTTATCCGGAAACCTGGAAATTCCTGGCAAGACTCAATTTGGCCATGTTTTCTTTATAAGGCTCACAATATTCCAAATACCTTGTAAGGCTTATTTTGGCCATGTTTCTTTGCAGGAGCTGTGGGTCAGTCACTTCAATTGGATTCCAGAAACATATGATGCCTATGTTGCCCTCGTTATCTGTAACCAGGTAGAATTCATCGTTTTGTGTCAGGCGAACAACATCTTAGAACATACAGGTAACTTTTTGATGATATCGATGACTCTTTAGATGATTGGAAGTTCACCGTTTTCGCTTGACAAAATGTGGCTATGTGAATATAAACTTGTCACATGTTAGTGTGGTAGATTATGGGTTCAAGGCCCGGTTGGCTCAAACCTAAAACTTGTAAATTTGGCATTTAGTGCTTCTCTGCTAAGCAAACAGCTTAAGGAATAATATCAGAACTGGTTGGTTTGGTATCATGATAATGTGTCAGAGTGGAGCAACATGTATCTGGGACTGTTGCTTCAGTTAGATAGCACTATGAAGATCCAACTTATCATGTTGGGCTAGTACAATGGAGACATCAGCATCATGCATCTCATTGAAATGTGGCTAATCTTATTCTCGCCATAATATAGCTGTAGAAGTCCTTTTTTTTGTGTTAAACAACAATCACGTTCACACTTGAGAATTGATTTGACATCCCACTGTTGTTGTTTTTCTTCTTGGAAATAGGGGGGGGGGGGGGGGGGGGGGGGTGGTGGTGAGAAAACTGTCTATTTCTAGAAAAAGCCTTGAAACAAAATAAAACTTGTCATTCAATTATAACAAACATCAGCTAAGGGAGGTTTAAATTTGTTAAATGATTTGTATTATATTATAATGATGGATGATTGATTGATTGTTGCTTAATGTCCAGTGACAAATATTTCATGCATATTCATGTACATGTATTAAATAATACAAAAACTTGCCTCGAATGTGGTAGATCATGGGTTTGAGTCCTGGTCGTGTCAAACCAAGGACTATAAAGTTGATATTTCCTGCTTCTCTGCTACATTGTGTATTGATGGTCATTTTTCCACCAATATCAACAAAATAAACAACTACCTCTCACCTCAAATCATTGAACACAAAAAACAAAAATGCAAACAGACCTGGCTTGGGACAGACACAAAAATGCAGAGGTGTTAAACAAATTCAAGTCATTTCGGTCATTTCGGCACCTGATATATTCATTTGGGCCCCTAGATAAATGTCACTTGGTCAAATCGGCACCTATGTATAATTAATGTTGTTTTCATTTGTACATTTGAAAGTCTTCATGTAATTGTCATTATACCCCTGCTCCCCGAAGGGGGAGATGGGTATACTGTTTTACCTCTGTCCGTTCGTCCAAGATATTTTTCTCAGTAACAGTTGATGGCAGAAATCTGATATTTGGTCACAAGCGTCATATAGGTATACCATATTGTGGGTAGCGTTTTTGGACCCGTCAGATTCCTACTTCCTGTTTGCCGACTTAGTTGGTTTTTATACACATTGAACATATATGCACATTTTTCTCAGCAACTATTGATGGCAGAGATCTGATATTTGGTCACAAGCTTCATATAGGTACCCCATATCGTGGGAAGCGTTTTTGGACCCATCAGATTCCTACTTCCTGTTTGCCGACTTTGTTGATTTTTATACACATTGAACATACATTTTGTATATGCCCATTTTTAGTTGCATTTTTCTCAGCAACTATTGATGGCAGAAATCTTATATTTGGTCACAAGCTTCATATAGGTACCCCATATCGTGGGAAGCGTTTATTAGCCCGTCAGATTCCTACTTCCTGTTTGCCGAAGAGCGGGGGTATCATAAGTGAGCATTAGCTCACAGTTCATCTTGTTTGACTTGATAATGTCTTAATTTGACTGAAAAAATGCTCATATCTGCTGTGAGGCGAGTATTAGAAACAATATTCAGAGTTAATACATTTTATTTCATCATCATGATCATAATTTTAAAAGTGAACAATATCCTATAACTAGGGCAGACCTGGTTAGTATGTTGTATGCAGCTTTTAAATTTAAGATTAGATTTTTCTAAGATTTCTCAAAATGATACCGACTTGGGTGCCGAAATAACCAAACGTTAGGTGACGACATGACTAGATGCCAATTTGTCATTATGCCTTTCAATAAATTTATTGTTTCGAATGTCTAAATTCAGCAATGCAATAGCTTTAACACAAATTTACTGCTTCCAGTTTAATATACATGTTCACAAAATGATGTTATTTAAGTAATGATATATTTACTATTGTTTTGTTTTACAGATATAACTGATATCCTTAAAGTCTGGAAGAAGAAAAAAAGATTAAGAATGTGATGGAGACATGTGTTTTAGTGTCAAAAACAACTTTAATTTTTGTTTGTTTGTATAATTCATTTATTGTATCTGTGTTTGAAATTCTGTAATATGTTAATAATAATATGTAGATAATGTATTGAATAGTATGCAGATTAATAAAAATAAAATATATTAGTTGATAAAATCTTTTGTCTTTTTTGTATTTTCAATTCATGACAAATTGTAAATAAAACGGTAATGGTTGACAATATTAGTAGCCACAACATTAAATCACATCAAAAGTGCAAAAATAAACAAGAAAAGCTGATAGAAATTGTATATCCTGGGTTGTAATAGGCACACAAATTATCTGCACTGAAAGATCACAACAAGATCTGATAATTGCTTCGATCAAGAGAACGTTTCAACTTGCTGTGATGCAACCACCTCTCGCCAGAGGACATGTTCTAATGGAATGACCTCTTTTGAGAAATGGCTACCTCTTTTTAGAGGACATGTTCAAGACGACCTCTTCAGAGGACATGTAACCAAAGAACAGTTGAAACTTGTTTTGATGCAACCACCTCTATTCAGAGGACACTCTGAACTGACAATTACTAATCTCGCAGGAACAGGTAGGTGGAACTATTTGGACTTGGACAAACTAAAGCATAGAAAGTTAAGCCTGGTGTGTTTGGGGTTCACATCTATGAACGTCCCCCCTATGCTTAGATGTCCATGTCCGAGCACATTTAGGCATAACCAAATGTCAGGAGTTGCATTTGGAGGCCATGTCCCTTAGGTACTATGCTCTGTGTACCTTGACTAGGGGACAGTGGTGAAGGAACAGGTGTCTGCAGCTACACTGGGGTCCTATATTCGGGGTGTCGTGATCCCCTTAGTTGAACTACCATGCAGGTGTAGTTTTACAAGGGAGATCGACCTAAGTGTCAGGAGCTACATTTGGGTCACGGGGGGAAGATGTTGAAGATTAAAAGAGTTGCATGGAGATGTCGGTGGTAAGTGAGAATTCTTTTTGTAGATACTTTTATATTTGCTAGTCTATTCTGTTTAGCTGAAGCTAAAAATTAAAGTACAAATAATTTGTTAAATGGGAGATCTTCTATAAAAATTCCTCATTTTGTATAGGATAAACATGAACTATAAATTCATTCATATTATGCTGATTGGCTGAAATTATTATAAAAAAGTCTCCCCTCAATCTACTTTCAGAATTACAGATACAAATTATTTGTTTAATACACAGTACAAATGATGTATGTGAAATCTTCTACAAACATTCCTCATTTTATATTTACCTCTTAAAAATGTGGATGCTATGGCAAATTCTTTTTTTTTGAATGGCTAAGCATTTTTTAAAGTAATTTTTCATTTATTAGTGTAAAACTTTAAAGTTCTGTTCTGATACAAGTCCCAATGAATTATAATTTGATACAAATGATGTTTGTGTAAACATTGAGGAATTTAAGAAAATTAACATAGATATTAATTAATAAGTAATTATTACCAGTTTGCTTTTTATAAAAGAAGAGTTTGTAGATACCAAAGGGGTAATCAAAATTAATGAAAATTATGTTAAAAAGAAATTTGTTAGATCGCATGGTAGTGGGATTTACAACTACCTATGCAATCAGTGCCTATCACCACTGATGTTGTTAGTTCGAATCTTATCAGGGCAAGGTGTACAACATTATGTGATAAAGTTTGTCAGTGAGTGGTTTTCTCTGGGTCCTCCGGTTTCCTCCACCAATAAAACTGACTGCCACGATAAAGCTGAAATAACAAACAAACAAAAACATAATTTGTTACATTTCGTGTTAAAATTATTAATATATATATATATATGGTTCCGTTATATGTTGCATATCATTAATGGACTGATCGATTGACCGAAGTTTGTCAAGGTAATAATGAATAGTTTTTGTCAATGGCTGATGCAATCGGTCAATTAAGTTCTCATCCATCAATTTTGGATCCATCACAAATCTGTCAACAATCAAACAGTTACAGTAGCCATTGCAAGAACTGTTACATACTGTTGTGCTTGACTGCTCACTCTACTGGATTTGTTACAGGCACTTTAATAAAAAATGACGGGGCTAATCTAGTTTTATAGACTGCAACTTCTACCCAAAAAGGGAGATAACTCATTTTATTTACATTGCTCATGTTAAAAACTCTTCCAAATTAAAGGACAATCAACAAAGCAATGATGTAATCTAGGTATGTTTTATATTAGAGGGTTACCACCAGAGAGGACCAACACATCCAACTGAGGATACAGACAGACCCTACCCAGAGGGCTTCCATCAGAGAAGACCAACACATCCAACTGAGGATACCGACAGACCCTACCCAGAGGGCTTCCATCAGAGAGGACCAACACATCCAACTGAGGAGGATACAGACAGACCCTACCCAGAGGGTTTCCATCAGAGAGGACCAACACATCCAACAGAGGAAGATACAGACAGACCCTGCTCAGAGGGCTTCCATCAGAGAGGACCAAAACATCCAACAGAGGAGGATACAGACAGACCCTACTCAGAGGGCTTCCATCAGATGAGACGACCACCAAACCACAGGAAATCAAAAGAGAAAACCGACAGAAACACTACATCAGAGAGGAACCAGCAGCGGCAGACCAGAGAGTATCAAACAGCTGAGCAAAATACATCAATAAAGGTGAAATATTGTAAAACAACTTACTTAATTAGGTGATTTATTGTAAAAACATCTTAATTACCGGTAGTTAATTTATTGTAAACACAACTGAATTAATAAAAATTCTATAATTCAGAAGGAAAGGATTTAAAACAACAACAACAAAAAATGAAACGAAAACAACATACTTGTATATAATGAATAGGGAAAACTTCAATGTATCCAAACTCTTTATTTCTGAGCCTGTGTTTTATATCCTGACAATACTTAATTATTTTTTTATTTAAACTTAAGCTAAACTTAGATAAGTCCATTTCATAGAAACTTGCCTAAACCGAACCTCATTGAGACCACCTTTTCAGTTCAGAAGAGACATGTGTTCAGTTGTACAGGTTAAATTAACAAAGCTATCTTACTTTGAATCTTGATTTAAAGTTAGGTTTATACAGGATTCCGGTTTATTCAGGGTTTGGTTAAGACATGTGTGTATATATAATATACTGTATGTACATTGTCTGACAATATAATATTTATTTGTATGAGCTTTAGAAATGGGAATGAAAGCAAGTTTCTGGTGAGTACAAAAGTATCATCTCCTTTTGACCATTGGGATATGTATTCATCGTCATGGTCAATTTCTGATAAAGTTTGTGTGTAGCTTATATTTTGGATATACAATGGAATCTGTGCGATCTGACACCTGAGTTTTCCGACATCCTGTGACTTCCGATAAGAATTTCAGGTCCCAAAATAGTTCTTTAACATTCTTTGTTAAAAAAACCTTGAGTATTCCGCAACCTGTCACTTCCGACATCTGACACTGTTTTACAGTCCCAGTGTTATTAATTACCTTTAATTAATCCTGTATTATCCGACCCTTTAATCTGTTAATTAATAAATTATCACCCATCTTTGTGTATCATTAAATATAAACCATTAACAAATTGACCAGCTAAGCTCACTAATAAATTGTTATTTTAACTAATTAGGCAGGTAATTAGAGGCTCATTAGTAATGGTTAAAAGTAAGTTTAAAAAGAATATATATGTAATAATTAAAATTTACAGTTAACTGTTTTCACTTTTTTTGTAAAGGACATGGCTACAACCATTATCTGATATATTATGAAATTATTCTAGGCTTGTGTACACAAATAAATTATGATTTGAATTTATTGGTTAGAGACTCATTAATAAGGGTTAAAGTAAGTTTACCAAGAATATAATAATTAAAATTTTACAGATAACTGTTTTCACTTTCTTTGTATATATATACGTAAAGGATATGGCTACAACATGATAGGTAGATTGCTCTATGTCTATTCACCTAACAAAGATTCTGTCTGCAGTAAAAGAGGGACAACAGAAATATTGTGAAACTGTTTACTCGCGTAGTGGCATAAATCACATGTGGATTTTGAAAAATTCTAAAGATCTTTTGGATAACCTGAAATCAAGATCTTTCTCTCAGGTATCCTCCATCAAAACCTTTGATTTTTCAACTCTATATACCACCCTACCGCATGACAAATTAAAAACCCGCTTAAAAGAAACAATTCATAAAGCTTTTAGTTATAGAAACTATGGCTCAAAATTTGTTGTGTTAGGCTACAATTCCACATATTTTTCAAACAAAATTCATAAAGGTAAAACATGCTACTCCGAGGAACAAGTGATCAGTATGCTGGAGTTCCTCATCGATAACATATTTGTCTCCTTTGGAGGGACACTGTTTCAGCAGGTCGTCGGCATACCAATGGGTACGAATTGTGCCCCTCTTCTAGCCGATTTATTTTTATACTCATATGAGTCGGAGTTTCTTCAAAAGCTTGTAAAAGATAAGAAGATTCATGAGGCTAGAGCCTTTAATTTCACATACAGGTATATTGATGACGTTTTATCTATCAATAATTCTAGATTTGCAGAATTTCTTCCATTGATATATCCTCCAGAGCTGGAAGTTAAAGAGACCACCGATACAGCTTCGTCCGCATCATTTTTGGACTTATACCTCGAATTTGACGACAGTGGTCAACTCAGTACTAAAATTTATGATAAGCGGGACGACTTCAATTTTAAAATCATAAATTTTCCAAATATGTGCAGCAATATACCAGCTTCTCCTGCATATGGTGTTTACATCTCGCAATTGATTCGCTATGCAAGGGGCAGTAGCAATTATTCTGATTTCCTGAAACGTCATCTTCATCTGAGAAACAGGCTACTGGACCAGGGCTATAAAAAGATTCGCCTTATTCGATCTCTTAAAAAGTTTATATTCCGATACCAATATCTTGTCGAAATATATTCCGTCTCTGCAGAAAAAATTATAAGCGATGCATTTTCATATAGTGAAAATGTATAAAGATAAAGAGTCAAATATGTCAAGAATTTTTTTGTCAATGTGTGACGTAAAAATATTTTTGACATTTACGTCACCGAATATGGTACTGCTTTGACAACTATTTTACCTATTTTGTTCCTGTATTTAAATACTGTTACAGTGACAGCCGGAACCTTTGAACCGTAATGAGAGCGGGAGGTTTGGCGCCTTAAAATCTGATTCAACCCACCATTTCTTTAGAAATGCCTGTACCAAGTCAGGGTCATTACGGTTTTCACAGTTTTCCGGTTGTTGACTGATTTTGTCTGTTTATATAATTATGAGTTTTGACTTTCCCTTTGTAAGATTGTTCGGAGTTCGGTAATTTTGTTATTACCTTTATTTATGTAAATTGTGTTCTAATTGTTCCATCTTGCTGTTGGAGAGGATTTGTATAGGCATAGCCTGTTATCCAATCCTATTGATTTATCAATAAAATATTTGAAATGATATGGCTACAACCAACAATTATCTGATCAGATTATGAAATTGTTCTAAATATATTGTGTATAAATTAAATATTAAATGTATTTTCATCTACATTGTATACAATCCGTTTACATTGTAGTTCCAATTATCTAACCATCCTACATAATCAAACATACACTATTTCTTCTCTTGTTAAAATTAGGCAAATTTCTTTTAACTAAAAAGAAAACCTGAGTTTTCCGACACCCTGTACAATCCGACACATTTCTCTGGTCCCTTGGTGTGTCGGATTAGACAGGTTCCACAGCATTGACAAATAGTTATTCATTTTCTGTATAATTGTGTTGAGTTGCAGGCTGAAATGGTGTATGACCAATTCCAACATACAGTCGACTATTATATATTCCATACAATTGAACACTGATACTATATAGATATTTTTGTCTCTATGCTTATTAATGTCAAGCAGTTGCTTTCTTCTTCCTTTCATAGTCTTTTCATTAATGTTCTGTATTTCACACATAACTTTATTTCTTCTTTTTTTTGTAGACTTGATGCACTAAGAGCAGGAATATTGCAGCAAAGAAGTATTTTCATGAAACTTGTGTATTCTATTGGTGAAGAACTCATGTTGACATGAACTGTGGTATTTATTTTTTAATGGTTTATGGTCTTCTTTTCTCTAGCTCTTTTTATAGAGTATACAGTTGAGATATGTACCTACATTTGGTGCATTAAAATTTTGCTTACAATCCCAAGGACCCTGGTGGCTCAATGAGTTAGGTAGTTGGATTACCTAACAACTCATACAAGCCTATCACCAATACGGCGTGGGTTCGGACCCGGCTTTGTAAATTACAAAAAGGGTGCACTCGTCTCACAGCCGCAAGTGATAAAGTTTACCAGTTGCTTGCCCATGGTCGGTGGTTCTCTCACAGTACTAAGGCTTCTTCCACCACTAAAACTGGTTGCCATGATATAGCTGAAATATTGCTGAAAGTGGCATTAAACACCAAAGATCAATCAATCAATCAATCAATCTACTATCCCGACCATTTTCGTAATTGTCTAAATCCCACAATAATAGACCCTCTCACTGTGGATAGGCTTGCCTGTGCTCGTAAACATGTAATTCCACATTTCCTCTATTTTTATGCAAACTGTCCTATGTAAATTTTAATCAGTTCTGAAATTTAAAAGATAGTCACTAAATTATCCTTGAAATGCCAATTTATATGACAAAAAATTAGAGTTACCTCCCATTAACTAGTACAGATTTTTGACACATAAACTTGGGAGTCTTAAGAAAGATGGATTTTTTATCTGTGTTAACTATATATCAATATTTTATACTTTGAATTAAACACATTGAGCATTCAATTTCTTTTGCAGGAAAAGGGTGAAAAAGGGGGGTGGGGCCATGACGTTTAAGATAACGAAGTAAGAGAGGATAATCCATTAGTTATAGCAAACAATTTCTTGAACTGAAATTGAAATAAAAAACATTTGGATAAAATTTAGAAAATAAACTGGCTTTTATATTTAAGATAATTTAAATGAATACATCTGTAAGACATTCACCATTTCAGTTGTACCTTAATCGAGTGCTGAGGATCTTAGTTATTATATTTTGATATAAAGAAAAGCTTTTCCGAGTTTGATTCTAAAATTATACATTCAAACAGGTGTTTAAAGCTAGCAAACATGTCCCCCTATCATGCAAAGTTCAGTGAAAAGCTAATTTTTCTGAAAGTTTTAAAAACAATAATAGCTATTATATATCTCTTATTGGTTTCATATTTTTGTATTGCAGAGATTGCATATAGGCCTTTAAAGAAATGATATGGAAAATAGTCTTCTATGTGATTTTATAGTAAAAATGATTCATTCAAAATGCCGTTTTAGCCCATTCTTATACAACTACTTTGGCTTTAATCCCATTTTCATAGTAATTTTTAGAATATTTCTTTAAAGTAAAACAAACTAATTTGCTATATTCTCATAGAAAAGATAATAGTTAGTAGGTATATTTAGAAATACAGCTTAATTGTTTATTGGAAATAATATTACAGTGTCATAATATGCCAGTAAATGTCTTTTGTCTACAAATTTACTGCAATAAATGACTTAGATCGAAACTTTGGTAAAACATATCTCGAAAACTACATAATCGATCATTTAGAAATTTTGCATGCTTGTTAACTATATTTATTTGTATCCATTAATGAAAAAGAAGAAATGATGTCTAAGTAATAAAGTTTTTATTGATCTCTGAAATATGATTTCCATTCATTATGCACAAAATGAACGTGGCCCTCACTAAATATGCTACATCACATCGTTGTAGAATTGCTCTCAATTTGTCTGAAGATGTTTGTTTTTCATATTTTTCATTATTTTTCAGCACCAACAGCTAAAAAAAACCAGCCTTCTACCACCATAGATACCATGACAGACAACAGGCCCACACAAGTAGACCAAGACCTACTAACAATCAACAGACAGAAAACATATAAGAAAGGGGATCAATGGGCCACATAGGTTGTTTTTATTGAAACTTTAATTGAACTTTAAAGAGCACATTAGAGGAAATCAATAGATCTGACAGATTCTACACCAGTGGAAACCCAGTACAAGATGACATACTAGTACAATGTATATCAGAGAGTTACCATAACAGGAGACCAACAAATATTACACCAGAGAATAACAAAACAAGAAGACCAAAAGACTGACACAAGAGAGTTAACAGAACTTAGTTCAGAGGCTAACCAACAGACTGGTGCTAGAGAGTTACCAACATATCTTAAATCAGAGGCTAATCAACAAGAGAGTTAACAACAGATCTTAGATCAGAGGCTAGCCAACAGACTGGCACCAGAGAGTTACCAACATATCTTAAATCAGAGGCTAACCAACAGACTGGTGCTAGAGAGTTACCAACATATCTTAAATCAGAGGCTAATCAACAAGAGAGTTAACAACATATCTTAGATCAGAGGTTAGCCAACAGACTAACACAAGAGAGTTACCAACATATCTTAGATCAGAGGCTAACCAACAGACTGGAACAATAGAGTTATCAAAAGACCTTAGATCAGAGGCTAACCAGCAGACTGACACAAGAGAGTTGCTAACATATCTTAGACCAGAGGCTAACCAACAGACTAGCACCAGAGAGTTATCAACAGATGTTAGACCAGAGGCTAATCAACAAACTGGCACCAGAGAGTTATCAAAAGATCTTAGATCAGAGGCTAACCAGTGGACTGACACAAGAGAGTTGCTAACATATCCTAGACCAGAGGCTAACCAACATATCTTAGATCAGAAGCTAACCAACAGACTGGCACCAGAGAGTTATCAAAAGATCTTAGATCAGAGGCTAACTAACAGACTGGCACCAGAGAGTTACCAACATATCTTAGATCAGAGGCTAACCAACAGACTGGCACCAGAGAGTTACAAACAGATCTTAGATCAGAAGCTAACAAACAGACTAGCACCAGAGTTACCAACATATCTTACATCAGAGGCTAACCAACAGACTGGCACAAGAGAGTTACCAACATATCTTAGATCAGAGGCTAGCCAACAGACTGGCACAAGAGAGTTACCAGCATATCTTAGATCAGAGGCTAACCAGCAGACTGACACCAGAGAGTTACCAACATATCTTAGATCAGAGGCTAGCCAACAGACTGGCACAAGAAAGTATCCAATATATCTTAGGTCAGAAGCTAGCCAACAGATTGGCACAAGAAAGTACCCAACATATCTTAGATCAGAGGCTAACCAACAGACTGGCACAAGAGAGTTACCAGCATATCTTAGATCAGAGGCTAACCAACAGACTGGCACAAGAGAGTTACCAGCATATCTTAGATCAGAGGCTAACCAACAGACTGGCACAAGAGAATTGACAACAGATCTTAGATCAGAGGCTAATCAACAGAATGGCACAAGATAGTTGACAACAGATGTTAGATCAGAGGTTAGACCAACAGACTGGCAAAAGAGAGTTAACAACAGATCTTAGATCAGAGGCTAACCAACAGCCTGGCACCAGAGAGTTACCAGCATATCTTAGATCAGAGGCTAACCAGCAGACTGGCAACAGAGAGTTACCAACATATCTTAGATCAGAGGCTAACCAACAGACTGACACCAGAGAGTTACCAACATATCTTAGATCAGAGGCTAAACAACAGACAGGCACCAGAGAGTTACAAACAGATCTTGGATCAGAGGATAACCAACAGACTGGCACAAGAGAATTACCAACAGATTTTAGATCAGAGGCTGGACCAACAGACTGGCACAAGAGAGTTGCCAACATATATTAGATCAGAGGCTAATAAACAGCCTGGCACCAAAGAGGTGCAAACATCTTAGATCAGAGGCTAGTCAATAGACTGGCAAAGAGAGTTGACAACATATCTTAGATCAGGGGCTAACCAATAGACTGGCACAAGAGAGTTACCAACATATCGCAGATTAGAGGCTAATCAACAGACTAACACAAGAGAGTTAACAACAGATCTTAGATCAGAGGCTAACCAACAGACTGGTGCAAGAGAATTACAAACAGATCTTAGATCAGAGGCTAGCCAACAGACTGGCACAAGAGAGTTACCAACATATCTTAGATCAGAGGCTAACCAACAGAATGGTACAAGAGAGTTACAAACAGATCTTAGATGAGAGGCTAACCAACGGACTGGCACCAGAAAGTTACCAACAGATCTTAGATCAGGGGCTAATCAACAGACTGGCACCAGAGAGTTACCAACATATCATAGATCAGAGGCTAACCAACAGACTGGCACAAGAGAGTTACCAACAGATCTTAGATGAGAGGCTAATCAACAGACTGACACAAGAGAGTTGACAACAGATCTTAGATCAGAGGTTAATCAACAGACTGGCACAAGAGAGTTAACAACAGATCTTAGATGAGAGGCTAGTCAACAGACTGACACCAGAGAGTTACAAACAGATCTTAGATCAGAGGTTAATCATCAGACTGACACCAGAGAATTACAAGCAGATCTTAGATCAGAGGCGAATCAACAGACTGGCACGATAGAGTTACAAGCAGATCGTAGATCAGAGGCTAACCAACAGACTGATACCAGAGAGTTACCAGCATATCTTAGATCATAGACTAATCAACAGACTGACACCAGAGAATTACAAGCAGATCTTAGATCAGAGGCTAATCAACAGACTGACACTGTGAGTTACCAGCATATCTTAGATCAGAGGCTAATCAACAGACTGACACCAGAGAATTACAAGCAGATCTTAGATCAGAGGCTAATCAACAGACTGGCACCAGAGAGTTACAAGCAGATCTTAGATCAGAGGCAAACCAACAGACTGATACCAGAGAGTTACCAGCATATCTTAGATCAGAGGCTAACCAACAGACTGGCACCAGAGAGTTACAAGCAGATCTTAGATCAGAGGTTAATCAACAGACAGACACCAGAGAATTACAAGCAGATCTTAGATCAGAGGCTAATCAACAGACTGGCATGAGAGAGTTACAAGCAGATCTTAGATCAGAGGCTAACCAACAGACTGATACCAGAGAGTTACCAGCATATCTTAGATCAGAGGCTAATCAACAGGCTGACACCAGAGAATTACAAGCAGATCTTAGATCAGAGGCTAATCAACAGACTGGCACCAGAGAGTTACAAGCAGATCTTAAATCAGAGGCTAATCAGCAGACTGATACCAGAGAGTTACCAGCATATCTTAGATCAGAGGCTAACCAACAAACTGGCACCAGAGAGTTACAAGCAGATCTTAGATCAGAAGCTAATCAACAGACTGACACCAGAGAATTACAAGCAGATCTTAGATCAGAGGCTAATCAACAGACTGACGCCAGAGAATTACAAGCAGATCTTAGATCAGAGGCTAACCAACAGACTGGCACCAGAGAGTTACCATCATATCTTAGATCAGAGGCTAATCAACAGACTGACACCAGAGAGTTACAAGCAGATCTTAGATCAGAGGCTAACCAACAGACTGGCACCAGAGAGTTACCATCATATCTTAGATCAGAGGCTAATCAACAGACTGACACCAGAGAATTACAAGCAGATCTTAGATCAGAGGCTAATCAACAGACTGACACCAGAGAATTACAAGCAGATCTGGCACAAGAGAGTTAACTACAGATCTTAGATCAGAGACTAATCAACAGACTGGCACAAGAGAGTTAACAACAGATCTTAGATGAGAGGCTAATCAACAGACTGGAACCAGAGAGTTACAAACAGATCTTAGATCAGAGGCTAATCAACAGACTGACACCAGAGAGTTACAAACAGATCTTAGATCAGAGGTTAATCAACAGACTGACACCAGAGATTTACAAGCATATCTTAGATCAGAGGGTAACCAGCAGACCCCACACTAGAACAAAATACATCAATAAAGGTAATTTGTTGTATAATCTAATTAATCAGTGTTTTTAGTATTTAAATGGGAAGGATTTTATGGAAAGATGGTTAACAATTCCAACAATATCAACAAAATGAAGAATCACCTCTCATCTTAACTCACTGAACACAAAAAAGACCATGACAGATGATGTTGTAAATCCAGGTCCTGGCTTGGGACAGGCACAAAAAGGTGGTGGAGTTAAATCGGTTAATGGGACACCCCCAACTCTTGATTTGAACAGTGATGATCACAAAATCAACAATAACCTCACCTTTGAATGTACATAAAAACATCCAAGGTGTGAAACAGACACAAGAAAATTTTGAAGATACCAAAAGGATAATCATAAGTCAGAAATCAAAAGACAGACAATACAATGGTCAAAAGAAAAAGGACAAACAATGTTTAACATTTAGAAAATAGTCAAAATAGAAATGACATACTGTTCACTCAATTCACTTTTAAAATATATTCCATATCTAGGAGGTTAAAGCATTTTATTTTTGAAAAAAAATATGCATATATATTTAATCTTAATAAAATCCTGTACTGAAACATTTTATTTATCAAGAAATTAGATATAGTTTTGACTCATATAGTATTGTTAGTATAGAAGGATTTTAAGTAGTGAAATAGATGTACTATAAAAAGCTTCAACCATCTGTAAATTAAAGTTTCTAAACTTTTACCCCTATTGTGAAAAAGTAGAAAATGAACATTTAAAACCTTAGAAGAATAATTTTATTACTTTTTAGGGGAAATCAGTGTTACTGTGCACATCTTGTTTCAATTAATAGTACATTTATATAATATCTAAGATGAGTAAAATATTCAAAGTTTTTTTTTAATTCGTCAGCAATCTGTAAATTAAATTATCTGAACTTATTCCCCAAATGTAGATAATGCAGATTATGAATATTGAAAATCTTACAAATATTGAAATACCAGTATACCTGAAATTTACAAATATTCAAATACCAGTATACCTGAAGTTTACAAATATTCAAATACCTGAAATTTACAAATATTCAAATACCTGAAATTTACAAATATTCAAATACCAGTACAAAAAATGTATACCTGAAATTTACAAGAATTTGTTTAGATTTCTCATTTCATGTTTGAATAAAATGTATTTATTGCTACTATTAAACAAAAAAATATTTCCTTTTATAGATACTAACTATAAAGTTGAGGAGCAAAAATACTTTCTGATGAATATATAGCATTATCATAGAGTTGACATGTCTAAAATAACATAAAATGGTGGACGAAAAATGTAGTTTTTATTTTTTGCTTCTTTTTGCTGCCTTTAAACCCAGAATTCACAAGAAGGACATTTGTCAGATCTAGAACTAAAATATGTTATGGTTTCCTTTGTTTCAGGCTCTCTTACAAATGTTTGTAAAATAAATATTCATATATAATTTTTTTGAGGGGGATCCGTCGTGGCCGAGATCTAATGGTTGTTTGATTTACAACTACCTGTGCAATCAGTCAGTGCCTATCACCACAAAAGTTGTGAGTTTGAACCCCGTCCATGGCCAGGTGTACTTGATGCAATATTATCTGATAACATTTGTCAGTGACTTGCAATAGGTCAATGGTTTTCTCTGGGTACTCTAGTTTCATTTACCAATAAAACTACCACCACGGTATAACTGAAATATTGTTGAAAGTGGCATAAAACACCATAAACATAAACCAAATCTAAGAAAATTTAATAAGTTTGATAAGTCCTTCTCAGAAAAAAATTAAACTTTTCTGTTAAAACTGCCGAGCTAGTCGATTTAAATTTTCTTATACTCATAATAAGCATAAATGATACAAGTTGTCTTGCTCAATCATTATTCACATGCCTGGTTACCTGCATGGTTCTTAGTACAATTTCCAAACCGAAATGGTCAAAACATTTTGCATATGATTATAACTTTTTTGCTCATTTAGTTAACAAATTAGAATAAAATACAGTCAAAGCTGCCTTCAAGGGCCCCTCTATATAACAAATCACTGCCTTTAAAGGATAGTCTCATTTTTCCCATTAATGAATAGAGCATATAATTTTAGCCTGTATATAAAGGGGAACTGCTCATAAAGGCCACATTTTCAGGTTCCCCTGAGTGGCCTTTATATGGTTTATAGTTATATGGTTACCAGTTTGACATGGTATGATATCTATTATCACATGGTATGATATCTATTATCACATCGTATGATATCTATTATCACATCGTATGATATCTATTATCACATTGTATGATATCTATTATCAAGCAGCTAGCGTGATATTAACATAATATCACTGTTTTTTAATGTGAGGTTTTAATGATGTCGCTGATGTCCTCTATAAACATGT
The DNA here is from genome assembly GCA_963680875.1 of Bathymodiolus brooksi. NCBI lineage: Eukaryota > Metazoa > Mollusca > Bivalvia > Mytilida > Modiolidae > Bathymodiolus > Bathymodiolus brooksi. Next base: position 23,577,944 of record OY804586.1, read on the forward strand.
TATCGTTGGTATGTTTTGCTTGAAATTGACTTCTCATCGTTTCCCACATCTCAGGTTTCACCTCCGACATGATATTGCTATGAGAAATCCATTCTTGCAAAGCAAATCATATAGTATATATTTACATTTCTTTAATTAAAATTATGTTAAAAATATAAACTGTTATATAATTTATTACGCTTTGTGTTAAAATTTAAGAGTGAGTGAGTGGTTGTTGTTTAAGACCAACTCTGCAATTATTTTCTAAGCCGTCACCAATCGGGCAGCAATCATTCAGTCAAATAGTCATGGTTACTGTCCCAAGGACTGTATGTATGATTGTAGACCAGATAAAAAATTGAAGACTCGAGGGATTAGTTGTTATTATTGATGTAAAATAGTTTTGAAATTTAAAGAAAATGCATAAATTTTATGATAACAATTATATTACAGGGCAAATGTAATATCTAGAATGGACAGATTTAATGGTATAAATTTATTGGATGAACCGTGTTATCTCCCCTTGGACATGTAATAGTAAAACACAGGATGAACAGTGTTATCTCCCCTTGGACAGATGTAATGGTAAAACACAGGATGAACAGAGCTACCTCCACTTGAACAGATGTAATGGGAAAAGATCACATGATGTACAGAGTTATCTTCACTTGGTTTAAGAACTTTTGTTTTGAATGTATCAGTTATTTGTGATATTTTATTACTCTGGTGTATATTTTGTAAAAATATTTAAACCTTTGAGACTTATTCTAGTTCAATATTTGAATGAGAAATTTGACACACATGAAATGTTTTAATTAAAGGCAAGCATAATTTCTACAACAATTTCTCAATTTTTACTAGGAGTACAAAATAACAAAACTAATTATGCCTTATGGATCTTCTTTTTAAATTGGAAGATCACATTTCTACTTTTTACATCTATAAAATGTTTGTCTCATTTGGGTTGAATTAATTGATTGCTTCTTAATTTTGTAAAATAAAAATGTAATGATGAAGTTGATGTGAAAAAAAGCAACATTTTTATATGTATTAGTAATGGTAAAAATATATACTGTCTGCTATTTGTTCACTACTATCAGATGTCCTTATGAACAGATAATGTGGTTAGAATGTCTACTTTAAAAAGAAGTGAATCATAGATGATTTGTTATGGTTTTCTATATACTATATCTCACCTTATTATGCATTACATGCCTTGCATGTTCTTGGGTTTGGAAATAACCTCCTATATTAAAACAGTATAGCTCAACACTAGATATAATTTCACTGAGGTGTACTTTTCCCACTCACTACATAACCCTCCTCCTATATTAAAACGGTATAGCTCAGCACTAGATATTATTTCACTGAGGTGTACTTTTCCCACTCACTACATAACCCTCCTCCTATATTAAAACGGTATAGCTCAGCACTAGATATTATTTCACTGAGGTGTACTTTTCCCACTCACTACATAACCCTCCTCCTATATTAAAACGGTATAGCTCAACACTAGATATAATTTCACTGAGGTGTACTTTTCCCACTCACTACATAACCCTCCTCCTATATTAAAACAGTATAGCTCAACACTAGATATAATTTCACTGAGGTGTACTTTTCCCACTCACTACATAACCCTCCTCCTATATTAAAATGGTATAGCTCAACACTAGATATAATTTCACTGAGGTGTACTTTTCCCACTCACTACATAACCCTCCTCCTATATTAAAATGGTATAGCTCAACACTAGATATAATTTCACTGAGGTGTACTTTTCCCACTCACTACATAACCCTCCTCCTATATTAAAATGGTATAGCTCAACACTAGATATAATTTCACTGAGGTGTACTTTTCCCACTCACTACATAACCCTCCTCCTATATTAAAATGGTATAGCTCAACACTAGATATAATTTCACTGAGGTGTACTTTTCCCACTCACTACATAACCCTCCTCCTATATTAAAATGGTATAGCTCAACACTAGATATAATTTCACTGAGGTGTACTTTTCCCACTCACTACATAACCCTCCTCCTATATTAAAACGGTATAGCTCAACACTAGATATAATTTCACTGAGGTGTACTTTTCCCACTCACTACATAACCCTCCCCCTATATTAAAATGGTATAGCTCAACACTAGATATAATTTCACTGAGGTGTACTTTTCCCACTCACTACATAACCCACCTCCTATATTAAAACAGTATAGCTCAACACTAGATATAATTTCACTGAGGTGTACTTTTCCCACTCACTACATAACCCTCCTCCTATATTAAAACAGTATAACTCAACACTAGATATAATTTCACTGAGGTGTACTTTTCCCACTCACTACATAACCCTCCTCCTATATTAAAACAGTATAGCTCAACACTAGATATAATTTCACTGAGGTGTACTTTTCCCACTCACTACATAACCCTCCTCCTATATTAAAACAGTATAACTCAACACTAGATATAATTTCACTGAGGTGTACTTTTCCCACTCACTACATAACCCTCCTCCTATATTAAAACAGTATAGCTCAACACTAGATATAATTTCACTGAGGTGTACTTTTCCCACTCACTACATAACCCTCCTCCTATATTAAAACGGTATAGCTCAGCACTAGATATTATTTCACTGAGGTGTACTTTTCCCACTCACTACATAACCCTCCTCCTATATTAAAATGGTATAGCTCAGCACTAGATATTATTTCACTGAGGTGTACTTTTCCCACTCACTACATAACCCTCCTCCTATATTAAAACGGTATAGCTCAACACTAGATATAATTTCACTGAGGTGTACTTTTCCCACTCACTACATAACCCTCCTCCTATATTAAAACAGTATAGCTCAACACTAGATATAATTTCACTGAGGTGTACTTTTCCCACTCACTACCTAACCCTCCTCCTATATTAAAATGGTATAGCTCAACACTAGATATAATTTCACTGAGGTGTACTTTTCCCACTCACTACATAACTCTCCTATATTAAAACAGTATAGCTCAACACATCTAATGTCACCGAGCTCTATTTCTTCTCTTGACACAGTATACCAGTTAAATGTTAACATACTAACTGTTTACAAAATCACAATTAATACATGTATGGTTCATAGTGTATTTTGGTTGAGATTGTTCTTACCACAAAATTTGTTCATTGATATGAAAACTGATTACCAAGCTCTCTGTTGTATGACTATGAATAGTGCCATGTTATATTAAAAGTTGATTTGTGATTGGTTGTTTTTAATTATCATACTGTTGAATCATTAGAGTGATTGGTTGTTTTTAATTATCATACTGTTGGATTATTAGAGTGATTGGTTGTTTTTAATTATCACACTGTTGGATTATTAGAGTGATTGGTTGTTTTTAATTATCATACTGTTGAATCATTAGAGTGATTGGTTGTTTTTAATTATCATACTGTTGGATTATTAGAGTGATTGGTTGTTTTTAATTATCATACTGTTGAATCATTAGAGTGATTGGTTGTTTTTAATTATCATACTGTTGGATTATTAGAGTGATTGGTTGTTTTTAATTATCATACTGTTGAATCATTAGAGTGATTGGTTGTTTTTAATTATTATACTGTTGGATTATTAGAGTGATTGGTTGTTTTTAATTATCATACTGTTGAATCATTAGAGTGATTGGTTGTTTTTAATTATCATACTGTTGAATCATTAGAGTGATTGGTTGTTTTTAATTATCATACTGTCGGATTATTAGAGTGATTGGTTGTTTTTAATTATCATACTGTTGAATCATTAGAGTGATTGGTTGTTTTTAATTATCATACTGTTGGATTATTAGAGTGATTGGTTGTTTTTAATCATCATACTGTTGAATCATTAGAGTGATTGGTTGTTTTTAATTATCATACTGTTGAATCATTAGAGTGATTGGTTGTTTTTAATTATCATACTGTTGGATTATTAGAGTGATTGGTTGTTTTTAATTATCATACTGTTGGATTATTAGAGTAATTGGTTGTTTTTAATTATCATACTGTTGAATCATTAGAGTGATTGGTTGTTTTTAATTATCATACTGTTGGATTATTAGAGTAATTGGTTGTTTTTAATTATCATACTGTTGAATCATTAGAGTGATTGGTTGTTTTTAATTATCATACTGTTGGATTATTAGAGTAATTGGTTGTTTTTAATTATCATACTGTTGAATCATTAGAGTGATTGGTTGTTTTTAATTATCATACTGTTGGATTATTAGAGTGATTGGTTGTTTTTAATTATCATACTGTTGAATCATTATAGTGATTGGTTGTTTTTAATTATTATACTGTTGGATTATTAGAGTGATTGGCTGTTTTTAATTATTATACTGTTGGATTATTAGAGTGATTGGTTGTTTTTAATTATTATACTGTTGGATTATTAGAGTGATTGGTTGTTTTTAATTATCATACTGTTGAATCATTAGAGTGATTGGTTGTTTTTAATTATCATACTGTTGGATTATTAGAGTGATTGGTTGTTTTTAATTATCATACTGTTGGATTATTAGAGTGATTGGTTGTTTTTAATTATCATACTGTTGAATCATTAGAGTGATTGGTTGTTTTTAATTATTATACTGTTGAATCATTAGAGTGATTGGTTGTTTTTAATTATCATACTGTTGAATCATTAGAGTGATTGGTTGTTTTTAATTATCATACTGTTGGATTATTAGAGTGATTGGTTGTTTTTAATTATCATACTGTTGGATTATTAGAGTAATTGGTTGTTTTTAATTATCATACTGTTGAATCATTAGAGTGATTGGTTTTTTTTAATTATCATACTGTTGGATTATTAGAGTGATTGGTTGTTTTTCTAATTATCATACTGTTGAATCATTAGAGTGATTGGTTGTTTTTAATTATCATACTGTTGGATTATTAGAGTAATTGGTTGTTTTTAATTATCATACTGTTGAATCATTAGAGTGATTGGTTGTTTTTAATTATCATACTGTTGGATTATTAGAGTGATTGGTTGTTTTTAATTATCATACTGTTGAATCATTAGAGTGATTGGTTGTTTTTAATTATCATACTGTTGAATCATTAGAGTGATTGGTTGTTTTTAATTATCATACTGTTGAATCATTAGAGTGATTGGTTGTTTTTAATTATCATACTGTTGGATTATTAGAGTGAATGGTTGTTTTTAATTATCATACTGTTGAATCATTAGAGTGATTGGTTGTTTTTAATTATCATACTGTTGAATCATTAGAGTGATTGGTTGTTTTTAATTATCATACTGTTGAATCATTAGAGTGATTGGTTGTTTTTAATTATCATACTGTTGAATCATTAGAGTGATTGGTTGTTTTTAATTATCATACTGTTGGATTATTAGAGTGATTGGTTGTTTTTAATTATCATACTGTTGGATTATTAGAGTGATTGGTTGTTTTTAATTATCATACTGTTGAATCATTAGAGTGATTGGTTGTTTTTAATTATCATACTGTTGGATTATTAGAGTGATTGGTTGTTTTTAATTATCATACTGTTGAATCATTAGAGTGATTGGTTGTTTTTAATTATCATACTGTTGGATTATTAGAGTAATTGGTTGTTTTTAATTATCATACTGTTGAATCATTAGAGTGATTGGTTGTTTTTAATTATCATACTGTTGGATTATTAGAGTGATTGGTTGTTTTTAATTATCATACTGTTGAATCATTAGAGTGATTGGTTGTTTTTAATTATTATACTGTTGGATTATTAGAGTGATTGGTTGTTTTTAATTATCATACTGTTGAATCATTAGAGTGATTGGTTGTTTTTAATTATCATACTGTTGAATCATTAGAGTGATTGGTTGTTTTTAATTATCATACTGTCGGATTATTAGAGTGATTGGTTGTTTTTAATTATCATACTGTTGAATCATTAGAGTGATTGGTTGTTTTTAATTATCATACTGTTGGATTATTAGAGTGATTGGTTGTTTTTAATCATCATACTGTTGAATCATTAGAGTGATTGGTTGTTTTTAATTATCATACTGTTGAATCATTAGAGTGATTGGTTGTTTTTAATTATCATACTGTTGGATTATTAGAGTGATTGGTTGTTTTTAATTATCATACTGTTGGATTATTAGAGTAATTGGTTGTTTTTAATTATCATACTGTTGAATCATTAGAGTGATTGGTTGTTTTTAATTATCATACTGTTGGATTATTAGAGTGATTGGTTGTTTTTCTAATTATCATACTGTTGAATCATTAGAGTGATTGGTTGTTTTTAATTATCATACTGTTGGATTATTAGAGTAATTGGTTGTTTTTAATTATCATACTGTTGAATCATTAGAGTGATTGGTTGTTTTTAATTATCATACTGTTGGATTATTAGAGTAATTGGTTGTTTTTAATTATCATACTGTTGAATCATTAGAGTGATTGGTTGTTTTTAATTATCATACTGTTGGATTATTAGAGTGATTGGTTGTTTTTAATTATCATACTGTTGAATCATTATAGTGATTGGTTGTTTTTAATTATTATACTGTTGGATTATTAGAGTGATTGGCTGTTTTTAATTATTATACTGTTGGATTATTAGAGTGATTGGTTGTTTTTAATTATTATACTGTTGGATTATTAGAGTGATTGGTTGTTTTTAATTATCATACTGTTGAATCATTAGAGTGATTGGTTGTTTTTAATTATCATACTGTTGGATTATTAGAGTGATTGGTTGTTTTTAATTATCATACTGTTGGATTATTAGAGTGATTGGTTGTTTTTAATTATCATACTGTTGAATCATTAGAGTGATTGGTTGTTTTTAATTATTATACTGTTGAATCATTAGAGTGATTGGTTGTTTTTAATTATCATACTGTTGAATCATTAGAGTGATTGGTTGTTTTTAATTATCATACTGTTGGATTATTAGAGTGATTGGTTGTTTTTAATTATCATACTGTTGGATTATTAGAGTAATTGGTTGTTTTTAATTATCATACTGTTGAATCATTAGAGTGATTGGTTTTTTTTAATTATCATACTGTTGGATTATTAGAGTGATTGGTTGTTTTTCTAATTATCATACTGTTGAATCATTAGAGTGATTGGTTGTTTTTAATTATCATACTGTTGGATTATTAGAGTAATTGGTTGTTTTTAATTATCATACTGTTGAATCATTAGAGTGATTGGTTGTTTTTAATTATCATACTGTTGGATTATTAGAGTGATTGGTTGTTTTTAATTATCATACTGTTGAATCATTAGAGTGATTGGTTGTTTTTAATTATCATACTGTTGAATCATTAGAGTGATTGGTTGTTTTTAATTATCATACTGTTGAATCATTAGAGTGATTGGTTGTTTTTAATTATCATACTGTTGGATTATTAGAGTGAATGGTTGTTTTTAATTATCATACTGTTGAATCATTAGAGTGATTGGTTGTTTTTAATTATCATACTGTTGGATCATTAGAGTGATTGGTTGTTTTTAATTATCATACTGTTGAATCATTAGAGTGATTGGTTGTTTTTAATTATCATACTGTTGAATCATTAGAGTGATTGGTTGTTTTTAATTATCATACTGTTGAATCATTAGAGTGATTGGTTGTTTTTAATTATCATACTCTTGGATTATTAGAGTGATTGGTTGTTTTTAATTATCATACTGTTGGATTATTAGAGTGATTGGTTGTTTTTAATTATCATACTGTTGAATCATTAGAGTGATTGGTTGTTTTTAATTATCATACTGTTGGATTATTAGAGTGATTGGTTGTTTTTAATTATCATACTGTTGAATCATTAGAGTGATTGGTTTGTTTTTAATTATCATACTGTTGGATTATTAGAGTAATTGGTTGTTTTTAATTATCATACTGTTGAATCATTAGAGTGATTGGTTGTTTTTAATTATCATACTGTTGGATTATTAGAGTGATTGGTTGTTTTTAATTATCATACTGTTGAATCATTATAGTGATTGGTTGTTTTTAATTATCATACTGTTGGATTATTAGAGTGATTGGTTGTTTTTAATTATCATACTGTTGGATTATTAGAGTGATTGGTTGTTTTTAATTATCATACTGTTGAATCATTAGAGTGATTGGTTGTTTTTAATTATCATACTGTTGGATTATTAGAGTGATTGGTTGTTTTTAATTATCATACTGTTGAATCATTAGAGTGATTGGTTGTTTTTAATTATCATACTGTTGGATTATTAGAGTGATTGGTTGTTTTTAATTATCATACTGTTGAATCATTAGAGTGATTGGTTGTTTTTAATTATCATACTGTTGAATCATTAGAGTGATTGGTTGTTTTTAATTATCATACTGTTGAATCATTAGAGTGATTGGTTGTTTTTAATTATCATACTGTTGGATTATTAGAGTGAATGGTTGTTTTTAATTATCATACTGTTGAATCATTAGAGTGATTGGTTGTTTTTAATTATCATACTGTTGGATCATTAGAGTGATTGGTTGTTTTTAATTATCATACTGTTGAATCATTAGAGTGATTGGTTGTTTTTAATTATCATACTGTTGAATCATTAGAGTGAATGGTTGTTTTTAATTATCATACTGTTGGATTATTAGAGTAATTGGTTGTTTTTAATTATCATACTGTTGAATCATTAGAGTGATTGGTTGTTTTTAATTATCATACTGTTGGATTATTAGAGTGATTGGTTGTTTTTAATTATCATACTGTTGAATCATTATAGTGATTGGTTGTTTTTAATTATCATACTGTTGGATTATTAGAGTGATTGGTTGTTTTTAATTATCATACTGTTGGATTATTAGAGTGATTGGTTGTTTTTAATTATCATACTGTTGAATCATTAGAGTGATTGGTTGTTTTTAATTATCATACTCTTGGATTATTAGAGTGATTGGTTGTTTTTAATTATCATACTGTTGGATTATTAGAGTGATTGGTTGTTTTTAATTATCATACTGTTGAATCATTAGAGTGATTGGTTGTTTTTAATTATCATACTGTTGGATTATTAGAGTGATTGGTTGTTTTTAATTATCATACTGTTGAATCATTAGAGTGATTGGTTGTTTTTAATTATCATACTGTTGGATTATTAGAGTAATTGGTTGTTTTTAATTATCATACTGTTGAATCATTAGAGTGATTGGTTGTTTTTAATTATCATACTGTTGGATTATTAGAGTGATTGGTTGTTTTTAATTATCATACTGTTGAATCATTATAGTGATTGGTTGTTTTTAATTATCATACTGTTGGATTATTAGAGTGATTGGTTGTTTTTAATTATCATACTGTTGGATTATTAGAGTGATTGGTTGTTTTTAATTATCATACTGTTGAATCATTAGAGTGATTGGTTGTTTTTAATTATCATACTGTTGGATTATTAGAGTGATTGGTTGTTTTTAATTATCATACTGTTGAATCATTAGAGTGATTGGTTGTTTTTAATTATCATACTGTTGAATCATTAGAGTGATTGGTTGTTTTTAATTATCATACTGTTGGATTATTAGAGTGATTGGTAGTTTTTAATTATCATACTGTTGAATTATTAGAGTGATTGGTTGTTTTTAATTATCATACTGTTGGATTATTAGAGTGATTGGTTGTTTTTAATTATCATACTGTTGAATCATTAGAATAATTGTACAAGTTTTCATAATAGAAATATAAACTTTTCTTTATTCATTAACATGTCTACTTAATTAGTTCTCTATTCAGAAATAATATGTTTAAATTCTGATTTCAAGATTTTATTTTACTTCAGATATAATAAACTGTAACATGAGAAAACAATTAGATGATGACTTTCAAAATATACAAGACATATAATTAAATGTAGCAGTTGTGAATATACATGTACAATATATAATATTATATATCATATGGAAATATAAAGAAGAAATTATTAATGATATTATAATAGTTTCACAATATTTGTCAGAAAAATTGATAGTTATTCAATACTTTTTTATTGCATAGCAACAACATTCAGTTTTGAATTTTGAACAAAATACTGTGGAATATACTTTTTTCTCTTCCATTTGGATAACCTCATTGTTACATAAGAATAAATAATGAAATTCATCTCCATGATGTGCTATTTAGAATATTTATATGAAATGCAAGTTTTATCTTTAATGTAGGATAAGACTTTACAATATTTTATTTAATACATAACTTCAGAATTATATGTTTTGTAACTGAATTCTAAGGGAACCTTCCTTTATGGTATTAATAATGCAATTAAAAGTGATTGATTTTTCTTAACTCTAGGTGTGTTCTATATGGTCCAGTTTTAGTAAAGATTGGTTCGATCTGTCATTTGGCAAATAACAAATCGTGTGTCACTTGTACATTCATGTCTTTGTTATTAATAAATATTGTAGGTTTTCATATATTTATTCAACTCTATATAAATATTGTTTATATAAAGGAGAAGATATTATAGGTTGTAATACTTGTATCTGATCATATTGTCATGTTTTTGGACTATGAAATATATTTAAACTAACATTTTATTGAATCAGTATGTAATCATGTGACCTTTTGATAGAATTATGCAGAAATAGAATGGTTGATTAAAACAAATTAATAATCTTAAAGATTAATGTAAAGTTGTGAATGTTAGATTTTATGTACAAAAATGTGTCCATTTTTGCCAGGATGCATGCAAGTGCATGATAAATTGTGAGAAGGGTAAAGAGATACTTATTTAGTGTAATCAACTAGTGTTCCTATGGCACCTGTCCAACTTCCTTAAAGCAAAAAATATATTACATACAAATAGAAGTAATTCAAGGTATATTACAGAAGGTTTTTTTAGACTTTTTCTCTAATTTTTCCATATTTTGAATCTTAGTCATCTTCAGCAGAGTGTACCTATTTTGTGTTATATTTCCCAGAAACTTTACAGACCATATTTATACATATGTAACGAAAATAGCACGTTCACTACGGGAAAATAAATAGTTTATATTTACAGCCCTTCTCACAGTTTTATCATAAGGTGTACATCAGTAGTTTATGTTAACAGCCGCTATTACAGTTTAAAACATAAGGTGTCCATCAGTAGTTTATGCTAACAGCTGCTATTACAGTTTAAAACATAAGGTGTCCATCAGTAGTTTATGCTAACAGCCGCTATTACAGTTTAAAACATAAGGTGTCCATCAGTAGTTTGTTAACAGCCCCTCTCACAGTTTTAACCATAAGGTGTATATCAGTAGTTTATGTTAACAGCCCCTCTCACAGTTTTAAACATATAATGTCCACCTGTAGTTTATCTTAACAGCCACTCTCACAGTTTTAAACATAAGATATCCACCTGTAGTTTATGTTAACAGCCCCTCTCACAGTTTTAAGCATAAGATATCCACCTGTAGTTTATGTTAACAACCCCCATCACAGTTTTAAACATAAGGTATCCACCAGCAGTTTATGTTAACATCTTCTCTCACAGTTTTAAGCATAAGATATCCACCTGTAGTTTATGTTAATGGCCCCTCTAAAAGTTTTAAACATAAGGTGTCCATCAATAGTTTATGTTAACAGCCATTTTCACAGTTTTAAACATAAGGTGTCCTTCAGTAGTTTATGTTAACAGCCCCTCTCACAGTTTTAAACATAAGATATCCACCTGTAGTTTATGTTAACAGCCCTCTCACAGTTTTAAGCATAAAATATCCACCTGTAGTTTATGTTAACAGCCCCTCTCACAGTTTTAAACATAAGGTATCCACCAGCAATTTATGTTAACATCTCCTCTCACAGTTTTAAACATAAGATATCCACCTGTAGTTTATGTTAACAGCCACTCTCACAGTTTTAAGCATAAGATATCCACCTGTAGTTTATGTTAACAGCCCCTCTCACAGTTTTAAACATAAGATATCCACCAGCAATTTATGTTAACATCTCCTCTCACAGTTTTAAGCATAAGATATCCACCTGTAGTTTATGTTACCGGCCCCTCTAAAAGTTTTAAACATAAGGTGTCCATCAATAGTTTATGTTAACAGCCCCTATCACAGTTTTAAGCACACGGTGTCCATCAGTTGTTTATGTTAACAGCCATTTTCACAGTTTTAAACATAAGTTGTCCTTCAGTAGTTTATGTTAGCAGCCCCTCTCACAGTTTTAAGCATAAGGTGTCCATCAGTAGTTTATGTTAACAGCCCCTCTCACAGTTTTAAGCATAAGGTGCCCTTCAGTAGTTTATGTTAACAGCCCCTCTCACAGTTTTAAGCATAAGGTGTCCATCAGTAGTTTATGTTAACAGCCCCTCTCACAGTTTTAAGCATAAGGTGTCCTTCAGTTGTTTATGTTAGCAGCCCCGCTCACAGTTTTAAGCATAAGGTATCCACCAGCAATGTATGTTAACATCTCCTCTCACAGTTTTAAGCATAAGATATCCACCTGTAGTTTATGTTAACAGCCACTCTCACAGTTTTAAGCATCAGGTATCCACCAGCAATTTATGTTAACATCTCCTCTCACAGTTTTAAGCATAAGATATCCACCTGTAGTTTATGTTAACAGCCACTCTCACAGTTTTAAACATAAGGTGTCCATCAATAGTTTATGTTAACAACCCCCATCACAGTTTAAAGCACACGGTGTCCATCAGTTGTTTATGTTAACAGCCGCTATTACAGTTTAAAACATAAGGTGTCCATCAGTAGTTTATGTTAACAGCCGCTATTACAGTTTAAAACATAAGGTGTCCATCAGTAGTTTATGCTAACAGCCGCTATTACAGTTTAAAACATAAGGTGTCCATCAGTAGTTTGTTAACAGCCCCTCTCACAGTTTTAACCATAAGGTGTATATCAGTAGTTTATGTTAACAGCACCTCTCACAGTTTTAAGCATAAGGTGTCCATCAGTAGTTTATGTTAGCAGTCCCTCTCACAGTTTTAAACATTAGGTGTCCATCAGTAGGTTATGTTAACAACTCCTCTCACAGTTTTCAAAATAAGGTGTCCACCAGTAGTTTATGTTAACAGGCCTTTTCCTCATTTTAAACATAAGGTGTCCTGCAGTAGTTTATGTTCTCAGCCCCTCTCACAGTTTTAGACATAAGATGTACATCAATAGTTTATGTGAACAGCCCCTTTCACAGCTGTAAGCATAAGGTGTCCATCAGTTGTTTATGTTCTCAGCCACTCTCACAGTTTTAAACATAAGGTGTCCATCAGTAGTTTATGCTAACAGCCGCTATTACAGTTTAAAACATAAGGTGTCCATCAGTAGTTTGTTAACAGCCCCTCTCACAGTTTTAACCATAAGGTGTATATCAGTAGTTTATGTTAACAGCCCCTCTCACACTTTTAAACATATAATGTCCACTTGTAGTTTATGTTAACAGCCACTCTCACAGTTTTAAGCATAAGATATCCACCTGTAGTTTATGTTAACAGCCCCTCTCACAGTTTTAAGCATAAGATATCCACCTGTAGTTTATGTTAACAACCCCCATCACAGTTTTAAACATAAGGTATCCACCAGCAGTTTATGTTAACATCTTCTCTCACAGTTTTAAGCATAAGATATCCACCTGTAGTTTATGTTAATGGCCCCTCTAAAAGTTTTAAACATAAGGTGTCCATCAATAGTTTATGTTAACAGCCCCTATCACAGTTGTAAGCACATGGTGTCCATCAGTTGTTTATGTTAACAGCCATTTTCACAGTTTTAAACATAAGGTGTCCTTCAGTAGTTTATGTTAGCAGCCCCTCTCACAGTTTTAAACATAAGATATCCACCTGTAGTTTATGTTAACAGCCCTCTCACAGTTTTAAGCATAAGATATCCACCTGTAGTTTATGTTAACAGCCCCTCTCACAGTTTTAAACATAAGGTATCCACCAGCAATTTATGTTAACATCTCCTCTCACAGTTTTAACATAAGATATCCACCTGTAGTTTATGTTAACAGCCACTCTCACAGTTTTAAGCATCAGGTATCCACCAGCAATTCATGTTAACATCTCCTCTCACAGTTTTAAGCATAAGATATCCACCTGTAGTTTATGTTAACAGCCACTCTCACAGTTTTAAACATAAGGTGTCCATCAATAGTTTATGTTAACAACCCCCATCACAGTTTAAAGCACACGGTGTCCATCAGTTGTTTATGTTAACAGCCGCTATTACAGTTTAAAACATAAGGTGTCCATCAGTAGTTTATGTTAACAGCCGCTATTACAGTTTAAAACATAAGGTGTCCATCAGTAGTTTATGCTAACAGCCGCTATTACAGTTTAAAACATAAGGTGTCCATCAGTAGTTTGTTAACAGCCCCTCTCACAGTTTTAACCATAAGGTGTATATCAGTAGTTTATGTTAACAGCCCCTCTCACAGTTTTAAGCATAAGGTGTCCATCAGTAGTTTATGTTAGCAGTCCCTCTCACAGTTTTAAACATTAGGTGTCCATCAGTAGGTTATGTTAACAACTCCTCTCACAGTTTTCAAAATAAGGTGTCCACCAGTAGTTTATGTTAACAGGCCTTTTCCTCATTTTAAACATAAGGTGTCCTGCAGTAGTTTATGTTCTCAGCCCCTCTCACAGTTTTAGACATAAGATGTACATCAATAGTTTATGTGAACAGCCCCTTTCACAGCTGTAAGCATAAGGTGTCCATCAGTTGTTTATGTTCTCAGCCACTCTCACAGTTTTAAACATAAGGTGTCCATCAGTAGTTTATGCTAACAGCCGCTATTACAGTTTAAAACATAAGGTGTCCATCAGTAGTTTGTTAACAGCCCCTCTCACAGTTTTAACCATAAGGTGTATATCAGTAGTTTATGTTAACAGCCCCTCTCACAGTTTTAAACATATAATGTCCACTTGTAGTTTATGTTAACAGCCACTCTCACAGTTTTAAGCATAAGATATCCACCTGTAGTTTATGTTAACAGCCCCTCTCACAGTTTTAAGCATAAGATATCCACCTGTAGTTTATGTTAACAACCCCCATCACAGTTTTAAACATAAGGTATCCACCAGCAGTTTATGTTAACATCTTCTCTCACAGTTTTAAGCATAAGATATCCACCTGTAGTTTATGTTAATGGCCCCTCTAAAAGTTTTAAACATAAGGTGTCCATCAATAGTTTATGTTAACAGCCCCTATCACAGTTGTAAGCACATGGTGTCCATCAGTTGTTTATGTTAACAGCCATTTTCACAGTTTTAAACATAAGGTGTCCTTCAGTAGTTTATGTTAGCAGCCCCTCTCACAGTTTTAAACATAAGATATCCACCTGTAGTTTATGTTAACAGCCCTCTCACAGTTTTAAGCATAAGATATCCACCTGTAGTTTATGTTAACAGCCCCTCTCACAGTTTTAAACATAAGGTATCCACCAGCAATTTATGTTAACATCTCCTCTCACAGTTTTAACATAAGATATCCACCTGTAGTTTATGTTAACAGCCACTCTCACA
Source organism: Bathymodiolus brooksi (assembly GCA_963680875.1). NCBI lineage: Eukaryota > Metazoa > Mollusca > Bivalvia > Mytilida > Modiolidae > Bathymodiolus > Bathymodiolus brooksi. The sequence goes on from OY804586.1 coordinate 23,593,420, forward strand.
GTTTTAAGCATCAGGTATCCACCAGCAATTCATGTTAACATCTCCTCTCACAGTTTTAAGCATAAGATATCCACCTGTAGTTTATGTTAACAGCCACTCTCACAGTTTTAAACATAAGGTGTCCATCAATAGTTTATGTTAACAACCCCCATCACAGTTTAAAGCACACGGTGTCCATCAGTTGTTTATGTTAACAGCCGCTATTACAGTTTAAAACATAAGGTGTCCATCAGTAGTTTATGTTAACAGCCGCTATTACAGTTTAAAACATAAGGTGTCCATCAGTAGTTTATGCTAACAGCCGCTATTACAGTTTAAAACATAAGGTGTCCATCAGTAGTTTGTTAACAGCCCCTCTCACAGTTTTAACCATAAGGTGTATATCAGTAGTTTATGTTAACAGCCCCTCTCACAGTTTTAAACATATAATGTCCACTTGTAGTTTATGTTAACAGCCACTCTCACAGTTTTAAGCATAAGATATCCACCTGTAGTTTATGTTAACAGCCCCTCTCACAGTTTTAAGCATAAGATATCCACCTGTAGTTTATGTTAACAACCCCCATCACAGTTTTAAACATAAGGTATCCACCAGCAGTTTATGTTAACATCTTCTCTCACAGTTTTAAGCATAAGATATCCACCTGTAGTTTATGTTAATGGCCCCTCTAAAAGTTTTAAACATAAGGTGTCCATCAATAGTTTATGTTAACAGCCCCTATCACAGTTGTAAGCACATGGTGTCCATCAGTTGTTTATGTTAACAGCCATTTTCACAGTTTTAAACATAAGGTGTCCTTCAGTAGTTTATGTTAGCAGCCCCTCTCACAGTTTTAAACATAAGATATCCACCTGTAGTTTATGTTAACAGCCCTCTCACAGTTTTAAGCATAAGATATCCACCTGTAGTTTATGTTAACAGCCCCTCTCACAGTTTTAAACATAAGGTATCCACCAGCAATTTATGTTAACATCTCCTCTCACAGTTTTAAACATAAGATATCCACCTGTAGTTTATGTTAACAGCCACTCTCACAGTTTTAAGCATAAGATATCCACCTGTAGTTTATGTTAACAGCCCCTCTCACAGTTTTAAACATAAGATATCCACCAGCAATTTATGTTAACATCTCCTCTCACAGTTTTAAGCATAAGATATCCACCTGTAGTTTATGTTACCGGCCCCTCTAAAAGTTTTAAACATAAGGTGTCCATCAATAGTTTATGTTAACAGCCCCTATCACAGTTTTAAGCACACGGTGTCCATCAGTTGTTTATGTTAAGATATCCACCTGTAGTTTATGTTAACAGCCACTCTCACAGTTTTAAACATAAGGTGTCCATCAATAGTTTATGTTAACAACCCCCATCACAGTTTAAAGCACACGGTGTCCATCAGTTGTTTATGTTAACAGCCATTTTCACAGTGTTAAGCATAAGGTGTCCTTCAGTAATTTGTTAACAGCCGCTATTACAGTTTAAAACATAAGGTGTCCATCAGTAGTTTATGTTAACAGCCGCTATTACAGTTTAAAACATAAGGTGTCCATCAGTAGTTTATGCTAACAGCCGCTATTACAGTTTAAAACATAAGGTGTCCATCAGTAGTTTGTTAACAGCCCCTCTCACAGTTTTAACCATAAGGTGTATATCAGTAGTTTATGTTAACAGCCCCTCTCACAGTTTTAAGCATAAGGTGTCCATCAGTAGTTTATGTTAGCAGTCCCTCTCACAGTTTTAAACATTAGGTGTCCATCAGTAGGTTATGTTAACAGCTCCTCTCACAGTTTTCAAAATAAGGTGTCCACCAGTAGTTTATGTTAACAGGCCTTTTCTTCATTTTAAACATAAGGTGTCCTGCAGTAGTTTATGTTCTCAGCCCCTCTCACAGTTTTAGACATAAGATGTACATCAATAGTTTATGTGAACAGCCCCTTTCACAGCTGTAAGCATAAGGTGTCCATCAGTTGTTTATGTTCTCAGCCACTCTCACAGTTTTAAACATAAGATGTCCATCAGTAGTTTATGTTAACAGCCCCTCTCAAAGTTTTAAGCATAAGATGTCCATCAGTAGTTTATGTTAACAGCCCCTCTCAAAGTTTTAAGCATAAGGTATCCTTGAGTAGTTTATGTTAACAGCTCCTCTCACAGTTTTAAGCATAAGGTTTTCATCAGTAGTTTATGTTAAGAGTTCCTTTCACATCTTTAAGCATAAGGTGTGCATCAGTAATTTATGTTAACAGTCCCTCTCACAGTTTTAAACATAAGGTGTCCATCAGTAGATTATGTTAACAGCTCCTTTCACATCTTTAAGCATAAGGTGTCCATCAGTAATTTATGTTAACAGCCCCTCTCACAGTTTTAAACATAAGGTGACAATCAATAGATTATGTTAAAAGGCCCTCTCACAGCTTTAAGCATAAGGTGTCCATCAGTAGTTTATGTAAACAGCCCCTTTCACAGTTTTATGCCTAAGGTATCCACCAGTAGTTAATGTTGACAGTCCCTCTCAAAGTTTTAAGCATAAAGTGTCCATCACCAGTTTATGTTAATATCCTCTCTCACAGCTTTAGTTTATGGGAATCGCTCCTTTCACATATTTAGCCATAAGGTTTCTATCAGTAGTTTATATTAACAGCCCCTTTCGCAGTTTTACGCATAAGGTGTCCTTCAGTAGTTTATGTTAACAGCCCTCTGACAGTTTTAAACATAAGGTGTCCATCAGTAGTTTATGTTAACAGCCCCTCTCAAAGTTTTAAGCATAAGATGTCCATCAGTAGTTTATGTTAACAGCCCCTCTCAAAGTTTTAAGCATAAGGTATCCTTGAGTAGTTTATGTTAACAGCTCCTCTCACAGTTTTAAGCATAAGGTTTTCATCAGTAGTTTATGTTAAGAGTTCCTTTCACATCTTTAAGCATAAGGTGTGCATCAGTAATTTATGTTAACAGTCCCTCTCACAGTTTTAAACATAAGGTGTCCATCAGTAGATTATGTTAACAGCTCCTTTCACATCTTTAAGCATAAGGTGTCCATCAGTAATTTATGTTAACAGCCCCTCTCACAGTTTTAAACATAAGGTGACAATCAATAGATTATGTTAAAAGGCCCTCTCACAGCTTTAAGCATAAGGTGTCCATCAGTAGTTTATGTAAACAGCCCCTTTCACAGTTTTATGCCTAAGGTATCCACCAGTAGTTAATGTTGACAGTCCCTCTCAAAGTTTTAAGCATAAAGTGTCCATCACCAGTTTATGTTAATATCCTCTCTCACAGCTTTAGTTTATGGGAATCGCTCCTTTCACATATTTAGCCATAAGGTTTCTATCAGTAGTTTATATTAACAGCCCCTTTCGCAGTTTTACGCATAAGGTGTCCTTCAGTAGTTTATGTTAACAGCCCTCTGACAGTTTTAAACATAAGGTGTCCATCAGTAGTTTATGTTAACAGCCCCTTTCACAGTTTTACGCATAAGGTGTCCATCGGTAGTTTATGTTAACAGCTCCTTTCACAGTTTTATGCATAAAGTGTCCATCAGTAATTTATGTTAACAGCTCCTCTCACAGCTTTAAACATAAGGTATCCATCAGTAGTTTATGTTAACAGCTCCTCTCATAGCTTTAAGAATAAGGTGTCCGTCAGTAGTTTATTTTAACAGCCCACCTCACAGTTTTAAACACAAGGTGTCCATCAGTAGTTTGTGTTAACAGCCCTCTCACAGTTTTAAAAATAAGGTGTCCATCAGTAGTTTATGTTAACATTCCTTTTCTTCATTTTAAGCATAAAGTGTCCATCGGTAGTATATTTTAACTGCCCCTTTCACAGTTTTAAAAATAAGGTGTCCATCAGTAGTTTATGTTAACATTCCTTTTCTTCATTTTAAGCATAAAGTGTCCATCAGTAGTATATTTTAACTGCCCCTTTCACAGTTTTAAACATAAGGTGTACATCAGTTGTTTATGTTAACAGCCCCTCTCCAAGTTTTAAGCACAAGATATCCTTGAGTAGGTTATGTTAACAGCTCCTCTCACAGTTTTAAGCATAAAGTGACCATCAATAGATTATGTTAACAGCCCCTCTCACAATTTTAAACATAAGGTGGCAATCAGTAAATTATGTTAACAGCCTCTTTCACAATTTTAAGCATAAGTTGTCCATCAGTAGTTTATGTTAACAGCCCCTCTCACAGTTTTAAACATAAGGTGTCCATCAGTAGTTTATGTTAACAGCCCCTCTCACAGATTTAAACATAAGGTGTCCATCAGTAGTTTATGTTAACAGCCCCTCTCACAGATTTAAACATAGGGTATCCATCAGTAATTTATGTTAACAGCTCCTCTCACAGTTTTAAACATAAAATAACAATCAATAGATTATGTTAACTGCCCCTCTCACAGTTTTAAGCATAAGGTGTCCATCAGCAGTTAATATTAGCGGCCCCTCTCACAGGTTTAAGCATAATGTGTACATCAGTAGTTTATGTTAACAGCCACTCTCACAGTTTTAAACATAAGGTGTCGATCAGTAGTTTATGTTAACAGCTGCTTTCACAGTACGTGTCCACCAGTATATTGTGAAATACAATAAAAGAGTAATTTTTAGCTCTCAATTGTTTTTGTTGCTAGATATTTTAAGAACACGTTTTTGTTTGTATTCTATGATTTTGTATTAGATTCTATGAAGAAATAATATGTGTCAAATCTAGTAACAATTTCAATTTTGCAATCACTTGTCATCCGTTGTCTGTCTACTTTTTTCAATTATTCATCACTACCGCATTTTAAGTTACAATGAGCTCAAATTTGTGACACATATATTCCAGATTTTCCGTTGGGTGAACGCCCATACGGATTGTACAAATTAGGCTTATTTTGATTTTTAAAAATCATACCGAATTCTTCTCCTCAGAAACAATAGATTCAAATTATACCAAACGGAGAAATCAGAAACAATTTGAGTTTTAACTTCTTTGGATTTACATGTTTCGACTTTTTGTGTAAAATTTGAAGTCTGAAAATGAAAACCAGGCGAGCGATTGCATGATTATTGGATACTGTGAACCACTGGTTTTTAATATCCATGGTTACTTATTATAGGTATATGTGTAATTGAATTATGGAAACTAATGCTTTTCTAGAGATTTTCTCCTCATAGGTTTTTATCTCTAGTTTTTAATGCAGAGTTTCCTCAGTTTTGATATATGATATATGATAAAGACTTTTATTTTGTATTAATATTTGATTGTAAAGGTTAACTTGCTTTATATGTCACCTAATGTTCCCAATGCTGTACACAACATTTTATATAAAACATTTTTTTCTATATTGCTTTATTATAATTTCAATTGAAATGCATTAACATGTATTTATTTGCTTAAGGGTTAAGGTTATTGTGTTTAATGCCACTTTCAACAATATTTCAGTTATATTGTGGCAGACAGTTTTATTAATGGAGGAAACCGGAGTACCCGGAGAAAACCACCCACCTGTTGCAAGTCTTTAGCAAACTTTATCACATAATGTTGTATCGAATACACCTCGTCATGAGCGGGATTCGAACTGACAACGTAAGTGATGATAAGCACTGATTGCACAGATAGTAAATCCAACTACTATACAACACGACCGTGACGGCTACTTATTTGCTTAAGAAATGTTTGAAGATACCAAAAGGGGTACTTAGAAGCCATAAATTGAAGGACAGACATTACAATGGCCAAAAGAAAAAGGACAAAAGGACAAACAATGATCCACAAAACACTAAGCAGAAAACTAAAGATTAAGAAAAATGAAACCCACTAAAAACCGGAAGGATAAGCAGTTCCTGCTCTACATGTGACACCTGTCTTGTTACTTTATGTCCATTTATAGTGAGTTGTGTATACAAAAATAATGCAATTAAAAAACATTCTGAATATTTAAGACTGATCCATTGAGATTCAGTATAACTAACCATGATATTATACTGTTTACATTCATAGAGGTTGACGTGCACGCCTCAAGTGGGGATGATTGGGAGTTCGAGCCCCGGTCAGATCAATCCAAATGACTATACAATTGGTGTTTGTTGCTTCCTCTCTAAGCATGCATCAATAAGGAGTAAGAGCAAAGGCTGGTTGGCTCGAAATCAGAATAATATGTCCGAATGGAGCGACATGTCCACCCGCAGACTGTAGTTTTGGTGTGCCAACACTATAAAAGTCCAAGTAAGCGTGTTGGTCTAGTACAAAGAGGATATCATCATTAAGTCATCGAAATGTACCTAAACAGCAATTAATCAACCATTTATAGAGCCGGATTCCATTTGTTTACCTTGTTTTTTTTTAGTTCATGCACATTACAGAACAATATTATTTATACTTTAATTGTGAAAAGAAAGTTTAAATATCAATACCAACAAAACGAACAATCACCTCTCAGTTAAATTGAACACACTGAACACAGCAAACACCATGATATGACGTTGGAAATCCAGGTCCTGGCTTGGCATAGGCACAAACATGTGGCGGGTTTAAATCTGTTACTGGGATCCCAATCCTCCCTTCTTGATAACTGGATCTCCAACGGCAATACATATATAAACAAACGATAAAAAAGCCTGCACAGATTCGCTTCCACTCAATGAAGACCACATTTTATCAAAAAAATGAATGACAACATATACATGGACAGTACAATACAGGGGTGGATCCAGGATTTCAAGTTAGGGGGGCACACATAAAAAGATTGCGCCGAGCGCAGGGAGGCGCCAAAATATTTGGGGTATTTTGTGTCAAAAATCACGATTTTACGCCAAAAAATCATATTTTTTCCCAATTTTAGGGGGGCGCGCGCCCCCTGGATCCGCCCCTACAACAGTAGGGACAATGTATGCTTAGTGCATTGGCAACAAAGATACAATTACACAGAATACACCAGAACAAAATTATGATAAATACGCCTTCGTATTCAGGCATGTTGTAAAACATGGGAGTGGAGTCTGGAGTCACTTTTGGAGTCAATTTTGAAGTGTTTTTTTTTCTTTTTTTTTTATTCTTTTCAAAATGGCATTTTGTTTCATTTACAAAAATAGTGATTATAATCTTTTGCCTATTGAAGGTATCATTTGACGGATTGACTACATTAAAATCTATGGCTGAAGTAAATAAAAAAAAAATAGTAAGTCATAAATCTGTAAGAATTGTTTACTGCTTTGCAAATGATGGTAAGCTAATCGTCTCGCCAATGATTAAAACAGATATTATTGGCTTTGGTCAGAAAATAAATAGAACAGTTAAACTGGTGGAACTGTCAGATACATTAACACAAAATCGGCGTCGGAGGCATGGACGGTGTAGAGGGGGGGGGGGGGATGAAACATTGAAAACAAATTTCAAGTTTATTGACCCTCCCCCCCCCCCCCCCCCCCCCCCCAAATAAAAAAGACTAAAAATAAATCACATCATGGTGCAGTTTCTTCATAGAGACTTTTTTTCAGTTGCTTACTCAATCTGGGTTAGACGAGTGGTTCAGTAGCTTCCTTGTTAGCAGCAACCCTCTATCAAGGAATTCCTGATAGGAACCACAAGCTTTGGATTATCGTATCATCTGAGAGAGATATACTCCATATGCAGGTGCTGCTGGAATGTTGCTACATATAAATGGAAAGTTCACAATGGGAAAATTGAAATCATCTTTTTTGTCATAAAGTTTCGTTCTTAACCGACCCTCACTGTCGATCTCGAGGTGTATGTCAAGGTATGAAGCAGACCTATCTGTATCTGTGGTATCCTTTATTTCAAGCTCAATGGGATAGATGCGATCAACAAAATCACCAAACCTAGAATTATTTAGTGAAAGGACATCATCTATATAGCGGAACATGAAATTAAAGGATCGGGCTAGCTTCTTTTCGTTTTTCTTGAGAAGCCCCTGTATGAAGTCTGCCTCATACAAATAAAGGAACAAGTCGGCGAGAAGAGCACAGCTGCTACCTATAGGTAATGCCGACTGTCTGTTGAAAAACACGTCCACCAAACATAACAAATATGTTGTCAATCAAAACCTCGAGCATGTTGAAGATATCAGTTTCAGATAACTTTTTGGTAGAATCAGATTGATGTTTTACAAAATAAGATCTGTCTCTTCCTAGTACAAGGTATTTGTATCTACGTTGGCCATTCTTTTTTATGAAACACAGTTGGACCAACTCCCTTAATTTGTCCTTCAGCTTAGAGTGAGGAATAGTTGTGTAAAGGGTAGAGAAGTCAAATGTTTTAATGCTATTGCAGGCGAGTCATCTGGCATATCTTTAAAGAGGCAGGAAATTTCCAAGTCTACTAAATATTGTGGGTTTAAGATCTTGTAGTGACCTCTGGTGATATTTTGTAAGGTGTTGCTTAAAGAATTCAAGGCAAGTAGGCCACACATATAATGTACTCTTTATGAATGACCATTACATTGGGCGTAAAAGTAGTCTTACTAGTAAAAATCTTTCGCTGTGTAAAAGGGACATTTTCAAATTTATCAACATGAAGCCTGAAAGGTAGGGTTGAGAATAAGGGGAGTACATACTTAAATTTGTACCCCACGAATAAGGCGCCCACCACTTAATGTTTGAAAAATCTATTTTTTTTGGCTCTCTTTTCACATGGAAAAAAAAATACCCCTCAATAATGAAAATTCAATGTTTGCTGCCCGAATTTGGAAAAATTAGCACAATAAATGTTTCCAGGATTATTAGATGGAGAAAATACTATAGGATAACTACTTGAAGAATCCAAATATAGAAAATATTCAACGAGTGACCGAACAACGGAATAATTCACGAATGCATATAACACATGAGTTAATTATCCGTGTTTGTCAGTCACAAGTTGAATATTTTTCTGATTTCACCGGTCGACTGTGCTGTAAATTGCATAAAATCGTCATACAAAGTATATAAGAGTATTACATATAGGTGAAACATGATATAAACAAGAAATATGAAAAACAATGTTGCTAAAACAAAATGAGAAAAAAAGGGGGGGTGGGTAAAAAGGTAACCTGTCCCCAGGTACTTGTGGTCTGCTATATGTATATCGCTATTGCATTCCGGAACTCAGTTCGTAATATCGTAACAACAACAAAAATATTATTGTTATATTTCAGTGTAATCGTAACCACTTCTTAAATTAAAATGTGATCTTCACTTAAAGTTCTATGATAGAGATCACTTTCTTGTCAAAAGATACGATAGGTATAATAGACACCAGAGTTTACCAGGTAGACCATGGCAGATTTATTACAATATATTTCTTTGTTTTGTGGGTAAACTTGTTGGTACTGTGTTTCCAAGGTCGTGTGACTTATGTCCTGTTTCGTCGTTGTCACACTTTTATTAGGCACAGATCATTTTACTGGAAAGGGTGGGGGTTGAGATTTTTCAAAGAAAATTATCCAAAATTGTTTGAGTTTTTTTTTTTTTTTATCTCCAAGTTGTTCCTAAGAGCTTTTTTGTTTCCTTCTCTACCTGAACGCACTAAAAATACCCCATTTAAATGTAAAAAAAAAATATTATGATCCAATTGTTGCCTGTAAAATCTGAATGTTGTTATCCTATACCAAACATGGACATTTAGTGGCTACACAGACCCCATTCGACACAAGTTTTCAATAGCACATACTACAACGGATCATGTCATTACAGTCAAAAACCATCAGACACAGTCACAAACCAAATATGGTAAAAATCAATATCAAACTTTTCTCAAGTTTATTGGATTTTGCATGAATTAAACTTTCAAGTGTAGTTCATTTATCAATTACAATTTCTTTACTTTTTTGGTATCAATCTTCACCTTTTTATGCATTTAATATCAAAGAAATTGTGAAATTAGTTTAATTATGAATATTCTACCCTATAGGAATGTTAACTTCATTGAAAAATAATCAATACATGTGAAATAGAAGAAAAATCGATTTTTACCATATTAGGTCAAACGATGGTTTGTGCCCGTGTCTGATGGTTTTGATTGTAATGATACGAGTCTGTTGTAAGGTGCGATTAGGAAGACCAAAATCTACTATTATGTACTTAAATTAGGGCACCTGTAAAGTGCGAAACGAAATAGAAACGAAACGAAACGAAACGAAATCAACGGAAACGAAACGAAACGAAACGAAATCAACAAAAACGAAACGAAACGAAACGAAATCAACGAAATGAAAACGAAATAAAACGAAACCAACGAAAGCAAAACGAAATAAACGAAAACAAAACGAAATAGACTGATATGAAGAAAATGGAAGGAAAAAAATAAAAGACAAAACGAAATAAAGAAATTAAAAAAAAAAGATAATTAGATTTTTAAATACAATAATTTTGATTAATTATAACCGGGAAACCCATCTTGCATGTCTGTTCATTACAGTACTCCTCGCGTACATTACCCGCAACTCAATTCAAGCCGGGTTTGCTTTGCCGACAAACTTTCAGAAGTTCAAATGTCATATTTTTATTTGTGTTGAGTGTGTGTCAGTATTTATGAATTATAAAGTTTCTGGAGTGGGCATATAAAAAAAAAGGGGGGGATATGAGGGGGTATTTTCATAGATTGGGATATTGAGGGTTCATTTTACGTCTGATTTTATTACGTTTTTCGTTTGTATTCTACATAAATTTGCCTATTCGCAAATCATACAGGATGGTCTTGAGTTTCAGATTCTGGGCACTATTTGAGTACTGGATTTTCCCGACTTGTCACGTTTAATCACCATGCACCCCCCCCCCCCCCCCCATTTGTCACGGAACTATTAATGACTGTCATACAAGTGAGAGGTTTGACCCACCATTTTCTTGGGAAATACCTGTACCAAGTCGGGAATATGACATAGTTGTTTTCTAGTTTCACATTTGGTCACGTCTTAGGATTAGAGAAATTACATGTACCGATTGTTTTTATACTTGGTAACGTCTTAGGGTTAGACGAGTGACATCTGCCTATCTGCTATCAGAACCCACCATTTTCCTGGGAAAATGCCTGTGCCAAGTCAGGAATGTGTTGTTTTTCAGTTGTTCCGTTGATTGAAAACTCAGATGGTTGAGCTTCTTATCGGTTTTGTCTGTTTTTGTGGACTTTCCATTTTGAATGCGCCTTGGAGTACGGTACCATTGTTATTACCTTTATTCGGTAGTGTGCCAACAGATCTGGTGTAATGTCTTACCGTTGTTCGTTCCGAGATATACAGGCGTCAAAAAGACCCAACACTATAAACATTTTATTTCAAATCCTATTGTTCTATTTTGAAGAACTAAAAAAAAACCAACAGCAACATAACAGGACGTACAGTGAGCGCCCTCCTTACAGAAGAACTTCTGGGGAAAAAATGCTTGCAAAAACTAAACATAAGAAACTCTGGAAGTTTTATTGAAATCCATTCTGTTGTTTAGGAAGAGTTATGGATAACGCAACAGTATCCTCTTTCTATTGTATATAGCCTTGTATGACAATTACATAGCCTTAAATGACAAAATCCAAAAGTGAAGAAATTTTAGCAAGAACTGTTAAAATGGGAAAACAAAAATAGAAAGTGCACAATGCCATTTGGTACTAAAAAATTCATGAAATTAATGAACCTTGCCATATGGTATTAAAGATTTCCAGTAAGATTCATTCAATTCCATCAAGTTGCTAAGGAGGAATTGCATAGGCAGTGAGGGAAGCACTCACGGACAAACGGACATATACTATATACCCCCCTCCCGCTGGATAGCGGGGGGTATAAAAATATGTGCCGTATCAAATTTTATTAATACCGGAAATTTTTTTGGAGGGGGGGTGACTTGGGATTTTTTTTTATATGAAAAGGGATCAAAGGGAAAAAAGATACTTTTACAAGATATGTAGATTTTTTTTAATTTCTAAAATTAATTTTTGATAGGATTTGTATACCTCCGCCAAAAAAAGATTGGGGTATATAGGACTTCTGCTGTCCGTTCGTTCGTTTGTCCGTCCGGTCGTCACACTTTTTCGTCTCTCCGACACACTTTTAAATTTTGCTCGGACGGGGGTATTTATTAGTGAACTTTAACTACTACACTTCTGTTATTTTAATTCCTCTCCTTTCAACAGACTTGACGTTGCTCTTATGGTTCCCAAATATAAAAGAAGACACTAAGTGAAAAGGACAGATTCCCGCTGAATAAATGCATGGTATTCTTGTTCAATGGTGACCAAATCCTGTCCTCTCCTGATGAAAGACAGACATGTGTGGGAAGTAGTCTAGCATCGTAATTGTGAAAATAGGTTTGATTTCTTTTAGGCCCCTATTATATTTTCTTCCATTTTCTATTTCGTTTTGTTTTCGTTGATTTCGTTTTGCTTTCGTTGGTTTCGTTTTATTTCGCTTTCATTTCGTTGATTTCTTTTCGTTTCGTTTCGTTTTTGTTGATTTCGTTTCGTTTCGTTTCGTTTTCGATGATTTCATTTCGTTTCGTTTCGTTTCTATTTCGTTTCGCACTTTATAGGTGCCCCGGTAATAAGCGAGTGAGAGATTGTTTTTAACACCAACCACAGGGCCTTGTCACTATCCACGTAAATATACTATCAATGTATAATCATATACAAGGGCGGACATCTTTTTTACCCCCGCTCGCTTCAAGTCGTGTTTGTTTTTTAAATTCCTTCTAATATATTCAAAACCCTGTTTGGTTCAACTCCCAAGACCTTATTCTTTTCCAAAAATATCATGACCTCTCCTCGACTACCTCTTGTGAAGGCGCAGCGGTCGTTTTTGTCAGGAATTCGCCGGAGTAGAGAACAACATGGACCCAAAGTGAAAGTAACAGCGCCACCTATAAAAAAAACGGAAGTTCGGAACTCTCGGGGTTTTACCATTCGATATTTGGTTTTCTCGCTAGTTATCGTGTTTCTAAGTATAAGATACCGCGGGAAATAACAGACGAAATAATAAATTAAAGAAAATGGACAGCATTCAAGAAAAAGCCTTGAAAATGGCCTTAAATGGGCACAATTTATTAATAACTGGATATCCGGGGACTGGTAAATCTTTCACGGTGGCCCGTATTGCAGAACAATTGCAAAAACAAGCCAAAAATGTTGTTTTAACAGCAATAACTGGAAAGGCTGCTCAAACTTTACAAGAAAAATTGCCCAAATGTCTAAACAAAGTGGTAACAACTATTCATAAATGTTTAGGGTTAAAGGATGGCAGATATACCAATGATGAATTGGTTGAACTCTTGTCCTCAGAGGAATCGCATGAAAAACTGAAAAGAAATGTCTGTGCAATGGACTGCCTAATTATAGATGAAATTTCCATGTTGAGCCTTAAAATGATTGAACAAGTTCAACATGTTCTTAGCAAAATTAGACAGAGTGACCACCCATTTGGAGATGTCCAGATGATTTTATGTGGCGACTTCCTACAGTTGCCTCCCATAGCAAACCAAAGTTACAATGATGATGGTTACTACTGTGTGCAGTCTACTTTTGTGAGAAATTGTTTTCACCATGTACAACTGAGTACCATTCATCGCCAAGCTGAACCAGATTTTATAGCAGCCATTCACCAGATTGCTGGGTAATGACTTAAAATGATTAAGAGCCAATGAAGCTTTTTCTTTGCAACTTCATTAAAACTAGGGTTTGGGAGAATTACATAGAAAAGTCCCTGACTCACTCCTATCTATGTCATCCATACTCAAATCAAATAGTGTGGACTTACAAAATTTGGTTTCCTTCTGTTGAAATAGTATAGGTAATGTATTGTTTTTTTCTTGAAAAACACAGGGGCCCAGGTGGCTCAATGAGTTAGGTCGTTGGATCTAACAACTCGTACAAGCCTATCACCAATATGGCGAGGGTTCGCACCCGTCTTTGTAAATTAAAAAAAGGGTGCACTCGACTCGCAGCTGCAAGTGATAAATTTTACCAGTTGCTTGCCCATGGTTGGTGGAACTCTCCGGGTACTCCGGCTTCCTCCACCACTAAAACTGGTCGCCATGATATAGCTAAAATATTGTTGAAAGTGGCATTAATACACCAAAAATCTAAATTAATCAAATCTTGAAAAACACAAACAACAAATCAATATGCTTGACATTTATATGCAGAACTGTTATATAAAATAATACATGGTAATTATTACAGGCCACTTTAATTAATCACTAGGTTCACATCCATTTATTCTTTAAAAATTGTGTGGACCGGTTCATTTTTAGCCAAAATCAAAATAAAATGCTAAAAAATAGGGTCAGACAGGGATGTAAATTGAATATTTAATCTATTGTGGCAATAATGACATACAATGACTTTAAAGAATTGCTAACAATCACAATTATATTTATGAAAAGGGGGAGGGGGGGTTCATGATACACTCAAACAAATATTTTTTTTACCAATCCCCCCCCCCCCCCCCACAAAAGCAATTCCAACACTCACCCATCCGAATACCTGTACAATTTACTGCTGCCAGATTTTGGTTTAATATAAGTAAAAATATATAATTTTTTCTTCTTAACTTGCCAATGTTTGGACAAAGTACCTTCAAAATTTTGTACCCTTAAAAAAATGAAGTAAATTTGATAATTTTGACTCCCAAAAATTAGTAAGAGCCTAGGTAGAGGAAAATTTGGTGAGTACACCCCCCATCACCCCTCAAGGAAAGTTACACAAAATATATAAGTTACCAAAATTTTGTTAAATATCACCCTCCCCTGAATAATAATACTGTTACTGTGACAAGTTCAATTCAAAAGTTTTGACCTGTTATTTATTTATTCCTTTTTCAGTGGAGAAATAACTGAAGAAACACACAATCTTTTGAAAAGATTAAAGAGAAACCTGCCTCCAGGAACCAAACCAGTCAAACTGTATGCCTTAAACTTAGATGTCGAAATATGGAATTCAGAATGCCTATTGGATATGGAAGGTAATATACACAAATCACCAAAATTAAATTCTTAAGGTTTTCTTTTTCTTAGCATTTGATTTCCTTGCTCGACATTTAGATGTTTGTCCTAAAATAACACTGTTCATTGTATTGCAGTATGTCTCATAGTTCGGATTTGTTGCATTGCCATTATATAAACCCCTTTGCTGACAAAATATGTTCTCTGCTAGGTCAGAATTAAATCGAGAAGGGTAGATACCATTTCCCTTGAACTCGGACATGTGAATTTCACACAGTTTAAGAAACACTACGATTGTACTTTCAATGTCATCCAAACATTTGATACTAGGTAACATCTTCTCCTTCTGTTTTGGCTTAGCTTTCACACTGGCAATTTCCGTTCTCCACCCTGTAAACCAATTGAGAACTTCTTGTAGTATCTTTAGTCGCATGTCATTCACTTCAACAACCGGCCTTGGATCTCTAAAATTTTTTATCAGTTTACTTGTGTTTTCAAGGAACTCTATAGCACCATTCAGTACTTCATTGTTTATAAGTGAAAGCTGGTACTGCTTCATCAAATTCAACATATTGTCATCAAGGACCTGTTCAGCCAGATGATTTCTCATCTTTTCAGAGGAATCAGGATGGAGATGAGATGAGCTTAATTTGTAATTAATTTTTCTGGAATTCGTTTGTTCGTCCCACTTTGCTGCATTCAACCACTGTTCCCAAACTATTGCCTTGCTACCTTTTGTCAATAGTTTGGTATTATATGTGTTCACACCACTACTTAATACTGCGTTCCGCAACTTCTTTATGTTGTGTGATATATCTTGACAATGAAAAACTTTTCTGTTAGGGTGTACTAAGCTGTCAGACATGAAACCATCTTGTCTTGGATCTTCTCTGAAGTGGATTTTTGTACATTCCCTGTTCTGTTGTCCACCATCCTGCATTATGTAATCAACTATAAATCCCCAAGATTGCAATTTTGAAATGACTTCCCATAGGATTATGTAAAGTTCAGAGGCTTTTATTCCATCTGTAGGATAGTGGGCAACAGGAAACCTAAAACCAGTATATCCAAGAAATGTGATTTGTAAAACATCTGTAGCAAGTTTCTTTGTGACATTTTGCTCTTTCAAAATTCTCAGATTGTCTCCTTCATCGCCTGTATCTACCCATCCAATTAACTCATTTGTACCACCTTTCACTTTGATCACTAAATCCTCTTGAATTTTGGCCTCATCGTGTAAGATGCCACCGTAATACCCTGATACTGGTAAATTTACTTGTTTTGCAGAGTTCAACATCCATCTAAATATCTCCTCGTTGATCCCTGCTGTCTGTGGAGATGAATTTTTGAACCTGCGCAGGTGACGTCCTGAAGGGAGAACAAATATGTGACTGTCCCGCAGTTCTTCATAGCAGCTTACACTTCTGGACCACATACTTAAACAAGTTTTAATAACAGACTTGTCCCATTTAATACTTTTAGAACTCAATATGTTATGTTGGATGGACAAAAAGTCCTTCATTTCTGGTGATGCCCCGGGAAAAATACTATTGAAAATTTGGTGGAGGTCTTCACCATCAACTTTTGACAGGTTAATAACGTCATCTTCTGATTCATTATTGAATTTCCAAACCAATGCAGCACATTTCTTGCAGGAGTTCCCTGTACAGTACCAGCCTAACACTTGTTCACATGTTCTACTTCTCATCCTCATTTCATGTGTATTTTCATCTCCCCTTATTGCTACTTCTTCAAGTCGAAGGTGAACAGGATTTTTTTGTTTGTTAAAAAGTTCCAAACCAGTGCAAATGTCTAATCTTGATGTGATCTGTAAAATTTCATTTAAATTGGACTTTGTTTTACTGAATTTATTAGAAATCCCGTAATTACTTAAACATACATCTTTTCCACGTACCGCTAAAGTCCAAGTTTGGTTAGTAAAATTTAGATTGATTGTTTTCATTACAATATTGCCATTGGTTATGACTGAAGACATCACCATTAATGTCACAAGTGAAAGTGTTTGTGTAGTCAGCATACATGGATATTTAAGTGATTCCTGAATTGTCATGGGGTGTAACTCTGAATTTTCTTGTCTTTCTTTAAATGAAATTCCAAAATACACATATTGTCTCTTTTCTCCAGAGCGCAGTCTTGCCTTTTTAATATTTGGGAATAAACGAAGCAAAACTTTGGAGAACATGTTTTCTGCTTTAGGAACAACATTGGTCTCCTCACATGCCTTTCTATACTTTGACATAAGGTCCTGAAGGCATACTTTCCCACTTTCCTGAACATCTATGTTGGAACACAACCTGAAAATGTAAAAATAATCATCAAAATACTGAATTAATGTGCTAGTCTAGGGGAGACAACTTCTGGAAATTTCATCCCAATTGTCTCAAGTACATATTGTACTTTATATATATTTAACAAGGAATATAAGAAAAGAAATCTTATTTATAAATGCTGAATTGCATCAATGCTGTCGTATTAAGGAATGATAGTACTTCTAAAATTATAAAATCTCTAATACTTTTCATTGTTCAAAAAAAAAATACACACACAAAAATACTGCAGATTTTGCATAATCTAAATCCTGAATATGAGAAGATGCATGATATAATATAACTTGTTTTATGTACGAACTGAACAAAACTGGTAAAAATGTATGGATTCATGAATCATGTCAATTTTTTGGCTGATCATTTCTTTTACACTTTCAGGTGAATTAAAATTGTACGAAGCTACTGATAGTGGTGACAAAACAAGGTTGAATTCTGTAGCAGCAGCAAAAATACTTGCATTGAAAAAGTGGTCTCCTGTAATTTTGATAGTAAACCTTTCGGATGAACTTGTGAATGGATTGACTGGTGAAGTAATGTCTTTCAATTCTGAGGCTGTTGATGTTTATTTTCCTTCACTAAATAGAAATGCTTCAATCAAAAGACACTCCTTCACAGTATATGATGTAGATAAAAAGATTGATGTTGCATGTAGAATGCAGTTTCCTTTAAGACTTAGCTTTGCACTTACTGTTCATAAAGCGCAAGGCCTTACCCTCGAAAGAGTCAGTGTTGATTGCCGGTCAATGCACCAGTATGGTCAAATTGCTGTTGCACTAAGCAGAGCAACTGCCAAGAAAGGGCTTCAAGTGAACAATTTCAGTAAAACACTTTTGCGCAAATCCCCAAAAATTATTTCTGACTTTTACATGAGGGAACAATACCTTCCACAAAAAGATTTCTCATGCTGTAGGCATTCCGTTAATATAGAAGCAGAATGTGTAGAGGATTATGAGGATTTGTTTACCCCCTTTGATGATTTAAACAATTTATCACAGGATGATGGTGATGAAGAAGCTATGTTGAATTTAGTTGAATCACTGGATGAGGATTATGAAGAAAATTTTACTTATGTTTTTCCAGAGTCAATAAACATAATGGAAATATTAGATGAACTTTGTAACCAATCATGCGAAACTGTGCAACAGAGAGAGTAAAATAAAATATACACAATGAAAAATTGTGAACTTCTTGAAAGGCTTGTTCATTACCTTTGGGATGCATTTTATTCATTAAAAGACAGATTCCTCAAAGAGGGTACTTCAGTTGAAAATAAGACATTATCTAAATTTTACAGACAGGTCAACGTTATTATGACGGGTAACAAATTGAAACATTTTGGTTCAGTATTTGGGGGCGACCCAGTAGCTCAGAAAAATGTTGTATTCAAACTGGCAAGTAAGATAAGAAAATTAGTTTTAGAATCTGCAGTAGACCCAATAAAAAAGAAAGTTTCCAAGGAAACAGAAAAGCAGAAAGGTCTTACTTTTCCAGAATCTGCTGGTGGTAGAGGGAAAATACGATATATTGGGGGTTGGTGTATATCGCAAGTAAGAAAGAGGAAAATTCAACAAATTACAAAGTGTTTATATAAACAAAACAAGAAGAAAGCAGTAGAAAGCTTAAATACTGAGATTAATGCGTTACATGAAATACAGAAATCAGAAAGCTTTTTATTGGAGCATTCAAGCGATAAAGAATCCTTGTATGAAACTGAAAGAAAACAAAACATGCGAAAGGGACTAACAAATATCTCTGATGATGCACACAAGTTTTTCATTATACTTGACCAAAAAATAAGAAAGTTGGAAACGACTGCTAATTTGAATTTGTATGGATCAAATTTTTCAAAATTTGTACATACAGAATTGAATAATGATAATTTGATTTTTGAATCATGGACAAACTTGTTCATGCCATCTTTGGACCAAAATACATGTAAATCTCTTCTTGACGAAATCTTGTTGAAGTATTGTTCAATGAGCCTTGCCCAACTTAGAAAAACATACCTACAGGAACTTAAAGTGCAGAAAACAGAGGCACATAGGAAGTAGATAAAAATGAGGGAGAAGGGTAGAGGTAAAACTTCTGTCCCATTTAATATGAAAACAATAACAGATGACAAAACAACAAACAAAATTGTATCTCACAAGAGATTACAGGCAGAAATACTAGATGAGGGAACATCCATTTTAAATTCATTTACTAAAGCAGACCTACTTATATTATGTATGACATATTGCCTTTCTGTTAAAGTGCAAAAAAACAAAAAACAAATTATAGAAGCTCTTAAACCAGTCATTTTGAAATGTTCAGACATTCCAAATGTTGCAGTTTTCAATAGACCAGAAGATGACAGCGGAGTTAATATTGAAGATCAAATTGTTACACAGGGGGCAAGTGAAAGTGTATCTGGCTCTGGGTCTACACAATCTTCTGCAACTGAAGATCAACAGAAAAGTGGATTGAAAAAAACTGTAAAAAGAAAAATCAGTAAGGGAAAAGGAAAAGGGGAAAAAAAGGCCAAGAAATCAGTATCTTGTAAATTCCCATGTGGGGTCTGCAGTATGGAGTGTAGTCATAATGTAGTTTGTTGCGATGGATGTGATATTTGGTTTCATGCGGATTGTATACATGTTGAAAACTTGGACGAACTTCCAGACGAGTGGTTCTGCAACACATGCAAAGACGAAATGGAAAACATGTCCTCATAGCCAACAGAATTTTTTTTTAACAATGTATGTGTTTATTTCAGTTGATTTGGAGAGGGGGGTATGCTAAAGGTGTACTGAAGAACTGATTAATATGGAAGAGGTTAAAGTTAAAATATTTTCCTGTCAATTGAAGTGTAATTGAATGTTGTGAGGAACATAGTAGTTTCAGGGTGGGGTTGCTGCTGAGGAAACACAAGTTGTGATCTTAGACACTATATGTGACTGCTGTAACCATTATATAAATAGGGATTGAGTGCTTGCTCGGAAAAATTTTCAATTTACATTTATATATTTTGGGAAGCTTTTCCAATTTTTAAAAATGTTGTCACTTACATAAATGTACAGCTGCCCTGTTATTCAATAAATTGCTCAACCAATGGCAAAATGTTTTGTTCAATTTCAACCAGTGGCAAAATATATTTGTTGAAGTCAAAAGTGAAAAACTCTTGTGTTTTCAGAACGGAATTGTGACTCCCATTTTCCCCTTAAGAAAATGATCTGTGCATTGATTCCCAGCCAGACATGGGATAATCGTAACATGTAATCGGATGTAATCTGTAATCTGACTTTTTTTTTATTACATGTAATCGTAATGTAATCGATTACTTTCATTTTGACCCTGTAATCATGATTACTTTCCGATTACATTTAAATTAATTTTCATCATTTTGCCTTAATTGAAGCATGTATCTCCTTAGATATTTAATGTATGATTTATGTAAGTGAATTTTCTTCATGAAATTTTTTAAACAAATAATGTAGAATGGTTTACTAGAAAAAATATAAAGTTTATTGACATCTAAATAAAAACATTTGTTATGAAATTCAATTGTTAAAGACTCCACAAAAATATCTATTAAATAAGGTGATCAAAAGATATTATTCTGTGTTAAATTGCAATCAAAACTATCACAGCTACAAACAAAATATTAAGCATTAATTATGGCTTCAAAGAGTTGATATCAAAACAAATAATAGTAAATGATATTAATATGTGAATTATGTTTTAGACTGCATTGTCCTTTTTGACTTAGTACACATATTTTGTCAGTCAATATGAATGTATTTTAAAAACATGTCATAGTTTTTTCATGTTTAATTGCTAGTACATGGTAAATTATAAAATGTATTGTTTTGTTATTGATCTAAATTGGGAAAAGGAAAAAATTAAAATATAATAACTATCTTATTCTATATATTTATGATATGAGGTAGCCTGACCAGTAATCTGAGCAAAAACAAAATCCACTTCAATTCATGTAAAAGATTGATATTGCATCATGACTTGAAACATATAAGAGGTTTTTGGGATTAGTCCACTTTCAATAATATTTCAGTTATATGGAGGAACGTATAAGAAAAAAAAGAAATTATATCAATATATAAAGTGAGTGATTATTGGTTTAAAACACCAAAATGAGCAATTTTTTAGCTATATCAAGGCAATGAAACAAAAAGAAATCAAAGCACCAATTATATATATTACTGTACACATACCAACAAGCATACAAAGAAACAGAAATTTGAAACAAAAAGAAGTAACATAGCAAACTTGAATATACATTGGTTGTCATGACATCAAATGTAATCAGTAATGTAATCGATTACATTTGAAAGTAATTGACCCCAAGTCTGTTCCCAGCCTCATAATGCCAAGGGAGGGGATGACCTGCCAACATTTTCTGTACCTAGGCTCGTCACAGAAAATGAATTTCACCCCAAAAAATACCAGAATTTCCAAACACGCCCCAAAAAATACATGTTGAACAAATGAGCCCCCCCCCCCCCCTCCCCCAAAAACATACTTCCACATAAAATTACTTATGCCCAATTTTGGTTTAAAATAAGCAAAACATAATGTGTTTTTTCTTTATAAATTGCCCCATAAAAAAACAAGGTTTCGATCAACCCGAACAAATAGTGAAATAGAACCAAATATTTTTAATGCCCCCCCCCCCCCCCCCAAAGGAATTGTGAATTTGAAAGAAGATGATGGTCTCAAAAAAATAGTGATTTTGAAAATTTTGATCCCCAAATAATAGTACAGGTCTAGGCACATAATTTTGTTTAACCCCCCACCCCCACAGAGGATTATGATACAAACTAAAGGTAGTTGTATTGTTTTATAAGACATTTGTCCAATTTATTATGTGCATTTTAAATTATGTCAATGTGTGTCATTTTCATTTTTGTATTGAATTTTCTCGTTTGTCCACCTCAAAATATGTATATTGAGATCTATATGCATTGAATTTACAATTCTTGTAATCAATCTTACCAAGAAACACTGAAATTATCATTCATTGTATGTACAAGTAAAAAAATGTCAGTTTTCACTTCAAATCGTCCCGCTATTTTAATGATGTTTGAATCTTAACGGTATTTTCCTTACCTCAAAGCTAAAACCCCGAGAGTTCCGAACTTCCATTTTTTTTTATAGGTGGCGCTGTTACTTTCACTTTGGGTCCATGTTGTTCTCTACTCCGGCGAATTCCTGACAAAAACGACCGCTGCGCCTTCACAAGAGGTAGTCGAGGAGAGGTCATGATATTTTTGGAAAAGAATAAGGTCTTGGGAGTTGAACCAAACAGGGTTTTGAATATATTAGAAGGAATTTAAAAAACAAACACGACTTGAAGCGAGCGGGGGTAAAAAAGATGTCCGCCCTTGTATATGATTATACATTGATAGTATATTTACGTGGATAGTGACAAGGCCCTGTGCACCAACTAGAATAATGTAATATAAATAAGACTAAGCACAGTGCATGGTTGTGTGTTCGTTACAAGATCGCATATAAACATAATATTAAAATAATAAATTCATTCAGTCTTTCATTTCTACCCCTAAAAGAGGGTGTGAGTGGGCACAGGCACTCGAATTCCGGACCCCCCTTTTTTTTCCTCATTGGGTCCCTCCCGCGATTATGGTATGGATCTTTGTCTGTAAGTATATCTTTGAACCATTTATCCATATTTTACAACAGTTCGTGTTACAACTCTCTCGTTCTACTAACTATTGTTTCTAGGTCCAGCTGCCGTATTACTTATATATACATAAAGGTATGAAACAATCGTCAAAATACAAAGAGGGAATCCTCGCTTCGATTCGATATTTTACAATAACGCGCCAGTTTTAAAAAGGACATTCGCTTGTCCTCGTCTCAAAAATGATTTCCCTTCATTCCTATCTAGTTTATACGTACGAACAATAAATATTTATTGACGAAATTCAAGTTTATTCTCGACGACACATCCAACTTTCCTCCACTCGTGCCCATTCAGGAGGTCAGCCGAACATAATTTGTTTCGTGCTATTTCATTGGTCGGAAAGATTTTCGGAACTTTTTTAGCTTGTTCTTCGCTACACACGGCCAATCCATTTCGTATCGAGAGGCCTATTAAGCGGGAGTTTTAAATAAGAATAAAAGTGGAAAGTAAACCTTTTCAGCCAGTGTGTTATAAAGGCACCAGAAAAAAAATGACGAACCTAGTGACATGGTAAGGATATTGTCTGAAATGGGAAAATGCACTTCAAGCATAAATTTTGACGGATGACCATTTGATCACTGAAATGATCATAGAGAAAGGGACACGGACACTAGTTATCATAAAGCAAAAAAATCTCCTTTTTATTTAGGCTTGTTAAAAAATAAAAATGAGTTAACGCTCCTCATCCCCTATCACAGCAACAACAAAAAGACAGTGTACATAAGTAAACCCCTTGGGGGGGGGGGGGGGAGGGGATGTCAACATATTTGTACCTAGGCTCATCACAAATAATTAATGACACCCCTCCACCCCCAAAAAACAAGAAAAAAAACGTCTTAATGCAATTTCTGATGCCCAGTTTTGATTTAAGCAGTTAAAATAAGTAATACATGTGGGTGTGCATTTTTAGTACTTCATGTTTCAATAAACCAATGAAAAAATACAACACAAATTTTGCCCCCCCCCCCCCCAAAAGTACATTAGACCCAAAAATAAAACATTTTTGTGAGTAATTACCCCCCCCCCCTTTTTTTTTACATCCACAATTGTAGGTGTGTGTTGTTCAAACCAGACTTTTTGTAATATTTCTTTCAGCTACAGAAAGAATTAAAGATCAAACTTTGTTGCGATACTCATGAAAAGTTCCAATTATGTTATTTACCTGAAAAAAAGAATGGATAAGGGTAAATGTACATCATGTATATTGTACATAAAACAAAATCCAACAACATACAAGGAAACAACCATTTCACAAAGGAACAGCACATTAATTGCTGCTTTTCTTCTTGAATCTTCAACAACAAACCAATCTATACCTAACAACATCATCTACTCTCTTCCCCCCTCCTTTTCCACAAAAAAAAGAAGAAAAAAATGGTCATCAACCGTCCTAGATTATTCTGACGTGTACTTCTCGTGCTTGTTCTTTGAAAGTTTTGCCAAAATAACAGTATTTTTGTTGAAACTTATATTCTTTTTTATTCTTATTTAAAACTCCCGCTTAATAGGCCTCTCGATACGAAATGGATTGGCCGTGTGTAGCGAAGAACAAGCTAAAAAAGTTCCGAAAATCTTTCCGACCAATGAAATAGCGCGAAACAAAATATGTTCGGCTGACCTCCTGAGTGGAGGAAAGTTGGATGTGTCGTCGAGAATAAACTTGAATTTCGTCAATAAATATTTGTTGTTCGTACGTATAAACTAGATAGGAATGAAGGGAAATCATTTTCGAGACGAGGACAAGCGAATGTCCTTTTTAAAACCTGCGTGTTATTGTAAAATATCGAGTCGAAGCGAGGATTCCCTCTTTGTATTTTGACGATTGTTTCATACCTTTATGTATATATAAGTAATACGGCAGCTGGACCTCAGTCCGAGATTCCTCTGTCGTTTAACGGCATTGATAAAGTTGCTTGTAGCCGTTCAACGACAGAGGGTGCTATATACGGAAACCATCAAATTTGCCTCACAGCCATAGTATCGGCACATTTCCACGTTTCGTGGCTATCGGATTTTATTTTCTATCATAAACCTTATATAAATCGCTTCACCAATCATTTTTCTATTCATTCATAACCATCTTACCCTCAGAAAGTGGTGTTACACTCCATTACAGCACGATTTTGCCTTAGATCCTATTATTCCGCCATTTGACTTCCATTTTCGAATCTACACACGTGATCTCGCGATACTAACTGAATGATGACAGCAACGCATTGCATGATGGGAGCTAATTAATGCAGCGTGCCAAATTATTTGGAGCATTATTTGCATACGTAAACAACATTCAAATCACATGGAAGACGATACATTTAAGCGTATTCTGCAGGACAAACAGTCCATCTACAGATCAAAGCAGAGCAGAAGGAAATAATACAGAATGTGTTGGAAAGAAAAGAATCAATGGCAGAGTGTTACCAACGGGCTTCGGAAAGAGCATGTGTTACGTTCCCCCTTTTTGTTTTTGGACAAGGTACTACATTTTTTTTTTCTTATGGTTATCTGTAATTCACTAAATTTGCTGTTAAAATCATTACCAATCAATATAATCAACTGTATTAAATTTTATGTTAATTGTTCTGCCTTAACAGGCGCCTACGATTGGCAATAAAAATATTTGTTTGTTTGTTTATATGCAAATCATCTCCCATGATACATTGCGGTAATCGTAGTTTTCTCGTAGTCACGTGACAAATGTTTGAAAAATGGAAGACAAATGTCGAAATCATAGGATCTAAGGCAAAATCGTGCTGTAATGGAGTGTAACACCACTTTCTGAGGGTAAGATGTTTATGAATGAATAGAAAAATGATTGGTGAAGCGATTTATATAAGGTTTATGATAGAAAATAAAATCCGATAGCCACGAAACGTGGAAATGTGCTGACCCAGAGTTGGAGAAGCAAATCCGCTGTTTTCCGTATATAGCACGCTCTGTCGTTGAACGGCTACAAGCAACTTTATCAATGCCGTTAAACGACAGAGGAATCTCGGACTACTGGACCTAGAAACAAAAAGTTAGTAGAACGAGAGAGTTGTAACACGAAATGTTGTAAAATATGGATAAATGGTTCAAAGATATACTTCCAGACAAAGATCCATACCATAATCGCGGGAGGGACCAAATGAGGAAAAAGGGGGGTCCGGAATTCGAGTGCCTGTGTGAGTGGGACTAACACTTTTGTCGTATTACGACTTGTAACGAACGTCGCATTAATCGAAGGGGCCCGGGTGGCTCAATGAGTTAGGTCGTTGGATCTAACAGCTCAACAAGCCTATCACCAATACGGCGTGGGTTCGCGGCCGGATTTGTAAATAACAAAAAGGGTGCACTCGCCGCCGCAAGTGATAAGGTTTACCAGTTGCTTGCCCAGTGTCGGTGGTTTTCTCCGGGTACTCCGGCTTCCTCCACCACTAAAACTGGTCGCCATAATATAGCTGAAATATTGCTGAATGTGGTGTTAAACACCAAAATTCAAAGTCAAATTCAAATTCTCATTAATCGAACACACCTAAAATTGTCTTTATACTAACTGTCAAATCGTCCGTGCGGAAAGGAATTCCATATTGCTTATTTGCATATCTATAACGTTCATGTAAAACTTATTATACTGTGAAGAAATTTAGTGGTGCGTGCTTAGCGGAGAATCATGTAATTTTTTAACACCGATATGATTTTGTTGTATGACTGTAGTCGTAAAATAAATGTTTCCAAGTTTCAACCCGAGTATATAAAAAAAATGGCATAAACCGTTCATATATCCTATTTTTTTTTCAATTTTGCTTCCGTATAAATTGTATTGTGTATAATTTTCCAACTGAACTGGTTTGCTTTTCTTGTGTTGCTCGATTTATATGCAAGTTCGTCCATATTCTTTCTCACGGAAATTTTTCTCAAAATAAATATTCCATTTATTTTGACAATATAAAAATCATTTGCAATTTACCCATAAGAAGACACTAAAGGGGCAATCAGAATACGTATATCGAAGAACAACACAGTGGCCAAAAGAAAAAGTACATAAGGTCAAACAACGATCAACTAAACATATATATAAAACTAAAGATAGAGTAGCACGAACCCCACTAAAAACCGGGGGTGAACTCATGTGATCCGGAAGGGTAAGCAGTTCCTGCTCCACTAGTGACACCCGTTGTGTTAATCTAGTTACAAACTCGGTGATGTCATGAACGAGGAAAGGACCGGGAAGTGTTTACGACAAGTGGAACATATCAGTGGTCATTTGTGACACGGATATTCCATACCGGTCAATCAAGTTGTGGTGGCGACGGTAAAACTTTCGAATTGATGATTTCAACTTAATTATGAGGAACCCTTGGTTCAGTAGCTTCTTTGTTAGCAGCAACCCTCTATCGAGGAAATCCTGATAGGAACCACAAGCTCTGGAATATCGTATCGACTGAGAGATATATACTCCATATGCAGGTGCTGCTGGAATGTTGCTACATATGAATGAAAAGTTCACAATGGGAAAATTGAAATCATCTCTTTTGTTGTAAAGTTTCGTTATTAACCGCCCCTCACTGTCAATTTCGAGGTGTAGGTCAAGGTATGAAGCAGACGTATCTGTATGTGTGGTATCCTTTATTTCAAGCTCAATGGGATAGATGCGATCAACGAAATCACCAAACCCTGAATTATTTAGTGAAAGGACATCATCTATATAGCGGAACTTGATATTAAAGGATCGGGCTAGTTTCTTTTCGTTTTTCTTGAGAAGCCCCTGTATGAAGTCTACCTCATACGAATAAAGGAACAAGTCGACGAGAAGAGGAGCACAGTTTGTACCCATAGATATGCCGACTGTCTGTTGAAAAACACGTCCACCAAAGATACCAAATTTGTTGTCAATCAAAAACTCGAGCATGTTGATGAAATCAGTTTCAGAGAACTTTTTGGTAGAATCAGAGTGTTTGGTTTTTTTTTACAAAATAAGATCTGTCCCTTCCTAGCACAAGGTATTTGTATCTACGTTGGCCCTTCTTCTTTATGAAACACAGTTGGACCAACTCCCTTAATTTGTCCTTCAGCTTAGAGTGAGGAATAGTTGTGTAGAGGGTAGAGAAGTCAAATGTTTTAATACTATTGCAGGAGGAGAGTGGCTTAAAATAAAATTTTATTTACTTGTCATTGCCGCCCGACCCACTGAAAAACTTGCCGCCCAAATTATTTTATTTGCGTTTCAGACAATTTTTTTTATTAAAAAAAATCGAATTCGCGCCGGAATTTCGATCGTGTCCGCGGATTTTTTTCCGGGCTTTATTTATTTCAAATCTCGATCGTAAAAGCGCTTAATGTACACTGTATTGAGAGCAAACGTTTAAACGACATATAATAGAAAATGGTCTGCTGAAGCGAAAATAATGTCGAAGAGGCCGGCAGTGGAAAGAATCCCCCTATGCTGCAATGCATCAGTTAAGGAGGGTGAACATTTTATCAAAAATAAGGTCTTCAGTTATTCTATGGACGAAACATGGGAGAACGTTCTGAAAAACCTTTTAGAAGACTTCATCTTCATCTTGACGTCGTCGCTTCATGGGATGGACGCTTTTCATCCGAACATGGCAGAACAAATATGAAGGGAGACATGCAAGCATAATTCAAACTCTATTCACTATCATTAAACTACTAGTCTGCAGTGGAGTACTGTATTTTGTTTGGGCGTTAAAATTGTTGAATGTCAGACATTTTGAATGCTACTTAGCATCGTGTTATCGGTTTTCGGGCTATTATCGATTTTCAGATATAGCGATTAACAGTGTTAACCCTTCATTCATATGACGATTGGAATTTTCAAAGAATGGCTAGTTAAATATTTCTTTGTACATAAGATTGTTTTTAATTTTAAAGCCATTCTTGTATTTTAATATACTCTCGATTATCTGGCAACTTTTGTTGTCAGTAAAATGGCGTCATCTGTTTTCGTGTGAAGTAAAAACAAGGCCGATATACGGGATGGAAACGAATATATAATCCGGAAATGGCTGGTTTTAAAATTTCATGGTTCTGGCCATCTACCAAATCATACTACATCTAAATAAAATAACAGAATGTTTGAAAATTACCACTTTCAA
Source organism: Bathymodiolus brooksi (assembly GCA_963680875.1). Taxonomy (NCBI): domain Eukaryota; kingdom Metazoa; phylum Mollusca; class Bivalvia; order Mytilida; family Modiolidae; genus Bathymodiolus; species Bathymodiolus brooksi. The sequence continues at coordinate 23,622,456 of OY804586.1, forward strand.
AATTGTGTTTACTTTTGATGTTTTTTTTAGTGCTGAAACCACAATGCACTGTAAAATGACATGTATTTTATATAAGAAACAGGCACATTTCAGTCAGCTCTTTTGTTTACAAGTACGATCAGTGACCCCATGACAGTTACATGACAGGAAGAGCCGATGTCCGAGAGGCAGATGACATAGTTAAATTTTATATAGACCTTCTGGATTTTTTTCCAGCTACTTTATAAATGAAGTAAATTTTTAGCATTACAAAAAGTATGGTTCAGTAGGTAGGTTCACTGTTTTTGGTACTTACGTCTTTAAAAGCAAACTTTAACATCTTTTACAGATGTCACGCTGTAGTCTTTTTTATGTTCCATAAATAGAAACCGGAAGACACGTCAAAAATAAAGCGTGCACTGTGGAAATCAAAATAAAATGGATAAAACGATAACAGATGACGCACGAAAACACATACCATGACGATAACATTGTGTGGTGTAAAAGACACAATATACCAATCATCTTTGCTTTTCATTCAGTGTCAGATTGCCAGATTTAATAGATAGGACTCTGATTTCAGAATTCAACTGAAAATGTTTTTTTTTTATGAAAATAGAATTTGATTTTTGCTGTTCTTTATGTTGCATTAAATTTGATTCTTTAATGTCATATCTTCCTCTGTATTCCTGTGAAAAACCAGTCTGAAAATATAAAGCTTTCAAATGTAAAAAAAATTCCCTACCTACATAACCACCTGCTGATAGTGTGGGTCGGCAATGCCAAACAAACAAACAATATTTTAAGGGTGGCCAGAGCCAGAGGGACCTAGATTGTATGTACTCTAACAGATCTTTAGAGTTCTACAGAATCCACATCTGATTCACATCACCCCTAGGGTAGCTAGTGTCACAGTAACTCTGAAGCCCGGTTTTGACATACATGTATCTTTATTCGATCCGCGATTTAAAAAAATTTGACACAAAGATAACATGACAACACACATTGGATACACTCGCAACATTCAGAAACGAGCGTTCGGGTGTGGGGGGCTTGGGTTGCATATGTTCCCGGAACCAAACCTTAAATCAGCATTCCATAGACCATTCGCTGCTAATAACTGGGTGCGAACACTTCATATAAGCCTTACTACGCCCCTGATTCAAGGTCGTCTTAACAGCATTATAGCCCCTCCCCCCCCTCCCTGAGCAAAGCAGTGTACTTGGCCCCTACCTACACCACCACTCGCAGGAATAAAAATAGAAATGGTTGATAAAATTTAATATAGAATTATTGTATTGGTAGTTCTATAAACAGCATACATAGATTATCATGGGGCCCCTGGGCAACTGCCAAACGTGTCCATGGGTTAAGACAAAATTGTGGTCCGACTGTTACTGTGAAATGAAGAAATCAATATAACCATGCTGCTCATTTACTTTAATTTGTGTCCAAGTGTAAATTTGGATAGCCATTTTACCTTTCTTACTAATATTAAGCTGAACTTATTCACAATTTTGTAATTCAGGAAACAAGTACATTATATATTGTACGAACTTGACCTCAAATGAGATCTTTTCATTGACTATAGTCTGCATTTCAATTTCGATAGTCCGACAGAGATGTGTTTGTTTTTCACTTTCACCGTCCAAGTAAGAACAGCAACAAAGTAAAAAAGATCTAAAGCTTTAGCTTGACCAATTTTCTTGAATATTTGTTTGAATTTGTACTTGTATGATGGAAGTTTTTCATCCACTTTCACGAAGACATAGAAATTTCCTTTAATTCAATGATAATCTCAAAGTGACGACCATATGATTTTCGAGGGGGTATTTTGGATCAAATTAAATCTTTTCACCTTTTTCGCCGTTAGATTATTATTTTTCTGACAGAGCCGATGTAGCAGGCAATTTGTTCCGGACTGAGTGTGTGATTGTTATTTAACGCCAATTCATCAATTTTTCAGCTATATCATGGGGAGAACAAATAAATTTTCAATGAGATGATGATGAGGTCCGCATTGTACTAGACCAACACACTGAGTTAGATTTTTATAGTGCTTGCTCACTGAAACAACAGCCCATGGGTAGACGTGTCGCTCCACTCAAACACATTATTCGGATTCCGAGCCAATCAATCTTTACTCTTTCTCCTTAATGGAATAATGCTACGTGCTTAGCGGAGAAACAACAAATACCAATTTTATAGTCTTTGGTTTGACCCGACCGGGGCTCCAACCCACGATCTACCGTACAACCATGCCAACCATTACACCACCGATGCAGCAACTCCCTTTTAATGTAGATATATTTAAACTACCACTATTTTGAACCATATATATTGAAAAACGGGGAAAATTATTAACAGGTATCATGCAATTTTTCACTTAATTATCAGTTATGATACTTTATACTCAGTCCACCATCTGTAATAGGCTAGTAGAAGACCAGCCAGGGCTGTGTTAACAGTTTTACTAGGCCCCCAGGACAAAGCAGTGGACTGGGGCCCATACCTACACAAGCACTCGCAGGAATAAATTGTAAATGTCGATAGAATTAAACAGAAATTTATTGTATTGGTATTTCCAAGAAAATCGGTGTTTAAACATTAAAAAGCATGCTGTACACAACATACATCGATTAACATGGGGACTCCGGGTAACTCCCCAGCATGCCCATGCGTTAAGACAGTACTGTTTCCAGTGCCAAAATCTCCAAAGAATAAGTAAGAGGCCGATTTCATTGATATCAATTTTAAAACTGAAAATGTCATCAACAATTGAATATAAAAATGTCTAAGTTGTGGTGGTATCAATCTTACAGGAATTCTATAAGTCACATGAGATATTTAAATTGTCTGCTTAATAGAATATATACATTTTGTAGGCAGTGGTATACTAGGCCTTGTATAGAAAACAGCATAAGTTTTTAAGTTTTCAAGATAACAAGATTCTGAAGAAAAACTAGAACTGCGAGTGACAAGTTGAATTATCTCCCCTTCCAAATTTTGGATCGTGACCATATTTCTTCATGCACATCTGCAGGTAGTGTACTACAACTGTGTAAAGTTTCACAAAAATCTAATAAGCCGTTCAGGAGGAGTTGCACTTACAAGGTACACGACCCCCCTTTTTGTGAAAGAATAAGTTGAATTATCTCCCCTTCTAAATTTTAGACAGCAACAGTATTCCTTCATGCACATCTGCAGGTAAAGTTTCATAAAAATTCAATAAGCAGTTTAGTAGGAGTTGTGCTTACAAGGTACATGTCCCCCCCCCCTTTTCGTGAAAGTACAAGTTGAATTATCTCCCCTTTTAAATTTTGGACAGTAACCATATTCCTTCATGCACATCTGCAGGTAGTGTACTACAACTGTGTAAAGTTTCACAAAACTCCAATAAGCCGTTTAGGAGGAGTTGTACTTACAAGGTACACAACCCCCCTTTTCATGAAAGTATAAGTTGAATTATCTCCCCTTCTAAATTTTAGACAGCAACAGTATTCCTTCATGCACATCTGCAGGTTGTGTACTACAACTACGTAAAGTTTCATGAAAATTCAATAAGCAGTTTAGTAGGAGTTGCACTTACAAGGTACACCCTCCCCCTTTTCGTGAAAGTATGTTGAATTATCTCCCCTTTGAAATTTTGGACAGCAACCATATTCCTTCATGCACATCTGCAGGTAGTGTACTACAAATGTGTAAAGTTTCATAAAAATCCAATTAGCCGTTTAGGAGGAGTTGCGCTTACAAGGTACATGGACGGACGGACAGGGTGATTCCTATATACCCCCCCAAACTTTGTATAAAATCTTGCTAGTATTTCTTGACAAATTAAATTAAAATAAATTTGAATTACAAGACAACCGATTGTAATTTGTATATCAAACTGGGTAAAAACAATGATCTGATTTTAGGGAGCTCTTGTCTGCTCTAGGATGAGCAGTTCCAGCATTTTGACTAAATCTGGTTTCAATCCATTCAGTGGTTCTGAAGAAGATTTTCAAAGATTTCCAATTTTTCAACCAATGAGAAGCCATCTTTAATATTGGACAAGGTCAGTGGACACAATTTTGGAAGAGGGGCATTCAAAGAGTATCACATCAAAGTTTGGTTCAATTTGACCCGGTGGTTCTTGAGAAGATCAAAATGTGAAAATTTAATGGATGACAGACAACAGACACAAAGTGATGGGAAAAACTCATTTGAACCTTTGGCCCTAGTGAACTAAAAACTTTTATGAGAACTATCAAATGGACACTCCTACCGCGTTTTAATATAATTGTTCCTGTGGTTTCAGGGAAGAGATTAAAATGTAAAAGTTTACGGACGACTGGGAGGGATGGACATCAAGTGATGATAATACCTCGCATAACCCTTAAAGGTCTCATCTTCATTCAAGCACACCCTTATCAATATATGAAAAAACACAACAAAAATTAAAGTTTAACGACCAGCTTGATGCATGTCTGAACTTTTTTCTCAGCTGTCGATTTAATACAACATAAATATTTAGATATATATATATATGCAAACAATGACAAATCGGCAATAAATTACATATAGACCTGGATATACTTAAACCCAGCATTAAAACCAATGGAAATGGCATCCACTGGAAAAAGCTTTGGTTTAAAATTGTATATCCATTCAATGACTGACAATAACTATTACTAAATGAACCGCCATGATATAACCGATATATTGTTGAAAGTGGTGTTAAACACCATAAATCCATCCACAAAAGTTTAAATTAAATTTTTTGTTCTTCTTCATATAGAATACTTTTACAAATTATACAATATTTATATATACAATATTTTTGTCATGTCAGAATTTGTATAATGATCATTGGCGTTCCCAATTTCTTGTATTGTTGTATACTACTTATCATGGTCTTGTTGTCATGGCAGATCTCCGATTAAAAAAATAAAACAACGAAACAATAAAAAATACCAAAAAAGATTACAAAAGAAAAACAAAAAATAATTTTTTTTAAAAGAAAGAAAATATTTACATTAGTAATATGAATTAATGCATATAATTGCACTTATCTTAATTTTGGAAATTTAGAGAATTATTAAATCATTTAACTAAAAATCACCAAAAGTAGGACTTCTATTTTTTAAGTGTTCAAAGTGATACATTTTGAAAGATTAAAACAATATATTTAAATTATCAGCTTATAATTTATTTTGAAAATATAAAAAAAACAAATCAAGATTAAAGTTTACTGAAATTTTTAAAATGGAATTATTTTGAAAATAATTAAAAATAAATTAGGAAATATATTTGAAAAAGATTCCAATAAATTAAATGTTAAAGATAAAACATCAGAATCTCCACTGTTTGAATGCATGTAAGTACTATGACAATTAGAAAGTGTTCTGCACCTATGATAATTATTGGAATAATTGGACTATTAGAGGACTAAAAAAGTCAGGACCAATCCATATTTTATAGGTTTTACCACAAAATATGATAAACCTTGCTTCCATGTTCCTTTAATAGTACGAAATTCATATTTATACAATTTAATAAACAAAATTTAAAGGGCAATAACTCTTGATAATTCGTAACTACACAGGAGGAATGAAGGATGTTATCCTTTTTAATATACATTTTATATCACAGCAACAAAAAATAAAGGATTCATTACTTACTTGGTTTAAAACTAAAAAAATGTTTACCAAATACAATTAAATTTTTTAGAAACTGTAATTTTTGACAATATTTTTTTATGTAAATGTAAAACACGTAAATTAAATTAGAAAAGAAAGACAAGACTTGGAATTTTGGAAAGTATAAAACTTTAAAAGAGTTTTAAACCAAGTAGACTGACATGACATAACTAATACAAAAGTACAAAAATAGCTGATTGATGGTCTGGCTAGAATTTTACTTTTTGTTTATTAAATTCCCTCCAAAATTTTAAAATAACAGGTTCTGCTTACATTTTGGTTTTCTTTAATTTTATTTAATTGTATGTGTGTTTTTTGTTGTTGTCAGTTTTGTACAATTATGTTATCCCATCCTTTACAGAGCCTGTTTTGTTTCTAGCAAGATCATAAATTTCAAAGAAACGCACCATTTCTACCAAAAAAAAATAAAAAAATTAACTTTAAGCATAGAAATGTGACGTTTCTTATTCAATCCCCCTTTTTTTTAGAGGATTATATTTACAATTCTATTAAAATTTTGTAGTCTTTATATCTCACATATACAAAAATAACTGATTGGTGGTCTGGCTAGAATTTTACTTTTGTTTATTAAAATGCCCTCCAAAATTTAAAAGAACAGGTTCTGCTTACATTTTTTTTTTTCTATTATCCATTTTGTGTGTGATATTTTTTTTTTTTTTGGTACAATTTTGTTATCCCATCCTTTACAGAACCTGTTTTGTTTCTAGCAAGACCATAAGTTACAAAGAAACGCACCACTTCTACCAAAAAAAATGAAGAAAAGAAATATAATTTAATCTTAAGCATAGAAATGTGACGTTTCTTATTCAACCCCCCTTTTTTTTAGGGGATTATATTTACAATTTTATAAAAATTTTGAAGTCTATATATCTCGCATAGCATAATTAATATACATAATTATAAAACTATACAATATTACAAGATAAAAAAATAAAACAACGAAACTAAAAAATACCAAAATAGATTACAAAAAAACCCAGAAAATAATTTTTTTTAAAAGAAAGAAAATATTTACATTAGTAATGTGCATATAATTGCACTTATCTTAATTTTGGAAATTTAGAGAATTATTAAATCATTTAACTAAAAATCACCAAAAGTAGGACTTCTATTTTTTAAGTGTTCAAAGTGATACATTTTGAAAGATTAAAACAATATATTTAAATTATCAGCTTATAATTTATTTTGAAAATATAAAAAAAACAAATCAAGATTAAAGTTTACTGAAATTTTTAAAATGGAATTATTTTGAAAATAATTAAAAATAAATTAGGAAATATATTTGAAAAAGATTCCAATAAATTAAATGTTAAAGATAAAACATCAGAATCTCCACTGTTTGAATGCATGTAAGTACTATGACAATTAGAAAGTGTTCTGCACCTATGATAATTATTGGAATAATTGGACTATTAGAGGACTAAAAAAGTCAGGACCAATCCATATTTTATAGGTTTTACCACAAAATATGATGAACCTTGCTTCCATGTTCCTTTAATAGTACGAAATTCATATTTATACAATTTAATTAACAAAATTTAAAGGGCAATAACTCTTGATAATTCATAACTGCACAGGAGGAATGAAGGATGTTGTCCTTTTTAATACACATTTTATCACAGCAACAAAAAATAAAGGATTCATTACTTACTTGGTTTAAAACTAAAAAAATGTTTACCAAATACAATTAATTTTTTTAGAAACTCAGTAATTTTTGACAATATTATTTAAAGTAAATGTAAAACACGTAAATTAAATTAGAAAAGAAAGACAAGACTTTGAATTTTGGAAAGTATAAAACTTTAAAAGAGTTTTAAACCAAGTAGACTGACATGACATAACTAATACAAAAGTACAAAAATAGCTGATTGATGGTCTGGCTAGAATTTTACTTTTTGTTTATTAAATTCCCTCCAAAATTTTAAAATAACAGGTTCTGCTTACATTTTGGTTTTCTTTAATTTTATTTAATTGTATGTGTGTTTTTTGTTGTCAGTTTTGTACAATTATGTTATCCCATCCTTTACAGAGCCTGTTTTGTTTCTAGCAAGATCATAAATTACAAAGAAACGCACCATTTCTACCAAAAAAAATAAAAAAAATAACTAAGCATAGAAATGTGACGTTTCTTATTCAATCCCCCTTTTTTTTAGAGGATTATATTTACAATTCTATTAAAATTTTGTAGTCTTTATATCTCACATATACAAAAATAACTGATTGGTGGTCTGGCTAGAATTTTACTTTTGTTTATTAAAATGCCCTCCAAAATTTAAAAGAACAGGTTCTGCTTACATTTTTTTTTTCTATTATCCATTTTGTGTGTGATATTTTTTTTTTTTTGGTACAATTCTGTTATCCCATCTTTAACAGAACCTGTTTTGTTTCTAGCAAGACCATAAGTTACAAAGAAACGCACCACTTCTACCAAAAAAAATGAAGAAAAGAAATATAATTTAACCTTAAGCATAGAAATGTGACGTTTCTTATTCAACCCCCCTTTTTTTTAGGGGATTATATTTACAATTTTATAAAAATTTTGAAGTCTTTATATCTCGCATAGCATAATTAATATACATAATTATAAAACTATACAATATTACAAGATAAAAAAATAAAACAACAAAACTAAAAAATACCAAAATAGATTACAAAAAAAACCAGAAAATAATTTTTTTTAAAAGAAAGAAAATATTTACATTAGTAATGAATTAATGCATATAATTGCACTTATCTCAATTTTGGAAATTTAGAGAATTATTAAATCATTTAACTAAAAATCACCAAAAGTAGGACTTCTATTTTTATGTGTTCAAAGATGGACTAAAGTAATACATTTTGAAAGATTAAAACAATATATTTAAATTATTATGCCAATCAGCTTGCTCATTTTGTTCATGTTAATAGGTGACTTCAAAATATAAATATTTATTGAAAGCCGACTATTAAAGTGCAGGGGGGATGCAATGCATGGTTAAATAGGGAAATGTAATGCTTTGTTGGATGGGGGTTATGCAGTGCCTGGTTAGCTGAGGTTTACAACAAAATCAGCAAGACAATAAATAAATTTGACAAACAATTATTACTTATCTCTCTAAAATGTATCAGCTTATAATTTATTTTTAAAATATTAAAAAAAAAAAAATCAAGATTAAAGTTTACTGAAATTTTTAAAATGAAATTATTTTGAAAATAATTAAAAATAAATTAGGAAATATTTTTGAAAATGATTCCAATAAATTCGATGTTAAAGATAAAACATCAGAATCTCCACTGTTTGAATGCATGTAAATACTATGACAACAATTAGAAAGTGTTCTGCACCTATGATAATTATTGGAATAATTGGACTATTAGAGGACTAAAAAAGTCAGGACCAATCCATATTTTATAGGTTTTACCACAAAATATGATGAACCTTGCTTCCATGTTCCTGTAATAGTACGAAATTCATATTTATATAATTTAATTAACAAAATTTGAAGGGCATTAACTCTTGATAATTCGTAACTACACAGGAGGAATGAAGGATGTTATCCTTTTTATACACATTTTATCACAGCAACAAAAAATAAAGGATTCATTACTTACTTGGTTTAAAACTAAAAAAATGTTTACCAAATACAATTAAATTTTTTAGAAACTCAGTAATTTTTGACAATATTTTTTTATGTAAATGTAAAAACACATAAATTAAATTAGAAAAGAAAGATAAGACTTGGAATTTTGGAAAGTATAAAACTTTAAAGAGTTTTAAACCAAGTAGACTGACATGACATAACTAATACAAAAGTACAAAAAATAGCTGATTGATGGTCTGGCTAGAATTTATTTTTTTGTTTATTAAATTCCCTCCAAAATTTTAAAATAACAGGTTCTGCTTACATTTTGGTTTTCTTTAATTTTATTTAATTGTATGCATGTTTTTTGCTTGTCGTTTTTGTACAATTCTGTCATCCCATCCTTTACAGAGCCTGTTTTGTTTCTAGCAAGATCATAAATTACAAAGAAACGCACCACTTCTACCAAAGAAAAAAAAAATTTAACCTCAAGCATAGAAATGTGACGTTTCTTATTCAATCCCCCTTTTTTTAGGGGATTATATTTACAATTTTATTAAAATTTTGACAGTAAATCTTACAAGCAGTTTTTAAGGAAATTAAATGAATGTATTGTCTGTCCTTCGATTTAAATTTTCTGATAACCTCTTTGGTATCTTCAAACTCTTCTTACCCTTCCAGAGCATCTGAGCTCAACCCCAGTTTTTGTGGGGTTCATGGTGCATGATCGTTAGTTTTCTGTGTAGTGTTTTGTAGATCATTGTTTTTGAGGTTTTTTTTTCCATTGTATTGTCTGTCCTTTGATTTACAGATTCTGATTACCCCTTTGGTATCTTCAAACTCTTCTTACCTTTACAGAGCATCTGAGCTCAACCCGTTTTTTGTGGGGTTCATGGTGCTTTATCGTTAGTTTTCTGTGTAGTGTTTTGTAGATCATTGCTATTGGGTTTTTTTTGTCGATTGTATTGTCTGTCCTTAGACGATTTACGAATTCTCATAACCCTCTTGGTATCTTCAAACTCTTCTTGCCCTTACAGAGCATCTGAGCTCAACCCCAGTCTTCGTAGGGTTTATGGTGCTTGATCGTTAGTTTTCTGTGTAGTGTTTTGTAGATCATTGCTATTGGTTTTTTTTTGTCGATTGTATTGTCTGTCCTTCGACGATTTACGAATTCTGATAATCCTCTTGGTATCTTCAAACTCTTCTTGCCCTTACAGAGCATCTGAGCTCAACCCCAGTCTTCGTAGGGTTTATGGTGCTTGATCGTTAGTTTTCTGTGCAGTGTTTTGTAGATCATTGTTTTTTTTGTCCATTGTATTGTCTTTCCTTCGACATACGGATTCTGATTACCACTTTGGTATCTTCAGACTCTTCTTGCCCTTACAGAGCATCTGAGCTCAACCCCAGTCTTCGTAGGGTTTATGGTGCTTGATCGTTAGTTTTCTGTGTAGTGTTTTGTAGATCATTGCTATTGGGTTTTTTTTGTCGATTGTATTGTCTGTCCTTCGACGATTTACGAATTCTGATAATCCTCTTGGTATCTTCAAACTCTTCTTGCCCTTACAGAGCATCTGAGCTCAACCCCAGTCTTCGTAGGGTTTATGGTGCTTGATCGTTAGTTTTCTGTGCAGTGTTTTGTAGATCATTGTTTTTTTTTGTCCATTGTATTGTCTTTCCTTCGACATACGGATTCTGATTACCACCTTGGTATCTTCAAACTCTTCTTGTCCCTATTAAAACCCCTTAAATTTAAAACCTACCAAAAGTATTGACTGTACTTTCAGCGGCTTTGATGCCATCTTCAATTGACTGTGGTGTCTACACTTTTTTTTTTTATAAATACTAAATTTTTAAATTATTTTAGAATTGCCATTAATACCAAATCTTCATGAAAAAACTATTACTTTAGCAAAATAAAAGTCACCAGAAATGAGATTTTGTTCAAAATTATATTAAATTTACAAAAGATCCAAAACAAACAAAAATATTAATTTTACAATTTGCCAAAAGTATTGCTGTAGGCCACTCTTACTTCTGAAAAAACAAAAATAGATTAGTATACCTGAAAAACAAAAGCTGATTAATACATGCAATTTTTTTTTTTTTTTTTCATGCAATTTTTTTTTTTGTTTTTTTGTTTTTTTTTGTTTTTTTTATAAAAGCATCTCTGTTTTTGCATCTTACTATAACATCACAAACCAACACTTGCCATACATGTATCTTTACAGGAGATCATGTTGTAGTTGGGGAAAAAATTCTAAGAGTACACATTTTTGATGGGAAATAGCCTGCATACAGGTAGTACATGATATAACTGATAACATTTTAAACCATATACATTTATATAGTTGAAATTTACAGCACACAAGTTTCAAATTTAGGGAAGAGGTCGTCTCACATGCATGTTGAGGTGTGAGTTGTTTATCATTGTATATAAACAGCAAACTCGAAGGATATGTAAACCACAATGATACCAAACATGTCCTTGATAGATATACTGAAAAATATCAAACAACACATACTGTTCAGTTGACAAAAAAAAAGAACTCCTACATATACTTTATTACCATGGTTTGTGCCGTTTTAAGTCTTTCATCCTTTTTATTCTCCTTGATCATGCATTTTCAATTAGAACTAGTCTCTCAAGAACTAACACATTTGAGATCCATTCCATTAGTACTTCAAAATCCTTAATCCATTTAATTACTGACGGTATAAAAAAGTATTGTATTTTTGGCACTATTGTGTCTTTATTAAATGTGAAACCTAACTGGGAAAAAGTTATTTATCTATCATTCAATTCATTCATACACCCATTTCTTGCATGCTACCTATGTTAGATGTGAAACCTAACTGGGAAAAAGTTTTTATCTATCATTCATCCTTGCATACCCCCGTTTCTAGCATGCAACATTCACTCATAAACCTTATTTAATTATCAAAATTTATTTATATTGAAGTACATAAATGAACATATATAATTCTATGATAAATCTAATTCTAATTCAAAATGCTGATTTTTTTGGGTACGAGTTCTGCTGTCCAGATCTTAAGAAGATGTTATTGATCGGCTTCACACTGACACCGATCCGTTTTGAGCTATTTCATACTGGGGCAGTATGGGTATTAATTATCTATAAAGATTCTCGGAAAATCAGTATTTTCATGAGATGGGATGTGGAATCTAATGAACACGAAGAAAGAAAAATCATTTTTTACACTTAGAACTAACCAAAAGTCTAGGAATAATAGCTCTTATTAAAAAAAATATTTTAAACTTTGACGTCATTCACTTTTCCAAATGAAGGTTTGCAATATCTTAATGATGCTTACAGAAATGTAACAATATCACATACTAAATACATAATATTAATGATTAAAAACATAATTACATATTTACACACACTATATACAAAAATATATTTACACTATACATATATACATAGACCTATTTACAAATAGAGTAGAAGACCTTGAACACTGGGACACCATGCTCAGATGCTTAAGCACAACTTTAACCAAGAACAGACAAGTGGGGAGGGGGCTTTAACACAACTTTAACCAAGAACAGACAAGTTGGGAGGGGGCTTTAACACAACTTTAACCAAGAACAGACAAGTGGGGAGGGGGCTTTAACACAACTTTAACCAAGAACAGACAAGTGGGGAGGGGGCTTTAACCAAGAACAGACAAGTGGGGAGGGGGCTTTAACACAACTTTAACAAAGAGTCTTAGAAACTTGGATTGGAAGAAGGAGGGGCAGATTAATACACACTAAAAGGTCTTGGAAACTGGAGTTGGGTTGGGTTGGGTTGGGTGGGAAGGGACATAAATTGACACCTTACCTAATGGTGTTCTACATTGACCTATCTGTGCTCAATATTAGGACAACCGACATAATGGCTTTATGTGATAAAGTGTCTGTAGTTTTCTGCGGACACATCGGTTTCCTCCACCAATATAACTGACTGCCATAATTGATATATTGTTGAAAGTGGCATTACATACCAAAACTCTAACCCAATTGACCTAATGGAATTCCTCAGTGTGACATTTGACTTAATGTACCATGATCAGAAGTTTAACACAACTTTAACCACCAACAGACAATATGATTTTTAGAAAAATAAAACAAAATTTTGACAATTTAAATAAATATCGGATCAAATCAGTTCTGTGAAGCAATTTTTAAAAAATAAATTATCTCCCCTTTTTTGGTTTTTTAACCTTCATTATAAAAACATAAAAATGATTAGAAATTCCAAATCTTTGCTACAACAGACTGAACCATGATCTTTCCGAAATGATTTCAAAATTGCAACCCCTTTTTGAATTTAGAAATTTTGCCCCTTAAAAGAAAGCATGCCCGTCATTGACAATCATATTGCCGACAGCAAGAGCAGCCCTAACACACCACCGAGTCCAACCTCTCTGGGGAGCAGGGGCAACAGGAACAACTGGGATGACTATGGCCTCAAAAACCTGCTCTGCTGCCACCACCTCCAAAGTGACACAGGGCGCTTCAGCTACCACCCCCTGGCCTATAGCAGCCATTGTTTCATCATCTACATCTGCTGAATTAACAGCTGGTGTAGACAATGAAAAAAGTCTGACTACAGGGGAAACCACCACGGGATTCTGCAAATCCCGTGGTAGTTCAGGGAGGGTAGCCTCCACTGGTACAAACACGGGTGTCTGCACCACTGGTACAAACACGGGTGTCTGTACCACTGGTACAGGCTCGGGAGCTTGTACCAGAACCCTGGGACGCCTTGTCCGAACTGGAAGGTCCTCGGCCTTAAACTCTGGGGCTAGCCCCAACTTACGCCTCGAGCGTCTTTCACCCTCACGGACAGGTTTCACCCTGAAAAAAAAATTAATTGTTAAACAAACTGTCAAACTGTGAAGATTAAATGGATATTGCATTTAAAAGTTTATATATCAAATTTACATATAAGAATAACATACAATTGATGACTTCTGAGACAGACAGATTTTTTAACACGAAACAATGGCAGCAGTCACACCCAATACGAGCAAAGTATTGACTAATGTCATTATGATTTTCTTGTAAATTTTGTGGGGGGAGTGAGGAGTGATAGATCTTGTTTTAATGAAAATAAAATGCTTTATATACGGGTAATGATATAATTGTTTCTTTGTCCTTTTTAAACTCTAGGGAGGGGGCATTGAAAAAAAACTTTAGGAATTTTTGTCAAAATGCTGGTCTAACTACTACACATTTAGGACATTTCTAAGAGTAAAAATCTAAGTGTTATTGACTTTCAACGTACTCTAACATTCTCAGAGAAGTGTTTATGTTCTAACATGGTCAAACAACAGTTGTCCATGTCTTTATTATGAACATTTAAAGACCTCAGCTTTGCCTTGGTTTTAAATGTGCATAAAACATGGACAGCCTTTGTTTAACCCATACATAATTAAATAATTTCCGGTTCATTTGGCAAAGCGATTTCAAGGGAGAAGGTTTTTCAGAAATCAACCAATCAGAAACAAGAATTGCCTGTGGAGGCCATGTTTCTTAACAGATCGGGACAAAATGAGCAATCTGTAGAGAGGACCTTCCATAGATGCTTCCTACCAAGTTTCGGTTCATTTGGCCAAGGGGTTTCAGAGGAGAGGTTTTTTAGAAATCGGACAATCAGAAAAAAGAATTGCCTGTAGTGACCAGAGGGGAAGATTAAAATGTGAAAAGTTAGCAGATGACGGACAACGGATGCCAAGTGATGGCAAAAGCTCACATTGCCTTTGGCAAGTTGAGCTAAAAAGACAGGTGACCTTCTAAAGAGGTTCATTTGAAATTTTCTATGACCAGAAAAGAAAAAAGTAACCTTTTAATACAGGCAACTGGATAATAGAGGTGACCACATAGACAGGTTTGACAGAGGTGGAGATATCTTGAATTTTGAATTAGATCAGCCCAGACAAAAGTTGCTTCCACACACGTTTCCCCCAAAATATTCCGTGAATACAAATGTACCACTTTTCGGTGTTTTTGGCTGTTTTAGATGAATTTTTACTCACATCTGTTCAAGTTTGGGAAAAAAATTCCAATTTAAAAAATCTGACAAGATTGTAGACATTGTCTGTTTAAGAAAGTAAATTTAACAGTGTTTTACCATTTAAAAAAAAACAAGTTCAAATTCTGTCAAAAATGAAAAAAACAACAACATTATTTTCGAAATTTTTGTGTTCAGATTTTTTTATTCTTGAAATTATTCAAGAATAAAATAATCTAAAAAGTTAACGGCGGACAGGTGAGGTAAAAAATAAACTCAACCTGCCTTAAAGGGAAAAATTAGATTTTAGCTTTACTACTATTCAGAATAGAAATTGATATTTGAAATTTGGTATATACTTGTTGGAAAATTATTTTTGAATTTGAATGCAGATCAGATATAATATTTCCAACATAGTCAAACCTGTATTAAGAGTCACCTTTGGGACAAAGAAATAGTGGCCTTATAAGTTAGGTGACCTTCTAAAAGAGGTTCAATTCATATGGAATTTTCTATGACCGGAAAAAATTATTTGATTTTTGGTGTTTAATGCCACTTTCAGCAATATTTCAGCTATATCATGGCGACCAGTTTTAGTAGTGGAAGAAGCCGGAGTACCCAGAGAGAACCACCGACCATGGGCAAGCAACCGGTAAACTTTATCACTTGCGGCTGCGAGTCGAGTGCACCCTTTTTTGTAATTTACAAAGACGGGTGAGAACACACTGTATTGGTGATAAGCTTGTATGAGTTGTTCGATAATCCAACTACCTACTTTTTCGTATCTGATATTAAACTGCAAGCAATTTACAAAGTTATACATACTTCTAACTATGATGGTCATATAAGCAAATCTGTTTGCATGATTGGTAAATATAATCAGAGGGGTATAATCTTTTCTTGTAACACTATTGTAGTCCATATGATATAAAAATAAAAATTTGGGGGGGGGGTGGTTGTATGTTGGGAGTGGGGGGTTACCCTTCTGTAATGTGTTCCCCCTTTTGATAGTGAACAGGTATATTGGGTTTCATTTTAATGCCTATCATAGTTTAGATTGAGAAAAAATGCAAGTAAACTAGAGGCTCCCAAGAGCCTGTAATCGCTCACCTGGTTTTCAATTTGACATCTAAAGTTGATAGAAAATGGGGGCGTTATACATAATTTTGAAAGTGGGCCACCCAAAGATCATTTCAACTCAAATTTGTGAGCAAAAGATTTTGATGTGATTTTTATCTCATAATATTCCTAAACGGAATAAACTGGCTGAAAAAATCTCACAGAAAAACCTAGAATATATGTTAAACAACTCATTGTCATGTAGCTGCAGTTAAAATTTGAGTTCATTTTGATTTATAATAAAGGAGCAATGGACAACTAAAAAAAAATTATATTTTTAGTAACAGCAGCCATCTTGAATGAAGGGCGGGACTGTCGGACACAATTTTGAAATGGGACTACCCAAGGACTATCCCAGCCAAATTTGGTTCAGCGGTTTCAGAGAAGATTTAAATGAGATCTTTTATCAAAATATGCCTAATTTGCATAATTGGTATAAATCGGCTGAAAGAAAAATTTCACAGAAAAACACAGACTATATGTTAAACTACTCATTGTCATGTAGCTGCAGTTAAAGTATGAGCTCATTTTGATTTTTAATAAAGGAACAATGGACAATTGAAGAAATTTCTATTTTTAGTAACAGCAGCCATCTTGAATGTCCGACACAATTTTGAAATGGGACTACCTTAGGACTATCCCAGCCAAATTTGGTTTGATTTGGTTAGACGGTTTCAGAGAAGAAGATTTAAATGAGATCTTTTATCAAAATATGCCTAATTTGCATAATCGGTATAAATCGGCTGAAAGAAAAAGTACACAAAAAAAAACCTAGAATATATGTTAAACTACTCCTTGCCATGTAGCTGCAGTCAAAATTTGAGCTCATTTGAGCTTGTACTAAAGTAGCAATGGACAATTGGAGAAATTTCTATTTTTAGTAACAGCAGCCATCTTGAATGGAGGGCAGGGCTGTCGGACACAATTTTGAAAGGGACCCACCCAGGGACCATCCTTGCCAGGTTTGGTTTAATTTGGTTCAGCGGTTTCAGAGGAGAAGATTTAAATGTGAAAGTTTATGACGTATGACGGACGCCAAGTGATGGCAAAAGCTCACATGGCCCTTGGCCAGGTGAGCTAAAAAAGGGAAAAAACTCAAATAAAAGGCTGGATAGAGTTGTCTTCTCTTGTCAATAGAACGGGGTCAACACTTTCTACAAGTGTATTGAGTTTCAAGTTAATAGCTTGGATAGTTGTTGAGAAATTTTAATTATACTAAAACAATATCCCAAATTTCTATGTGCTATGCCGAAACAAGGGAAGATAACTCTGGATATACAAATCACAGGGTCACCTGCCTTGTTGTAATGGGTTCCCCATTTGATAGTGAACAGGTATGTTGAGTTTCATTTCAATGCCCATCATAATTATTGAGAAATTTTATTTTTTGAAGAAATTCTAAGTCAAAAAGGGGGAATAACTCAAATAAAATGCTGGATGGAGTTGTCTTCTCTTGTCAATAGATTGGGGTCAACACTTTCTACAAGTGTATTGAGTTTCAAGTTAATAGCTTTGATAGTTATTGAGAAATTTCAATTATACTAAAAAAATATCCCTAATTTCTATGTACTACAGATCCTGGATTGTATAAGTTTACAATACGCACGAAACGCAAACGAAACGAACGAAAAACGAACAAATGCTTCACACGAACGATACGAAAAACGCACGATACACGAACAATTGGAGCATACATGTAACCATATATTATCCAATGATAAACGATCCTGTTTCTACAGAAGTACAATATAGTATCGTGTTATTATTTGAATGGCTTTTGTGCAAATTGACGTGATTAACTAATCTTATATTTTATATGCAATTGATACAAAATGGATATATAAATGATAAATTAGTCAGTAGAGTAATAGGATAATACATTTTATATTAAATAGTTTATATTATCAATGTGTTTAATAATTATATATATGATCAAATTTTGAATCTCATATATTTAACTTCCAAATATGACTTTATATTTATATAATTATATAATTATTCAGAATTTATATTTATATAATTATTCGGATTCTGTATTGACAACCAGACATAGGTGTATCAGTTATTTTCCCGGTCAAGCTGTTCGAGAGGTGTGTGGCTTAAAAAGGTCATAAATAGTATAATTGTTAATTAGAATGAAATTAAGAGTTGACATTTCACACCTGCAGTGCATGTATTTCTCAGGTGAAACCACCAGGGGCATTTGTTTACATACATATAGATGTTACACATGTAGATGATATCTTGTTTATTTGTCCGTAGAGTAAATTATTGAAAAAAATGCATTTATTAATTATGTTTTCCCTTAAAACAATTAATAAAATAGTCCAGTCTGGTAACATCACACACCCTCTAACTTTGCACATATGCGGCTATGCCCATTTGAATGCTTCCAATGGGTATATATTTTAATTGTGTTTATGAATTGTTAATGCACAATTTATTTATTTTTTAACTCGAAAAAATTTGGAATGTGTACATAAACTGACGAACGAAACACGAAACGAATGATACACGAAACGAACGAACCAATTACATGAACGAAACGCAAACGAACGAACGATACATGCAAACAAAAAAGATACGAAATATCTATTAACTTAACGATCCAGGGTCTGTATGTTAAAACAAGGGCAGATAACTCTGGATATAGAAATCACAGGGTCATCTGCCTTGTTGTAATTTGTTCCTCTTTTGATAGTGAACAAGTATTCCAAGTTTCAAATGGATACCTTTGATAGTTTTTGAGAAATGGACTCTTGACAAAAAACTTAACCCAGACGCTGGAGTGACGACAATAGCTCAACTTTTTTTCTTCGAAATGTTGAGCTAAAAAGTAACCTTTTAATACAGGCAACTGCTTAATAGAGGTGACCACATAAGACAGGTTTGACTGTACATGTAACTAGGAAACATTAAAAAGTTTCATAAGATTATATGAATGTTTAATGATTAAAAAACAACGTTTGGTTTAAGAAAGTAAAATTTAACATTTAAGATAAACAAGTTCAAATTCTGTCAAATATGAAACAAAAATGTTACATTATTTTCAAAATGTTTGTGTTAGATACAATTTTTTGGCCACAAATAAGCTGATGTCATAAATTTAGGAAATTATATGAACGTTTGATAAAATTATTCAAGAATAAAAAAAAATTAGCCTCATGAAGAAAATTCATTTACATATCATACATTAAATATCTAAGGAGATATGTTTCAGTTAAGACAAAATAAGTCAAAATGATGAAAAGTAATCTAAATGTAATCAGAAAGTAATCATGATTACAGGGTCAAAATGAATGCAATCGATTACATGTAATTTAAAATATGGCAGATTACATCCAATTACATGAAAAAATGTAATCGATTACAACTGATTACGATTACAAATTATGATCACCTCATGTCTGTATCGAGGGGGAAGGGGCTGGTGCATTCAGTTTTAAGAGAAGACTGCCCAAGAACTATCATAGCATCAGTTTGGATTAAATTGAATCAGCTACAGAAGATTTTCAAAATAATATTTATGTCATAATCATTGATGGATGTTGTGCTTTGTAGGATAAAAAATTATCCCAAAGTATCCTTATAAATTTAGTGGCTGAGCACGAATTGCATAAGAGAATCAAGTGATTATGTGCATGGTCCAACAAATTTTATGTTTATCTTCCATCTTTTGAAAGTAGAATGGAGTTATCTCCCCTTGACCATTACTGAATGACCTATACCATAAATAAATTTATATATAACATTTAAATGCAGTTTTGATCAAATTAATCTTATTTGAATAGAAAATGACCATGGTGCCTTCTTTTGTATAAGATTGAATATCCATTTACAATTATATGTCATTTCTAGTTCTGGGGAATGCTATATTAAAATTTATTCTAATGTAACCTATATATATGGACCCCAAAGGCTCAGACCCCACAGACTCTGAGGTCTTCATTTGTGCAAGCTTGTATCTACATATCACAAGGATATTTCATGCCAACTACAATTGCAAGAAGAATTTGAAGATACCAAAGAGTAAATCGGAGGACAGACAACACAACGGCCAAATAAAAATAGACAACAGGACACAACAATCTACAAAACAATACATACACATAAAACTAAAGATCGAGTAACAGAACGCCACTTAAAACCGGGGGTGAACTCAGATGCTCCGGAAGGGTAAGCAGTTCCTGCTCCACATGTTCATTTCTAGTTCTTGGGAATTTTATTTCAAAATTTATTCTAATACAGCCAATTACAAACTTTGGACTTCAATGGCTGGGACCTTACAGACCCAGTTAGTTATAGTAGTCTTTATTTGTGCATATTTGTATTCAATTACTGGTACAAGAAAAGTTTTGTTTTTTTTTTTATTTCCCCCATGTTCAACTTTCAACCATAGATCCTGGGGTGTTTTTTGAACAATCTAAATCTACATGTCATAATGATGCTTTGCAGCAAATATTACATTGGTTCTTGAGAAGAAAATATTCAACATTGGGTTCAGAATCAAACAGATAAAAAAAATTTTTTTTAAACTTTTCAATTTCTTTCACATCGGAAAAAGAAAAATTCTTCATCAATATTGTTTCATATGCAAAATAAATTAACAGTGGAGTTGCAAGGAAGGCCATGTGGGTGGTTTGCTGCCAAACAGGTGTTGTCTCAAATTTTGTTTTCTTGACCTTTTCTTATGTTGTAGCTATTGGATTGGCTTGGAATTTTAAAATTAGCTCTAAAGAATAAAACAGAGTGCAAGCGTCAATTTGAAATATTAGATTTGATGTTTTTTTTTAATTGGTTTCTAAGAATAAACAATAATTTACAAATAAGATCTTAATTTAAAAAAAAAAGGTTTTAGTGAACCAAAGTCTGGTATGTATAAGTCTGTTAAAATCCCAGAAATTGACCCCTAAGGTATGCAGGGTTGTTTAGATAGTATATATATGTCAAAAAACAAAAACAACAATTCATGAATCTTTTGGATGTTTATTTTTCAGATCTACACATTTTTGGTTTTTATGATACAGTCATCACTGTTTTTACATTTAATTTCTTAATATACTATCAGGGGTTTCAAAGTTTTTTTATAACAGGAGGTACTTCTTAAATTTTAGGAGGTACCTAAAAAATTAGGCCGGGGCCCGCCTGAGGGCCAAAAGGGGTTCAGGGGGCCGGAAGCTCCTGAAATCTAGCATTTTGTGGAACAAAAAATGTACTTCAGAGACTGCAAAACGTTAAGTGTTTTTTAAAGACAAATCCCATTAACTTTCTCTTTAAAGTTCAGATTTCACCAATACCATGCATAATGGACCCCCCCTCAATTTCTTTATTGAATATTTCAGTTTACAGACTTCAGCCAAGATTATTCATGGATATTCCGCCATATCTTATAAAAAAAAGGACCATAAAGAGCTACGGTTCCACAGCTAGGCTTGACGAAGCCATTTTTATCAAAGCTTAAACTTCTCAAAATTCATTTGTTGGCTTTGTCCTTTTCTTTTTCACAATACCTTGGCTTGTGTGGTTTTTTTTACTTTATAACCAGTAATTAAACTCATCAAAGACCATTGGCACGGATCAAGACATATAAGTGTCATAATTAATACAACATAAATTTAATTTGCAGTCATCATTAATAAAATTTATAATTTTAATAAATAGATCAATACAAATATAATTAAGCAAAAACAATATATATTGTTACTTTCACGACTTAAGTGCAAAAAAAAATGTTCGATCAAAAACGATTCGCGGGAAGACATTTATTAACATTTGAATCACAAAAGTTAAATTATTTTGGAAAAAAAGTGGGACCGGCGTTTTGACATTACAATGTAATTCGTATTTGAGCCATGTCCGGTCCTTTTTCAAGATTCCTAGTAATTTTCTATCCCTTATCTCCTCGTACCCCCTTTTAAAAATGCTTTTCAGCACACTTTCATTTCTGTGAGCAACCGCGGTAGGGCCCCGTCAAAATATGTAAATAAATTAGCCATGTAGGTTTTTATTTTTTCATACCGAAAGTTAAACAATATGGATGGAGTTAAGCAACAATACAGTACGCCCCAAAATGATTCGACCCTGGGTTTTAAATGGATAAAAAAAAATCGCACAAAATATTGTATAGTCATTTATCCTGCAATGACAGCATTTACCGACCAATATAGCCTGCCTAATATATTTTTTGATATTGGTCAGTTATAAATAGAACATTTTTTGATATTGGTCAGTTATAAATAGAACATTTTTTGATATTGGTCAGTTATAAATAGAACATACAAATGTAAAACGGGGCACATCGGGGGATATTGTTTTCAAATACATACACAAAATTATTTCAAATACTTTTATCATCGTCCAGTAAACGTTTATTTACGATTTAAAATTGCAGGATAAATACAATACATGTGCACTGTCGAAGCATATAGGTAAATATGTGTATTCGGCGCGAAACGCGGGAAAAGGCTCGGCGAAGCCTCGACTTTTCCCGCGTTTCTAAGCCTCATACACATATTACCCATATGCTTCGACAGTGCACAAGTATTGTATATATATTCATAATACATAAATGATCATACTTATATTACTGAAGATTACACTAGTTTGTGTTTGAACATAATTTGTAATCGGTCATTTTTTATTTTGAAATGATGTCGGCTTTGTTCCGGTCCGAGTTTTACACAAGGATGAAAAGGTATTGGGGCGAAAACATATCTATTTACCGCATGCGCAAACTGCTATTTACGATTCTAAGGTAAAGTTATTTTTAAAACAGGGAATATCCCGTCAACTTGGTCGTGGCTGAACGCAGGTTTTCGATTTGAATGCGAGAATTCAGCAATTGACGTGATCATTAATTTTTTATGAAAAATATTCCACAAGCCAATCGTACTTGTGGTTTTGACCACCGCTAATTTTGGGGGGTTCAGTAATTTCTGCCGGTACTATACACGATCTCAGACGGGTAAAAGTACCGGGTACCGGCCCACTTTGAAACCCCTGTACTATAATACAGATATAAAATTTTAAAAGTGGGTTTAAAGGGATAAAATACAAGTCTGAATTTGAGATCTCAGATATTTGTAGTTTCTGAGACATATGGCCTTTAATTATGTGTACATGCAGTATGGGTTCATACAATCAACCGATTAATCAGTGATGAGGCTACTAAATCTTTAGTTAATAAAATCGAGAACATGCCATGATCTGTTGTTCGATTGTTCAAATAGATTTACATGATTGGATGGTCATATATGAATGACGACTCGAACAGCATGTTGTTAGATATGTGTGTATTGCCAATGGAAAAAATTAAAAAAGATACAACAAACATCCAATTCTAATTAAGATTGGTATACACTTGGATTGGCATAAAATTGTATAACAAGCAGGAAACATGAAATACCGGTAAAATTACAAGAAAGAAGAATCAATTAAAAACAAAATTCTCAATTGTTGAGAAAAGGGGGGGGGGGGGGGGGGGGGGGGGGGTATGAAATTCCTGTCTTAAGTGCCAATAGTGGGGAACTTGTGGTTACAATTTGGTGGCCATTTTGGTAAATCGGTCCAAAAAATATACAAATGTACATATTTTGATGCCTATTTTTGGTCATAACTTTAGAACCACTCAAGATATTGACATGACAGCATGCCCACAGGTTTTTTCATCTGCGGGTACATGTACCCTTTTACCTTCATTTTTGGGGGTGCAATTTCTAACTCTTCATTTGGGGGTACAAAGAAAATTAACTGCATTTTCCCCACGCAAGGTCGTGCACCATGCTGTTTTTTGTAAATATTACGCAGAGTTGACGAAAACTTTTTTTTTTCTGTCTGACATTGGGTCAGACAGGAAGTGGGGTTCTGTCTGACCCATGGCCTTTGTGTCTGTCCCACCATTTTTTTTTGTAATATTGTATGTAACCTGTCAAATTTTGTTTTTTATACAGAACTCAATGCAAGATTACCTATATTTAGTCATGATCATTAAACAACTCAATTAAATGTTTTTCTGTATACATATTTTTATCTAAAAAGATAAGGCAGATATGGCCAACAATCCGTATCTAATGGTCCGATCACGTTCCGAATATTATACATCAATGTCAGTTTCCGGTTTACCTACATTTTTAATTTCAGTTAAGAATATGAATCTGTTGTCATCTTCAATATATAAGCATCTCAAAACATATTTAATTAAACACAAAAATCTTTGATACTTGGGGAGTGTGGAAGTCAACTTATTTCTGTGCTCAGTAATATATTTCAGTTTTAATGTTCCACGTTTTGCAGGTGCTCGCTCCTACTAAAAGGATGTTTACATTTACGTATAGGAGTTTCGATTACAAATAGGAACGTGTCGGTCTGACAGAATAAATAAACAAATTTCAAGTCTCTGTCTGACATTTTAATAAAACTGAAAACGGAATTTAATGCCATTGGCAGTGGAAACTGGGAGTGAATAAATTTCAATCGTCAACTGGACGACCACAAAGTAATATTTTCGTGACGGACATTGGGACAGACACGGTTCATTAATTAATCGGACCGACCGTTATTCTGCCGGTCCGATGATTTTCGCCAACTCTGATTACGGGATTTAACAGTAGCAGTTTTTATGATTGGACAAATAAAAGATAAGGAGCCAATAGAATTGGGCGATCTATAAATCATATCATCTCACTTAAAATATGCAAGGAACGCTCTGATTGGATAATATTACCGAAATTAACTAATCAGAACAACTCTATTATACGTACTTTGAAGGTAATTTTTAAACAGTGCTCGCAACGGGTTCTCTACGTGCACGCACGTAGGGTTCTTTCAATTATACGTGCATGATTTTTATTCTACGTGAAACACGTACTACAGTACGTGAATGGGCATGCTGCATGATTTAAACACCAATTTCTTTCTTTTTTCAAACTCTTTCCAATGGATTGACTTTCATTTCAGCTTAATGGCTTTAAAAAAGCTTGTGTCATACCTATTATAAGACAACATTTATACATCTTCAACTTGACAGCAATGGCATCCTATACATTTTATTCTTCAGACTAAAAATGGATACTTAGTGATGGTTCCAGGGGCTAATCCTTGACAGAGCTACCCAGCTGGTGCAGATAAGAATGCTTTTTTGATTTTTTTCTTGGGGCAACGTCAGATTAAAACTCCACAATGGCGGTGGACGGGTACCAAATGCATGCAATATTTACAATGTTTTCAGGTTCAGAGGTACTTTTTCTGCATTCTCAAATTAAACAATGCTGTGTATTTGCTAGGAGTATTAACTTCTACCATAAACATCATGTTGTGCTATTTATTTCACCTTTTTTTTTAATACTTAAAACAAAATATCAAGATTCCACAAAAAAATGTTGCAGCATGAAAAACTGAAAACATTACAACAAATTACAGGGCTAGTAATTAACTTCTTTTAAAACAATCAAAACTTTACTAGTGGTAAAAAATCAATTAGCAAACATACTGACTTGACTAGCAACCAAACTGAACCTGAATTTAATGCTACATAATATTATAAGTGTGCTAATAAAATAATTAAAACATTAAAGTTTAATGTGATTTATTTAACAAAGTCATAAAGTCGCTCTCTCTGGTCATATTGCATTGTGAAAGTAGTCTGTTTGTCTATTGGACATGTTGAAATGTTCTTTAAATTTGTGGGATAGAATGTACAATATTTACAAATATAAATTTTCTACAATTCATTTAGAGAAATAAAAATGTATATATGGAATATGATGGAAGTACATGTATACTGAATTCTCTTCAATTAAACTACATGTATTAAAATGGATTTACAACTAATTATGCAATAAGTGCCTATCATCACCAACAGTGTGAGTTCGATTCCCACTCATGGCGAGGTGTACTCGATACAATGTTATGTGATTAAGTGATTATGTGACTTGCGGTAGATTGGTGGTTTTCTGTGGGTACTTTGGTTTCCCCTATCAATAAAACTGACATCAACGATATAACCAAAATATTGTTGAAAGTAGCGTTAAAAAACACATAACCCTAATCGCTTCACTTTCAGAATTTCTATATAGTTTTTATTTCATTAATGAACACAGCTGAAATGCTGCTTGCTGGACGTTAAGCAATAATCAATTATTAATTTTATTTATTTACTTTGTGTGTGTGGGGGGGGGTCATTTTGCTTTCAATTAAGAAATTCAAATGAATAGAAATCTAATTTGGCATATCGAATGCACCCCCATTAAGTATTTTAATGAACCTTAATCAGGTATTTCCACTGATAGTGATATAACAGCTGAATTATTGGTTAAAAATGAGGGTTTTTTTTTTTTTTACTTTGATTGGAAAAGGGGGAAGATTTGATTTTTTTTGTCTTTGTCTTTAAATAAATCATACATTTGTGTTATTGGATTTAATCAATGATCAATAATTATGATCATTATTTTTTATGAAAAACATTTTTTTTTATTGCTTTATGTAATCAAGGTTTATTGTCAAACTCAGGCTGCACTTGATGTGGCAATTTGTTTTTATCAAAATTTCTTAGTGTACTTCAATATTTTATTTAACAGCAAAAATGAACCAAAAACAATAAGAGTAATAGTTACTTGATATAAGATGCTTTTTTCACATAGACATCCTACTCTCTAGAACTTGTGTCAGAAAATAAATATTTAGGAATTATATTTAAACCCTCAGGTTCTTTTTCATTTGCTATAAATTATTTGTCAAAGAAAGCCTCTAAGGCAATGTTCTGTATTCGCAAAACACTATATTCAGAAAAACTGAATGCCTTTTTACATCTAAGACTCTTTGATGCTTGTGTCAAACCCATTCTTTTATATTGTAGTGAAATATGGTCTCTTGATATCCTAATTAAAAGAAATTTAAATTTTGAATCAAAATATGATTCTTTTGTTCCAAATAAAACACAAATAAAATTTGCCAAATTTGTATTAGTAGTTCATAAGTCAGCAACAAATATTGCTGTATTATCGGAACTTGGTTTATTCCCCCTTTCATTGTGTACTATAAAAGCTACTATTAATTATTGGCTTCATCTTTTGAGCGCAAATGCAAATAGCTTAATTTATCATTCATACCAAGAAAACACCTTGCGTAAAGATGGCTTATGTTCTAAAATAAAACTTTTACTAGCTGAAATTGGGTTTACTCATGTTTGGGTGAATCAAGGTACATTTTCTAAGTCTAAATTATTACACTCTTTATCAATCAAACTAGAAGACAGATATATTAACCATTGGAAAAAATGATTGTTTAATGATGATAATAAAAATGGTGGTAATAAACTGCAAACTTATAGGAAATTAAAAAATAGTTACAAAATGGAGAAATTTTTACACTCTGATGTGGATAAATTTGCTTTATCTATATTTGTTAAAATTAGAATAAGCAACAGTAACCTGAATATTGAAAGGGGTAGATACATCAAACTTCCAGTGGAAAAGAGAATATGTCCTCTCTGTAATATAGAACCAGAGGATGAAATAATTTCATTTTAAAATGTTCCAAATTGGACGAGTGTCGTAAAGAATTATTTTCTAATATAAGTTCAGTGGTTCCTTCATTTAATGATATGGATGAGTTCCAAAAATTTAAATTCATATTGAGTAGTAATGATCTTGATATATGTAAAATATGTATTTTAGGTGTGAATAAATTGTATTCTATCAATCAAGATCTGAAAGGGAAGTTATAACTTAATTATTATGCAAAATTATTATTACAGTATATACAGAATTATTTAAATATTTGTATATACATTGAGTGACACTGTTGTGTACAATGGGAGATAATCCTTATAAATATTGTAATCTTCAATGTATTGTATGTATTTAGCTTAGTTCTGCTTTGTCTTTTGATGATTGTTCAATGTTTGGACTTTAAATCAATACAATTATTATTATTATATTATTATCATACTCTACAAATAATGGGTTGTAAAGTTTACACTTTTTCATGATGCAGCATCAATTTCATAGAATTCAGATCTTTTGTTTTAAGTAAAAAATTGAAAAAAATAAATAGAACAACATGATGTTGATGGTAAAGGCTAGGCACTCACAGCATATAGTGTTTTATAAGAATTTTTTTTATTGTCCAATAGAGGGCCCACAAGGGGCAAAGTCATTACAGTGATATATAATTATGAGATGTAGAAAAGGTATCTTTGAACTTGAAAACATTGTAAATATGGCAACATTTCCCACTTCTGATACAATTTTGAGGCATTAAAATACAACTTATGAATATGTAAACAGTGGGAGTTCCTATCTAATTGATCATACACTCTTTGAATATTGCAATAATCCAAGTGCATAGCAAATAAAGAAAAAATTACAAATTCCATATAAATCATGACCATTCTGTCGAAGACAACATTGACAAATGGCAATTCTGCAAAATCCTTTTTATATATTTTTCTTTTATTGTTATAAAACGCATCCCCATGTAAAATAGGGGCTGTCGTGGCCGGGTTTGTATGGTAATTGGATTTACAACTACCTATGCAATCAGTTCCTATCACCACTGATATCGTGAGTTTGATTCTCATTCAGGGTGAGGCACAGGCACTTGTGTAGAGTCAAAAATATGCTCGCTATGTACCTAAAATACCACAAGGCCGGACTCACTCCTACTACCCCTGTCACTTCAATCGCTATTTCCCCCGTCAAAATGTCGATAGGACGCAAATCGCTTACTAATTTACGTAGTGAAATGATTTTTCTTCAAGGAAAACCCGTTTTTTATATCTTCCTACCATCTACACCCCCATACTGACAGATAATCCTCAGATTTTGTTGACAATGGACACCTAAGTGGCAGCAAAGCGAAAGTAGGTCACGTGCGACATATTTCCGCCTTTCGGTCGTTCTCGGGTTTTATCATTGCCTTACGAAACATACCTGAGAAGTTCAGAAAGAAAAGTTTGGGAAACGTAATTATATATCAGTATTGTTACTGTATAATTATAATGTTTTTTAAATACAATTATTTCCTATGCCTTATTTTTAGTATTATTTGCATACCAAGAAGCACTGAAGTTTTCATTCATATTTTGGCGCCTTGTCATGTTTCTAGTGTTTAGTAATTATATATGATAAAACCCGAGAACGACCGAAAGGCGGAAGTATTTCACACGCGACCTACTTTCGCTTTGCTGCCACTTAGGTGTCCATTGTCAACAAAATCTGAGGATTATCTGTCAGTATGGGGGTGTAGAGGGTAGGAAGATATAAAAAACGGGTTTTCCTTGAAAAAAATCATTTCACTACGCAAAGTAGTAAGCGATTTGCGTCCTATCGACATTTTGACAGGGGTAGTAGGAGTGAGTCCGGCCTTGTGGTATTTTAGGTACATAGCGAGCATATTTTTGACTCTACACAAGAGCCTGTGGGTGAGGTGTACAACTTTATGTGATAAAGTTTGTCAGTGACTTGGTTTTCTCTACCAATAAAACTGAGATATTGTTGAAAGTGGCATCAAACACCCACCATCAAACAAACAAACAAAAACCCATGTAAAATATTTTGACTATGTGCAGTTGTATATCTACATTTTTCACTCATTTATTTTAAGATAAATTTGTGTTCTTCCTTTTATCAAATTGCAAGTCAAACACACCCTTGGTAGGACGGCCACCAATAAATAAATAGTAACCATACAGTTTAAAGGCTACCAATGGAACATTTGGCTAACAATAGCAATGATAAGATCAACATTGGAATTTCACCTCTGGTACAATTGTGAACAGCACAGAATGTCTTAAAATTGACAGCCATTTTTTTTCAGGCATCTGTGAGAAAATGACGCTATCCTGTTTTGTGTTCATTTGAAATACATTTAATCGTCAAATGTTAATTTAAGAAAATATGGATTGTCTTACCTTTTAGGAACTGTCCTTCTTTTTACGACAACTAGACAAGACATTTCTACACAATTTGACATTTTGATTTCTACAATGTAAATAAATATAGGTTAGTATGGCTATGAATATAGTTCAAACTGGAAGAAAATTTTGATTTTTTTTCTTATATACCCCCTATATGGCCTTATCCAATGAAAAAACAGTTTATTAAATGCATAATCTGTTAACCAATCGGAAAACACTTCTTTTCTTTTTCCAAATACAGGACTAGACTCTAAGGATAGAGTGGGTTTGATTGAAAAACCTGACGAAAATAAAAGAAGTGCGAAACGAAATCGAAAAGAAACGAAATCAATGAAATGAAAACGAAATAAAACGAAACCAACGAAAACAAAACGAAATAGAAAATGGAAGAAAAAATAATAGGAGCCTAAAAGAAATCAAACCTATTTTCACAATTACGATGCTAGACTACTTCCCACACATGTCTCAGTGTCTTTCATCAGGAGAGGACAGGATTTGTCACCATTGAACAAGAATACTATGCATTTATTCAGCGGGAGTCTGTCCTTTTCACTTAGTGGCTTCTTTTAAATTTGGGAACCATAAGAGCAACGTCAAGTCTGTTGAAAGGAGAGGAATTAAAATAACAGAAGTGCAGTAGTTAAAGTTCACTAATAAATACCCCCGTCCGAGCTAAATTTAAAAGTGTGTCGGAGAGACGAAAAAGTGTGACGACCGGACGGACAGCAGAAGTCCTATATACCCCAATCTTTTTTTGGCGGAGGTATACAAATCCTATCAAAAATTAACTTTAGAAATTTTAAAAAAATCTACATATCTTGTAAAAGTACCTTTTTACCCTTTGATCCCTTTTCATATAAAAAAAAAACAAATCACCCCCCCCCCCTCCAAAAAAATTTCCGGTATTAATAAAATTTGATACGGCACATATTTTTATACCCCCCGTTATCCTGCGGGAGGGGGTATATAGTATATGTCCGTTTGTCCGTGAGTGCTTCCCTCACTGCCTATGCAATTCCTCTTAACAACTTGATGGAATTGAATGAATCTTACAGGAAATCTTTAATACCATATGGCAAGGTTCATTAATTTCATGAATTCTTTAGTACCAAATGGCATTGTGCACCTTCTAATTTTGTTTTCCCATTTTAACAGTTCTTGCTAAAATTTCTTCACTTTTGGACTTTGTCATTTAAGGCTATGTAATTGTCATACAAGGCTATACAATAGAGAGAGGATACTGTTGCGTTATCCATAACTCTTCCTAAACAACAGAATGGATTTCAATAAAACTTCCAGAGTTTCTCATGTTTAGTTTTTGCAAGCATTATTTTTTTCCAGAAGTTCTTCTGTAAGGAGGGCGCTCACTGTACGTCCTGTTATGTTGCTGTTGGTTTTTTTTTAGTTCTTCAAAATAGAATAATAGGATTTGAAATAAAATGTTTATAGTGTTGGGTCTTTTTGACGCCTGTATATCTCGGAACGAACAACGGTAAGACATTACACCAGATCTGTTGGCACACTACCGAATAAAGGTAATAACAATGGTACCGTACTCCAAGGCGCATTCAAAAGGGAAAGTCCACAAAAACAGACAAAACCGATAAGAAGCTCAACCATCTGAGTTTTCAATCAACGGAACAACTGAAAAACAACACATTCCTGACTTGGTACAGGCATTTTCCCAGGAAAATGGTGGGTTCTGATAGCAGATAGGCAGATGCCACTCGTCTAACCCTAAGACGTTACCAAGTATAAAAACAATCGGTACATGTAATTTCTCTAATCCTAAGACGTGACCAAATGTGAAACTAGAAAACAACTATGTCATATTCCCGACTTGGTACAGGTATTTCCCAAGAAAATGGTGGGTCAAACCTCTCAAGGGAAGGGGGGGGAGGGGGGGGGGGTGCATGGGGATTAAACGTGACAAGTCGGGAAAATCCAGTAGTCAAATAGTGCCCAGAATCTGAAACTCAAGACCATCCTGTATGATTTGCGAATAGGCAAATTTATGTAGAATACAAACGAAAAACGTAATAAAATCAGACGTAAAATGAACCCTCAATATATGCCCACTCCAGAAACTTTATAATTCATAAATACTGACACACACTCAACACAAATAAAAATATGACATTTGAACTTCTGAAAGTTTGTCGGCAAAGCAAACCCGTCTTGAATTGAGTTGCGGGTAATGTACGCGAGGAGTACTGTAATGGACAGACATGCAAGATGGGTTTCCCGGTTATAATTAATCAAAATTATTGTATTTAAAAATCTAATTATCTTTTTTTTTTAATTTCTTTATTTCGTTTTGTCTTTTACTTTTTTCCTTCCATTGTCTTCATATCAGTCTATTTCGTTTTGTTTTCGTTTATTTCGTTTTGCTTTCGTTGGTTTCGTTTTATTTCGTTTTCATTTCGTTGATTTCGTTTCGTTTCGTTTCGTTTTTGTTGATTTCGT
This sequence comes from Bathymodiolus brooksi, assembly GCA_963680875.1. NCBI lineage: Eukaryota > Metazoa > Mollusca > Bivalvia > Mytilida > Modiolidae > Bathymodiolus > Bathymodiolus brooksi. The sequence goes on from OY804586.1 coordinate 23,655,217, forward strand.
TTCGTTTCGTTTCGTTTTCGTTGATTTCGTTTCGTTTCGTTTCGTTTCTATTTCGTTTCGCACTTTACAGGTGCCCTAATTTAAGTACATAATAGTAGATTTTGGTCTTCCTAATCGCACCTTACAACAGACTCGTATCATTACAATCAAAACCCTTAGACACGGGCACAAACCATCGTTTGACCTAATATGGTAAAAATCGATTTTTCTTCTATTTCACATGTATTGATTATTTTTCAATGAAGTTAACATTCCTATAGGGTAGAATATTCATAATTAAACTAATTTCACAATTTCTTTGATATTAAATGCATAAAAAGGTGAAGATTGATACCAAAAAAGTAAAGAAATTGTAATTGATAAATGAACTACACTTGAAAGTTTAATTCATGCAAAATCCAATAAACTTGAGAAAAGTTTGATATTGATTTTTACCATATTTGGTTTGTGACTGTGTCTGATGGTTTTTGACTGTAATGACATGATCCGTTGTAGTATGTGCTATTGAAAACTTGTGTCGAATGGGGTCTGTGTAGCCACTAAATGTCCATGTTTGGTATAGGATAGCAACATTCAGATTTTACAGGCAACAATTGGATCATAATTTTTTTTTTTTACATTTAAATGGGGTATTTTTAGTGCGTTCAGGTAGAGAAGGAAACAAAAAAGCTCTTAGGAACAACTTGGAGATAAAAAAAAAAAAACTCAAACAATTTTGGATAATTTTCTTTGAAAAATCTCAACCCCCACCCTTTCCAGTAAAATGATCTGTGCCTAATAAAAGTGTGACAACGACGAAACAGGACATAAGTCACACGACCTTGGAAACACAGAACCAACAAGTTTACCCACAAAACAAAGAAATATATTGTAATAAATCTGCCATGGTCTACCTGGTAAACTCTGGTGTCTATTATACCTATCGTATCTTTTGACAAGAAAGTGATCTCTATCATAGAACTTTAAGTGAAGATCACATTTTAATTTAAGAAGTGGTTACGATTACACTGAAATATAACAATAATATTTTTGTTGTTGTTACGATATTACGAACTGAGTTCCGGAATGCAATAGCGATATACATATAGCAGACCACAAGTACCTGGGGACAGGTTACTTTTTTACCCCCCCCCTTTTTTTCTCATTTTGTTTTAGCAACATTGTTTTTCATATTTCTTGTTTATATCATGTTTCACCTATATGTAATACTCTTATTTACTTTGTATGACGATTTTATGCAATTCACAGCACAGTCGACCGGTGAAATCAGAAAAATATTCAACTTGTGACTGACAAACACGGATAATTAACTCATGTGTTATATGCATTCGTGAATTATTCCGTTGTTCGGTCACTCGTTGAATATTTTCTATATTTGGATTCTTCAAGTAGTTATCCTATAGTATTTTCTCCATCTAATAATCTTGGAAACATTTATTGTGCTAATTTTTCCAAATTCGGGCAGCAAACATTGAATTTTCATTATTGAGGGGTATTTTTTTTTCCATGTGAAAAGAGAGCCAAAAAAAATAGATTTTTCAAACATTAAGTGGTGGGCGCCTTATTCGTGGGGTACAAATTTAAGTATGTACTCCCCTTATTCTCAACCCTACCTTTCAGGCTTCATGTTGATAAATTTGAAAATGTCCCTTTTACACAGCGAAAGATTTTTTCTAGTAAGACTACTTTTACGCCCAATGTAATGGTCATTCATAAAGAGCATTAAAACATTTAACTTCTCTACCCTTTACACAACTATTCCTCACTCTAAGCTGAAGGACAAATTAAGGGAGTTGGTCCAACTGTGTTTCATATAAAAGAATGGCCAACGTAGATACAAATACCTTGTACTAGGAAGAGACAGATCTTATTTTGTAAAACATCAATCTGATTCTACCAAAAAGTTATCTGAAACTGATATCTTCAACATGCTCGAGGTTTTGATTGACAACATATTTGTTATGTTTGGTGGACGTGTTTTTCAACAGACAGTCGGCATTACCTATAGGTAGCAGCTGTGCTCTTCTCGCCGACTTGTTCCTTTATTTGTATGAGGCAGACTTCATACAGGGGCTTCTCAAGAAAAACGAAAAGAAGCTAGCCCGATCCTTTAATTTCATGTTCCGCTATATAGATGATGTCCTTTCACTAAATAATTCTAGGTTTGGTGATTTTGTTGATCGCATCTATCCCATTGAGCTTGAAATAAAGGATACCACAGATACAGATAGGTCTGCTTCATACCTTGACATACACCTCGAGATCGACAGTGAGGGTCGGTTAAGAACGAAACTTTATGACAAAAAAGATGATTTCAATTTTCCCATTGTGAACTTTCCATTTATATGTAGCAACATTCCAGCAGCACCTGCATATGGAGTATATCTCTCTTAGATGATACGATAATCCAAAGCTTGTGGTTCCTATCAGGAATTCCTTGATAGAGGGTTGCTGCTAACAAGGAAGCTACTGAACCAAGGGTTCCTTTTGGTAAAATTGAAGTCATTACTTCGAAAATTTCCCGGTCCTTTCCTCATTCACGACTTATTACCGGGTTTGTAACTAGATTAACACGACGGGTGCCACTAGTGGAGCAGGAACTGCCTATTCTTCCAGAGTACCTGAGTTCACCTCCGGTTTTAAGTGGGGTTCGTGTTACTCGATCTTTAGTTTTATATGTATGTTTTGTCGATCGTTATTTGTCCTTTTGTACTTTTTCTTTTGGCTATTGTGTTGTCTGGTCTTCTTCAATATACGGTTTCTGATTACCTTCCTTTGGTATCTTCAAATTCTTCTTGTGCATATTTAACCACTTTTGCATTTTTAATGCCAGATGAGCAATTCAGGCTCCCGAGAGCCTCTAAGTTAAAATATAGACACACATTTGTATTTATCACACTGCATCCTTTGAGGTTGAAAACAAGACCTTTGCTGCTGTATTTGTGCCCACCTCTATGAAATTCATACCTCTCTTTTCACTGTAAGGTAATTAAACCTTTGCAAAGATACTTGTACCCCTCCCCTTGTATAAAAATATACCCCCCTTATCTGTAAGGTATTAAAACTCTTTCCGCAATATTCGTTAACTCCTGTATGGAATTTCTACCTCCCCTTCATCTGTAAGGTATTTAAACCTTAATTACTGTGATATTAGAGTCTCTCTCTATGAAATTCCAACCTCCCCTTAATCAAAAAGATATTAAAACTTTGCCATGATATTTGTACTCCCCCCCCCTCTATAAACCTTTATCTGTTAAGTTATTAAATAATTGTTGCTATATTTGCACCTGGGCTCTATGGAATTATGTTCTCCGCAATATCTGCATTAAATCACTAGCGGCAATATTTGTACTCCCTCTATGAAATTCCAATCCCCTTTACCTTTAATGTATTTAAACCTTTGCCAAGATATTTGTACCCCCTCTTTGAAATTCCTACCCCTAGTTGCATGATTATCGGACCTGTCAGACCCCTTTATCTGAAAGGGATCTTAATCTTTGCACCGATAGCCATTTTTAACTTGCAGCAGTATTAGGATATAGGTACAAGGCGCAATTACCTATATAGGTAAGACGCCTTCCAAATCTAAATAACAACAATATATTCATTATTTGTTCATTAGAACCATAGATGGATCATCTATGGTAGAACTGAGGAGAGACGACCTCCAACTATTTTTGATTCATTACTCCTTTTTTGTGTCTGTTTTGTATTGTTATATATATAATAAGGGCAATATTGAATTTAAAATCGACTCCAAAAATGACTCCAAAATCGACTCCAAAAATGACTCCAAACTCCACTCCAAAAAAGACCCCAGACTCCACTCCAAGTTTTACAACATGCCCAAATTTTATATCTTTTTCAGTTTGCAGGTGAAATGTCAAATTCTTATATGTATAAATTCCCTCAAAATAACACATATTCCTATAATATTATTGCTCACAGTTTGAGAAAGATTCATATTTCAGGCAACAGAGAAAAAAAACTGTTCAAAGATTGATATATATATAGTCTGTTTGGTGACTTTGAAAATAGGGAAAATAATTATTTAAACATCAGGGATTTGCTTTCTATTGCCCTTTTTAACATTTTATGCACACATTATTTAATACATATCTGAGAAAAAGTTGTCAAAGAAATAATTCAAATAATAAAACAAATCTCCATAGGGCCCAATACTAATTTTATCAGATTGTACGTAAAGGAGGCTGCCATTATAATGAACAGCATTACCTGTTCTTTCCTGTTGAAAGTGGCGTTAAAACACCATAAATCAAAAATCAAAATCAAATCATGACAGTGAGGTTGAAACTACTGATATGTACTGGTCAGAATATACAACGTTTTCAGGTAATTTTGTTCTCTTTTATTAACCTCTATACACATAAAGAGAATGGGTAGTTTGCATGTATTTTAAATGCTCCACAATCAGTTATGTATAGGAGAATGTTCGAGAAACTCTCCATTCCTTAAAAATAATGGAGCCGAGGCCCATTGGTTTTAAGGAATGGAGAGATACGAGGATATTCTCCAACTTAAAATCCACCCATTGTACTTTAATAATTTTATTAATTATTAATCTTGTAACAAAAAAATTTAAATAAATTGTTTGTTATTCCCTTTTGCAATTTTAAACAGGTTGAGGATTTTGACCTTTAAACTCTAGCTCCGCCCCTGTACATATTGTTCACAACTCTCCATTCCTTAGAAATAATGGAGAGTTTAGACAATAGATTTACATCACAGGTGGATTTTAAGTAATAATGTATCATCATTATTGATTTTTACCTGAACAGGTGTGAATCTAATTTGAATATTGTCCATATTTGGTATGGTCAGTATGTTAACATCTGATATAACATGCTAATGATGAAATCAGCTGACTTGCTGTTTGTCAATACTGACCACATGTTGCTGTTCATTTCAGTAGTACTTGCTCCCATGTTTGTTACATGACAAATGACAAATTTTACAATTAAGTCCTATGGCAAACTTTTTTATTCTTTAATGAATTTTTTTTTTAAATTCACCTATAATATGTATTAATCAGTCCTTAATATAAATATAATTAAAAAATAAATTTGATAACCCGTTGATTTTTTAGGAATTGTTTTCCCTATTTTCAGAGTCACCAAACAGACTATACCAAGGTGTAAATTAATTTTATCGTAGTAAAAAAAAATGGAAAGTTGTGCTTGGGGAAAAAATTGGTAATATCTGATCCTTTTTTGTAATTAATTAATCAAGTAGAGTCACCCTCAAACCACATCTCCCCCTCCCCAACCAACCAGAAAATAACAAAGACAAATGCAGTAAATTGGTAATTTGGACACCACTATGTCAAATATAAGAATTCAAAAGCTTTTTATATTTAGCTTATTAATAAGTCCTTTTAGCATCGACCCTTGGCAGGGGCGGATTCAGGGGGGCGGGGCGCACCCGGCGCGCGCCCCCCTAAAATTGGAAAAAAATATTATTTTTTGGCGTAAAATCGTGATTTTTCACACGAAATACCCCAAAATTTTCGCGCCTCCCTCGGCAATTGGAAAAAATATGATTTTTTTGCGTAAAATCGTGATTTTTCACACGAAATACCCCAAAAATTTTCGCGTCTCCTTCCGCTCGCCGCAATTTTTTTAAGTGCGCCCCCCTAACTTGAAATCCTGGACCCGCCCCTGCTTGGTGTCCCCTGCATCTGAATAACTATTGTGCTCGAGTGCTTGGGACACGAGGAGGACTTACTCATTTATATTTATGATTTTGTTTTTATTTATATAGTACATATACATGTGTCTTACTCTAAGTCTTGAATTGTAATAGATTCACATATTTAATTATTTAATAAGTCCTTTTAGCATCGACCACTGGTGTTCCCTGCATTTGAATAACTATGTCATTGTTCATGTGCTTTGGACACAGGGGGACTTTTTCTTCCCTTTATTTAATATAAATAGACAGACAAACAAATATTGATATGAGTGATATATTTATTCTCTCATGCTTTAAGTATTTATACAGTATATGCATTTAATTTCGAAAATGTAGTTATTTCACATGTATAATATGTGTGCGAATGTGTTATAGTCCTATTTGCACCGGCCCTTGGTTTCCTCTGCATTTGTACAACTACCGTACAGTACTTGTCCATGTGCATAAGACACGGGGAGGACTTGACCATTACACTACATGTAAATTAACCATTGATGTCTGATGTGGCCAACAATGTCATAGTCGACGGCACTTAATTATTATTATAACTATTATTAGTATAAGTATTTAGTATATATTTTATGGGCAGTTTTGTTCATTGTAACGTATAATATTTATATTTTTTATTTTTTAATGTTATTGTTTATGAATCACTGTAATGACTTTGCCCTTTGTGGGCCCTCTATTGGACAATACAATTCTTATTCTTATTCTTATTATTGGTAACTAGTTTTTTTTTAATCCTACAAATAAAGAAACAGCAAAGGATAAGTGTGTAATAACTTTCCTCGACAATTTCATTTTTTCTGGGTGCCATCCATGGAAAACATAATTTTAAATATCCGACGGTAAAAGTTTGTATAATTTGGTGCAATGATGTCTATATGTATATTCTTTACTGTGACATTTTTTGATTGAAATTAATCGACAAGATTTTTTTAAATGAGATTTTTAAAACCACGGTGGTATCTCAGGGCATCCCCCCTTTTTTCCAATTTCAACTGTTTTGCACGTGATTTTCTTCAAACATGATATTCATAGATGCTAGATATTTCATAATTATTCAACAATAACACTTTCAAGTATATTAAAGCCAAAATATTCCCTTTCAACCAGAAATAAATGCGTATATCTATTAGAAGCTTCCGAAACTAGTATTACCATCTGGCGTCAAGAATACCCTTAAAATTGCTATATTTAGGATGTGCTATGGAGAAAACGGCACGGTGAAATTTCTTGAAAATTTGGCAGCTAATGTATTTAGCCATAGATATTCAATGATGCAAATATAAAAAAAAATTGAACTATGGGAAAATTTTGGGGTTGCCCAGGCCTACACCCTTAAGCAATAGTTTATTGGGAGTGGTCGTAGGTGGCATGCATGCTGCTATTCAAAATTTTACTACCCTACACATTATCTTCTTTTACTTTATGCAATCAAAACTTTTACATAGGTCCACACAATCATTTACCCACATTGTTTATTGTTTGTCAACCTATTCTCTTAAATAAAGAGGTGGCCGTTTTGATCGTATGGTTGTTGTATTTATAACTACATGTGCAATCCCGCTCAGAAGAGGTGTACTCGATACAACATTTGCTCCGGTTACTCTGGTTTGGCGCCTTAAAATCTGATTTAACCCACCATTTCTTTAGAAATGCCTGTACCAAGTCAGGGTCATTACGGTTTTCACAGTTTTCCGGTTGTTGACTGATTTTGTCTGTTTATATAATTATGAATTTTGACTTTCCCTTTGTAAGATTGTTCGGAGTTCGGTAATTTTGTTATTACCCTTATTTCCTCCAACAATAAAACTGCCCGCCACGATAAAACTGAAATATTTTTGAAAGTGGCGTTAAACACCATAACCCCCAAGAAGATCCCCACTTGCAGGCTATTTAAAACAATCAAGAAAAGGTCTTTACATCCTCACATAGCAGGTCGGCCCATTGTTGTTTAGTTGAGCGGACTATGTACATGGTATTGCCCAAATGCTCGTATGGACAGTCCCGTCTGGGTTGTACAGATCATGCAGTATTTTGTGTGGATGTGTCGTCCATTCTACACCTGTTTCTGTTTTCACACGATAACTCAAGTTCGATTTTACCTATCCTCTGAAATTTTAACCCAATGATCCTAAGCACTGGCGCGTGGCACGGAATTATCACCCCCCCCTTTTTTAACTTTCTATATACATATTTATTTTCAATGAAATTTCTTTATTTCTTTATTATTTCATCATTTTCCTTGTTTTAACTTGTTCGTGTCAATATTCATATAATCTTATGTTAACAGCAACTTGCATGTTTCAATCCTATATACTAATTATCCACAAGGCAGGAAACACCGAAACTTTTAAAATCGTACACCTGCTCGCTTCGGTTACATTTAATGCACCTTATTTCCATTATATCATTCAAACTAGGACATGTATCAATTCTTAAAAGACGTTCCCTTTCGCCTCTCTGTTTGTTTTGTGCATACTATAGCTCAGTTCTCCAGAATTTTAAGATTTCCACTAATTTATTGCTTCATTTTTCGTATAGTACCCTTCCGTTGACGAAGTAGAGTGTGAGTCTTGTGTCGAATGTAATTACTTCAACGATAGGGCAAGAAAAGTTCGAAAAACTTTCCGGATTTCATTTTACAACCTCTAGGAAAAGACTTTTCCTGATCCTAAGCACAGACTAGTTCGAATTAATGCTGGAGTTACTAACCCTATTCTGTTTTCAAGCAAGGGGTTAAAGGTGAAAAAATGTTGGGATTTTTGTAGATGTAATAGGTTGTATAGATGCGTGACCCTTTATTTAAAATAAGTAACTTGCTTAGATAGACGCTGGACATTCAGCACAAATCGGGTTTCTGTGAACCAGTTAAAGAGCTAAAATATCAGACATATTCAACATATCACAATATCTTCACGACATTCAAAACATCAGAGACCGTCGTGGTCGTAATCGTATGGTATTCGGATTTACAACTGCTTATCACCACTAAAGTTGTGAATTTGAACACCGTACTCGATACAGCATTATGTGATAAAGTTTGTCAGTGACTTACGACAGATGGTTTTCTCGGGATAATGTCATTATTCCGACACTCAATACTCCGACAGTCATTACTACGACACTCAATACTCGAGTCATTACTCCGACACTCAATACTCCGACAGTCATTACTCCGACACTCAATACTCCGACAGTCATTACACCGACACTCAATACTCCGACAGTCATTACTCCGACACTCAATACTCCGACAGTCATTACTCCGACACTCAATACTCCGACAGTCATTACTCCGACACTCAATATTCCGACAGTCATTACTCCAACACTCAATACTCCGACAGTCATTACTCCGACACTTATTACTCCGACAATCATTACTCCGACTCTTAATACTTCGACAGTGACTGATAGTCTTTGCAATTCTGGCGCTTTTAGCAATCCAAATGCAGTACGGGACTGCCCATTTAACTTGAAAGGGGCATGGTTTTAATCCCAGAGTGGGAAGTTTTTTTCGTATGCAGCGCTATTGTTTTTAAAGCTTTTCAGCGCGGCCCAGCAAAATATTTTTTACAAAAGAAAATATTATTTCATGTAGATCTAATAAAAATGCTTTCTCTGATTAGTTTGTTTCTTCGATTCCCGTCATATTTTCCTCAAAATTCAGGATAGCAAAAATATATGGCCTACCTTTTCAAGTTATCAAGTCGTCTCATAATTGAGCGACACCTACCTACCATTGCATCAGATGCGTACGGACTTGGGTTTGTTGAAGAGACCCGTACTACCCGCGACCAATACTGCGGGTGCATTGCAACAGTTTCAGACAGAAATTGCTTCACTCGCATTCGGTCGAACTCATTGGGCTCGTAATTTTGTGTTTTTCCCCCTTTAGGTTGTTGTCTGTGCTCCCCGGATTTGTATATAAAAGGCCAAGATTGGATTTGGTTTTTTGTTGTTGTTATTTTCCTTCACTTCTTTATTGACTCCGCACAGGACACTTGTAAACACACATAAAATTAACAAATGTGCCAAGTTTGGAAGTATTCTGTTGGGTAGTTCATCTAAATTTTCGACTATATCTTTTATTTTCGTCAATGAAATAAATATAACAATCAATTGCACGTCGTGAATATTGAATAAATGATCACTCGTGCCGAAAAGCATTCAGATTAAACTCGTGCGCGTAGCAAGTTCCGCACACTCGTTTAATCTGATGCGTTTTGCGGCACTCGTGATCATATTTTCAATATCCACTCCGTGCAATTATCCTATAGTTGTTTGGAGTTGCGATTAGATAGGATATGATGATACAGTCCGGGATGCATGGTCCAGCGGAGTATTAATGAGTGTCGGAGTAATGACTGTCGGAGTTATGAGTGTCGGAGTAATGACTGTCGGAGTTATGAGTGTCGGAGAAATAACTGTCGGAGTTATGACTGTCGGAGTAATGACTGTCGGAATAATGAGACGATAATGTTATTACTCCGACAATCATTATTCCGACACTTATTACTCCGACAATCATTACTCCGACACTTAATACTTCGACAGTCATTACTCCGACACTCAATACTCCGACAGTCATTACTCCGACACTCAATACTCCGACACTTAATACTCCAACAGTCATTACTCCGACACTCAATACTCCGACCGTCATTACTCCGACAGTCATTACTCCGACACTCAATACTCCGACAGTCATTACTCCGACACTCAATACTCCGACAGTCATTACTCAGACACTCAATACTCCGACAGTCATTACTCCGACACTCAATACTCCGACCGTCATTACTCCGACAGTCATTACTCCGACACTCAATACTCCGACAGTCATTACTCCGACACTTAATACTTCGACAGTGACCGATAGTCTTTGCAATTCTGGCGCTTTTAGCAATCCAAATGCAGTACGGGACTGCCCATTTAACTTGAAAGGGGCATGGTTTTTATCCCAGAGTCGGAATTTTTTTTCGTATGCAGCGCTATTGTTTTTAAAGCTTTTCAGCGCGGATAAACACATTCGTGCTGTTATTATACCCGACGTCCGTCATGCATGAAACAGGATATATATATATAGCCTTTCGAAGCACCTGATCTTATACCACAATGTTAGGTTTATGGTGTTTAACGCCACTTTCAACATTATTTGAGTTATATTATGGAGGTCAGTTTTATTGGTGGAGGAAACCGGAGCACTGACCTGCCGCTGACAAACGTTTATCACAAAATATTGTATCGAGTACACTGCGCATGGGCGGGATTAAAGCTCACACTGGTTTTTATATCCTACTGTTTAACTGGTATTAATAAAATTCCATGCATATGGGAAGAAGATAGTATCTTGTGTATTGGCTGTATGGATGTTTATTGATCTAGTGTCTAGGATTATACCCTCACGTTTTTAGCTCACCTGACCATTTACATTTTAATCTTATTCTCTGAAACCACTATACTAGGCCATTTGGAACAAACTTTTTAGGAATGTTCATTGGATAGTCCCCATACAATTTTTTTATTGACCAGAAGTTCACAAAAGAAACAAGAGGTCAAAAGGGTGTGTCCATAGATATGGTACAAGTTTTTTTATTGTTCATTTGATTTTTTAATCAGGTTCCTCTCGAAAATCTCCTTCAGTAACATATATAACGTTATTATGTAACTATTACTGTTTTTGACATAATGGGGGGAAATTTAAAAAATTGACCTTTTCAAATTTTCATCCAATTTTAATGCATTTTTTGCAACCTGTTCATCTTTTTGAGTTATTGATGGTCCATCAATTTTTGTTGTTCCTGTTTTAATTCGAAAAGAGGTCTTAAAGGAGCCTAAATTCTACAATTTCGTATATTTGAAAGGTATAAATAGAATTTGTATTTTTCATCTAATTTTTTATCTTTTTTGTTGATTGGATTGTGTCAAGGGTTTGCAGTAGTATGTGGACGGTGGATTGTGTCAAGGGTTTGCAGTAGTATGTGGACGGTGGATTGTGTCAAGGGTTTGCAGTAGTATGTGGACGGATTTCCTCTATCTTTTAGGTTTTTGAGATAAACTTGACCGAAAAAGACTGTAAAGTGCCAAATTCCAAAATTTGACAATTTTTATTTAATCAAATTTAAATTCAATTTTTGTGAAGTGTTCATCTTAATGGGTCTTAAAAAAAAATTGATATTTTATTTCGAAAATGGGCCCAAATTCTGAAATTTCGCATATTTGAAAGGTATATAATTTTAATTTTTCATCCAATTTTGAAGGTTTTTTTGTCGAGTGCTTTCAGTAATATTCCGTCGACAGATTTCCTCTATCAATGCCCATTTTATTTTAGATACAGGCTCATGTGAGTCTCTAGTGGTAATAAGAATTGGTTTTGTCCAATTTTCATTTCTTTATTTTTGTATGTTTTATGTATCACGATGATGTTTTGTTTATCTAAATTGAATTTGTTTACTGTTCTCTCTAAGGTGTTGTGTATATTTTCCTGTTGCATTTCAGGGACCATCGTGGTCGTGTGGTAGTTGGATTTACAACTACCTGTGCAATCAGTGCCCATCACCACTAACGTGAATTTGAAACCCACTCAGCCGAGGTGTACTCCATACAACATTGTGATCAAGTTTGTAGGTATCCTTTGATATCCTGTCTTAGTAGAACTTGTCTCTTACCTGTTGTGTCTTCAGTTTTAAAGAAGTACACAAAAGAGTTCCAGTATAAAATATGAGAGGTATAACCTTTTAAGAACATGTTTTTGAGTTCACTCCATCAAGTTAAACCATTCTCACAATCGAGAATTTAAGTTTTCTACTTGATTTTAGCACCAAAATCTATCCAGGTGTTCTTGATACAACATTATGTGATAAAGTTTGTCAGTGACTTGTGGCAGGTCGGTCGTTTTCTCTGGGTACTCTGGTTTCCTCCACCAATAAAACTAACTGCCACAATATAACTGAAATATTGTTGAAAATGGCACTAAATACCATAACCCTAGATACCATATTACCAACCTCCTCTTAAAGAATTGTCTCCCAGACAAGTGTGTTCAGTAGGAATGTCTCTTCCTCCTTGTATGCAAATAAATCACACCACACACTAGGATATTTACTCACAAATATATACAATGAGGTCTAGGTAACCGTGATTCCTCACATTTGTGAAAAATTCTAAATAAATCAAAATAATTTAATTTGATGTGAATACTGCAATCTGATTGGCTGATCCGCCTGGTTATACTAAGTCTTGATAACCTGGGTTGGTATTGCAACATTGCCAATATATTCATTTGCCAACAACAAATTCAAATAGTGAAATAATCACCATTAAAATACAGGAATCATTACATTTTGTTGTAAAAATTAAAATATAAGGAATATATTACATTTTTGAACAGGTCATACTTTGTATTACCTGCTCAAAAATTGAACATATTCTTAATAAAAATAAAAATAAATACAAGGAATTTAATGCATAAATTATTTTATTTTAGGATAAACATCCACTAAGGTATCTATACATGGTAAAACAGAAAAAAATAATTTATTAAGTTTATATTTTCTTGTGTACACCATTATAAAAGAAATACAATACAGACAGCACAAATATTCAGACAGAATAAAACGCTTGTTAAAAAATAAAAATAAACAAAGGAGAACAAATCTATGGCTGTTCGAAATCTTTTACATAACAAAATCCTGTATTTAGTCACAGTACACACGTACAACCAATCAGCAACGAGTATACCAGATAGTGATTTATAAAAGGTTCCAAATGAGAAGGAAAGGTTATCTTAAGCTTGCTGTGGTTGGTTACCTGGCGACCGTTTCACTAAAGTGATCGTAAATCGTAAGTCTAAAATCACTCTTAAGATTTCCTTACGTGCACGTATACGTGCGTTTCACTAAACTAGCCCTAAACTTAAGAGTTACGAGTTACGACAAGTAACATCTCCTATAATGGAGGTAAAAAGATATATTGTATCATACATTGTATAAATAATACCCAACAGCTCGGAAGCTGATTACATTAATACATAATCACATTTTAAATGTGTTAAAATACATTTTTAATATTTAACTAATTCTAAAACTCTAAAGTGATTTTTGAAATGAATAAACCAGAGCTATTAGAAAAAAATTGTTAAGTGTAAAATTTTACCGAAATTTGAGAAGAAATTTATTTTATGGAATATATTTTAACAAGGGCAATGCAAAGCGTGGCGTATCCCCTCGCATAACAATTTGACCCTGTGACCTTGACCTTTGACCTTGAAAATCAATAGGGTTCCAGATTCTCTTAAGGACTATGTATGTACCAAGTTTGGTCAAAATCCATTGAAAGATGTTGATTCTAGAGTGTTCACAAGGATGTTATGCGGTAAAAATTTGATCCCTTGATCTTTAACCTTGAAAATCAATAGGGTTCTAGACTCTCATAAGGACTAAGTATGTACCAAGTTTGGTGAAAATCCATTGAATGATGTTGATTCTAGTGTTCACAAGGATGTCACATGGTAAAAATTTGACCCGGTGACCTTGACCTTTAACCTTAAAAATCAATAGGGTTCCAGATTCTCTTAAGGACTAAGTATGTACCAAGTTTGGTCAAATTCCATTGAAGGATGTTGATTCTAGAGTGTTCACAAGGATGTCACATGGTAAAAATTTGACCCGGTGACATTGACCTTGAAAATCAATAGGGTTCCAGATTCTCTTAAGGACTAAGTATGTACCAAGCTTGGTCAAAATCCATTGAAGGATGTTGATTCTAGAGTGTTCACAAGGATGTTACGGAAGGATGGACGGACGGTAGCATTACTATATCCCTTTGCAACTTCGTTGGCGAGGGGATAATAAATTTCATGCTATATGCAAGGGGAAATTTCACAAATGTGACCATTGATTTGGCAATACATTCACATTCTGCACCGATATTCCGTTTGCGATGCATTTCGATTGCGCGGAAAAAATCTTACATTTATACCTTTCTTTAAAGTATATTTCGTATTTTCATAATATTTTTATGGTTTTTATAAGCACTGTTGCTGCCACTTCATTTCTACCTCTATATTTACCACTTTTGCCAGCCAGAAATGACTTAATCTGTAACCCCTGCCCACCTAGTGGGGGGGGGGGGGGAGGGGTGTAGGATTTGGGTAGTTTTATTGCATCACTGTATTCACACATATAAAATAATATGTTTCATCAACACATAAAACAACAAAAATACACATATTGTAATATTAAACCTTAACATGTACATGTACTGTTGATTTATATTCATAATGAGTGTTTTAACGCTTTTTATAATTAATAAAAACTACAAATGAAATTTAACATTTTTTTTTATACATGTATGTTACAAATTAATATTTTTTTAAATTATTTGTATGTTATTCTTATATTTTTGGTTTTCATTTTAAAGGCTGACGAAAGTGGTGAATAATCCAGATTGCATTGTCAGTCGTGCTGCAAAATGCAGAAAATGCTATGAATAAACGAAATATATTCTAGATAACAGGCAATCCGCACAAATGTAAATAAAAAAAAAAAAAAAAAAAAAAAAAAACTCTTCTGAAGGTACATTTTACGGGCAATTGTAATGCCCTTTCTCTGTGCAAATGTAATGCCTGTTAATCCCCAAATCCACGCAAATGTAATGCGCCCTGTTTGTGCTTAACTTTATTTTTGAGCCATTGTTTGTACATGTACCCGAGATATCGTTCATTTTTTGAAATTTCTTCTAAGTACCCTCGTTAATAAAATATGTTGATATTGTAAATGCTGAACTAATAGAAAGTACACTACACTGAAACAAACAATAATGTGTACATAGCTGTTTTAATGATTTTTTATGGCTCTCGAAATTTAAAAATTGTTGCGTGCATCTAATATGTATTGCTCGCTGCATTTGATCAATGTTCATATTAAAAAAATACAGATAGCAATTCTTCTCTTCAAAAATAGGTTTACGATTTACGACTTACGAGTACACTTATGTCTACGTTTACGACTTACGACCTTTAGTGAAACAGTCGCCTGATATACAACGATAAAAATATGTTTGATGCAGGTAGTTCTGAATGAAAATGAAAGGTCACATGTTGAAGTTACTAAATGAATGATTTTTGATATTATTGGTTCCAAACGAGAATAAAAGGATACCTGCATAGGTTACTTGACCTCTGAGACGATACCTGATATATGATGTTTAATGTTGGTGGTTCAGAAAGATTGTGGATTGCTGGATAAAAGAGATGCAAACAAGATAATTAATTTGAAAAATTGGGGAAAAAACTGCCAATGTTAAACTAAAATAATTTTGTATAGAGAAGTCCTAAGATGTGATGACCTTGTAGTATAGAGAAGTCCTAAGATGTGATGACCTTGTAGTATAGAGAAGTCCTAAGAGAGTAGTACATACAATGTAAGATGTCAGAGGATATTTGTGAGACAAGACAAAATACATGTACATATATCAAACAAACAAGTATTTATACACAAAACTAAAACATGATAAAACAAGGCACAGTCATAATCATAAAACAGAAACTGTTTCAAAATTGGTAATGAACCATATCTTCTTGAAAGGTAACCATTTTTTGTCTCACCAAGTTTTTATTTTTCTGTATCGGGTTATGGTGTTTAATGCCACTCTCAACAATATTTCAGTTATATTGTGGCGGTCAGTTTTATTGGTGGAGGAAACCGGAGTACCCAGAGAAAACCACCGACCTGTCGCAGGTAACTCACAAACTTTATCACATAATATTGTATTGAGTACACCTCGCCTGAGTGGGATTCGAACTCACAATATTAGTGGTGATAGGCACTGATTGCATAGGCAGTTGTAAATCAAACTAACATATGATCATGACGGCCCACCATTAAAACAAGATAAAATAACGGTCATAATCAAAAAACAAGAACTTTTACAAAAATCCGTGATGGAACCGTATCTTCTCGAAAGGTTACCATCTTTTGTCTCACCAAGTTTTTACTTTTCTGTATCAACCAATAAATTTAGTCAGCAAGTCAAAAAGAATAGCATTCTCTCTATTTATATCATAGAAACATCTAATACAAGTACATTCAAACCTGCCCAAGAAGCAATCTCTATTAAGCAATCACCTGTGTTAAAAGGTCACCCTTTTCCTGTCCCACCATAGAAAATTTCATATGAATTGAACCTCTTTTAAGAGGTCATCTGTCTTGAAAGAACACTTTTTCATTGTCCCAAAGGAGAGCTCTCAATATAGGTTTGACTGTATTATCGCAATAAACCACTTACACAGTAAATACAGACATGACCTATGCATGATTCTGATATAAATACTCTATTTTTGTCTGTGACACAGTCGCAAGTATGAGTATGCACAAACATATTAAGAATGGCTTAGGGAACGACCATTTAACTTGAAAGGGGGGGGGGCTATGGTTTTTTTTTTCTAAAAAAATATTCTGATTCCCATTGTTGCTGAAAAAAATATTCTGATTTTGGTGGAGGAAAAAAAAAAAATCGGATTCAGAGTTTTTGTCAAATAACCTAATGTTGAATTCTGGGGGAAAAAAAACATTTTAACTCCTGTGTCCGAAAAAAAAATTCTGAACGAAACAAAAAACCATAACCCCCCCCCCCCCCCCCCCCCTTCAAGTTAAATGGTCAGTCCCTTACACACATTTTGAGTTCACCTTTTCCTCTTTTTGTATCAAACAATTAAATAAAAGATTGATAAACTATACATTGTATTATAATATTAAAATAAAATACAAGTACAATTGATTGTTGTCCCTGCCAACACACTCACATTAGAATATTAGAATGAGCATGTGCAAGCATATTAAGAAAGGTTTACAAACATTTTGAGTTCACCCTTTTCGATCTGCGTATCAAACAATTAGATAAAACATTAATAAACTATACATTGTATTACAATACTAAAGCAAAATACAAGTACGATTGAAGCAATGCATGATCATCAGACTGGTTCCTTGTTATGTATATCTACACCAATATGATCCATCTCTTGCCCAGAGTTATCTATTCCTGAACACTCTCATTTAACTCTGTCAATGTCTCAACAGTTTCGGGCAAGAATATCAAAATAAAAAACAGAATTAACTGAGAACCTTCCATACACCAATCATACAAAGTAACAATTAAAAAAAATTCCAGCCAATCAGAAACAAGAATTTCACATGGTGGCCATGTCAGTTTTCCAATCTAGACAAATGAAGACATTTTATATAGAACCTTCCATAGGCATAGGTGCTTCCAACCAAATTTCAATTAATTTGGTCAAATGGTTTTAGAGAAGATTTTTTTTTAAATTGGCCAATCGCAAACAAGAACTACATATGGTGGCCATATTAGTTGTTCAATCAGCATGGAATATGGAAATTTTGTACAGGACCTGCCATACGTCATTTCTACAAAGTAACAATTCATTGTGCCTTCTGAAAGATTTTTTAAATTTCAGCCAATCATAAACAAGAATTACCCATGGCGACCATGATTTTTGTCCAATCGGGATGAAATGACGCAATCTTTTAGACGACATTCCATAGATTAGATGCTTCCTGTAAAATTTTGCTCTATTTGGCTAAGTGGTTTCAGAGGAGATTTTTAGATATTGATCAACCAGAAAAAAGAATTGCCTATGGAGGGCATATTTGTTAACAAATCGAGACAAAATTAACATTCTTTATAGAGAACCTTCCTACCAAATTTTGGTTCATTTGGCCCAGCAGTTTCAGGTGAGAAGATTCAAATGTGAAAAGCTAACAGACGACAGACACCAAGTGATGACAAAAGCTCAAATGGCCAGGTGAGCTAAAACTGTCACAGAAGAAACACTTTACACTTGAGGCGTTATCTGAAGACTTGAAGCACTAAAACATTCACTAAGATGCTAAAATAAAGCACTAAAATTTTTACATCAACACAATTTAAACTCAGAAATGTGACCTAAAGGCTTGATGCACTATACTATAAGCTAAAGCACTAAAAAATTCAAATCCGACAGTATCGAGTCACATCAGTGGTCAAAGTACAACAGCCAATGAGTGAGGAGTCTATGAAATCTTAAATTGTCAATATATCGTTTTTTGTTAAGTGTTGAAAGGTTCAGAATGTGAATAAAACTATCACCCGCCATGATGAAAGGTTCAGAATGTGAATAAAACTATCACCCGCCATGATGAAAGGTTCAGAATGTGAATAAAACTATCACCCGCCATGATGAAAGGTTCAGAATGTGAATAAAACTATCACCCGCCATGATGAAAGGTTCAGAATGTGAATAAAACTATCACCCGCCATGATGAAAGGTTCAGAATGTGAATAAAACTATCACCCGCCATGATTTGATACAGAATGTGAATAAAACTATCACCCGTCATGATTTGATACAGAATGTGAATAAAACTATCACCCGCCATGATTTGATACAGAATGTGAATAAAACTATCACCCGCCATGATTTGATACAGAATGTGAATAAAACTATCACCTGCCATGATTTGATACAGAATGTGAATAAAACTATCACCGGCCATGATTTGATACAGAATGTGAATAAAACTATCACCCGCCATGATTTGATACAGAATGTGAATAAAACTATCACCCGCCATGATTTGATACAGAATGAGTCTTGTCGTACATTTATCACAATAGTTCAGAATCACATGATACATTGGCATAAAATCTAGCACCATTATACAAAACCAGCGAAATTATTTGGCATAAAATCTAGCACCATTATACAAAACCAGCAAAATTATTTGGCATAAAATTTAGCACCATTATTAAAAACCAGCAAAATTATTTGGCATAAAATATAGCACTATTATACAAAACCAGCGAAATTATTTGGCATAAAATTTAGCACCATTATTAAAAACCAGCAGAATTATTTGTCATAATATTATACAAAACCAGCAGTATTATTCGGCATAAAATCTAGCACTATTATACAAAACCAGCAATTATGTGGGGGAATTTATCAATTATTGTCTTGTTAGTGATCATTCAAGGTTGCAAATTTCGCAATTCTCCTTTTTGGGAATACCACCCTCCACACTGGATCCTCTCCCAGTCAACGGGACATCTTTGTACATAGTAAGTCCTGGAGTGCGGTCCAAGGTCATCAAGTCTACGCTTTCTGTATAGAAGATTTCAACAATTACATTGAGTGTGACGAGAACTTGATAGTTACCATCAATCAGTGTAATTTGCAAAAATGGGTTGTTGTATACGTCTAATTTGACAAGATTCTGTTGACAGAAGTTGTCATCTGGAGAACCAGGCTTCGTAAGAACGATTGTGAAATAGTGAACGATGCTGTTGTAACAGTAGAAATCGGCAAAATACATGTTCGTGTTGTGGTTTAATAATAAGCTGGATTGGATAAATAACCGACGTGTTCCGAATATTGAAGTTTTTGGAGGTACTAGCGTGGACGGAAGTAATAACGCACTGAAGAATATTCCCTTAATATTACCATTTAAAATGGAGTAACGGTCGCCATTGTTGTCCTTGAGGAGAGGGTACATAACTCCATCATTACTACGTATAATGTCTGCAAAATAATCCACCGATTTATTCCTGTAGAAATATGGTATGGTTGTTACCTTTTGTTTCTTCCGATGTACAAACTTTACTGCTTTAGACTTTATTTGATTTAATTCTTCTTTAGTGAAATCTGCAAGGCGAGAAAGAAATGAGAATCAACACATCGTAAACGTTAGAGAATACCGAAGGGGCCGTCGTGGTCGTGATCGCATGGTAGTTGGATTTACAATTAGCTTACAGCACCATAAATTGTAAAGGGAGTAGTCGTTGCTGCAATCGTATATTATAGAAAGGTATACAACTACTGGGGCCTTCGTGGTCGTAATCGTATATTATAGAAAGGTATACAACTGCTGGGGCCTTCGTGGTCGTAATCGTATGGTAGTTGGATTTACAATCAGTGCCTATCGTCACTAAAGTTGCAAGTTTGAACCCTGTTCATAGTGAGGTGCACACGATACAACATTATGTGATCAAGTTTGTCAGTGACTTGCGAAAGGTCGTGGTTTTCTCCGCTTTCCCCCACCAATAACACTGGCCGCCAAGATATAGCTGAAATATTGTTGAAAGTAGCGCTAAGCACCATAAACCTAACCCTTACTTAAGCAATAGTCTGAGGGTAAACAAATCGCTCCATACCGACACATTATCCTGATTTTTCGAGCCAACTATTTGCTCTTACTACTTAATACTGTGTGCTTAGTGTGAGAAACACAAATACCAATTTCTTAAAGTCTTTGGTTTGGTCCGACCGATGCTGGAACCCACAATTTATAACACTACCACTAGCATGCTATCATAAAACCACCGATGCAGTTTATTTTATCATGAAAATATTAGAGTGAGTGAGTGATTGTTGTTAAATGCCAACTTGGCAATTTTTCAGCTATATTATGATGTGAACAAGTTAATTTTCAATGAGATGGTGATGTAATGTCAAACAAGGGCAAAGCAAAGCGTGGCGTATCCTCTCGCCTCAAAAGTTGACCCGGTGACCTAGAACTTTGACCTTGAAAATCAATAGGGTTCCAGATTCTCGTAAGGACTAAGTATGTACCAAGTTTGGTCAAAATCCATTGAAGGATGTTGATTCTAGAGTGTTCACAAGGATGTTACGGAAGGGCGGACGGAAGCGTTACTATATCCCTCCGCAACTTCGTTGGCGAGGGGATAATAACTATACTTACAAATACTGACAACTTTTTCTTTGGTAGCTTGTACAAAATGATGGGTACGCAAGGCAACAGACATCGTATCTCCCGGCTTGTTTGTTTCATTCATAACTCCAACCTCAAGCAAGAGGTAAGATCCACTTACAGACGAGTAGTAGACTATGCACCTACAATACATCATTTTTTAATTTAAGTTACTTTATCAATCTTTAGTTATTCTAGGGTCTTGGTATTTAACACCACTAGATCATGCACCTACAATACATCATTTTTTAATCTAAGTTGTTACTCTTTCAATCATTAGTTATTCTAGGTTTTGGTGTTTAATGCCACTTTTAACAATATTTCAGTTATATTTGTAGTTAGAGGAAACCAGAATACCAGAGAAAACCACTGACCTGCCCCAAGCCACCGACCTGCCCCAAGCCACCGACCTGCCCCAAACCACAAACCTGCCCCAAACCACCAACCTGCCTCAAGCCACCGACCTGCCTCAAGCCACCGACCTGCCCCAAACCACCGACCTGCCTCAAGCCACCAACCTGCCCCAAACCACCGACCTGCCCCAAGCCACCGACAAACTTTATCACATAATGTTGTATCGAGTACACCTCTCCATGAGCTGGATTTGAACTCACAACGTTAGTGGTGAAAGGCATTGATTGCATAGGTTATAATCCAACTACTCTACGATCACGACCATGGTGGCTCCTAGATATTCTAACCTCAAAGAAGTATGAAAATGTTAAATTAGAATGATGGACAGCGATTGATAGTAACTGAGCGAGTGATTTTTGTTTAACGTCAAGCGAGCATTTTTCATCTATATCATGGCGAGAACAAGTTACATTCAATGACATGATGTCCGTTTGTACTAGACCAACACGATTAGTAATAGATTTTTATAGTGATATCTCACTAGAACAGCAGTCTGCTGGTAGACTTGTTGTTCCACTTGGACACATATTCTAATTCCGAGCCAATGTTGTGGGTTGGTGGTCCACTGTTGGGATTTTCACATTAACCTGACAATGCCCCATTGAATGATCATTTTACCTGTATTCTCTTCCAGGTTGTAGCAAAAATGGAATACTTTTCAAAGTCCAGGTATTTTCTGTAAAGATCATGAAAGTTTGCTTGTTCTGCATCTGTTGTAGGAGAATGATTTTCAGTGTACACACATTTTCATTTCCACGTGGCATCTTTATCCAATATTTAGAACCGTATTTGTGAGATATTTGGACAGCTGGTCCATTCTGTAAATGGTAAATATGAAATAATTCAAGATTGACCACTTTCTAACAGTAAACTATTTGTATTTGAGAGGCAGTCATGATCGTGATCATATACATATGGTAGTTGGATTTATAACTACCTAGGCTATGCAATCAGTACCTATTGCCACTAACATTGTAAGTTCGAATCCCACTCAGGCAAGATGTACTAGATACAACATTATGTGATAAAGTTGACAGTGACTTGCGGCAGGTCGTTGGTTTTCTCCGGTTTCCTCCACCAATAAAACATTCACGACATAACTGAAATATTGTTGAAAGTGGCGTTAAACACCATAACACTAATCCTAGCCCATACGTATGTATTTGATATTCCTCGTGTAAACCAGGCTGAAACATGGCACTAAATAAATAAAGTATTTATATTCAGTACATTACATCAATTTAGTTATCATAAACTGTTTTATCTCCACCATATATTTGTGCCTCTCCCTACGTTAAGCCAGGACCTGGATTTCTAATGTCATGAAAGACATTTGTCATGGTCTTTTTAACGTTCAATGAGTTGAACACAGCCAGTGTCTGGAAATTGCAAAATTAAAGATCACGACAAGTTTCTGAAAATTGCAAATTTATGCACTGTATCTAAAAAAAAATTTCGAACACAATTCTTTACTGAACTTGGATTTGTAGCTATTAATTTCTCTATTATCATTACCTCATTCTGTAGATCAAACATGGAGTCTGTACATATATGTCCTTCACTTGGCTTCAGATGTAGTTCTGATGGGCAGACTAAATAAACAAAAAAATGTGCGTCGTCTTAAATATTATTTTATCAGAAAATTCACGAAAAAGCTGTTCCTGGCCTGAATGACTGGTGGTTAAGTTGAAGTCATAATTTCGAATGTTTTATGTTAACTGTAGCAGTATATCTATGTCACAAATGACTACGGATATGTTATGTTTCTTGTTATCACAATACGGTCCTCTCCTCATTTATAGCTTATCACCGGGTTTGTAACAAGAATGACATGACAGGTGACACTAGTGGAGCAGGAACTGCTGACCCTTTCAGAGCACCGAAGTTCAATGCCTTTCGGCATACAAGTTATGAGGGTGACATCGTCATGGTCGTATTGTAGTTGGGTTTATAACTACCTATGCAATCAGTGCCTATCATTACTTAATGCTTTTAGTTCGAATCCCACTCAGACGGGGTGTAATCGATGCCACATTATCTGATAAAGTGTGTCAGTGACTTTCGACAGGTCATGGTTTTCTCTGGTTTCTTCCACCAATAAAACTGACCGCCACGATATAACTGAAATATTGTTGAAAGTGGCATTAAATACCACAAACCAACCAATCTAATAAAATATGCCAGTGCTGAAACACTGACAACTGGGTGGTCATGATCTCTAATAAGTTAGTAACAAGTTATAACTAGAGGCTCAGGTGAGCCTGTATCGCTCACCTGACATAAATAAGTCCTCTTAAGAATGTCTGCATGCCGAATACATCTAAGTTACTATTCAAATCCCATACTGCCATAGGGTTCTATGTTAAAACTATGTCTGCTCATGGCAGCCATCTTGGATGGAGGTCGTGGTCACCGGACACAATTTTGAAAGTATACTACCCAAGGACCATCCATGCCATGTTTGCTTTAAATTGGATGACTGGTTTCAGAAGAGAAGACTTTTAAACAATTTTCCCATAGCCGGCATAGGGTCCTATGTTAAAACTATGTCTGCTGACGGCGGCCATTTTGAACCGAGATCGGGATCACTGAACACAATTTTGGAAGTTGACCACCTAAGGACCATCGATGACATGTTTGCTATATTGGCTTACTGGTTTCAGAGGAGAAGATTTTAAAACATTTTTTCCCATAGGGTCCTATGTTAAAACTACAGTATGTCTGCTGAAGGCGGCCATCTTGGATGGAGGTCAGGGTCACTGGACACAATTTTGAAAATTGACCACTTAAGGACCATCCATGCCATGTTTGCTTTAAATTGGCTTACTGGTTTCAGAGAAGAAGATTTTTAAACATATTTCCCATAGGGTCCTATGTTAAAACTATGTCCACTGATGGTGGCCATCTTGGATGGAGTTTGGGTCACTGGACACAATTTTGAAAATTGACCACTTAAGGACCATCCATGCCATGTTTGCTTTAAATTGGCTTACTGGTTTCAGAGAAGAAGATTTTTAAACATATTTCCCATAGGGTCCTATGTTAAAACTATGTCCACTGATGGTGGCCATCTTGGATGGAGTTTTGGGTCACTGGATATAATTTTGAAAGTTGACCATTTAAGGACCATTCATGCCATGTTTGCTTTAAATTGGCTTACTGATTTCAGAGGAAATTTTTTTTAAACATTTTTCCCATAGGGTCCTATGTTAAAAATATGTTTGCTGATGGCGGCCATCTTGGATGGAGGTCGGGGTCACAGGACATAATTTTGAAAGTTGACCACCTAAGGACCATTCATGCCATGTTTGCTTTAAACTGACTTACTGGTTTCAGAGGAGAAGACTTTTAAACATTTTTTCCATAGGGTCCTATGTTAAAATTAAGTCGAGTCATGGTGGCCATCTTGAATTTCCGATCAGCAAACGATTCACAAATTTAGTACAGGACCACCCAATGATCATTCCTGCAAAGCCACAATTCAATTGGCTTAGTGGTTTCTAACAAGAAGATTTTTAAAATTTCGACCAATCAGAACACATTATGGGCCCTGGCAGCCATGTTGGATTTCCGATCAGCACCAAAAACACAAATCTTGTATATGACCATCCAATGAACATTTCTGCCAAGTTTGGTTCAAATCTTTTTGTGGTTTCAGAAAAAAAGATGAAAATGTGAAATTCCCATAGGGTCCAATGTTAAACTAAGTCGAGTCATGGTGGCCATCTTGAATTTCCGATTGGCAAACGATTCACAAGTTTAGTACAGGACCACCCAATGATCATTCCTGCAAAGTCACAATTCAATTGGCTTAGTGGTTTCTAACAAGAAGATTTTTAAAATTTCGACCAATCAGAACACATTATGGGCCCTGGCAGCCATGTTGGATTTCCGATCAGCGCCAAAAACACAAATCTTGTATATGACCATACAATGAACATTTCTGCCAAGTTTGATTCAAATCTGTTATGTGGTTTCAGAAAAAAAGATGAAAATGTGAAATTCCCATAGGGTCCTATGTTAAACTAAGTCGAGTCATTGCGGCCATCTTGAATTTCCGATCGGCAAACGATTCACAAGTTTAGTACAGGACCACCCAATGATCATTCCTGCAAAGTCACAATTCAATTGGCTTAGTGGTTTCTAACAAGAAGATTTTTTAAATTTCGACCAATCAGAACACATTATGGGCCCTGGCAGCCATGTTGGATTTTCCCGATCAGCGCCAAAAACAAAAATCTTGTATATGACCATCCAATGAACATTTCTGCCAAGTTTGGTTCAAATCTGTTTTGTGGTTTCAGAAAAAAAGATGAAAATGTGAAATTCCCATAGGGTCCAATGTTAAACTAAGTCGAGTCATGGTGGCCATCTTGAATTTCCGATCGGCAAACGATTCACAATTTTAGTACAGGACCACCTATATATCTTTATTTCTCATAACCAATTTTACAAAGGTACAGAGATAATAACCACCCAATGATCATTCCTGCAAAGTCACAATTCAATTGACTTAGTGGTTTCTGACAAGAAGATTTTTAAAATTTCAGCCAATGAGAACACATTATGGACCCTGGCAGCCATGTTAGATTTCAAATCAGCACCAAAAACAAAAATCTGGTAGAGGACCATGCAGTGAACATTTCTGGCAAGTTTGGTTGAAATCTGTTCAGCGGTTTCAGAGAAGAAGATTTAAATGTGAAAAGCTAACGGACGGACGGACGGACGGTTACCCATGACAAAAGCTCACATGGCCTATGGCCAGGTGAGCTAAAAATGAAAATGGCTTTCCATACTAGTCTCCTTCTGTGACTTACCTCCTTCTGTGAGGTCAAAACTCCCTTCAGCTACAACTTTAAAGTACATCTGAACTCCATCTCCTAGCTGCTGTAGTCCAAATATGTTCATTGTTACTGGTCCACAATTTTGGCCCGTCTTAATTTCTACAAACACATCTTTCTTGTCCTTGGGTAAGTGGACTAACTGATGTTGTGCTATGTTGAAGTCTGTGGCTGTTACTTGGTAGAACATACTATCGACATTGTCTGGGATATGTAGAGGCCAGCAAGAGAAGTCTATAAAATCTTGGTCCTATAATTAAGGCAATAATTAATAAATTGTTGGATTTGTTGGTTTATGGTGTTTAACGCCACTTTGAACAATATTTCAGTTATATCATTGCGGTCAGTTTTATTAGTGTAGGACATCGGAGTGCCTGGAGAAAATCACTGAACTGCACCAACTCACTGACAAACTTTATCACATAATGTTGTATTGCCTGATTGAGATTCGAACTCACAATGTTAGTGGTGATAGGTACTTATTGCGTAGGTAAATCCAACTACCAAATAATCACGACGGCCCCCTAAAAAATTGACAACTCAAAATTCTTTTTCTTTTCAAAAGCAAATGATCTTTTTTATTTCTGAATACATGTATTTCCAAGTTCCATAGAATAAGCTATCTTATTCCAAATTTTAACACATTTAAAAAAATCCCTATCTGTCTACTGCTACCCATGTTATTTATATTGTGGTGGTCAGCTTTATTGGTGGAGGAAACAGGAGGACCCGGAGAAAACCACAGACTTGTCGCAAGTCACTCACAAACTTTATCACTAGAATATGTTCAATTTTTGAACAGATTATATGATATAACCTGGCTTTGTGTTATAACCAATCAAATGCTAAAATATAAATTTTGATTTGATTTGTGTTTAATGCCACTTTCAGCAATATTTCAGCTATATCATGGCGACCAGTTTTAGTGGTGGAAGAAGCCGGAATACATGGAAAGAACCACCTACCATGGGCAAGCAACTGGTAAACTTTATCACTTGCGGCTGCGAGTCGAGTGCACCCTTTTTTGTAATTTACAAAGCCGGGCGCGAATCCATGCCATATTGGTGACAGGTTTGTATGAGTTGGTAGGTAATTCAACTACCTAATTCGTTATGGCACCCGGGTTCTGCTAAAATGTAAATAGAGATACTAGCTAAACAGAATTTCATGAATGAAACTTCACTTGAAAAATCTTTAGACCAAATATAATCAGTTTGTCCCCCCCCCCCCCCTAAAAAAATGGAGTTGGTCAGGGGTTTCAAAGTTTTTTTTATAATAGGAGGTACTTCTTAAATTTTAGGAGGTACCTAAAAAATTAGGCTGAGGGTCGTAAGAGGTCCAGGGGGACAGAAGCTCCTGAAATCTAGCATTTTGTGGACCAAAAAATTTACTTCAGAGACTGCAAAACATTAAGTGTTTTTGAAAGAAAAATCCCATTAACTTTAGAGTTCAGGTTTCACCAAGAGTGAAGACCATGCATAATGCCTGGATTTTTTCCTCCAATTTCTTTATTGAATATTTCAGTTTACAGACTTCAGCCAAGATTATTCATAGATAGTCCGCCATATCTTAAAAAAACCCAAAAGGACCATAAAGAGCTATGGTTCCACAGCTAAGCTTGACCAAGCCATTGTTATCAAAGCTTAAACTTCTCAAAATTCTTTTGTTGGCTTTGTCCTTTTCTTTTTCACAATACCTTGGCTTGTGTGTTTTTTTTACTTTATTACCAGTAATTAAACTCATCAAAGACCATTGGCACGGATCAAGACATATAAGTGTCATAATTAATGAAACATATAAATTTAATTTGCAATCATCAATCTTTAATAAAATTTATAATTTTAATAGATCAATACAAATATAATTAAACAAAAACAATATATATATTGTTACTTTCACGACTTATGTGCAAAAAAAATGTTCGAACGAAAACGATTCGCGGGAAGACATTTATTAATATTTGAATCACAAAAGTTAAATTATTTTGGAAAAAAAAGTGGGGCCGGCGTTTTGACATTACAATGTAATTCGTATTTGAGCCATGTCAAATCCTTTTTCAAGATTTCTAGTAATTTTCTATCCCTTATCTCCTTGTACCCCCTTTTAAAAATGTTTTTCAGCACACTTTCATTTCTGTGAACAACCGCGGTAGGGCCCCGTCAAAATATGTAAATAAATTAACCATAGGTTTTTATTTTTGGATACCGGAAGTTAAGCAATATGGACGGAGTTAAGCAACAAGACAGTATGCCCCAGAATGATTCGAACCTGGATTTTAAATGGATAAAACAAATCGCACAAAATATTGTGTAGTCATATATTCATAATACATAATGATCATACTTACATTACTGAAGATTACACTAAATTGTGTTTGAACATAATTTGTAATCGGTCATTTTTTTATTTTGAAATGATGTCAGCTTTGTTCCGGTCCGAGTTTTACACAAGGATGAAAAGATATTGGGGCGAAAACATATCTATTTACCGCATGCGCAAACTGCTATTTACGATTCTAAGGTAAAGTTATTTTTAAAACAGGGAATATCCCATCAACTTGGTCGTGACGCAGTTGTTCGATCTGAATGCGAGAATTCAGCAATTGACGTGATCGTTAATTTTTTATGAAAAATACTATACAAGCCTATCGACCATCGTACTTGTGGTTTTCACCACCGCTAATTTTGGGGGGTTCAGTAATTTCTGCCGGTACTATACACGATCTCAGACGGGTAAAAGTACCGGGTACCGGACCACTTTGAAACCCCTGGTTGGTTAAAAGAAAAGATGGCACCTTTTCCATGGAAACACAAAAGGGGGAGTTTTTAAACCTTTTGATTTTTTTGGTACGAAACTTCAAACATATATAAAAATATACCATACGATGTATATAGAAATAATTCATAGTTTTAAAACTTTCAAAATGGGTGCCTTTGCCATGGAAATAAACGTTCCAGGTACAATGCAAAAAAGCTAAACATATCATGCTTTTTATGAAAGATTGTTATATCATTTGACAAGCCCCCATAAAAAGCAAGTCAGGTTATAGCAAGCCCATATTTTAAAATATATCCTCATCTTTTGATTTCTGACCACACTGTTATATTAAACCGAACATTTAATTTTTAGTCTGGGGGGGGTGGTGGGAGTTTTGTTTTTTGCCAACCAGAAATTTTGTTTCACACGAAACAAGCATAGAATAATTTTTTAAATGGTAAATCAGTATTTTTATCAAATTTTATTAAAATTCTTTGTTGAAAACAGATGAGTCTGACAGATTATTTATTTTTTGCATCTTTCAGGAATATTTTTTTTATATAAAATTTGGTGACAGAAAAAACAACAACATACAGTTCCCTCCAAAAGTTAAATGACAGCTCCCTAGATTGATTGATTGATTTATTGTGCTTAATGCCACTTTCAGCAATATTTTAGCTATATCATGGCGACCAGTTTTAGTGTTGAAAGAAACCGGAGTACCCGGAGAGAACCACCGACCATGGGCAAACAACTGGTAAACTTTATCACTTGCGGCTGCGAGTCGAATGCACCCTTTTTGTAATCTACAAAGCCGGGCGCACCGAATTGGTGATAGGCTTGGATGAGTTGTTAGATAATCCATCAACCTAACTCACTGAGCCACCCGGGCCCTTCAGCTCCCTAGAAGTAATTGGGTGTGTTACATCTTACCTTAACACCGTGTACATGTAGTATGTAGGCCATCATGGACTGTATGAGGACTTTTAACTCTTAATCATACTTTGTCTTCGTTGTCTGAAATAAGTATTGTAAAATACATGTATGAATATGTCAAAATGTTGCATGACTGGTTCACAAATTATACTCAAAACGATTAAGAATTTCCAAGTTCAAATTAAATAAAATAATTTAAAAAAAAATCACCAAAAAATCACAACCTGGATATATATAAACATTGATTTGATTTGATTTGATTTTTTTTGCATTTAGTCCCCCTTTCAGCAATATCATGGTGAGCAGTTTTAGTGGTGGAAGAAGCTGGAGTATCCACAGAGAACCACCGACCATGGGCAAGTAACTGGTAAACTTTTTTTTTTTCAATTTCCAACAAATTACATCATATAAAGGTTGAATTACTAGAAATATATAATACTACATAAATATATACATAACACAATATTGGTTCTCAAAAAATTATTTTTTACAAAAGTATCATATAAATACATATTTATATTTATATTTGTTGGATTTTTTTTAAGAGAATGAAAGAGAGGAAATATGAGATGTGTAAGAATTACTATAAATGAGAAAGTGGGGAAACTAAATTTTCAGTTGTGATTTTGGTGTTAATATTAGTGAGTTGTTTTTTTCAATATGATATGATAGACTGTCCGATTCATGTTTTATTCAAATGTAACAAAGTAAACAGAATGCAAAAAAGATCAATATAGTACGCCTTTATAAATGTTCCATGCTTGACTAAATTGGGTAAGACATTTGCTTCTAACGGCTAGCATTTTTTCTATATATAAATATCTTTCAATTTTTCTTGTAATGCTTGGAAAGTCAAAGATTTTTTAAAACATTTTGTATTATAGTATAAGATGTATTGTTTAATACAAAGATAAATAATATTATGTGGATCTCCTTTACATACTCTTGAAGTTTCTCCAAAATAAGGGTAATAACAAAATTACCGAACTCCGAACAATCTTACAAAGGGAAAGTCAAAACTCATAAGTATATAAACAGACAAAATCAGTCAACAACCGGAAAACTGTGAAAACCGTAATGACCCTGACTTGGTACAGGCATTTCTAAAGAAATGGTGGGTTGAATCAGATTTTAAAGTGCCAAACCTCCCGCTTTCATTACGGCTCAAAGGTTCCAGCTATCACTATAACAGTATTTATAACAATACTGGAACAAAATAGGTAAAATAGTTGTCAAAGCAGTACCAAACCCAGTGAAATAAATGTCAAAAACAATTTTATGTCACACATTGATAAAATAATATTTTTGACATTTTTGTTGTCTTCCTTATCTTTATACATTTTCACTATATGAAAATGCATTGTTTATTATCGTTTCTGCAGAGACGGAATATATTTCGACAAGATCTTGGTATCGGAATATAAACTTTTTAAGAAATCGAATAAGGCGAATCTTTTTATAGCCCTGGTCCAGTAGCCTGTTTCTCGGATGAAGATGATGTTTCAGGAAATCAGAATAATTGCTACTGGCCCTTGCATAAGGAATCAATTGCGAGATGTAAACACCATATGCAGGAGAAGCTGGTATATTGCTGCACATATTTGGAAAATTTATGATTTTAAAATTGAAGTCGTCCCATTTATAATAAATTTTAGTACTGAGTTGACCAGTAGTCAAATTCAAGGTATAAGTCCAAAAATGATGCGGACGAACCTGTATCTGTGGTCTCTTTAACTTCCAGCTCTGGAGGATATATCAATGGAAGAAATTCTGCAAATCTAGAATTATTGATAGATAAAACATCATCAATATACCTGTATGTGAAATTAAAGGCTCTAGCCTCATGAATCTTCTTATCTTTTACAAGCTTTTGAAGAAACTCCGACTCATATGAGTATAAAAATAAATCGGCTAGAAGAGGGGCACAATTCGTACCCATTGGTATATGACGACCTGCTGAAACAGTGTCCCTCCAAAGGAGACAAATATGTTATCGATGAGGAACTCCAGCATACTGATCACTTGTTCCTCGGAGTGGCACGTTTTACCTTTTTGAATTTTGTTTGAAAAATATGTGGAATTGTAGCCTAACACAACAAATGTTGAGCCATAGTTTCTATGACTGAAAGCTTTGTGAAATGTTTCTTTTAAGCGGGTTTTTAATTTGTCATGCGGTAGGGTGGTATATAGAGTTGAAAAATCAAAAGTTTTGATGGAGGATACTTGAGAGAAAGATCTTGATTTAAGGTTATCCAAAAGATCTTTAGAGTTTTTCAAAATCCACATGTGATTTATGCCACTACGCGAGTAAACAGTTTCACAATATTTCTGTTGTCCCTCTTTTACTGCAGAGAGAATCTTTGTCAGGTAAATAGACAATTCTTTTGCCGAACAAGTTGATGATCCCGCTATGTACCTTTCTTTGTATGGTGTCTTATGGAGTTTAGGTATCCAATATAAATAGGGTAAATCCTCAGACTCTTTACCAGAGGGAATGTTTAAAGAGGTCATGAATGATCTGTGGTTAGCTAGGATTTCATCTTTGTCGAACGAAGTTGGTTTGTATGTGGTATTACTAGAGGTGTTGCTATTTATGCCTAATTCCTTGATTAGGCATTCGAAGTAATATGATTTACATACAAACACGATGTTGTTGGAAGCTTTGTCCGCAGGAACGATAACATATTTGTCATGAAGAGAGGAAAGACACTTAACAGCTTCTTGGTCTTTATATACAGACTTAGGTCGACTATTAACACAATTTTTGAGTTTGTGAATCCGACCTTGTACTAGAGACCTAATTGTTCTAACCCAGTCTGACAAGGACTCTAACTCAGGATCTTGGTCTACTTCTCTCTTTATACACCTTCTGGCATAATCTTCAACAGCATCCATAATTATCTTGAAATTATGTTTCCAATTGATGTGTTGAGGTTCTCTGAATTTAGGACCATGAGAAATCACCTTTCGGAGACTCTCATGTTGAATGATATTCAGATCACCACTGATTACATGTCCAGATGGGTTGTATTGAAAAGGAGAGTGGGAGCAGTCACAAGTCAGAGGGTTCTTAAGGTACTCTTCTATGTTAATATCTTGCAATGCTTCTTTGTAGTTGAAAGTTTTACGGCCAATGCTGTTAGTGTAGCTATAGGAGACAATGGGAACAGATTGATTTTTGAAATATGGTGGAATTTCTTTTACGACCTCTTTTCTATTAAGAATGTTGCTGATGTTAATAGCATCGATTCCTTTGTTAGCAAACAGAATATGGAGGAATTTTCTGTTGTTATCATGAAGAGGTTCAGAACAAAAATGAAAGTTGTTTTGTTAAAAGTTATATTAATATTATGAAAACTGGTAAACTTTATCACTTGCGGCTGCGTGTCGAGTGCACCCTTTTTTGTAATTTACAAAGCCGGGCGCGAACCCACACCGTATTGGTGATAAGCTTGTATGAGTTGTTAGGCAATCCATCTACCTAACTCACTGAGCCACCCGTGGCCCTTATATATAAACAAAACCAGCAATCGGCAAACCTCTGGTCAATCTGGTCTCCTCGGCTGAGTTTTGACGTGTGACTAGACCATCATGGGTAACTGGATCCGATGGTATTTGCATGGATTTTTTTACATCTACTAATAAAATCAGTAAATATAGTCTTGATCTTCTAAGCAGGTTTCCAGGCCAGTGCCATCTTAACGAACATAGGGGCCCCATGCTAATCTAGGTATGTTGTGTATGGCATGTTATTTAATGCTTAAGCACTAAGTTTATTGGAAATATCAATAAAATAAATATATGTTTATTTTCATTGACCATTTACATTTTTATTCCTGTGAGTGGTTGTGTATATACTATAGGTAGGGGCCCCAGTCCACTGTTTTGCCCGGGGGGCTATATTGCTGTTAAGACAGCCCTGTTACAGGCTGAGAGGTATAAATACATTTATTATTATTGTGTGCAGAATTTTATTTGCATAATACATTGAAATTAGGATATACAATAAAGCAAGCGAGGTACAATTTAAAAGAACTTATTTTTTCCTACTTTGCTAAATGTAGATTTATCATGCAAGCACACTTTTTAGTTTTTGTGTACAACTACAAGTGGATTTTAAGTATCTATTCATTATTATCATACTTGCCAACATCTTTCGAATTGAATTCCTGTGAAAATTCGGTGAGGGGACAAGGACATGGTAGGGGGTCCAGGATGGAGACCCCCTCCCCCGACCGAAAAAGATTTTTAGGTTTTTAAGGGGGTACCATACACTACAGGGAGATAACTCTTTAAAATCAGTTGAAAGTTTTGATCATATGATGTTTGTATGCATATTTCAAGCATCTCGGTGATCAAAACCACAGAGAGAAAAGCTGCTATGTGGCTAGTGAATTTATAGCTCCAAGTCTGTTGGTTGGAATTTGTTAAAATTTTGATATTTATTACAGTGAATATATTCAAACACACTGCCAAAACAATAAGAAAATTAAACGAGCAAATCAAATTTTACTTGAAGTGTATGGTACTACCTTAAGTTGGTTTTTGGATGTGTTTCCTATGTGCAAAATATAAAATGAAATGTTCAGACATATGTATATATATGCAAATAAAGGCTTAAAAATCAAACTTATTACCAAAGATTAGAAATGCATAACTAAGACTATGAAAAAATTCCACACTATCAATAAACATTTATAAACTTGGATATCATAATCTGAAGTACATACACATGTACAACCAGAGTAGATTAACCTTTTGTTTTGTTTGTTTGAGAGAACAATGTCAAACTCATGATTATTTATTTCTGGTACAGTGGTATAAATGGTGAACTTGACAATAAGTAGTTTTCAGACTGGATTTATAAGTTATAGTTGACTTATAAATTGGTATAAATTAATTTGAGAGTTTAAGAGATTTTGATTGGATAAAAAATTTATGTTATTTTCCATAGACAAAATTTTTAACCGGAAGTCACATGTTGGGGTCTCAATTGGGAAACTTTTTAATTTTAATTCTTTTTAAGTAATTATTATCAGACAAAATATTTTTAGGACAAGAAAAAACTTAATTATAAATTAATTTATAAGGAGTGATCACAATTTTTTGTTCGGTTTATTTCTTCATGAACCGAAAACAAATTGAGATCAATCCTTAAGTAATTTCACGTTTCATGTCTAATTTCTGGAACTCAATTGTATTTGTATATTACACTGTGTCTTTTTTTCCAAAAGAAAATATTCAACTTAAATATTTTCCGGAGAAATTCTGAAATTCCGGAGAATCTACCAGCTGTCCTGTTAGTCCGGTAAAGCCAGGGGTCAAAATTCCGGAGGCTCCGGAGCATTGGCATACAATATGTATTATATGTTAATGTAGCGCAAGTTACATTATGTGCGATTCCTGTCAGAATTTTTTTTTTTTTTAAATAACCCAATTTATTTTCCAATCTTTCGAAAAACAAAAAAGTAGATATAGTCTGTTTGGTGACTCTGAAAATAGGGAAAAAAATTCCTAAAAAATGAACGGGTTGTCAAATTTTCTTTTTAATTATATTTATATTAAGGACTTATTATTACATATTATAGGTGAATTTATCAAAAAAATTCATTAAAGAATAAAAAAGTTTGCCATAGGACTTAATTGTAAAATTATGTCATTTTGTCATGTAACAAACATGGGAGTAAATACTACTGAAATGAACAGCAACAAGTGGTCAGTATTGACAAACAGCAAGTCAGCTGATTTCATCATTAGCATGTTACATCAGATGTTTACTACTGGCCATACCAAATATGGACAATATTCAAATTAGATTTACACCTGTTCAGGTAAAAATCAATAATGATGATACATTATTACATAACTGATTGTGGAGCATTTAAAGTACATGCAAACTATCCATTCCCTTTATGTGCATAGAGGTTAATAATAGAGAACAAAATTACCTGAAAACGTTGTTTATTCTGACCAGTACATATCAGTAGTTTCACCCTCACTGTCATGATCCCCATCTGAATCAGTGTCACTATCACTGTCTAGATTTATAATAATTTTTGGAATTTCCTCTATAATGTGGTCAGATTTCCAATATTGTGGTTCTATTTTGTTTTCAACATGAATGCAAAAGTTAGTCCACTTTTCTGGGGTTATGGTTTTAAATCCTTTTATTATTAAGTCCTTTACATCATTAGTTTTAAATGGTCAAACTGTTTATCAATTATTCAAAACATCTTGAATCTTTAGCCTAATATGGCATTCCCATGTGACTGAAATTAGCATAACAACAGACAGGAAAGAACAGGTAAGGCTGTTCATTATAATGGCAGCCTCCTTTACTTACAATCTGATAAAATTAGTATTGGGCCCTATGGAGATTTTTTTTATTATTTGAATTTTTTCTTTGACAACTTTTACTCAGATATGTATTGAATAATGTGTGCCTAAAATGTTAAAAAGAGCAATAGAAAGCAAATCCCTGATTTTTAAATAATTTTTTCCCCTATTTTCAGAGTCACCAAACAGACTATACCAAAGTTTAATTTTGTGTATATCTTATTTCTTCACCCACCAGATTTACATTTATCCCATTTTTCTGAGAATCAGAATGACTCAATGAGTGTAACTGTTTCTCGCCTGTTTTTAACTGTAAATATTGCTCTGCAGGGCTTTTATCTTGACTGTCACGCTGGAGTATAACGCTCAATGACGAGTACACTCTGTACACGGAAGAAGTGTTTATCACACGGTGTTCTAATCGAGTACACCTTGCCATGAGTCGAATTTGAAATCACAACTTTAGTGGTGATAGCCTCTGTAACTGTTTTAGTTGTTTTTATTGAGTCATTTTTTTGCCAATTAAAAAAAACATTATGTCGGTACCAGTATAAAGGAGCATAACCCAGTTTGTTGAATGTTGTTTATTTGCGCCAATAACGAGTTGTCAATATTCGTTTCACATTTTGCTGTTCTGCAATATTTAGGAAATGTCGAAGAACGTACAAAGGTGAACGAATTGAAAATGTTCTATTTTTAGTAATTTCAACACTTTCGTCTCCTAATAAAACTCATTTTCATTACCTCATCCATTCGTTGCATTTTAATTTAATGTGTATGTCAACATTCATCAACCACGTGGTATTTACTAATAAGGCGCAGATAAAGGGAAATAACTCCTAATTTAAAAAAAATACCGTAAAGACAACTTTGCGTGAAACATCGTTCGTTTTCGCACAATTATTCCCTGTAACTTGCTTCACTGGAGAGGGGACAAGGTGGACCTCTATTAGTCAACTATACGCGCTGTTATATGATACTTTAACATGAATTTTAATAGAAATTATCAAGCAGTACTCTCATATAATAATAATACCGCAATCTTGTAGTGTTATTTCATTTTGATTGAATTGTTCTATCTATATTTGGATTCTTTCTGTCTCTTATGTAAAACTATCTGTATGCCTCAAGTAGGCCCGAATTGGAAATAAAGATATTGTATTGTATTGTATTGTATTGTATTGTATTGTTCTATACTATGTGTTTTAATTATGAATGAATATGTTGCTGTATTGTCAGTATGTCCTTCGGGGCCCTTAATTGGAATAAAGAACTTTGAACTTTGAACTTTGTAAGAAATATACGAAAGGAGTTTGTTCTGTCATTATCCAAAATAAAAATAATAATTTAGAAATGATTTCTCTTTGAATGTCATGTTCTTTTTACATAAATTGGCCATGATCTAGCTGTGATCTACCTGTTAATTTATTACATTGTTGTTTTTTTTATGATGAGAGTCTTTTTCTGGACAATGGTTAGCGTTACGATAAATTTATGACAAAAAAATCATTTTGACGGTAAATTTCGTAAGTTCAGGTTGTCTTGTTATGTCACATATTTCATTACGAGCATGGATTCATATAGTAAG
Organism: Bathymodiolus brooksi; assembly: GCA_963680875.1. Classification (NCBI taxonomy): domain Eukaryota; kingdom Metazoa; phylum Mollusca; class Bivalvia; order Mytilida; family Modiolidae; genus Bathymodiolus; species Bathymodiolus brooksi. Next base: position 23,693,577 of record OY804586.1, read on the forward strand.
TACTAAGAAGTATATAAATCCTTGTTACGAGCTTCATTTTTTTTTTTTTTTTCCAAATAAAATATTTTTCCTTTTCGAAATATGTAAATTTGATAAACCGAAACTGTACCACCGATTTGACAACATGCGGGGAAACGCACGAGACATTTTAATCCTCTAGAGGATTATAAATTTTTCCACCACTGGTTCAGCGGGGTTAAAACGCCCGTAATAATGGGAGAAGGAATTTTTCAAACTTTTCAACAGTATATTCAACAAAATAGCCTACCATTTATCATTTTTCAAGATTATTTAAATGTTTAAAATTTTTAAATATGATGAAAATCTTGAAATCTTATGAAATTTTTGAAAGTTTTGAAATTTTATGAAAATTTTGATCTTAAAAAATAATAATTAAATTTTTTAATTTTTTGAAATTTTTAAAATTTTGAAATTTTTGAAAATTTTGAACGTTAAAAAAACCAAACTTTAATTTTATAATTTTGAATATTCAATTTGAATAATGTCAATATTCATACAATCTCATGTTAACAATTTGCATGTTTCTTGCATGTTTCGACCCTATACCCGATGCAAATTGTTGTTAACATGAGATTGTATGAATATTGACACGAACAAGTTAAAATAAGAAAAAAGAGATGAAATAATAAAGAAATAAGGAAATTTTATTGAAAATAAATTTGTAAACAGAAAGTTAGAAAAAGGGGTGTGGTCTGTACTGGGTACTACTAAACTGAGAAACGAAAACGAAACGAAACGAAATTCAACGAAACGAAACGAAAAATGAAGAAACGAAACGAAACGAAACGAAATGAAGTTGGCAGACATATAATAGATCATCTGCAAGAGGAATTATACCTCTGTAAATTATTTTCCCATCGCGGTTTGTGATCGGCAATAACTTGTTTTAAATTCGAACTAGTATAGCAGTATATAAATGAAAATTGTATGTATTTTAAAAAGAAATAAAGAAACCTGCCAGGCGCTGCTTTGAAAGTTACGGAAGTGATTTAAAACATAAGATTACGACCTATGCATATTTATACAGATCCGCAATTAGGTAACATTTTTTTTCAATTCTGTTAAGCTAATCAGTATGTCAACTAATTCTAGTAGATATTGAAAGAAAATAAAATTGAATAGTCGATCATCAGAAAACGGACGCAGTAGCGGCTAAGGTGTTAAAGAATTATATGCTTATTTTGCTAGGGATAACCTGCTTTCGCTGTTGGCAATGCAAGTTATTCAGTAGGATTTCCCAGTGCACAAATACCTGCAGATATGATGTTTTCAAGAACTTGACTTGGGAAAATGCTAAGTCCGGGTTTTAGGATATAATTTAGACAATTAGCTACTTTCATAATATTCGGAAATAGTTTGGAAGTTATTATAAATTTTCTTGTGATATTTTTTTGATTTGGGGCTATAAACGCAGAATTCCAAGTCATGTTCAAAAGACAGTAACTGACAAAAGAGTTGTGCACAGTTGATTTATATAATAGATCTACGGAGTGATGACTCTAACCTAGGTTTGACTTATCCCTGCGTAGCTTTTCTGACAGCAGTTGTCCTCTCTCTAGGAAGTCACTGTATTGGACACAAACTCTAGCGTAGCGGATCAACTTTGAATGACGATGACGCAGGTATATTACTACAAAAAAAAAGAAAATTCACTACTGGAAGGTCAAAACCATATATTTTTGCCTCCCCTCAAGAATTGGAGAAAGTTATTGCCCCCTCTTGTCCTGGTCTTCCTGTTCCGCCACCTATGTTCCAATGTATTTAGGATGGTCACGTGAAGCCTGATTGAAAATCGGATGTGATATCGTAGAAAAGATACGCTCAGGTCAATCTTTAATAAGGTCAGAGACACATGAAACCATGTATCTGATAAAGTCAAGGTCAAGCATTTTAACTTTTTCACAGCTACTGATCATCAAGCTACTTTTGCAATAGCAAAGCAGACTGACATTTATAGTCTAATAGATTGCTAAAAGACTATACGTTTCAACCAATCAACTCAAGCGCGGATCCAGACAATTTTAAAAGGGAGGGAGGTTCCACTAAAAAAGGAGGTCCAGAATAAAAAATAACCGATTTCAGTCTAATTTTCGACACTGATATACGTAAATTTTCAGTTTCCGAAAAAAAGGAGGTTCCAACCCCTAGACCGCACCCCCCCCCCCCCCCCCCCTCCTCTGGATCCGCCAACACTAACATTTTAAAGAATTTAATATATATTTACTGTATTGGATGCATGAATTTGTTGACTTTTTGAATTTTGCAACAGAAAAGCATCCAAGTGTAGATCTATAAATAGCCGAACTAACCACTCAATATTTCGTTGATTTTTATCCCTTCACTGATTGTTTTTGGATCTTTTATGCTTTGTCTGACATATTTCGTTTCGTTTTGTGATACTTCATTTCGTTTCGTTTCGTTTCTTCATTTTTCGTTTCGTTTCATTTCGTTTCGCTTTCGTTTCTCAGTTTAGTAGTACCCGTCTGTACTACACGCTGAGAGCTATAACTACACTTGGCATTTATTCAAAATTTTGTTTGTTGGTTGTAAGTATTGTATGTTTTTTTGCGTGTTGAAAATATGCTATTTTTGTAATACATTAGTTTGGTTCAACAAATATAGTGGTATCCTATGACAATGACACAGGAAGTAAATTAGGCAATGAACGACAAGGTCAGAATGAAAAACAATAGGAAGCATGACTGACTGGTAATCTAAAACGGTACGTATATATATCGTATTTCTACATTATTTTACTTTCTTGTTTGTTTGTAGTTCTTTATTATGTCCTCCAAACTTCGGTTGGGAGACATATTGTGTTTGCTCCGTTTCTTATTATTACATCACCCCGACTGTTGTCGAGTGATGTATTGCTATATTTTACGTTTCTTTTTCACTATTATTCTTATTATTCTTCCACACATTTTTGTCCGCTCGATTTCTCGGAGATGCCTTGATCAAACTTTATGAAACCTTGTAGGAATATCATATGCCATGTGAAGTTGTGCGTAAAAGGGTTGATTTTTTCAAAATGGCTGCCGTTGCCATGGGCATGGAAACGGGCCAAAATGCTAAAAAATTGAAAAACACATAAATGCTCATAGCAGGTTAATCGCCGAACAGAAATTGATGAAAATTGATAGGAATTCAACATCCACATCTAGTGGAACGAGATAAGCCAAAAAAATCGGAATCGGTTGGACAAACTTTGCTGCAGTTGCCATGGAAACAAAAAAGAGGGGATTTAAAAATGTTTTGGATTCCTTTCATCAAACTTCATGAAACTTTGTAGGAATATCCACCGTAGTGTGTGGCAGCTTTTGGGGGGGTTGGAAAAATTCAAAATGGCGGCCGTTGCCATCGTAACCAAGGTGCAAAAAATGTTAAATTCACTCCAAACTTCACAAAGTTTTGCAGTAATGTTTCCTGTTACATCCACATCTAGTGGAACGAGATAAGCCAAAACAATCGGAATCGGTAGGACAAACTTTGCCGCAGTTGCCATGAAAATAAAAAAAGGGGGGGTTTTTAATTTTTTTTTATTTCTTTCATCAAACTTCATGAAACATCGTAAAGTTTGTCAGTGACTTGCGGCAGGTCGGTGATTTTCTCCAGGTCCTCCGGTTTCCTCCATCAATGAAACTGACCACCACGATATAACTAAAATATTGTTGAAAGTGGCGTTAAACACAATAAAACCAAGCCAAACCAACCCTCAAGAATTTATATTGACTTTTATTTACACTATGTAGTTAGTATGGAGAAGAAGAAACAAGATGCTCTAGTGGTTGTTGGAATAGATTTCGGAACAACTTATTCGGGATATGGGTATTCATTCCGAAATGAATATCAGAAAGACCATAGTAACATTTATAGTAATGCTGGCTGGAAGTCTGGAGATGGACTTGTAACAATAAAAATGCCCACGGTTATTCTCTTTGACGGAGATGGAAAATTCCACAGCTTTGGATATCATGCAGAACAAGCTTATTCACGACTTCTTGAAGACCGCAAAGCTGATGGGTATAGCTATTTCAGTAGCTTTAAAATGAAATTATTTCAAGATAAAGATTCAAAAGAATTTGTTGATCCCAGATTAAAGGTAATTAGATGAATTTACGATTTGATCAAACAATTTCAGGATATTAAAAACCAATTATCTACAGGTCTAAAGTTTTGTCTATTACCAAAGCGATATACTCCAATGAATAGGTGCCATCGTGGCCATGATCTTACACAGGTACTTGTGGACAGGACCCTATGTTGCTCCCTTTTTTTTTATTTTTTATTTTTTTATTTTGCAACTGAAAAAAAGTCGATATTAAAAAAAAAAAAAAAAAAAAAAGGGAGCAACATAGGGTCCTGTCCACAAGTACCTGTGTGATCGTATGGTAGTTTAATTTACAACTACCTATGCTATCAGTGCCTAGTATCACCACCGATGTTGTGAGTTCGAATCTCGATCAGGTAGAGGTGTACAACATTATGTGATAAAGTTTGTCAGTTAATTATGACAGGTCAGTGGTTTTCTCCGGGTCGTCCGGTTTCCTCCAACAATAAAACTGACCGCCACAATATGGCTGAAATATTGTTGAAAATGGCGTTAAACACCATCAAGCAAACAAACCAATGAATAGTAGAAATATGTTGATGGCTGTATGTTTACTGTTGAATGCTTTGTGTGCATTTTTAGATATCTACGTTTTAGTACCATCACTGGGTCGATACCTCTGCTGGTGAACTAATGATCACGGATTGTATCATCAGCCCAGCAGTCAGTGCTTCGGCACTGACCTGGTTTACTAGATATATTTATATTTTAAATTTACTGTTCCTAAATAACATAATGTATTAAAGTAAGAACTATTAACGCTCTAGAATTAAAAACGGACAAATTATATGGGAATGAGGTACCTAGATCTACATTTTTATTATCACCATCTCGTCAAAACGTGTTTTGTTTCTCACATGACGCTAAGCAACAACAACAATCAATTATTCAATTAGATGGGTCATTATCAAAATACAAGTAATTCTCTGTTATTATGCAATTAAAAGACAAATATCAACCAAACTGATTGGAGAAAACATGTTTTGCATGAAGGCACATCAGCTTTCCATAGTTTTACCATCTAATCTCCAGATTGGTCCAACTGTAAATTTATCTTGCTACACGAAGACCTGTGTTTTCCTTGGTGTAATGTGTTATTTTTCCAGAATTACTAATTACTGGTAAATTGTACTATTCAGATGCAATGATTTTATTCGATCGTTATAATATTTGTGAACTATTCTTAAAGCTTTAATAACACAACATTATTTTTGCTTAATATATATATTGAAATTGAAAAAGAAAATGAGCATAAACCTGCTGTTATACAATTTCATGCCCGTGGTGTTACCTTTCCCATTAAGGCTGGGTAAGAGTTATCTGTCTTGTCATATTTGAAGCAAAAATAGTTTCTCCCTTTGCTTATTTCCTGTTTCATGACATGTGCAGACCACAGGCGCTCGTGGCACGGACCACCCCCTTTTTTAAAAATAAATTTGTAAACAGAAAGTTAGAAAAAAAGGGGGGGGGGGGGTGGTCCGTGCCACGAACGCCTGTGGTGCAGACGACAAAAACAAAAGTGACCTATAAACTAATATACAGCCGAAAATGTACATGCAATTAGTATAGTATATAAAGTTCATGTCTGTGGTGTACTTCTCACTATTTCCTTTTGTTAGAATTGAACAAAATATAAAAATATACTATACATTACATTTGCTATTCTTCACAGGATATACGTATATCAAATATAGTCGGGGAGAAATTATTTTCATTTTATCCTGAAAATACTTACATATATATATATAGTCTGGTGTTACTATCCATGGTGTTACCATAAAAATTGTAACACCACAAACATTTAGTATTAAAATTGTGAATAAACACATTCTTCCATAAACAGTAATATTCAGAGCAAAATATTGCTCTTATTCTACATTTTGTATACGCAATATTGTTCAAACATCGTGATTAACTTATAAGATATCGTTTAACAAACTTATAGGAGTATACTATTTAGATCTGGTACAATGTAACACCAGGGACATATCTTTGTAACACCATTGACAAAACTGATATTGTTTATGCATTAAACCAATATAGAACTCCCAAAGAAAATATCCTATATTATGAATAATTTTCCTGAATGTTATGTATTTAGCCACTTTTGACATAGATATTATTATTTATTTTCCTGCAAAGAATAATTTTATGTTGGTAACACATCGGACTGAAAGGTATGAGGGGGTACAACATATCTTAACATAATTTTTGTCCCGACTGCATATTATGTGAATATATCATTGTAATGTAGACAAAACTAAACGACTAAAGAAAAAAGCGAAAGATGATATTTGATGTCACCAAAAAATAAACATGAAAAGTGCATATAATGACCTAGATAAACTATTATTGACAGAAGAGTTTGAAGATAACAAAGGGGTAATTAGAATCCATAAATCGTTATGACCAGTGGAATATATCCGTGGTCATAGAACATGTACATTGATTATTTCTTTCTTTGTAAAGGGAAACAATACAATATCTAGGAATTTGATACTTGAAGATGGCAATGGACATGCAATGAATGCAATGAAAGTGTTCTCCACATCTATCAAGTATTTTAAAGACCATTTCATGGAGAAAAATGCAAATTTTAAGCTGGTAGAAACTGACGTCCATTGGGTATTAACAGTTCCTGCTATTTGGAAGGACAATGCAAAGCAATTTATGAGGGAGGCAGCTGAACAGGTATTTGTTTTATTTGTCATACTGAATTTTGATTATTGTACTATTACCTTAAGAAAAATATGAATATATTAAAGGAGTAATCAGAAGCCGTAATTAGAATTACAGGCAATACAATCAATCGTAACTACTCGGCCATTCTCGCTACCCGGAAAATAACCTCGTACGTACACAGTAGAAATTCTTCTTAAATTGTTTGCCGGAAGTTAAGTTAAGTTAAGCCGCACAAAAATATAGTCCACGCAAATCCAACATGGAAGACATACTAAGTAAAATCTAATCAGGCAAAACTAATTAAAACTTTAATTGAAATATAGAAAATTGTTTAAAATATAACTTTATCAAACTTTCATGTAACTGACATGTGAAAAGTAGTGCGATTTATACGCCTAATGCATACGAGGTTATTTGCAGGGTAGCGAGAATGGCCGAGTAGTTACGATTGGCAATACAATGGCCAAAAGAAGAACGGAGGGGGGGAGGTGACCAAATACAAAAGCAAAAACAAATACAAAAAACACAACCCCCCCAAAGATAACTATACACAGAAAAGTAAAGATTAAGCAGCACGAACCAACTGTAAAAATAGGGGTGAACTCGGTTGCTCCGGAAGGTTTTGCCTTTCTCAATCCAGGTTGTGATATTTTTGTACTGTTCCCTTTGACACTTTACTTTTGTCTACGGGATTGCGATTTTTTGTTTATTAGTTGATTGTTCGTTGGGTAATTGACGTCCAGCGACACATACTTTATGCATATTCAGGACGAGAGGATAATTCAACAATACATAAATATTATAAAGAAATATGGTGTGAATGGCATCACTGGAAAAACATGAATTGTTGGTAAATGACTAACAATTAAATCTTTTGTAGAGGTTATAATGCACCTATTGTTACCTACTATAATCCACGGCTTTCCGTAAGACAACCCTGGTGTTTTGAACTGTTCCCTCTTATTGGGGGTTGGGTTCATGTCAAACTCTGGTCAGTGTCCTCCGATACGACTTTCTCCACTGGAATACAGGAATACAGATCGGTGCTGGAACGGCAAGGGAGTTTGGGGTCATAGGTGATTATCGTTATTTTCAGCAAGATGTCTGCCTATCGTGACCACCAGACATATTAGAGGAGAAAAGCATGGACAGGTTTAACAAATTGGGCAGTGAACCCTAACATAGGCCTTTGAGTAGTTATCTGAAAGCCTTAGCAAATTGGGCTGTCAACCCTAACATAGGCCTTTGAGTAGTTATTTGGAAGCCTTAACAAATTGGGCAGTGAACCCTAACACAGGCCTTTGAGTAGTTATCTGGAAGCCTTAGCAAATTGGGCAGTGAACCCTAACATAGGCCTATGAGTAGTTATCTGAAAGCCTTAACACATTGGGCTGTCAACCCTAACACAGGCCTTTGAGTAGTTATCTGGAAGCCTTAGCAAATTGGGCAGTGAACCCTAACATAGGCCTTTGATTAGTTATCAGGAAGCCTTAACAAATTGTGCAGTGAACCCTAACACAGGTCTTTGAATAGTTATTTGGAAGCCTTAACTAATTGGGCAGTGAACCCTAACACAGGCCTTTGAGTAGTTATCTGGAAACCTTAACAACTTGAGCAGTGAACCCTATCACAGGCCTTTGAGTAGTTATCTGGAAGCCTTAACAAATTGGGCAGTGAACCCTAACACAAGCATTTGAATAGTTATCTGGAAGCCTTAACAAATTGGGCAATGAACCCTAACACAGGCCTTTGAGTAGTTATCTGGAAGCCTTAACAAATTGGGCAGTGAACCCTAACACAGGCCTTTGAGTAGTTATCTGGAAGCCTTAGCAAATTGGGCAGTGAACCCTAAGACAGGCCTTTGAGTAGTTATCTGAAAGCCTTAACAAATTGAGCTGTCAACCCTAACACATGCCTTTGAGTAGTTATCTGCAAGCTTTAACAAATTGGGCAGTGAACCCTAACACAGACCTTTGAGTAGTTATCTGGAAGCCTTAACAAATTGTGCAGTGAACCCTAACACAGGCCTTTGAGTAGTTATCTGGAAGCCTTAACAAATTGGGCAGTGAACCCTAACACAGGCCTGAGTAGTTATCTGAAAGCCTTAACACATTGTGCAGTGAACCCTAACATAGACCTATGAGTAGTTATCTGGAAGCCTTAACAAATTGGGCAGTGAACCCTAACACAGGCCTATGAGTAGTTATCTGAAAGCCTTAACAAATTGGGCAGTGAACCCTAACACAGACCTTTGAGTAGTTATCTGGAAGCCTTAACAAATTGTGCAGTGAACCCTAACACAGACCTTTGAGTAGTTATCTGAAAGCCTTAACAAATTGGGCAGTGAACCCTAACACAGGCCTATGAGTAGTTATCTGGAAGCCTTAACAAATTGGGCAGTGAACCCTAACACAGGCCTGAGTAGTTATCTGAAAGCCTTAACACATTGTGCAGTGAACCCTAACATAGGCCTATGAGTAGTTATCTGGAAGCCTTAACAAATTGGGCAGTGAACCCTAACACAGGCCTATGAGTAGTTATCTGAAAGCCTTAACAAATTGGGCAGTGAACCCTAACACAGACCTTTGAGTAGTTATCTGGAAGCCTTAACAAATTGTGCAGTGAACCCTAACACAGACCTTTGAGTAGTTATCTGAAAGCCTTAACAAATTGGGCAGTGAACCCTAACACAGGCCTATGAGTAGTTATCTGGAAGCCTTAACAAATTGGGCAGTGAACCCTAACACAGGCCTTTGAGTAGTTATATGTAAGCCTTAACAAATTGGGCAGTGAACCTTAACACAAGCCTTTGAGTAGTTATATGTAAGCCATAGCAAATTGGGCAGTGAACCTTAACACAGGCCTATGAGTAGTTATCTGAAAGCCTTAGCAAATTGTGCAGTAAACCCTAACATAGGCCTTTGAGTAGTTATCTAGAAGTCTTAAGAAATTGTGCAGTGAACCCTAACACAGGCCTTTGAGTAGTTATCTGAAAGCCTTAACAAATTGTGCAATGAACCCTAACACAGGTCTTTGAGTAGTTATCTGAACGCCTTAACAAATTGTGCAGTGAACCCTAACACAGGCCTTTGAGTAGTTATCTGGAAGCCTTAGCACTTGAGATGGGTATCTGGGGTAGAACTCACGTCAGTCGTGTTAGACTTGTAGTCAGAAATCAAATACTTGGCCCCTTTGATTGGTATTTGACCTTTATATACATGTATCTAGATTGTGATTGCTGTTTTCCATACCGGTATCCCCTGCCATTCATATTTTACCGATTTCACATAATGATGATAGTATCTTTCGATATTGAGCGTCACGTGATGAAGATTATTCCAGGAATGCGTCGTGCGCACTAAATTTGATATGTACGTTTTTATTATAAAAATCTTCGTTAATGAAAATGATTTCCAATTTTCATTCATAATTATATCGTATTTTAAGGCTGGTATAGACCCGAAATTCCTTACTCTTGCATATGAACCAGAGGCAGCTGCCATTTATTGCAAAGAATTGACAGTTCAGAAAAAAGAGGGTGCAGAAGGTTGCAATTTGAAATCTTTTGAGCCTGGTCAGCAATTCCTTGTACTCGACTGTGGAGGTAGGTACATGCATATGGGTTACCACACAGGGGCTAGAAAATGGCAACATTGGGTACACAAGACACAGGAAGAAGATAACACAGACAACTAAAAAGATGAGCAACACTGACCCCACCAAATACCCGTGGTGAACCCCACCAAATACCCGGGGTGAACCCCACCAAATACCGGGGGTGAACCCCACCAAATACCGGGGGTGAACCCCACCAAATACCGGGGGTGAACCCCACCAAATACCCGGGGTGAACCCCACCAAATACCCGGGGTGAACCCCACCAAATACCGGGGGTGAACCCCACCAAATACCGGGGGTGAACCCCACCAAATACCCGGGGTGAACCCCACCAAATACCCGGGGTGAACCCCACCAAATACCGGGGGTGAACCCCACCAAATACCGGGGGTGAACCCCACCAAATACCCGGGGTGAACCCCACCAAATACCGGGGGTGAACCCCACCAAATACCCGGGGTGAACCCCACCAAATACCCGGGGTGAACCCCACCAAATACCGGGGGTGAACCCCACCAAATACCGGGGGTGAACCCCACCAAATACCCGGGGTGAACCCCACCAAATACCGGGGGTGAACCCCACCAAATACCCGGGGTGAACCCCACCAAATACCGGGGGTGAACCCCACCAAATACCGGGGGTGAACCCCACCAAATACCCGGGGTGAACCCCACCAAATACCCGGGGGTGAACCCCACCAAATACCCGGGGTGAACCCCACCAAATACCGGGGGTGAACCCCACCAAATACCCGGGGTGAACCCCACCAAATACCCGGGGGTGAACCCCACCAAATACCCGGGGGTGAACCCCACCAAATACCCGGGGTGAACCCCACCAAATACCCGGGGGTGAACCCCACCAAATACCCGGGGTGAACCCCACCAAATACCGGGGGTGAACCCCACCAAATACCCGGGGTGAACCCCACCAAATACCCGGGGGTGAACCCCACCAAATACCCGGGGTGAACCCCACCAAATACCGGGGGTGAACCCCACCAAATACCCGGGGTGAACCCCACCAAATACCGGGGGTGAACTCCACCAAATACCGGGGGTGAACCTCACCAAATACCGGGGGTGAACCCAAGTGCACGCGAGGGGTAATCAGTATCTGCCTCTCACAAGACAATCGTCATGTTACTCATCAAGTCAAGACGTGTTGGACACCACTATACACAAATACAATAAATATGAAATCATACCTTTAACAAAGAACTGGGGGTGGCGGGGTGGATCAAGACGAACCGAACATGGTTTTTATACGGAATCGTAACGTGCATTACAACACGCAACTAGTCTTTGTTTCATTTTAGGTGGCACTATAGATGTTACATCGTATCAAGTCCAAAATGATTCTGATCTTAAAGAATTACACATACCCTCAGGAGGACCATGGGGTTGTACTTGTGTAGACAGGGAATATTTGGATTTCTTGGAGGAATTATTTGGGCATGATGTATGGAGTGAATTCATAAAACAAAACCCAGAAGACCTATTAGATATCAAGCGAAAATTTGAAGCAAAAAAGACGGGATTAACAGCAAATCCAATAGAAGAAGTGTCAATTCAATTTCCACATACATTATTTACAACATATTGTAAACAACGAAAAATTGAATCTTTACCGAAGAGTTTTGACACAATTTACTCTCAAACAATTACAGTTGCTAAAGACAAACTCCGATTTGACCATACACTCATCACACAATTCTTTCAAAAGACGATAGATTCCATAATTGCGCACGTGAAGGAAATATCAGATAAGAATAAAAGCCAAGGAGGAGTTATTAGCACTATCTTAATGGTGGGGGGATTTTCAGATTGTCCACTGTTACATGAAAGAGTAACATCAGAATTTCCCAAGTTGAACGTGATTTGCCCGAATGATGCGGTTGCTACTGTTCTTAAAGGAGCAGTTATGTATGGACATAATCCAGAATTAATAAGTGAACGAATATGTCCACAGACATATGGAATTACAGTCAATGTACCCTTTGACGACAGAAAACATCCTATCAAGCTTAAAACATTTTCTAATGGGAAACACGTTTGTACGGATGTGTTCGAAGTAATCGTACGATTGGGCCAACCTCTAATAGTTGGGAAAAGCACATTTGAGGTATGGTGTGCTCCGAATCGTGAACGTGATTCTATGGCGAAAATCGAGGTATACGAATCTTCCAATAAAAACCCAATATATACAAATGACAAAGATGTCAAATTTCTTGGGATGCTAACAGTCCCGATACCTGATATTGATGGAGGTAACCGTAGGCGTATAAGAATAACTATGCATTTTGGATATACAGAACTTTTTGTTACTGCATCAGAGGAAGGTACAAACAGGAAGGTTGAGGCACAGTTTGAATGTCTTTTGAAATAAACGAGATTTGATAATGAGACAATGATTAATATGATTTATATCGGTTAACTGGTGTGTGTGTTGTCCAGTGCCGGATTTAGGACAAATGAGGCCCTGTGCTAGTTAAGTTATGAGGCCCCTTACTTGGGCCCTGAAAGAGGTAGACTCGATAGGCCTACACAGGCAGTCAGGCATACATCAACTCTATCATTATGTCTGGAATCGCTCTTAAACAGAACTCCTTCAAATTTAAAATGCATCATTACGAACTTGATTATCATCGTTTCTTCAACTGTCTTCAACTGTCTTCGGAGAATCTGACTTGACAGCGATGTAATTCTGTGACAGGAGATTGCAACCTCTCCCGAGCACATGGTGTTACTTCCAAATTTAGTGTGAGATCGTATTGTTCACGAATTTATTATTTGTATTTTGTATGTTGGGCGACCATATAGTCGCTGTGTCCATCCTTGATAACTTGAGTTACGTTTGAAGTATATCTTTCTTTTATGAGGTGTTACCTACAGCAACAAAATGCATCTCGAGTTCTATTTTGACAATGGTGCCTTTTATCTTTAAACCTCTTGAAAATTAGCAAAATATCATCAACGTTGGTATCCGAATTATAATTTCAGATTCATATGAGATTAATCAAAGGTTTGGGCCCATAAAACTAGTTTAACCTCGCCACATCCATAAAACTAGTTTAACCTCGCCACATCCATAAAACTAGTTTAACCTCGCCACATCCATAAAACTAGTTTAACCTCGCCACATTTTGTTGAAGTGCCTGTACCAAGCCCGGAAAATGAACGGTCATGTATTTGTGTGTTAGAGGTCATGTATTTGTGTGTTAGAGGTCATGTATTTGTGTGTTAGAGGTCATGTATTTGTGTGTTAGAGGTCATGTATTTGTGTGTTAGAGGTCATGTATTTGTGTGTTAGAGGTCATGTATTTGTGTGTTAGAGGTCATGTATTTGTGTGTTAGAGGTCATGTATTTGTGTGTTAGAGGTCATGTATTTGTGTGTTAGAGGTCATGTATTTGTGTGTTAGAGGTCATGTATTTGTGTGTTAGAGGTCATGTATTTGTGTGTTAGAGGTCATGTATTTGTGTGTTAGAGGTCATGTATTTGTGTGTTAGAGGTCATGTATTTGTGTGTTAGAGGTCATGTATTTGTGTGTTAGAGGTCATGTATTTGTGTGTTAGAGGTCATGTATTTGTGTGTTAGAGGTCATGTATTTGTGTGTTAGAGGTCATGTATTTGTGTGTTAGAGGTCATGTATTTGTGTTAGGTTATCGATTTTGCCTCTTTCTACGATTTTTCTATGGGATTTTGGAGAAGATCTGACAGTGTGGTAAAGTTTTTTTGGTTTTAATTTTATTATTATTCTATTAAATGATTACTTATGATCATACTTGTGTATATATATATATATTATAATATTAAGTATATTATGTACCATCTACACACGCTTATACACATGTCTTACGTCTATCCCTAGATTTGCCTTACGAGAAAAGGTAACACTACGAATATTGAAGCTCCTTTTTTAGGGAGTGGATGTGGTCGAGTGGTCTAGGGCGTTGGACGTAAGGTTAAGTGAATGGTGCTGCAGTGTATCAATGGTGTGGGTTCAAATCCCGTCGAGGGAAGAACAAAAATTTGACAGCTCTAAAATCTAATTCTAACACTGTTTGGTTTAATTTTCAGACGTATATATATTTATGTATATTGTATTTTCTTTTTGTTTTCAGAGGCCCCGGGTGGCTCAATTAGTTAGGTAGTTGGATTACCTAACAACTCATACAATACGGCGTGGGTTCGCGTCCGGCTTTGTAAATTACAAAAAAGGGTGCACTCGACTCGCAGCCGCAAGTGATAAAGTTGACCAGTTTCTTGCCCATGGTCGATGGTTCTCTCTGGGTACTCCGGCTTCTTCTACCACTAAAACTGGTCGCCGCGATATAGCTGAAATATTACTGAAAGTGGCACAATAAATCAAATCAAATCAAATCAAATCAAATCATAATACCTCTTGTTGAACCACACCGGATTTTTAACATGCAAATTATTTTCTCATTGAAAATTAACTGGTTCCCACCATGATATAGCTGAACAATTGCTGAGTTAGCATTGAGCAACAGTCACTCACTCACTTAACATGCAAATTATCTTAATTCAGGGGCGGATCCAGGGGGGGGGGGGCGGCGCGCGCCCCCTAAAATTGGAAAAAATATGATTTTTTGGCGTAAAATCGTGATTTTTCACACGAAATACCTCCGCTCGGCGCAATTTTTCTAAGGCGCCCCCCCTAACTATAAATCCTGGATCCGCCCCTGTAATTGGCTATAAGTTGGGAAATAATATATTGGTTTGATATTGCAATTTACTGTTAGAAGAAAGTGAGTGATTGTTGTTTTACACCACAAGTTACTGCTAGCATTTCTATTGAATAACAGGTCACGTGTTCATCATCTACAGTCTTAACATTTTAATCAAGTGTTCATGTTTAGGATGTAGTTTCTCCATTGACATGCACAACCTACAAAAAATGTAGGTTCATCGTATTTGGTCCAGACATTGCGGATGATGGAGGGTACAGTGTACACATTTGTATTTATCCATATGTCACTGCAAATTAATTTCAGAACGGGCATCGTAACCGTGATCATATAGTAGTTGGAATTACAACGTTGTGAGTTCGAAAGGTGTACTTGACATGTGATAAAGTTTGTCATGTGACTTACGGCAGGTCGGTGGTTTTATACGGTTTCCTCCACCAATAAAACTGACCATCATGATATAACTGTAACATTGTTAAAAGTGGCATAAACTACAATAACCCCAACCCCTTCAATTATGGGTAATATCAGTTTTAAGGTACTTAAATAGACTTGTTTTATTTTCCATAAAAATATGTTTTTATTGTAACGAGAGGGGAGACATACATCTGATTGTATTTGATTTATTGTGTTTAACGCCACTTTCAGCAATATTTCAGCTATATCATGGCGACTTGTTTTAGTGGTGGAAGCAAGGAACTGGTAAGCTTTATCACTTGCGGCTGCGAGTCGAGTGCACCTTTTTTTAATTTACAAAGCCGGGCGCGAACTCACGCCGCATTGGTGATAGGCTTGTATGAGTTGCTAGGTAATCCAACTACCTAACTCATTGAGCCACACCCGAGCCCTTGACATAGATTTGTATTGACCCTTATTATTTTTTATTTTTTTAAATAATATATATTTGTCTTTTTTGTTTTTATGTTTTGATCAGAAATGAAAGAAGCAAAATCGTGAAATAAAATGTTTTAGTTGTTGAACAATTTGTATTGTGCCTAAATTGAAGAAAATTAAATACTTTCTTGAAAAAGGAGATATTTTGTCATCAAGGCAAGTAAATATATATATTAATATCCCCCCAAACCCCTCTCCAAAAAAAAATAAAAAATTATCAACTCCACCTCAGATTCATTTGGTCATCAAGTTTTAAGCTACTTTAACAATAAAACACATTTCAGACTAAAGAAATGCATTCTCATGCATATTGTAGCATTCTCTATCCAGAGTTGTCGTTCCTGCCACGCTAGACTCTATCTCTGTCAACGCCCATTTTACAAGATTTTTGTAAAATTTAGAAACAGTAAAAAAATGTACTTAAAATTGTTTTAATTATTGTAAATATCAATAAAGATGAAAATAAATCACTCATTTCAAATCAATTCTCTCTTAAAAATGATTTGTCATCGTTTTTAACTTTTTATTTTTTGCCTCCGCAAAATAGTTCTCCAAGAAGTGTGGGGATCATTTTTAAGAGAGAATTGATTTGAAATGAGTGATTTATTTTCATCTTTATTGATATTTACAATAATTCAAACATTTTTTTTACTGTTTCTAACTTTTATAAGAATCTTGTAAAATGGGCGTTGACAGAGTTAGAGTCTAGTGTAGCAGGAACGACAACTCTGGATAGAGAATGGTATTGTAGAGGTATGTCATGTGATTTTTGTTGAATTATCATGGTTCAGTGATTTCTTGTAAGCGTTGTTTGGATAGGGCTGTTTAAAAACAATGAGCACATGTTGTAGATCAGAGAGTCATTATCTTATTTTTTTCGTAAGAATCAACAATGTAAATGGGAAGTCTTCACTTTGATAATTATGTAGACTCAAGCTTTACAAATAAAAGATCCATTCTATAGGATTCAAGCCAGAGATTTGAAACTTGACGGAATCATCATTTTTAAGAACCAGTAATGGACTTATTTTTTGGGAGGTAATTGGCATTATATTGTGGTACAAAAAATGTATTTAAAGTTAGCCTATATGATCTCCTTATTGTGTTAAATGTTTAAGACTGACTGCGATGAAAATGGTTTAATTAATTAATGTAGCCCAATGCCCCTAGAGCCAAACAAAGTAGTACCCTACATCCCCCCTCCCACCAATTTTCAGAATGTCTGTCTCAATCACTCTCTGAATGGGTCCTTTTGCAGTAGCTTATAGCTTATTTTCTCTCAATCACTTGAATACTATAGTTAACTTATTTTCGTTGGTATCATTTATCAATTTTCGTGAATTATCTGAACATTATTTTGTCGTTGACATTTTGTTACGTCATTTTGATAGTTGCTAATAACGCCTCTTGTTATATGTCTTTCGTGGTGCACTGAATTTCTTGATTTGATGATTCAAACGAAAACCAAGAAAATTGGAATTCTTCTAAGTAATATTATCAGTCACTTTGACCTTGAAATTAAAAAGTACAGCAGTTTATAACCTATATTTTTATTTTCTTTATTTATTTTTGTTTGTCTGTCTGTTTTTGTTTGTTTTTTTCTTTAATGTCTTGCTTCTCTGCCTCAGACACGAGGTGGAATGTCACAGCTATATATGCTGGACATCTCCAGAAGCACTGTCTCTTGGTGTCTGTGGTTGAGTAGCAATATATCTCTATATATATTTGTATATTATTTAACCTTGGAGTTCTGCTGGGGGCACGAGGTGGAATGTTCAATGGAACATATCCATAAGCACCGTCCCTTGGTGACCCTTGCAGATATCCAATGTTTCACCCATAAGTCCAAATATACTATCCACTTAGTACAAACTAAGATATGCAGTACAATGATTACATTTTTTGTTAGTATGTGCATATCGTTTCTTTGAATCTCCTGGATTGCACTTTGGTAGAGATCAGGTACAATAGTAACATATGCTGTATTACTACGGAGTATAATCTCAATTATTGACATTTACTTTTTTATAGCAATGTACTGTCTACTGTATTAATTATAATTGTTGTATTTATGTAACTGCCCCCTGTGGGACCATGATTGGATTAATAAATATTTGATTTGATTTTTATAACACAGACTTCACATTTTATCTCCAGTTTTCTCCAATAAATCTGACCACCACGATATAGCTGAAATATTGTTGAAAGTGGCCTTAAACACAATAAATCAATTCAAATCAATTACATTTTATCGAGAAAAAAAAATCCAATAACATACATGATATAATCCCGAATTTTATCTATAGAAACAATTCAGTGAAATGTTTTTACAGTGATGATCAAAGGGCTCGAGTGGCTCAATGAGTTAAGTAGTTGTAGGGGGGCCCGGGTGGCTCAATGAGTTAAGTATTTGTAGGGGGCCCGGGTGGCTCAATGAGTTAAGTAGTTGGATTACCTAACAACTCATACAAACCTATCACCAATACGGCGTGGGTTAGCGCCTGGCTTTGTAAATTACAAAAGAGGTTCACTCGACTCGCAGCCGTAAGTGATAAAGTTTACCAGTTGCTTGCCCATGGTCGGTGGTTCTCTCCCGGTACTCCGGCTTCTTCCACCACTAAAACTGGTCGCCATAATATAGCTGAAATATAGCTGAAAGTGGCGTTAAAACACCAAAAATCAATCAATTAATCACGAGTTCAAGGATCTTCAAACAGATTAAATAGTCATAGTTTAAACAAAATCTTGACATTAATGGTATCAATTCAATAAATTCAATAAAAAACTTGTCTTGGTTTTCAACGGGAAGGGGGTTCCTACGAATCCACATAGCACCCACCCATTCCCTTCTGATCATATTCATGTAATATTCTCAAATTAATTAATGTTATTTGTACTGTATATATCTAGGTGGCCTTAATTGGCAAATACACTGAGTTGTGTTTTGTTATGATGTCGTAATCATCAAATAAAGATAAAGTTCGCATTTGCCGGTGATGTACTTTTGTTTCTAGGTCCAGCTGCGCATGCCGTTTTAGGTTTTTTAAAGTAAGACGGCAGCTGGACCTAGAAACAAAAGTTAGTAGAACGAGAGAGTTGTAACACGAAATGTTGTAAAATATGGATAAATGGCTCAAAGATATACTTCCAGACAAAGATACATACCATAATCGCGGGAGGGACCAAATGAGAAAAAAAAGGGGGGTCCGGAATTCGAGTTCTAAACTACTGTCCGTCAAATGTTGTACAACATATTCCTTCAAGTTCATACACTGATATAAATGTCTGAACCGCAGGGGAGATGATAATACGAAATTTCATACTGTACTGTAACTTTTAATATTGACAAAACTACAGTTGCGTAGTAATGAACCGTACATTGGGTTGGTGGGGGTTGTAGGAGGGGATCGGTCGCGGGGAGGCCAAGTTCTTAAAATTCAAGTTAAAAAAGTAATACTCTGATTTCTAAGCATACCCTTGGAAAAACATTTTTTCCATGCTACAAATTCAGATTTTTTTTCTAGAAAAAAAAAATAAAAAAAATACCCCAGCATCCGTTACTACGTTTATCTGTACATTGTAAGTTCAAGACAGTATTACTGGTACAGGTTTAGTCTTTTGATTCGTTACATTCAAATAGAATACTGTCAACCGCACAATAACATGGTGTATATTCAGAATACATTAACGAACCGATTGTTTTCAAGATTATCCTGTATAGTTAATGTTTGGATAAAGTTCAATGGTGCGATTATATATGAAGGAGGGGAAATAATCTTGGTGGGTTGATAATTCTGGATATCCACCTCCTAATCAGGCCGCAAATGTTTTATATTACCGAAACAAACTTTTAAAACTCC
Source organism: Bathymodiolus brooksi (assembly GCA_963680875.1). Lineage (NCBI taxonomy): Eukaryota > Metazoa > Mollusca > Bivalvia > Mytilida > Modiolidae > Bathymodiolus > Bathymodiolus brooksi. The sequence goes on from OY804586.1 coordinate 23,713,479, forward strand.
ACATGAACCAAGCCCGATATTATGCCAATTTCATCTGACCCAAGCCAGCCCAGTGTAGACAACTTTCATCTGACTCAAGCCAGCCCAGTGTAGACAACTTTCAACAGACCGCCTTTTGGTATTTGCTATATTTACCTTGCTAAAGCCCCCAGGGAAATAATATGTGTATTACAAGGTAGAAATAGTCAAGGGTCCTCTGTCCTGAAGTTCTAATGACTGGTTTATAAAGGAACTTGTTTAGAGTTCTAGTATCCGGGCGGAAAGTAGATCAATAAAGCCAAAATTGCCTTGTACCACAGCACATTTTCCGCATACGTCAGACGTATATTGCTGATCTTCAAAAATATAATCTTCTCATTTCTTCATGATTAGACATCCAATATGGCCACCACAGGTCATAGTAGATTCCGATTGGCTGATATATGAAAAAAAATCATCTCTTTCGAAACTGCTGGCATGGGCCATTTAAATCTATACTTTGCAGTAATAAATTATTGACAGTCTAAAAAAAATATATATTCCTCATTTCATCCCAATAAGATATCTAATATGGTTGCCACAGATCATAACAGTTTCTGATTGGCTGATTTATGAAAACAATGATCTTCTTAGAAACTGCTGAGCAATTTAAATCTATACTTTGCAGGAATGATATATTGGTGATCCTCAAATAAAGATTCCTCTCATTTCATCATGATTAGACATCCAATATGGCTACCACAGATGGTAGTAGTTTTTTATTGGTTAATACATGAAAAAAAATCATCTCCTCAGAAACTACTGGTCCAATTAAACCGATAACTTGCAGGAATTATACACTACTAGTTCCAAAAAAAATATTCCTCATTGGATCTGATTTGATATTCAATATGGCCACCACAAATCATAGTAGTTTTTGATTGGTTAATACATGAAAAAATCATCACAGATACTTCTGGTCCAATTAAACCGATACCTGACAAGAATTATACACTGCTGGTCATCAAAAAAGATTGCTCATTTAGATCTGATTTGAAATGCAATATGGTCACCATATATCATAGAAATATTTGATTGGCCAATACATGAACAATTCATCTTAGAAACTACATATCCATTTAAACCGATATTCATATGCACTGCTGGTCCTAAAAAAATAGAGCACTCATTTGGATTTGATTTGACATTCAATATGGCCACCACATATTACAGTAACAAAGGGGAAATATTACTGAAATATTGCAGAGTGGTATTAAATACCAGGTCAGTGGTTTTGTCTGGGTACTCCGGTTTCCTCCACCAATAAATCTGACTGCCATGTAATATCTGAAATATTGTTGAAAGTGATGTTAAACACCATAACCCCCCCCCCCCCCCCCCCCCCCAATAATCCTATTATACAAAAAGGTAATAAAACTGGTCATAAAAACATGGGTTATAAATAACAAGAAGACAACTGTTCTTCCTTCTGGTTTAACTGAAAGTACCTTCTACATATTAATAACAAATTGTGACAAAAATATCTAAATATAGATTTAATTACATTGTGTTTATTTAAAAAAACCAACAACCATATGTAAATAAAAAATATTATCAAAAAGTGTCACATTACAAAATAATAGAGTACTTTAAAGTCATAGGAAAACAGTTACATCTGAACCAGGGGAAAACATTACTTGGTTACCATAGGTACGAAAATGGCTGCCAAAAACAATTTGTAATTTGAGTGCACAGTAGTATATTTTCTGCATGAAATACTAAAAACTACAAAGCTACCACCTGATTTTTTTCTACATCGGCACACTAACTCTCTTTATCACTAAATTCGTAGCCAGTGAGTATTTTTAATATTTTTTCTTCTATTTTGATATGAACTACAGACAAGCAAGTGTTGATGGCAAAAGTACTTTGGCAACTCATTTAAAAACGGCCAGACTTAAAACTACAAGGGATATTTTAAATTTGAGCAATTCATACAAAAAGGCCAAATTAAAAACCCTTTAAAGCATAAACCCATATGACAAATCAAAAGCAATTTTAAAATTAACAGGAAAATACAAAAGCACAAACAATTTTATACATTTTTCCTGTCAAAACTTCTTACACACTAGTCAAGATAACCCGCTACACGTTAAACTTCTTACACACTAGTCAAGATAACCCACTACTATACTACTTTATTCAAGCCTATAGAAGAATAATATCAATATTTATCCTGCAATCAGTACATTTGCTGTACAAATATGCTATACGAATAAATTTTTGCTTTATTCGTACTAGACGAATAAACTTTTTGTACTATACGAATAAACTTTTCAGCCTACGAATAAACTTTCCTGGTACCCTGTAGCTATGTACAGCGGAGGGCGTAGACAAGTATGAAACTGGTACTAATGTAACTCGGACCACGAAGAAGACACCCTTGACAACATTTATGAAAGGCGAGGAATGACGCTTGTTTCTATCCTTTTTGTCTAAATCTGACAAGTTTTCCGACTTTTTTGACATTGCAGGATAAGCACAAAATACGTACATTGTCGTTAAATATAAGATTCATTTGTACTCGCTGCGAAACAGGCCTGAAAAGCTCGCCGAAGGCTCGCTATCCTGCCTGTTTCTAAAGCTCGTACAAATAAATTTTATATTTACCGACAATGTACGTATATTTATTCTAAGCTCTAAGTAACCTGTAAGGAAATCCCTGAATTACAAATAACAGTAATTTCTTACACAAATCAGGTCATGTGTTCTAATTCAGGATTCTAGTCCTAAAAATAAATGGACGGAAAAATTATCATAGAATATTACAAACATTTAATAATAAATGACAATATCACAGACTTCTTTGATGAGATTATTAAATCCTTTATATGAAAACTACTGAAAAAAAAACATGCAAAACAAGGGAGATAATTTGTACGTGTCAGAACAAGGGAGATAATTTGAACATTAACATGTCAGAACAAGGGAGATAATTTGAACATTAACATGTCAGTACAAAGGAGATAATTTGTACATTAACATGTCAGAACAAGGGAGATAATTTGAACATTAACATGTCAGAACAAAGGAGATAATTTGTACATTAACATGTCAGAACAAGGGAGATAATTTGAACATTATCATGTCAGAACAAGGGAGATAATTTGTACATTAACATGTCAGAACAAGGGAGATAATTTGTACATTAATACAGTACTGAAAATTTTGTGAAACTTTTTTTCTTTCTAAGTATGTAAAACAATTAAATACATACTATTATCGGGACATTACAGTATCTTCACAAAGTGGATATTTAAATATCTTTGTGGGGCACCCAAAATTAAAAATCTCCATTGTGAGTATAAATTGGCAAAAGAAAATTTAACTGTAATACATTTTTTTCTCTTATTATTCTGTTGTCATGATATGTTTTTTTTTTACCCTATAAAATATAGTGTCATTTACATATGCATTTGTAAGTAAAGATACATAAACATATAAATATAACAGATTACAATATAAAAAAAAGCTGCACACTTGACGATTAATTTAATTTGGACGGAATGTAAAGTAAATACAGATAAAAAAAACATCAAAATTAAATTAATATAATAACAGAAAAATAAAAACCCTTATGTATAATGGAATGGACATATAATAATAATTTTCTTTTCATAAAAAGGCTGAAAGCAACTATAAATAGACCAAATATTTACTTCGTATCCATGGTAACGACTTATCTGAGTTAGAAATAACAAGATTCGACAGTAAAAAACAATGTAAATCATGTATATAAAACTCACAAGACAACACTGTATATAAAATATAATATGTATAGGAACCAGGATTAAATTGTATATTAAATTAATTTCCAAGTATATGTAACTACATACATGTATATGGAACTTATAATAGATTGTCTTGATTGAGGGGCGTGTGTTGCCACATGGTCAAGGTCATTTGGCTTCTGATGCTAGTTTGTGTGCAAATACCCAACTCAGGTGTTTAGGTGACCAGGTACCTTACCCATTGTCCAGGTGTTAAACCCAATAGTTTGCCTGTTAAGGATTTACCTCGCTTTGCTCTACCTGTCACAGATTTGTCCCCCCCCTCTATTTAGTGTAGTAGTCAGGATAAAGGTGACAAAATAATGGCTGACAGTGACGTTAAACACTAATAACATCCTCACATGTTGATTCTAATATGAAATAAAAAAAACAATTATCCTCTAGTTTAGTCAAAATAATTCTGATTAAAATTAATGCTAGTTTGAAGATCTCCACAGACATTATCACTAGTATCACAGCTCATCCTGTCAGACTGAAGATCTCCACAGAAATTATCACTAGTATCACAGCTCATTCTGTCAGACTTGCTGTGATACTAGTGATAATGTCTGTCTCGACCTTCAAAACTGCTGTTATTCTATATATATTAGAATACTAATAATATCAGAAAGGACACTTCCTTTCTTTAAGACAAAACTCTAAAACATCACATTGAATCATTAACGTTTTACTTTAGTTATTGTGTAGGATCCACCGTGATAAGCTTTCTACATGAAGCACAGTATTTCTTTTGTCAACATATTAATACAATATAAAATTAATACAAGAATTAATTTCTTTTTATCTGATGATGGGAGCATGCAATTCACTTTTCGTATAATGACATATTTTTGGCATCGTCATAAGAAATAAAAAGGAATTTCATTCAGCAGTGAATAAAATAAATGTGTACCAGATATCCAACTACTATATTTTTTATTCAAATTTAATTAGTTGTATCAAAAGTGCTTCAATTATCTCTCTTTAAAAAAAGTTAACTAACATTTGGTTTGACAAAAATTGTTATGCCTAATTCATGCAAAAAATCGTGAAAGTGTTATTACAATATACCGGTATGTGTGAGTACAAATTTACATGAAGTCTGTGTTCAACTTCAAACAATACTAAATATAAACAACAAAACATTGTAAATTTTGCATTTGCTGGCCATCAAGCGTCATGCATGACTGAACTTGAATAGTGACCTATTCTAATATTGTACAGTACAAATATGAACAAACAAATAAATTAAATTAAATGACGAATATGTGTAAATTTAGTTATCTTTCATGCCGAAAGACAAATACATGTAACAAACATATAAAACAGTCGCGAAATATAATTGTCCCATAAAATATTGATTAACAAAACAAGTCATGATATGTAAATCTAACTTCCTGTCTGGGCCCTCTTTCTACGATTTCTCCTTTCGGCCAATTTTTCGTCTAATCCCTGGTCAATTCTTTGTTTGTTCATCTCCTGGACTTTTTCAAACTCTGACTTTTCTTTAGTGTACTGATCCTTCAATTTATTGATGTTTCCGAATAACAATTCTCCTGATGGGGGCGGGGCCAAGTTTTTGAGTGGCATTGGTGTGGGTGGTGGCATGTCTTTTGACTGAAATAATATACATGTAGAACAATATTGAATAATACTTTTGGAATAAATATTCTTTATAATTTCAACAATCAGTGAATGTACAAATTTTCTTAATTTCTTAAAAACAGCAGATTTAATATGAAATACAATTTTACTACAGCCTAAACCAAGGGAGATAATTTAAACTTACAGATCCTACTGTTGAAATACAATTGTACTAGAGGCTCCCAGGAGCCTGTATAGCTCACCTGGGTATAATAATAACATCAGTCAATAAAACTTGATAACTTCGGTAAAAAAAATTAACAATTGTAGCCTTCGTCATTTTTATAAATTTGATGAAAAAAGGGCAAGAACTCCAAGATGGGTAATCGGATTTACTTCAAAATTGCAGGTAAATAAAAATTGATCGAAGGGTCGAACCGCCAGACACATTTTTGGAAGAGAACCATTCAATGACTATTTCATCAAAATTTTGTTCTTATTGAGCAAATGGTTTCAGACAAAAAGATTTTTATGGGAATTTCCCATAGGGTCCTATGTTAAATTAAGTTCGGCTGTGGCGGCCATCTTGGTCGGTGTTCTGAAATGCTGGACACAATTTTGGAAGAGGACCACCCAAGAATCATTTCAGCAAAGTTTGGTTGAGATTGGCTCTGTAGTTTCAGAGAAGAAGATTTTTTTAATTTCATCCCCCCTTTTTTCTAATTTGCATAATCGGTCAAACTCGGTAAAAGTTCAAAGTTCATAAAAAATCCCGTAATATATGTTAAAAAGCTCATCATTATGCTTATACAGTTCAAATTTAAGCACTTTCTGGCTTAAAATAGAGCAGTTTTGGCCATTTGAAGAAATTTCTATTTTTAGTAATGGTGGCCATCTTGGATACAGGACGGCGCTGACGGACACAATTTTGAAAGGGGACCACCTAAGGATCATTTCAGCAAAGTTTGGTTGAGATTGACTCAGTAGTTTCAGAGGAGAAGATTTTTTTTTAATTCCATCCCCCCTTTTTCTAATTTGCATAATCGGTCAAAATCGGTAAAAGTTCAAAGTTCATAAAAAATCCGTAATATATGTTAAAAAGATCATCATTATGCTTATACAGTTCAAATTTGAGCACTTTCTGGCTTAAAATAGAGCAGTTTTGGCCATTTGAAGAAATTTCTATTTTTAATAATGGTGGCCATCTTGGATATAGGACGGCGCTGACGGACACAATTTTAAAAGGGGACCACCTAAGGATCATCTCAGCAAAGTTTGGTTGAAATTGGCTCAGTAGTTTCAGAGGAGAAGATTTTTTTTTAATTTCATCCCCCCTTTTTTTAAATTTCATAATTGGTCAAAATCGGTAAAAGTTCAAAGTTCATAAAAAATCCGTAATATATGTTAAAAAGCTCATCATTATGCTTATACAGTTCAAATTTGGGCACTTTCTGGCTTAAAATAGAACAGTTTTGGCCATTTGAAGAAATTTCTATTTTTAGTAATGGTGGCCATCTTGGATACAGGACGGCGCTGACGGACACAATTTTGAAAGGGGACCACCTAAGGATCATCTCAGCAAAGTTTGGTTGAGATTGGCTCAGTAGTTTCAGAGGAGAAGATTTTTTTTTTAATTTCATCCCCCCTTTTTTTAAATTTCATAATCGGTCAAAATCGGTAAAAGTTCAAAGTTCATAAAAAAATCCCGTAATATATGTTAAAAAGTTCATCATTATGCTTATACAGTTCAAATTTGGGCACTTTCTGGCTTAAAATAGAGCAGTTTTGACCATTTGAAGAAATTTCTATTTTTAGTAATGGCGGCCATCTTGGATACAGGACGGGGCTAATGGACACAATTTTGAAAGGGGACCACCTAAGGATCATTTCAGCAAAGTTTGGTTGAGATTGGTTCAGTAGTTTCAGAGGAGAAGATTTTTTTTTAATTTCATCCCCCCTTTTTTCTAATTTGCATAATCGGTCAAAATGGGTAATGGGATTTACTTCAAAATTGCAGGGTAGGTAGATCTTGATATGCTGCACATTTTTGCAATAAACTTAACATCTATCTCTAAATAGTTTTTGAAATATAAGACGAAAAGTATTAAAAGGAAAAAAAAAAATTGATGAAAAAGGGGCAATAACTCCAAGATGGGTAATCAAATTTACTTCAAAATTGCAGGGTAGGTAGATCTTGACATGCTGAGCATGTTTGCAGTTTCAACTTACCATCTGTCTGTTATAGTTTTTGAAATAAAGGACGAAAAGTATTAAAATTTTGAAAATTTGATGAAAAAAGGGAAATAACTCCAAAATGAGTAATGGGATTTACTTCAAAATTGCAGGGTAGGTAGATCTTAATATGCCGCACATTTTTGCAATTTAAAGTTAACCTTTATCTCTTATAGTTTTTGAAATATAAGACGAAAAGCATTAAAATTTTACAAATTTGATGAAAAAAGGGCAATAACTCCAAGATGGGTAATCAGATTTACTTCAAAATTGCAGGGTAGGTAGATCTTGATGTGCTGATCATTTTTACCCCATGTCAGATTTTTGATATTACTAACGGTTTTTGAGATATTACCAAAAACCTGCAATTTTACCATATGTTCTATTTTTAGTAACAGCGGCCATGTTGGTTGGTGCACGGCATCACCGGACACAATTTTGAAACTAGATACCCTAGTAATGATTCAGACCAAGTTTGGTTTCCATTGGTCTAGTACTTTCAGAGGAGAAGATTTTTGAAAAAGTTTACGACGTACGACGGACGACGGACGACGACGACGGACGCCAAGTGATGAGAATAGCTCACATGACCCTTTGGGTCAGGTGAGCTAACAAGAGCCAAAAACAAGGGAGATAATTTAAACTTACAGATCCTACTGTTGAAATACAATTGTACAAGAGCCAAAAACAAGGGAGATAATTTAAACTTACAGATCCTACTGTTGAAATACAATTGTACAAGAGCCAAAAACAAGGGAGATAATTTAAACTTACAGATCCTACTGTTGAAATACAATTGTACAAGAGCCAAAAACAAGGGAGATAATTTAAACTTACAGATCCTACTGTTGAAATACAATTGTACAAGAGCCAAAAACAAGGGAGATAATTTAAACTTACAGATCCTACTGTTGAAATACAATTGTACAAGAGCCAAAAACAAGGGAGATAATTTAAACTTACAGATCCTACTGTTGAAATACAATTGTACAAGAGCCTAAAACAAGGGAGATAATTTAAACTTACAGATCCTACTGTTGAAATACAATTGTACAAGAGCCTAAACCAAGGGAGATAATTTAAACTTACAGATCCTACTGTTGAAATACAATTGTACAAGAGCCAAAAACAAGGGAGATAATTTAAACTTACAGATCCTACAGTTGAAATACAATTGTACAAGAGCCTAAAACAAGGGAGATAATTTAAACTTACAGATCCTACTGTTGAAATACAATTGTACAAGAGCCTAAACCAAGGGAGATAATTTAAACTTACAGATCCTACTGTTGAAATACAATTGTACTATAGCCTAAACCAAGGGAGATAATTTAAACTTACAGATCCTACTGTTGAAATACAATTGTACAAGAGCCAAAACCAAGGGAGATAATTTAAACTTACAGATCCTACTGTTGAAATACAATTGTACAAGAGCCAAAAACAAGGGAGATAATTTAAACTTACAGATCCTACTGTTGAAATACAATTGTACAAGAGCCAAAACCAAGGGAGATAATTTAAACTTACAGATCCTACTGTTGAAATACAATTGTACTATAGCCTAAACCAAGGGAGATAATTTAAACTTACAGATCTTACTGTTGAAATACAATTGTACAAGAGCCAAAAACAAGGGAGATAATTTAAACTTACAGATCCTACTGTTGAAATACAATTGTACAAGAGCCAAAAACAAGGGAGATAATTTAAACTTACAGATCCTACTGTTGAAATACAATTGTACAAGAGCCAAAACCAAGGGGGATAATTTAAACTTACAGATCCTACTGTTGAAATACAATTGTACAAGAGCCAAAAACAAGGGAGATAATTTAAACTTACAGATCCTACTGTTGAAATACAATTGTACTATAGCCTAAACCAAGGGAGATAATTTAAACTTAAAGATCCTACTGTTGAAATACAATTGTACTATAGCCTAAACCAAGGGAGATAATTTAAACTTACAGATCCTACTGTTGAAATACAATTGTACAAGAGCCAAAACCAAGGGAGATAATTTAAACTTACAGATCCTACTGTTGAAATACAATTGTACAAGAGCCAAAAACAAGGGAGATAATTTAAACTTACAGATCCTACTGTTGAAATACAATTGTACAAGAGCCAAAACCAAGGGGGATAATTTAAACTTACAGATCCTACTGTTGAAATACAATTGTACAAGAGCCAAAAACAAGGGAGATAATTTAAACTTACAGATCCTACTGTTGAAATACAATTGTACTATAGCCTAAACCAAGGGAGATAATTTAAACTTAAAAGATCCTACTGTTGAAATACAATTGTACTATAGCCTAAACCAAGGGAGATAATTTAAACTTACAGATCCTACTGTTGAAATACAATTGTACAAGAGCCAAAACCAAGGGAGATAATTTAAACTTACAAATCCTACTGTTGAAATACAATTGTACAAGAGCCAAAAACAAGGGAGATAATTTAAACTTACAGATCCTACTGTTGAAATACAATTGTACAAGAGCCAAAAACAAGGGAGATAATTTAAACTTACAGATCCTACTGTTGAAATACAATTGTACTATAGCCTAAACCAAGGGAGATAATTTAAACTTACAGATCCTACTGTTGAAATACAATTGTACAAGAGCCAAAAACAAGGGAGATAATTTAAACTTACAGATCCTACTGTTGAAATACAATTGTACTATAGCCTAAACCAAGGGAGATAATTTAAACTTACAGATCCTACTGTTGAAATACAATTGTACAAGAGCCAAAAACAAGGGAGATAATTTAAACTTACAGATCCTACTGTTGAAATACAATTGTACAAGAGCCTAAACCAAGGGAGATAATTTAAACTTACAGATCCTACTGTTGAAATACAATTGTACAAGAGCCTAAACCAAGGGAGATAATTTAAACTTACAGATCCTACTGTTGAAATACAATTGTACAAGAGCCTAAACCAAGGGAGATAATTTAAACTTACAGATCCTACTGTTGAAATACAATTGTACAAGAGCCAAAAACAAGGGAGATAATTTAAACTTACAGATCCTACTGTGGAAATACAATTGTACAAGAGCCAAAAACAAGGGAGATAATTTAAACTTACAGATCCTACTGTTGAAATACAATTGTACAAGAGCCTAAACCAAGGGAGATAATTTAAACTTACAGATCCTACTGTTGAAATACAATTGTACAAGAGCCAAAAACAAGGGAGATAATTTAAACTTACAGATCCTACTGTTGAAATACAATTGTACTATATCCTAAAACAAGGGAGATAATTTAAACTTACAGATCCTACTGTTGAAATACAATTGTACAAGAGCCAAAAACAAGGGAGATAATTTAAACTTACAGATCCTACTGTTGAAATACAATTGTACAAGAGCCAAAACCAAGGGGGATAATTTAAACTTACAGATCCTACTGTTGAAATACAATTGTACAAGAGCCAAAAACAAGGGAGATAATTTAAACTTACAGATCCTACTGTTGAAATACAATTGTACTATAGCCTAAACCAAGGGAGATAATTTAAACTTAAAAGATCCTACTGTTGAAATACAATTGTACTATAGCCTAAACCAAGGGAGATAATTTAAACTTACAGATCCTACTGTTGAAATACAATTGTACAAGAGCCAAAACCAAGGGAGATAATTTAAACTTACAAATCCTACTGTTGAAATACAATTGTACAAGAGCCAAAAACAAGGGAGATAATTTAAACTTACAGATCCTACTGTTGAAATACAATTGTACTATAGCCTAAACCAAGGGAGATAATTTAAACTTACAGATCCTACTGTTGAAATACAATTGTACAAGAGCCAAAAACAAGGGAGATAATTTAAACTTACAGATCCTACTGTTGAAATACAATTGTACTATAGCCTAAACCAAGGGAGATAATTTAAACTTACAGATCCTACTGTTGAAATACAATTGTACAAGAGCCAAAAACAAGGGAGATAATTTAAACTTACAGATCCTACTGTTGAAATACAATTGTACTATAGCCTAAACCAAGGGAGATAATTTAAACTTACAGATCCTACTGTTGAAATACAATTGTACAAGAGCCTAAACCAAGGGAGATAATTTAAACTTACAGATCCTACTGTTGAAATACAATTGTACAAGAGCCAAAAACAAGGGAGATAATTTAAACTTACAGATCCTACTGTTGAAATACAATTGTACAAGAGCCAAAAACAAGGGAGATAATTTAAACTTACAGATCCTACTGTTGAAATACAATTGTACAAGAGCCTAAACCAAGGGAGATAATTTAAACTTACAGATCCTACTGTTGAAATACAATTGTACAAGAGCCAAAAACAAGGGAGATAATTTAAACTTACAGATCCTACTGTTGAAATACAATTGTACTATATCCTAAAACAAGGGAGATAATTTAAACTTACAGATCCTACTGTTGAAATACAATTGTACAAGAGCCAAAAACAAGGGAGATAATCAACATATGATGGATTGTCTCCCAGAGAAAGATTATGTCACCCGAGGACTTACCTCTATATGAGTCATATCACACTCTTACAAGGTTGATTAAGAAATAAATCATGGAAGCCAGAATGTGTTGGGAGTTTTAACATGGATTGACAGATATTGGTATTTTATCCCGAGCCAGAAGCAAGGGATAAAATTTACTAATATCCGCCAATCCATGTTAAAACTCAAAATACATTCTGGCTTCCATGATTTATTTCGATTCTGATATGTCTAAGAGTAAATACGGTAGTATACTTTGATTGGAAAACGGTAAATTTATATTTACGCTTGCGGAAAATGTTGCACACAATTTATGTAACTCGAATAATACTGCGCCCTCTATCGGCATTATTCGGGTTACAATTTATGCTGCCAATGGAAAAGTCAGTCACATTCACCGGCGCATGTGCTAATGAGATTATACCGAATGGATAACTCGCTCGTTTGTTAACAAAGCGAAAGAAGGAGGTCATGTTAGAATAATTGTTTTATTACATCGAATATCCTACACAGTGCCATAATTATTTGTGGTTTATTTCCTCGTCTGCCTGGCAAACAAACCTTACGTTCGCCGCCATATTGTTGTTGTGTACCAAGGGAAGTAACTGGATTTAGAAACACGTGAGGCTCACAAGGGAATTTCAATGGGGATTTTCTCACGTGCGGTTGATATAACCATGCAACCTAATGTCCAACGATTGATCGAACAGAATGTCAAATGTCATGTGACGTTCTTTAGACTAATCAAATTCAAGATATCTATATGAGTATGTAATAAAATTGTATTTAGTCTAAAACAAGGGAGATAATTTAAACTTATATATCCTAATGTTGAAATACAACTGTATTTAGACTATAAAGGGAGATAATTTAAACTTACAGATCCTACTGTTGGGATATTAGCCTATAAAGGGAGATAATTTAAACTTACAGATCCTACTGTTGGGATATTAGCCTATAAAGGGAGATAATTTAAACTTACAGATCCCACTGATCCTGGTACATCATCTGCATTAGTCAAACCACTTAATTCTTGTTCTACTTCGCTATCATTTAAGTCTTGCACTGAAAAAAACGACAGGAAATGAGAAATAAGGGAGATAATTAAGATTCCTTCTTGTGCTGGGAAATTTTTTTTTTCAGCCTGCTTAAAATCTTTTTTAATTCTTAAGCAAATTAAATTTAATCTAGTTTATTACTTACTAATGTTTGCAATTAGAATTAGTCTATCAATTCACTAAATTTGATGGAACAAAAACAAAATCTAATAAAAATTCAAATGAATCAGGAGAAATTAATTGACACCATAACATCACATTTTTTGTAAAAAAAAAAAGAAGATAGTATTAATTTCATAAAAGATTACATTATGCTTTATAAGAAACTAACTGTATCTATATCTAATTATGCATGCAAAAAAAAATATCTGTAATATCGGTACATAAAAACAAAATTCCAGACCCTACCCATCGAGTCCATTTTTCCTTGTGGCAATCAAATTATCTGTTCACAATTAAGGTTCATCCTAGTGCCCACCTTTTTACTTGAATGGTGCATTGTTTGAATAATCTTGCTCTGGTAGCTGAAATACTGCTCACCTAATTTTAAACCACAGTGGTGGTGTAATGGTTAGCATGCTAGGCTGGAGTGTGGTAGATCGTGGGTTCAAGCCCCTGTAGGGTCAAATCAAAGACTATCAAATTGGTATTTGCTGCTTCTGCACTAAGCTTGCAGCATTAATGAGGAAGAACAACCACTGGTTGGCTTGGAATCAGGATCATGTGTCTGAGTTGAGTGAAGTGGCTACACGCGAACTGGTGTTTCAGTGTTCTAGCTAAAGATCCAATTAAGTGTGTTGGTCTAGTACAAAGTGGACATCATCATCATCATTTCATTGAATGTAACTTGTTGCTGAAAATTTGCTAATTTGATGTAAAACAACTAAAAATCAATCAAATGAAGTAAAATTATGATATAAAACCACAATACTCTTCAGATTAAGCACCAATTAAAAAACTCCCTTATTCATCAGATAAGGGTATCTTAGCAAATCTAAACTCAAAACTGCCATAGTTAACAGACTGTTGTAGCCATTCCAGCATACATCATATATAGAAGTTAGAAAAATGATAAATAATGAGGTACAGTACTAACAAGGTGTGTTTGTTGAAATTCATCCTACCCAGTGATTTTTCAGTGTTGTTGCGGTGTACCACTGTGAATGTTGGTGAAACACCAACAAATTACATGATCCTGTATATTGCATAGACATACAGTCAAACCTGTATTAAAAGATCACCTTTGGGAAAAGAAAAAGTGTTTTATTAAGACAGGTGACCTCTTAAAAGAGGTTCAATTCATATGAATTTTTCTATGACAGGACAACAGAAAGGTTACCTGTTAATACAGGTGACTGCTTAATAGAGGTTTGACTATATACTGACAAGATCGTAATAGTAGGTGTCATGTCTAAAAAACATCATCATTTACCACGGTAACACAGTGTTCCAATGTGAATCACTGATGTCAGACTAACAGTGTTTTCTAACAATAACACCTTGCTAGTACTGTACAAGTGTTAGGAATTGTTGATATTCGATTCAGCCAAAGAAGATCTCATAAATTATGTCAGGAATTTAACAGCCATTTCCACATTTTTTTTCACACTACATAATACAAGCTATATATAACACTGAATATTTTACAGAAATTTCTGCTTTTTTGTATAATATAGAAAAACTTCTTACATCAAAATTAGCAGTTAAAAATTATCAAAAATTGTACCATGTATAACTAAGATAACTGTAACGGTTATGAGAACTTTGGAGGATTAACAAAATTATTCGTAGTCAACATAAAATCTCCGACAGGAATTTTTTCTTTTTAATCATGAAAATTATATTTTTTTTTACAAAATTTAATAATGAAAATTATTTTTTTAAATTTAATACTGAAAATTATTTTTTAAAATTTAATCATGAAAAGATCTTAAGTAATGGTTTAGAAACCTGTAACTTTATAAGTCTAATTATAAGAACATGCTTTGCAGTCATAAAATGTTTTGAGCATGAGTTCAATACTTGTACTAAAATATCCTCCAATCAGATCACTGTATATACAGGAAACTGTCTTCTGATTGGCTATACTTTTTTTTATTAACAGAAAAATCACAATCAACACTTTTTCTTTTGTCACAAACAGATTGACAATGTTCAAATACACACGAACCACATCAGTGGTGTAATGGATAACATGGTCATCTCGAGTGCGGTCAATCGGGTCAAACCAAAGACAATAAAATTGGTATTTGTTGCTTCTCCGCTAAGCATGCAGCATTACGGAGACAGAGCAAAGACTGGTTGGCTTGGAATCAGAATAATGTGTCAAGAGTGGGGCGACATGTCTATCCACGGACTGTTGTTGCAGTGAGCTAGCACTATAAAAATCCAATTAAGCCTATTGGTCTAGTACAAAGTGGACTCCATCATCATTTCATTGAAATTAACTTGTTCTCGCCATGATATAGCTGAAAAATTGCTGAGTTGGCGTTAAAGAACAATCCCTCAATCACTCATTAAAATACACAGTCACCTCAAATGTTAAATATTTCCGCCACCACAATAGGAAGTTTAATATTTATCTAAATAAATTGTTAGTATATGTGTGGAATACATGGTGCTGGAATAAAGTCTAGCTTAAATAACCTAGTATCCACCTGAATAGAAGTTGCTATACTAAAATATTTGCATTCAATTCTCATCATCTTACCTCCAAATCTCTTCAGAACTATATTATACGTGTAAAGTTAAATAAAATTAATAATTGACACTTTTAGTTTAATAAACCAGTAACTAATCTTCTCATCATTGTTTAAATAAAATGGGGAATCGTTGGCAGAGATTGTATGGTAGAGTGGCATTCAGGTTATATATATCAGATATTCAGGAAAAAAGACACCAGAGAGTGGCATCGATGATAAATACTTCAGAGAATGGCATTAATGATAAAAACTTCAGAGAGTGGCATTGAGGATAAAGTATTCAGAGTGGCATTGAGGATAAAGTATTCACAGAGTGGCATTGAGAATAAAGATATGATAGTGGCATTGAGGAAAAAGTAATCAGAGTGGCACTCAGGATAGAGACTTCTGAGAGTGGCATACAGTAGATATCAGAGTGGCATTGATGATAAAGACTTCATAGAGTGGCATTGAGAATAAAGTTAAAGAGAGTAGCATTGAGGATAAACATATAAAAGTGGCATTCATGTCATGATAAAGACATCTGAGTGGCATTGAGGATAAAGTATTCACAGAGTGGCATTGAGGATAAATACACCAGAGAGTGCACGTGGCATTCAGTATATACCAGATACATATATAGATATCTGAGTGGCATTGAAGATATCAGAGTGGCATTGAAGATAAAGATATCAGAGAGTGGCATTGAAGATAAAGATATCAGAGAGTGGCATTGAAGATAAAGATATCAGAGAGTGGCATTGAAGATAAAGATATCAGAGAGTGGCATTGAAGATAAAGATATCAGAGAGTGGCATTGAAGATAAAGATATCAGAGAATGGCATTGAGGATATACATGTATATATCAGAGTGGCATTGACGTATATATAAAGTTGAGTGAGAGTTTTAAACTCTCTCATGTAAGAGTTAGATGTATATATTCTTCTTGTTTATTATCCTCAAGCTCAATGAACAGGATGATAGAACCTCATTCTTAATCTGTTTTATCTTGATAAAATGCATTATCTACATGTAATTATGTGTACTTCATATTATCATAAATACTGGTAATTATATCAATTTTAGATACAATTGCAGACACTTTTTTAACCCCTTGCGATTATAAACCTATTATAAATAAAGTTCACGATTCTTCAATTAGTGTACAATTGCCATGGCAACAAAATCAAATAAATATTGTTTTATTGAATTTGCTCAATGGAATACTCTCGCTAAAATAAAATAAAAATTCTCCAAAGGTCACAAGGGGTTAATAATAAATTTATATAAATAATAAATGAGGGAGAAAAATCAATTGTGATCCATATATCAGTGATACTTATCTGTTTCAATTCCTAGATCAGGGCTTCCAATATTTTTCAAGTGTACCAGTACTTCACTATTTACAGGCAGTACTTTGTTTAAGAAATAATTCATGGAAGCCATATGTATATATTGTTTTTACCACAGGTAGGCCTTTATGTCACGAAGTATTACCCTGAGCGTTAGCGAGGGGTAAACAGTTAACATAAAGGCCTAACCTTTCATGAATTATTTCGATTCTAATATGTAAAAATTGGTAAAATATCGTTATAAATTTTCGATGACGTCATAAATTTAATCGGTCATAGATTAATATTATTTTTACCACGGGTTTGGACTCAAAGCGTTTGAAGGACGTCATATTAGAAATAAAAATTTGAACATTTTTATGAATATCTTATACAATACTCTTTAAAATTAGGAGGTACCAAATACCATCTTAAACAGGTAAAAGTACCTGGTACCACCCCTTATTGAAAGGCCTACCAAATATATTTTTTTTCCGAACATATTACAATGATGTTTCAATTTAAAAACTGCTTCAAATCAGATTGTTATCGTGTTAAGCTATAAATACACACACACAAAAACATAATTAAGAATAAGTTTCTATCCCTTGTCCCGTTTAAACTACACTACATGAGCCTGAGGAATTATCTCCCTGCTACATGAGCATGAGGAGTTATCTCCCTGCCTGAGGAGTTATCTCCCTTTATAATTACCAATGTCTTCCGGTCTTTGTAAACCTTTGATATATATAAAGATAAACTTTAACAATGTCTACAAAAAGTTGTTTCCTTCATCCCAGGATTGCTCTGTCTTTCAAAAAATATGTGGTTAATTTATTCGCCAACAATCAAACACCACACACTTTTCCAGAGTCAGTCAACAGTAATTGACCTTGTTGACCCTGTTGTCCCAATTTCTGTACAATTTTTAATATGTTATTGAATTTGTTCTCATCCTGAATTTGCATGAAACATTTGTTTAAAAAAAAAAAGAAAAAAAAAAAGAAAAAAAAACAATAATTGTCTTTAAATCTATAATGCTATAGCAATTTCATCAATGTATTATTTTTGTACAAAATGTAAAAAAAACAAAATAGTGTGTAACCAAAATATACATCATGATGAAAAAGTGCTGCCTCAGTCATCAAGATAAAAACACCAATCTAACACAGAGTTCATGAAATTCGTCAATTCTGTATTTTCATGAACCCTGACAACAAGGAAATAATAATTTGACCAATCTGGCATAAAATACATCTTTATTATCAATCTTAATATTGATCACATTGTGCAAAATTAATGCAAACTAAAAATTTAAAATGTATTTTTTTAAATAAAACTTTGTTAAAATTATACATAAAATATTTCAAACGATTTGCAGAGGGCAGGTAAGACATACGTTTGTGTCCACACCTTTTATCATTTAGATATCCAACTTTGCAAAGGGAGATAATTGGTAAAGAAACATCAAGGGGAGGTAATTGGACTAACAAAAAAATTCTATGACATGCACCAAGCATTATCAGTGAGCGGACCAAGTATGGTGAGCCTAGATTTTTAGTGACTATGAAAGAAAATGATGTGAAACAAAGGGTTTTATGCTGGGCACAGCATAATATGAAACAGCAAGTTGATAAGAGCTCAGTCATACTGAAAACAATCTTTGTCCAGCAAGTCAGTCGCTAGGTAGAATCTGTTTGAAAAGTGCAGGAAGTAATTTTTAAGAAAGAAAACATTAAAATAAGAATACAAATTTTGGGTGTTGGTCCTTCATGCCTAGTAATATCTCAGAAAATTTGGAATAATTTAAAATTAATTTAAAATAGAATAACACTTCTATTGTCATTCTCCCTCCTAATTTTTAAATAACTGTACAATGAAAAACAAAAAAATACCACATTGTTGGAATAGTTCCAAATTCTTATCAAGAAATCGCAGAAACAGGCAAAATTGATACCCCTAAGTGATCGTCGCAAAATGTGACAGTTTTTTTCAAACGAAGTTAGTTTCGTTTGGCAGGTGGGTGGTTTTCAGCTGTCACGTTTGGAAAAAAAACAAAATCGCACATTGAGATTTGTCAATAAATCTTTAAAAATGCACTTAAAAAACGGCATAAAATTGAATGGAACATCGCTTTAATTACTTTAAAGTGTATATTGTACTGTTTCTTTAGTACTGAATAAGTAATGGGTGTATATGTACACAGCTCTGGTTTCCTGTTTGCGGTACAACTAAATATATTACGCAACAGTCTTCTTTTGCAAATTAAAAAAAATAATGTTTTCGATTCTTGGAATGTTTACTGTTGTCAAATTTAAAATAATACTATAATGTGTTAAACAAGTTTTAACCAAAGAGAGTAAACAACAGATACCACGATGCTTATGGTGGGTTTTTGTTCTTGTGTACGTTGCAGAAATAGGTTTTCGGTAGTTTGTGATTGTATTGATCGCTTTCGGTATTTTGTTATTGTATTGATTAAGTATTAAACATAGCAGCGCCCAATCTCTACCCAGAGTTGTCGGTCCTACACTCTCTCCAATGGATAGAGTGTAACGACAGACAACTCTGGGTAGAGATTGGGCAGCGCCCTGTAAAAAACGTCTTGTGCAGACAACACTATTTGGTAGCAGGACACACGAAAAGAACATGTCCTCAAAAATACACATTCATTATGGTTCACATGTATAGAAAGGGCTTTAAATGGATTTCTTGATATACAAGATGCATACATTGCTCCAAAAATAATAAACAAGTGGTCCAGATCTTTGCATTTATTATAAGAATGCACATTACAGAGTTGTGAATATTAATCTACAAATATCATTTTATTGGTACAGTATGCTTGTTGAATTATATGTACACTTAGATGAAATCAAGTGTCTGTGATTTTGAAAGGAAAAAGATTCATAGATAGACCCTTTATCATGACATGCATATGGAGAATACATGGTTCTAAACCCTATATTTTTAGGTGGAGTTTGGTTTATAATACATCGGTATTATGTTTTTCACACTTTTATTTGGAGGGGGTGGGTGGGTGGGTGGTCTGAGCCAAATGAAACTAACTTCATAAAAAAAAAACTGTCACATTTTGAGAAGATCCCTAACACACATATTATGTGCAATACATATTTTTTTTTCCACCAGTTTTGTAGTTAGTTTATAAGATCAGACTGCACCACAATAATAAAACTCATCCTAAGTAATAAATTATCAAATCAACAGGCAATGTTGAGAATCTATGAGTGATAATATTCTTGGTATGATAAATAATTAAATGACCATGGCCATCTTTAAAACTTTGAAAGTGTTATGGTCACACCATGACTTGTTGAACTGCTATAGAATATCTGTTTCACAAATGACCATGGCCATCTTTCAAACTGCGAATGTTTTATAGTAGCACCATGACTTGGTTAACTGCTATAGAATGTATGTGTCACAAATGATCATGGATAATCCAGTCTTTTCCTCATTTATGATTGCTCACTGGGTTTGTAAAGAGTGAAACATGATGGGTGCCACTAGTGGAGCAGAAACTGCTCACTCCTCTGGAGCACCTGAGTCCATCCCCCCCCTCTTTTTTTTTTTTACTGAGGTTCGAGTTGCTCAATCTTTTTTTTCTGTGCAGTTTTTTGTACATCATTGTTTGTCCTTTTGTCCTTTTTTCTTGGGCATTGTACCGTCTGTTCTATTTATAGCTTCTGATTACCACTATGGCATCTTTAACTTTTTTAAATAAAGACGCGCATGAAAATGAAAGTAAAGAATATACTGTTAAAACTTGTATACAGAGGTCATGACCTTTGGGACAAAGAAAAAGTGTTTTTTTAAGACAGGGGACCTCTTAAAAGATGTTCAATTCATATGAAGTTTTCTATGACAGGACAAGAAAAATGTGACTGCTTAATAGAGGTGACCACATGGGCAGGTTTGACTGTATCTATAAACCTAAGAAATAAGATGTCTTGTAAGGAGAGTTTGAAGATACCAAAGGGGTAATTAAAAGCCATAAATTGAAGGACAGACAAAAAAATGGCCAAAAGTGTGAAGATACCAAAGGGGTAATCAGAAGCTGTAAATCGAAGGAAAGACAAAACAATGGCCAAAAGAAAAAGGACAAACAACGACCTACAAAACATTACAAAAAAACCCAAAGATCAAGTAACATGAACCCCACTATAAACAGGGGGTGAGCTTGGGTGCTCCGGAAGGGTAAGCCGTTCCTGCTCCACTAGTGACACCCATCATGTTACTCTAGACTTCTCAACAATGCTTTTAAATGTTTAATTATTTGACAAAGCATGGTGCACAAAAACATTTTTTGTAATTTGCTAATTTTATCTTACCAATTTTTCCTAAAAATAGCAACATTTTAATGTATCATTTAATCAATAAAATTTATCATGTCTTAATCTGTAAACATGCAAATTCTCATGCAGAAGTAATTTTCATTTAATTTACGCTCGACACAAAATTGTGAGAAGATTACTCCCAAATGCAAACACACATATAGAATACATTTTATACAAAATTTAAAGGCTAGCAAAATACCAATGCTTGATAGCATAAAAATAACATCATATTTAGGAAAAAAATACGGTCTGTGTTTACGATAACATTGTTGTAAAAGATAGGATATCAAAACTGTTTATTAATTTTTTTTTTACCTAGGTTAAACAGGACAAGGATCTTACTTTAACAGTGCTTTGCTAGAAATGGACTTCTCATTACATCTCATATCTCAGGCATCTGTCTTTGATGTGAGATTGCTCTGAGAAATCCATTATCGCAAAACAAATAAACACTAGTTATATATGTAGGAAAATAAAATGTTAAAAACCTGTAATAAACATCTAAAAAATAAAACATGTCTGCCATCTAATGCACTTCTAAAACTAGAAAAGAAGTATTCCCCCGTACTTGATAATTATGGACAAAGTTGTTTTGTTAGGAGTGATTTTCTAAAAATGAAGTGTGTCTATAAGACACAAATGATGCCCCCGCCTGACCATAAGAAATTATAAACAAGTCAAAAGTTCTTTAACACTATGTATGATGTTCTATCATACTCAACTTGTATACAGATAGTACCTTTAATTTTTCATTCCTGATATGTAAATATAAAAGTATTACCTGTGGTGAAATGGGTATAATTCTATCTAGAATCAGCTTAGTCGCGGGGGCATAAAAAAATGACTAAGTCCAACTACCTGTCATTATCAAATATTTGATGAAAATCAAAATCCTGTGGACATGCACACCTCCATTATGTGTATAAACATCATACAAAATATTAAAGCTGTAGCTCCAAAACTGTAGGAGGAGATAGCCGGACAAATCATGTATCTATATCCGGATGGATGAACGGATGGACAGGGGTAAATTAATATGCCCTTGACTCTTTGTCGCGGGGGCATAAAAAAATAAAATATAAAAAATATGTGATATATTAAATTTATCTTACTCGAAATGGACTTCTTATCACATCTCATATATCTCAGGCTTCACATTCAATGAGAGAAATCAACAATAGTATATTAAACAATTATAGCCTTCTGATGAGGTCAATACATGGATTTATCGACCCGTTAGAAGTATAATGACCGAGGACGAAGTCAGAGGTCAATATACTTTTAACGGGGCCATAAATTCATGTATTGACCGATATTAAAAGGCTATAATTGCTTTATTATTTTTTTAAACACTGGAAAAAAGTAGGCTATAATTGTTTTATCATTTTTCAATATTATTATTTAAATATTAAAATTTTAAAATTTTATGAAAACTATTTTTTTTTAACTCTTTGAAAATATTATCATTTTAATTTTTTTTTTGAAATTTAGAAATCTTGGAAATTTTGAATTTTTTTAAAATTTTTAAAATTTTTAAATTTTTTTAAAATTTTGAACTTTAAATTTTTTTAAAATTTTGATTTTGAAAAATTTTGAAATTGGCGGGAAAATTTGAATGCGAATCTATTTTAGGAAACGTCAGGTTTACAATTTTATTGTAGCATGCTAAACGTGTTTATATATTTTATCACGTGTCACAAATTCCTCCAATCAATGAAATCTAATTACAATGAAAAATAATATATATATATATATAGGAAAATAAATTAATAATAAACATCTAAAAAAAAATAAAACATTTCTGCCATCTAAAGCACTTCCAATAAAAAAATAAAATAAATATATTAATTAAAGAAAAATAAAATAATAAATAATCTAACAAAAACCAGCAATAAATATCTAAAATATAAAACGTTTCTGTCAAAGGCCATTCCTGTCTTAAATCAATTTGTTTTGCATACTACATTCTATAGACCCTTTATATTGACTGATTTTAGGACAATAACTTTATCTTGACATTTTTTGTTCGGTATGTAGTATATCTGACACAATTTTAAACTTGTTGAAGGAGGTCAGGATCAGGTAAAAGAAACTAACAAAGGCTTTTCGGCAAAAACGGTGATGACAAATAAAAGGTTGACCTACGTATTAATAAATAATAATTCACACTTACTAGCATCAAGATTACACTCTCCTCCGTCTTTTTCTACCTCCTCTTTCATCAGTTTTAGTCGTTCCATTCTCAACTGCTTAGAACATTCTCGTTCCTCGTCTGATGCCACTTTAAAATCTTTTCCTATCACTGACTGTAATACCTATATATAGAAGGTTAAAGGTTAAATACCTATATAAGGTTAAAGGTTAAATACCTTTATTAATTTTAGGAGCCGTTGTGGCCCTGATCGTATGGTAGTTGGATTTACAACTACCTATGCAATCAGTGTATATCACCACTGATGTTGTGAGTTCGAATCTCGATCAGAGCGAGGTGTACAACATTATGTGATAAAGTTTGTCAGTGACTTGCGACAGGTCATTGGTTTTCTCCAGGTTCTCCGGTTTCCTCTATCAATAAAACTGACACGCCACAATACAACTTGAATATTGTTGAAAGTGGCGTTATATAGAACCGAACCGAACCAAACCAACCTTTATTAATTGAGTGAGTGAGTGATTATTGTTTAACGCAATCTCAGCAATTTTTCAGCTATATCATGTCGAGAACAAGTTAATTTTTAATGAGATGATGATGATGAGGTCCGCTTTGTACTAGACCAACATTCTTAGATGGATTTTTATAGTCCTAGCTCACTGAAACAACAGTTCGCGGATAGACCATGTCGCTCCACTCGAACACATTATCCCGAACCGAGCCTTTGTTCTTTCTCTTTAATGCTGCCTGCTTAGCGGAGAAGCAAAAAATAAAATTTTACAGTCTTTGGTTTAATCTGACCCAGGATCTACCGCACTCGAGGTGAGCACGCTAACCATTACACCAGTGATGTGGTTATTAATTAATTGATATCTGAAAAATTTAGTGATTGTAAGTAAACCATTATTTAGCTTTTTTTGCTCCCTCGTTTACTGGTAACTCCTGCGAAATAGAATTTTTTTCTTAACTAAAATAATGTCTCCCCCCCGTCCCACTAACTGTAGTCAAAGGTAAAAAATCTATTTAGGTAACAAATAAATTTGAACAAAAGTGCTAAAGCAAGGGTTACAGGTACTATTCCATATTGTCATGGCAAAGTTCCCCATTCCAGAAAATTGCTCATCCTATGTTCCAATGATTTTAAAGGAGTTTTGTTCTTCTAAAATCAATGGATTGGTGATGAAAAACTTTTTCGGGGAAATAGTGACATTATGATAGACTCTTGTACATATATATATATACAAGTTTCAGTAAGGGATATTACACTAGAGTGTTTGCAAATAACTCCCACAAAATTTAGGGGATCAAAATTTCCTGGTATTATGCACAACTACATATGGTGTCCTTACTACCTACCAAGTTTCATGACATTCTATTCAGTAGTTTCAGAGGAGTTGCGCTGACAAGCTGCTTCAGTAGTAAATGTCGGGAACTTTCTAAGTTCAAAGGGGCATAACTCCCACAAAATTCAGGCGATCAAAATTTCCTGGTAATATGCACAACTAAATATGGTGTCCTTACTACCTACCAAGTTTCATGAAATGCTGTTCAGTAGTTTCAGAGGAGTTGCGCTGACAAACTGTGTGACGGTAGACGGACAGGACAAAAACAATATGTCTCCCCATCAAAAGTGGGGGGGAGACATAATAAAACTAAACACTGTATAGAGTTGATTATAACATACACAGAACGAACGTCTTTGTCATATAAATATCATATATATATTTTACTTGTATCAAACGTCCCATCAATAGAGTGCGCCTAAAATTTTCTATACGCCACAATGTGAGTTTGATTCCCATTCATGATGGAATTTATAAATGTGAAAAATTTTGTCAGTGACAAACAACAGGCTGGTAGTTTTCTCCATGCACTCTGGTTTCCCTCACGAAGAACCCCCCCCCCCCCAAAAAAAAACCCAAAACAAAACAAAACAAAACAAATAAATAGAAAAAAACACAATGCTATAACTGAAAGTTGTTACAATTCACATTAAAAACCCGGAAGGCAAAAAAAACCCCCCAAAAAACCCTGTACAATGATTCAGCTAGGCATCGGTCTCAGGACATTTCCCATCTTTTTCTCAAATTGTCATGCAGAACTTTATAAAAATTAGTTTAATTAATAAAGAATGTCCTAAAGATATTTTGATAAAACTGGCAATTGTCCTGAAGATTTCAAAGTCTAGCTAAAATGCTGCTGTCTTTCTGCTAACCCGACTAAGGCTAATTTTCAGTGCCTACCCTCATATTGTATTGCTTACAGTGACGCTAAGAGCCATAACCGCTACTGCCCTAATCCAATACACTAACAACTCACATCATGAAACCACTGTAATGAGACGTACTTCACCAATAAAACTTCCCACCACATTATGACTGAAATATTGTTGAAAGTGGCCTTAAACACCATAACCATTACCTCCTAACACAATAAACAAACAACGTACATTATCAAACCACTGTAACAAGGCATAAGTTCTCTTGTGCGTGACGGTAAAACAGTTTAGTGCATGCTTGTGGCGATCGCCCGTCATCATGTCGATGTAAACGTTAGCTGCAGCCTTCTGTAGTGTTTTAATCTCGTCCTCCTTACAGTAGGGGAACTCTATATTACTGAGGTATTTCTGGGTATTCTGTAGATTCTGTATTGCAGCGTATAAATTATTTCTGGCTTCCGTTGCTAAGTTGTACATCATTTTAGTATCGCTGAAAAAATTTAAATAGTCAATTTTTTTTAAATAATGTTAAATTGTAAATGAAATGATATTTTAATGTAACTTCATCACTTGGAAACCTGGGCCAAGGTGATATTTGCTAACAGGCAGAATATGACAATAAAAAAAATAGTCAAACCTGCTTTCGTGACTATCTCTATTAAGTTACAGTCAAACCTACTTTCGTGACTATCTCTATTAAGTTACAGTCAAACCTACTTTAGTGACTATCTCTATTAAGTTACAGTCAAACCTACTTTAGTGACCACCTCTATTAAGTTACAGTCAAACCTACTTTCGTGACTATCTCTATTAAGTTACAGTCAAACCTGCTTTCGTGACTATCTCTATTAAGTTACAGTCAAACCTACTTTAGTGACCACCTCTATTAAGTTACAGTCAAACCTACTTTCATGACTATCTCTATTAAGTTACAGTCAAACCTGCTTTAGTGACTATCTCTATTAAGTTACAGTCAAACCTACTTTAGTGACCATCTCTATTAAGTTACAGTCAAACCTACTTTCGTGACTATCTCTATTAAGTTACAGTCAAACCTACTTTCGTGACTATCTCTATTAAGTTACAGTCAAACCTGCTTTAATGACTATCTCTATTAAGTTACAGTCAAACCTACTTTCGTGACTATCTCTATTAAGTTACAGTCAAACCTGCTTTAGTGACGACCTCTATTAAGTTACAGTCAAACCTGCTTTAGTGACCACCTCTATTAAGTTACAGTCAAACCTACTTTACAGGGGTTTCAAAGTTTTTTATAATAGGAGGTACTTCTTAAATTTTAGGAGGTACCTAAAAAATTAGGCTGAAGGCCGTAAGGGTTCCAGGGGGTGGAAGCTCCTGAAATCTAGCATTTTGTGGACCAAAAAATGTACTTCTGAGACTGAAAAACATTAAGTGTTTTTGAGAGAAATATCCCATTAACTTTAGAGTTCAGATTTCACCAAGAGTGAAAACCATGCATAATGCCTTGATTTCTCCCCCTCCCCCCGAATTTCTTTATTGAATATTTCAGTTTACAGACTTCAGCCAAGATTTTTCATAGATAGTCCGCCATATCATAAAAAAAACCAAAAGGACCATAAAGAGCTACGGTTCCTCAGCTAGGCTTGACCAAGCCATTGTTATCAAAGCTTAAACTTCTCAAAATTCTTTTGTTGGCTTTGTCCTTTTCTTTTTGACAATACCTTGGCTTGTGTGTTTTTTTTTACTTTATTACCAGTAATTAAACTCATCAAAGACCATTGGCACGGATCAAGACATATAAGTGTCATAATTAATGAAACATATAAATTTAATTTGCAATCATCAATCTTTAATAAAATTTATAATTTGAATAGATCAATACAAATATAATTAAACAAAAACAATATATATTGTTACTTTCATGACTTATGTGCAAAAAAAAAATGTTCGAAACAAAAACGATTCATGGGAAGACATTTATTAACATTTGAATCACAAAAGTTAAATTATTTGGGAAAAAAAGTGGGGCCGGCATTTTGACATTACAATGTAATTCGTATTTGAGCCATGTCCGGTCCTTTTTCAAGATTCCTAGTAATTTTCTATCCCTTATCTCCTCGTACCCCCTTTTAAAAATGTTTTTCAGCACACTTTCATTTCTGTGAACAACCGCGGTAGGGCTCCGTCAAAATATGTAAATAAATTAGCCATAGGTTTTTATTTTTTTATACCGGAAGTTAAACAATATGGACGGAGTTAAGCAAAAAGACAGTGCGCCCCAGAATGATTCGACCCTGGGTTTTAAATGGACAAAAAAAATCGCACAAAATATTGTGTAGTCATATATTCATAATATATAATGATCATACTTATATTACTGAAGATTACACTAAATTGTGTTTGAACATAATTTGTAATCAGTCATTTTTTATTTTGAAATGATGTCAGCTTTGTTCCGGTCCGAGTTTTACACAAGGATGAAAAGATATTGGGGCGAAAACATATCTATTTACCGCATGCGCAAACTGCTATTTACGATTCTAAGGTAAAGTTATTTTTAAAACAGGGAATATCCTAACCCGAATAATCCAGTCGTTATATTACTCTCCCGTTAGTCGCTGCATCCAGCGAAAGTGCCGATAGAAGGCGCAGTATTATTCAAGTTAGGAATATCCCATCAACTTGGTCGTGACGCAGTTGTTCGATTTGAATGCGAGAATTCACCAATTGATGTGATCATTAATTTTTTATGAAAAATATTCCACAAGCCTATCGTACTTGTGGTTTTGACCAGCGCTAATTTTGGGGGGTTCAGTAATTTCTGCCAGTACTATACACGATCTCAGACGGGTAAAAGTACCGGGTACCGGCCCACTTTGAAACCCCTGACTTTAGTGACTACCTCTATTAAGTTACAGTCAAACCTGCTTTAATGACTACCTCTATTAAGTTACAGTCAAACCTGCTTTAGTGACTACCTCTATTAAGTTACAGTCAAACCTACTTTCATGACTATCTCTATTAAGTTACAGTCAAACCTGCTTTAGTGACCACCTCTATTAAGTTACAGTCAAACCTGCTTTAGTGACTACCTCTATTAAGTTACAGTCAAACCTGCTTTAGTGACTATCTCTATTAAGTTACAGTCAAACCTACTTTAGTGACCACCTCTATTAAGTTACAGTCAAACCTACTTTCGTGACTATCTCTATTAAGTTACAGTCAAACCTACTTTCGTGACTATCTCTATTAAGTTACAGTCAAACCTACTTTCGTGACTATCTCTATTAAGTTACAGTCAAACCTACTTTCGTGACTATCTCTATTAAGTTACAGTCAAACCTACTTTCATGACTATCTCTATTAAGTTACAGTCAAACCTACTTTCGTGACTACCTCTATTAAGTTACTGTCAAACCTACTTTCGTGACTATCTCTATTAAGTTACAGTCAAACCTACTTTCGTGACTATCTCTATTAAGTTACAGTCAAACCTACTTTCATGACTATCTCTATTAAGTTACAGTCAAACCTACTTTCGTGACTATCTCTATTAAGTTACAGTCAAACCTACTTTCGTGACTATCTCTATTAAGTTACAGTCAAACCTACTTTCGTGACTATCTCTATTAAGTTACAGTCAAACCTACTTTCGTGACTATCTCCATTAAGTTACAGTCAAACCTACTTTCGTGACTATCTCTATTATTAAAGCAATAACTTGCATTATGTGACCTTAACTTTTATTTTCCATCACAGTGCATTTCATATTAATTAAACCTGTACGTAGCGACCACCTGTCTTATGTGACCATATTTCAACGATCCGTTGGAAGGTCACTTATGACAGGATTGACTACTGGCAGGATAACATACTGTAAATTCTACGGATTTCAACTTTATTTTTGGTCAATCTCATGGCTACCAGATTTAACAAAAAATCTTACGGATGAAGATTGCAGCCTCCAAGAATAAAATTTTGTAATAAAGCAAAACCCCGTTTTATTTTACAGGTACGTTTGCAATCAATCAAGGTAAATTGAAGTTCTTGTACAAACAATCTGATTAGTTAATTTGGTGTATAATTAAAAGTTAAAACCATAGTGTTAGTTTTATAGTTTGTGAACTGTTTTAATTGGGAATAAAATTTGTTTTGAAGTTTTTAGTGTTTTCAATTTCGTAGGGTAAAAATATCTACTCCAAAGTGGAAAAGAAATAAAAAAAGAGTCATGAAATCATAGACTATGCAATGAAACATCCTAGAAGGATTCACCAACAAAAAGCAGATTATTTTTCTATTTTTTTGGAATTACCTGTAAATCGTAGAACTGTCGGATGTATCCTATCAAATAAAGAAACTCTGTTTGATGTCGAAATGTACGTGTAACCAAGTTTGATGACTTACAAAAACTTTATTTAACAAACAATAATTTCTGTATGCCATGTTTGTATCATGAAATATTGTTTCTATAAGTTAAAATAAATGATTATTGTTTATTTATTGATTTCTTATCAGTTAACAATCACCATCCGTTAATTTGTCATTCTACTTCCGATGGTCATTATAAACATTACGCCTGTGTCCATACTTCCGGTTTAAGGCTTCCCTCAGTTTATCGCCAAACTCGTTATAACGCCAAAATATTGCTGAACAAACAGTGGCGGTTTAACAGGGTTTGACTGTATTTTCTTTGCGGAAGTAAACCGGAAGTTATACCATTTGTTGATTCTTAGATAACGCATGAACATACGAGACTTCATAAAGGTGATTAGTTCTCATTGATTACATTAGATACAGAAAAAATGGCACCTTATTATGAAACATCGGTGAAAACCTCCCTGATGGCACCCCCAATCTCAAAGAAGGAATAACAAAATCTCCCTGGAGGCAAATTCTCAAACTTAACATGTCTGGGTGCTGTGTTTTCTTGTTTTCAATTTATCAATGTGCATCCAAGTCCATCGAAAAATATGTCAGGTTGAAATTTTCTCAATAAATAATATATAGTCTTTACAACTTTCACAAAAATTTCTAACATGATGATATTTAAAATTGGTTTTATTGACTTTTATTTAGAATTTAAAAATAATGAGTCCCTCTTACTCATTTTAACAGTTAAGCTGCTCTGAAATATATCCAGATCCAGGAGGGAGCCCCCCTTTTTTTCTTCTTTTATTTTTAAGCTATAGACTGGTAAAAACGTGTTTTAATAGAATATTACCAATTTCGTCTTTGTCATTTTTCTTTTTACCATGTAATTTTACCTTTAAATAACGCCTTAGGTAGCTTTTGATTTTTCTTAAAATCAATTGTTTTGAAATCTGATTTTTTTCTAAAAAAAAAAGGCCCCCTTTATGGACATGTCTGGATCCACCTCTGACAACATATAACTTACTCTTTGTCTACTTTTCCAAGCGCATCCCATTTTTTGACTGCAAAAGCTAATTGATTGACAGAATGCTCCAAAAGAACTTTCCCATTGGTCCACTTATATTTGGCCACACCCACTCTTTGTTTCTTCTCCATGAGCATATCTAACTTGTTTTCCAATTCATTTTCTTTAGGACTGCCGTAATTTCCTTTAAATATGCTTGCTATAAAATAAAAAAAAATTATTTTTCATTATTAAGAGTTCCGTGTAGTGATGTCTGTTACGATTTCCACATAAAAATGATGTTTACATCCAGTTGTTTGTAGGAGGGCTCGTGTCTTATTTACGTTTTTTATGTTTGTTTGCACATAGTGGTGTTCAACACATATTGTGTTGTGTCTTTGCTTCGTTTTTCTACGTCTTGTGTACTTCTACGATGCTACGTCTTGTGTACTTTGTTGCCAGTTTCTCTAGATTGTCCTTTTTTGACTGCTCCTTTGGTATTCTCTAATGTTTAATTACTTACACAACAATTCCTCTTGTTCGGCCGTTAGTTTTTCTAATTTTTCCACTTCTGGTTTTTCTTTATTTATATCTAGCTGTATATCCTCCATCTGTTTACAGATACCATCAAGTTCCTTCTTTATCAGTTCTTCCTTGTTTAATGCTTCTAAATATTCTGCCTGTTAATAGAAATAGTGTGAGTAAGTAAGTGATTGCTGTTTAACGCCAATGAATTTGAATTTGAATTTTGGCGTTTAATGCCACTTTCAGCTATATCATGGCGACCAGTTTTAGTGGTGGAGGAAGCCGGAGTACCCAGAGAGAACCACTGACCCTGGGCAAGCAACTGGTAAACTTTATCACTTGCAGATGCGAGTCGCGTGCACCCTTTTTGTAATTTACAAAGCTGGGCGCGAACCCACGTCGTATTGGTGATAAGCTTGTACGAGTCGTTAGATCCAACGACCTAACTCATTGAGTCACCCTTTAACGCCAATGAGCAATTGTTTCAGCTATATCATGCTGAGAACAAACTACATTTGATGAGCTGATAATGATGTTCGCTGTGTACTAGTCAATGATATGAAGAGTAAAATAATACGATCTAAATACAAAAGTCCAGGTCAAATGTGTTATTATGATAAGGCCAGATTTTCGAGAATGTTATATTTTAACTTGATTCAAGATAATTTATACTGAATAACGACTGCAGTGTTTTTTATCCTGGCGATATCTGCAAATTTCACTTAGAGTGAGTGAGTGATTGTAGTTTAATGCCAACTCAGCAATTTTTCAGCTATATCATGGCAAGAACAAGTTAATTTTCAATGAGATGATGATCACTTTGTACTAACATGCTTAGTTGGATTTTTATAGTGCTAGCTCACTGAAACACCGGTCTGCGAGTCGACATGTCGCCCCACTCAGAAACATTATCCTGATTCCCAGTCAACCTCTCTTTGCTCTTTCTCCTGAATGCTGTGAGCTTAACGGAGAAGCAACAAATACAAATTTTAGTCTTTGGTCTGACCCGCTATCCAATTAGCTTAAAAATAAATTATTTACATTTTTGTATCATTAGTAAGAAAAGTTATGAATGTAAATGAACAGACAGTGCCTTTGTTGCTGTTCTACATTCCAGGTACAGTATAGTCTTCAATAAAGAGCATAACTCATACCCTGAAATGAGTGTGAAACTGCCCATAGCCTGCAGATGAGCGTACACAACCCACAGGTATTCGTTTGTAAACAACCAAAATGGTGGGCGGCTTATAATCTGGTGCAGACTATATGTGGACAAAATCATATTTCTCGCCCAAAAAGGGCCATGCGGCCTAAACTTCAGTGTGGCTTTATGTCCAGCAAATACGGTACTCTTTTCTACTGTTGATAAACCCTACATCTGAGCATATTTTTTGTTTTTATGTTATTTGGTGTATCAGGAATTTAAGTTCTCAGATGGTGGGTTATGAACAAGGAAACAAACTGCAGGTGATGTAATATCAAGAAAAACTGAAAAACCGTGCCAGATCCTAACTACTAATATTAATGATAGAAGTGAATTGTCCTAAAAATAAAATCATGTGACGTCGCTGGTAAAAACTGTAAAAAATTCATAGAAATGTCACAACTTGAAACAACATACAAATATATTGCAAATGAATATGGCAAGTAAAAACCACGCATAATTAAGATGTTGCTTTTACTGACGTCTGCCTGTATTTTGTAATTTACAATTGAATTGAAAACAAAGATTAAAACATTTGTACATCAGACTTGCTTTCACAATTCTTTTTTAATAGGAGGGCCGTTGTGGTCATGATCGTATGGTAGTTGGATTTATAACTACCTATGCAATTAGTGCCTATCAGCACTAACGTTGTGAGTTCAAATACCGCTCAGACAAGATGTACTCGATACAACATTATGTGATAAAGTCAGTGACTTGCGGAAGGTCAATGGTTCTCTCCGGGTACTTCGGTTTATCCTGCAATCAGTACATTTGCTGTGCAAATATGCTATACGAATGAATTTTTGCTTTATTCGTACTAGACGAATAAACTTTCCTGGTACCCTGTAGCTATGTACAGCGGAGGGCGCAGACAAGTATGAAACTGGTATTAATGTAACGCGGACCACGAAGAAAACACCCTTGACAACAGTTATGAAAGGCGAGGAATGACGCTTGTTTCTGTCCTTTTTGTCTAAATCTGACAAGTTTTCCGACTTTTTTGACATTGCAGGATAAACACAATATACGTACATTGTCGTTAAATATAAAATATATTTGTACTCGCTGCGAAACAGGCCTGAAAAGCTCGCCAAAGGCTCGCTATTCTGCTTGTTTCTAAAGCTCGTACAAATAAATTTTATATTTACCGACAATGTACGTATATTGTATATTTCTTCCACCAATACAATAAAACTGACCGCCACTATATAACTGAAATATGGTTGAAAATGGCGTTTAACATGATAGTACTAACTTCTTTATTAGTATTTTGTACTTAACCTGTTCTTTTGACATTTGTTCATCAAACTTAGCTTTACTGATCTCAGCCTGTAGGATATTGTCAACGTCTGCTTTCTCTTTTTTTCTGGAAAAAACGAAAAATAAAATGTCAGATAAGTTCTACATGATTTCAGTACACATATTACACAGTAATTAAAGAGTATAATGAGGGTATTGGTGTTTAGTGCCACTTTAAGTCAATTCTTTAGCTACATTATAATTTCTAGTCCTATGAGGAGGGTTAGAATGCCCTTTTAAGTTTTACGTCAAGCAACAAATGTATTTTATAAGAGAGGTGATCTCTCTTGAAGGGAAACCTTAGTAGTATTTTACTATCTCAGTATATTTGGAATCTGGCCTAATAAAAGGTGTGGCCTTAAGAGGGTGATCATTGGTGGGAGTGACCTTGTAAGAGGGGTGGCCTTTGGTAGGAGTGACCTTGTAAGAGGGGTGGCCTTTGGTAGGAATGACCTTGTAAGAGGGGTAGCCTTTGGTAGGAGTGACCTTGTAAGAGGGTGGCCTTTAGTAGGAGTGACCTTGTAAGAGGGTGGCCTTTGGTAGGAGTGACCTTGTAAGAGGGTGGCCTTTGGTAGGAGTGACCTTGTAAGAGGGTGGCCTTTGGTAGGAGTGACCATGTAAGAGGGTGGCCTTTGGTAGGAGTGACCTTGTAAGAGGGTGGCCTTTGGTAGGAGTGACCTTGTAAGAGGGGTAGCCTTTGGTAGGAGTGACCTTGTAAGAGGGTGGCCTTTGGTAGGAGTGACCTTGTAAGAGGGTGGCCTTTGGTAGGAGTGACCTTGTAAGAAGGTGGCCTTTGGTAGGAGTGACCTTGTAAGAGGGTGGCCTTTGGTAGGAGTGACCTTGTAAGAGGGTGGCCTTTGGTAGGAGTGACCTTGTAAGAGGGGTAGCCTTTAGTGGGAGTGGCCTTGTAAGAGGGTGGCCTTTGGTAGGAGTGACCTTGTAAGAGGGGTAGCCTTTAGTGGGAGTGGCCTTGTAAGAGGGTGGCCTTTGGTAGGAGTGACCTTGTAAGAGGGTGGCCTTTGGTAGGAGTGACCTTGTAAGAGAGTGGCCTTTGGTAGGAGTGACCTTGTAAGAGGGGTAGCCTTTAGTGGGAGTGGCCTTTGGTAGGAGTGACCTTGTAAGAGGGGTAGCCTTTAGTGGGAGTGGCCTTGTAAGAGGGTGGCCTCTGGTAGGAGTGACCTTGTAAGAGGGTGGCCTTTGGTAGGAGTGACCTTGTAAGAGGGTGGCCTTTGGTAGGAGTGACCTTGTAAGAGGGGTAGCCTTTAGTGGGAGTGGCCTTGTAAGAGGGTGGCCTTTGGTAGGAGTGACCTTGTAAGAGGGGTGGCCTTTGGTGGGAGTGACCTTGTAAGAGGGATGGCCTTTGGTAAGAGTGACCTTGTAAGAGGGGTGGCCTTTAGTGGGAATGACCTTGTAACAGGGGTGGCCTTTAGTGGGAGTGGCCTTTGGTAGGAGTGACCTTGTAAGAGGGGTGGCCTTTAGTTGGAGTGACCTTGTAAGAGGGGTGGCCTTTAGTTGGAGTGACCTTGTAAGAGGGTGATCATTGGTGGGAGTGGCCTGATAAGTGGGTGGCCATTGGTAGGAGGAGCCCTTTAAGAAGGGGACTACTGGATTACATTTGTAAATGATACCCATCCTCTACAAGAGGCCCCTGATGGTCAAAATCCACAATTATAATTCCAAGTGTAATGACTAAACACAGTAATTTAAACGACAAATAGCAACTTATATTAATTATACAGTACCCTCGATACAACACTATGTGATAAAGTTTGTCAGTGACTTGTGGCAGGTCAGTGGTTTTTTCCGGGTACTCTGGTTTCCTCCACTAATAAAACTGACCGCCAAAATATAACTGAAATATTGTTGATTGTGGCGTTAAACACCATAACCTTACAGTACTCTCTGTTTCACCATGGATAAACAATTTCATTATTTAAATAATTAATTCTTAAATATGCAATAATTTTATTGCACAAATGTGTTACATAATCATGTAATAATTTGCTTTAAACTTATTGCAGAATATAAGTTTATGTTCTTACCCTGACTGCTATTTGTATTTTATTTATAAATAATAAATAAATAAATTCTTTATTAAAGAAAGTTCATTATATGAACATTTTACAGAGAAAGTAGACAAATAGCATTTAAAAGATAAAATTAATATACAAAAAAATAACATAAAATAATATTGAATTTTAGAGATTATGTGTTTATTTGACATCTGTTGTCATTAATTCATTAACAAATTAAAATTATTGTTCATTTATTTAAATTTAAAAGTTTTCCTCTTATTTCACTTGTCAATAATATTAGCTTTTTACCAGTCTTTTCAATTTTTAAGTTCTAACCATTAAAATTAATATTGCATTATGACAAAAAATTATTTCAATAATCCAAACATCGTAATCAATACAGATCTATATTTACTATAATTCACATTATCGCGCTAATCGCTATACAAATAAATATTTAATATTGGATTACAGTATCTCTGCAATAGCATATACCATTAGCAAAGATTTATCTTTAGGAAAACTGCTCGTAGCCATTGGCTGTCAGCAATCCTCGTTAAATAAATAAATAATTAAATTACTAGCAAACATTTTTTTTGTAATTAAATACCATGTACCAATAGAGCCGATGCCACTAACAACGTTTACAAATTTTAATAAAATACAATATTTTTTCTATAAAACGATTGGTAATTTGGTACAGTATTTCACACATTTGGAAATTACTGGTGTTGCTCTATATGGGCATGCTCGCTGTAAATGGTTCACTGGTTGCTATGACGCTGCTGTTTACCTTTCAGTTGGGGATGAATTATTGATTAAACAACTAAATATTCATTTTATTAATTATTTCCACAATATTGATGTTTCGTTAAATAAATAGAAATAAAATTTCAGCAGCCTATGGCTAGCTATCAGTTTTTGAAATATTTTAATAACAGTCTGATGGTGTTTTGAAAAACAGGCAATATATATCACTCAATCAAACGCTTTAAATACTATAGTGACAAAACTTTAATAACAAAAATTTCAAAAAAGACATATTCCTATGCGGGCGACCAGGCTAATGAATTTATTAGGGGGTCCAGACTAGGATTGGCGAGTGGGTATCTATATTATCCCTTGTAGCATACCAATAACAGACAAATACCTCTATGACAACTGACTTCTTTATTCATTAAAATCTTTACTGTTACAGGATTAGGGTCATGGTGTTTTACACCACTTTCAACGATATTTCAGTTATATCGTAGCGGTCAGTTTTATTGGTGGAGGAAACCGGAGTACCCGGAGAAAACCACAGACCTGTCACAAGTCACTGACAAACTTTATGCTATACACCTCGCCCTGATCGAGATTTGAACTCACAACATCAGTGGTGATAGGCACTGATTGCATAGGTAGTTGTAAATCCAACTACCATCTGATCATGACCACGACAGTCCCTCTTTACTGTTAACAAGATTTAAAGTTTTTTTAAAGGATTAAACTACATGTCCTATGACCTACGTTTGAGCTTGGCATTTTTTATAATGATCCTCAAGTTGAGCCTTGGTCTGCTTTACATCTTCTAGCTGGTCCACTTTCAACTTCAGGTTCTTTCGAATGTTTTTCATTTCCATCATATATATTTCATTGTCAAGCTTTACATAGGTCTGGATTGTCTCCATGGTAATCTTCTTCTACAAAAAGTTTAAAATCAAGCTTTTAAAAATTATCAAATAAAAATTAAATCAATTTTTTTTATGAAGCTTTTAGATGTAATTTCTGCTTAATAAGTAAGTTTTTAGTTGATTAAAAAAAATATATATTCTAATAAGACGTCCTTCAAACGCTTTGAGTCCAAACCCGTGGTAAAAAAAAAATATATCTACACCCATTGTAATTTATGACGTCCGCGACAATTTATAACGATATTTTACCAATTTTTACATATTAGAATCGAAATAATTCATGGAAGTCATATGTATATATTGTTTTTACCACGGGTAGGCCTTTATGTCAGCTTTTTACCCCTCGCTTATGCTTGGGGTAAAACTTCATGACATAAAGGCCTACCCGTGGTAAAAACAATATATACATATGGCTTCCATGAATTATTTCTTAAGTCACACACCTGATTCCTCCTTGCCAAATAATAAAAATTGTTTTAGTGAAAAAGATAAAATACATCTTATTTTCATATATCTAAATTTCAAATTAAGGTACTGGTATATCAATATCACATTCACAATTTTTAGCAATAGATCATGCATTTGCACATCCATATTAGAGGAGTTATTTTCTTTACAGCAGGTAGAATTTCTTATATTAGAGCAAAAGAAAGGAAAATAATTTGAGGAAAACTTTCTTATAATTAGCAGATATTTGAACAGGACATTCCACTGCAGCTGGGAACAGAGCAAATTGTCCATTAAGTTGCATTTTTTCCCGGCCTGGTTACTTTGTTTTCAAAAATGAAAATGTCATTTAGTGAAAGTAAAATATAGGGCTTTGTTTTGTGTACTGGTTTATCTTTTGCACTCTAAATTCCTCAAATTGAGAATCAAAATAAGGGGATAAGAATGAACATTTTGTGACTTTTGCATGATTTTAGAATATATTTCATTGGGAAGGGGTCCTTTTACCAGACCTTGGGGAAGGCTAGAACAATTCCTGCGATTTTACCTTAAGATTATCACCTCCTACTTGAAAATGAGTGGAATGTCCTGCTTGAATCTGGGTAAACTCTTTTGAGTTTTATAGCAAAACGAAATTTCACAAGTTGTTACAACATTAGTTAATATGTGCAGATTATGAAAAAAATATACAGTCAAATCTGCCTTAAAGAGCACCTCTATATACAAATCACTGTCTATAAAGGGAAGTCTCATTTTTCCCATTAATGAATAGTGTATATTATATTTGAACCTGCATAAAAAGGGCAACAGCTCATAAAGGCCACA
Organism: Bathymodiolus brooksi; assembly: GCA_963680875.1. Lineage (NCBI taxonomy): Eukaryota > Metazoa > Mollusca > Bivalvia > Mytilida > Modiolidae > Bathymodiolus > Bathymodiolus brooksi. The sequence continues at coordinate 23,752,744 of OY804586.1, forward strand.
TTTTCATGTTCACTTGAGTGACCTTTATATACAGGTTTGACTCTATATGCTTTATTCATTGAACTTTGTATGAAAAGGGATATATTCCCCATATTAAAGGGAAATAACTCCCCATATTAAAGGGAAATAACTCCTATAAAAAATGTATTAAAAAAACACACAAATTTAGAATCAAGTCTGAAATGTGAAATTGGTCTACCTGAAAAATATAAAGGAGCAGTAAAAATATCTGTGTTAGTTGCCACAGCTGCTTCAGTGGAGAAGATATGAAAGTTTTGGAATTTTGTGCAGGGATTCAGTTTGGAAGTTAAAAACCTTATCCATGTTCCCACTGTACTTTTGAGAGATTGTTAATACAGAGAAAAGAATCAAAACAAAACATAGAAAAATTGCAATAGTTAAAAAGAACCAACAACATGTAAAATTTAGTAGAAAATATACAATGGAAAGTTGATTTTCTATAATTATATACTTTACATTATGGTAAGGTGACCTTAGCCAATTTTGGCTATCTATCCTGTTTAGGCTCCAAAAGACTTTTGAATGAATTGGCTTTCCAATCTTTCGCTTTTGAGCGTATCTGATGAAGATTATTACGTATCTGATGAAGATTATTACGTATCTGATGAAGGTTATTACGTATCTGATGAAGATTATTACGTATCTGATGAAGATTATTCCATAAAGGTGTCGTGTGCACTAAATTTGATATCTACGTCTAATTAAACTTACATCAGACATCTTGATGATCTGTTTCAGCTATTAGTAATAAATATACACACAGTTTAAATTCCTCTTCAGAAATCAAGATATTTGACCTAAAATGACAAAATAAAATAAATCATACATAAATTAAATACATGTATTATCAAAGAATTAGAAATATCAATGAAATTCAACACGATCTTCAGATCATTATAAAATTATCTGTAACGATAGAAATGACAGGAATGAAAACCCTGTTTCCATGGTTACCTTTTTATCAGGACTTCAAGTGTGGAATACAGCTCTAATTGACATACGGTAATCAACAAAGATGTAACATTATATTGGTTAAAAAATCTCTTTTAAGAAAAAAAATCTCAACCTATGATCCCTAAAATATTGTATACATAGCACATGCTAGTGGATAATTCTGATGAAGAAATAGTCTTCTGAACGTAGACCTCATTTTCCTGCTGGGTCAAAATCAATGTGCAATGTCTCGTTGTATTTTGGACAAGTCAACATGTATGTTTTTTATCCATATCAAACATGAAAATGGTGACATTGTTATTACATCCCACCTTCCTCATGTTTTGGTGTTTAATGCCACTTTCAACAATATTTCAGTCATATCGTGGCGTTCAGTTTTATTGGAAGAGGAAACCTGAGTACCAGGAGAAAACCACCGACCTGCCGTGAGTCACTGACAAACTTTAACACATAATGTTGTATTGAGTACACCTCGCCGGAGTAGGATTCAAACTCACAACTATAGTAGTGATAGGTACTGATTTTATAGATAGTTGTAAATCTAATTACCATGAAATCATGACAGTGACGGCCCCCACTTTTCCATGTTATACTTTTGTAAAAAGAAGTGATGTTCTCCCTAGATATCATTTGAAAGTAATGCCAATGGAAAAACTATATGCTTGTTGAGGTCAGGTGAACATGCCTGGCTTAAATTATGAAATGAATATTTCAACAGTGATGTTGAACAATTCCACCAATATCAACACAACGAATCATGTTTGTCCAAAGAGTAATGGTCTTGAACCAACAAATTCTACCTTCCTAGCTAGTAGTCAGTTAACTACCAGCATTCATTGATCCTAGTATGGTATTGCCATGTCTATATTGTCATTCATTTTTATGATAGAATGCGGTCTTTTTGAGTGGAAGCAAATCTGTGCATGTTTTTCATGAATTGTTTAGTTATGTATTGTTGTTGGAGATCAAGTTATCAAGTGGGGAGTGTTGGGATTCCATTAACTGGTTTAACCCAATACCATTTTTGTGCCTGTCCCAAGTCAGGATGTAGATTTCCAACATCATGTGTCATGGTTTTATTTTGTGTTCAGTGAGTGAGTTAAGGTGAAAAGTGATTGTTAGTTTTGCTGATATTGGTGGAATTGTTGACCATCACAGTTTAAACTTTCAGAATTCTTCATAATCAAGTGATGAAATGGTGAACTTATGTTGAATTGCAATGGAGAAACTAACCTAATCATGAAATTTAACAAAGCCATTTGACCATGAAAATTAGGTAAAGGTAAGGTGACAAATGCACTCATCACATTTTAAACCTCATCGGTGGTGTAATGGTTAGCATGCTCCCCTCGAGTGTATTAGACAGTGGGTTTGAGTCCTGATTGGGTCAAACCAAAGAATATAAACATGGTATTTGTTGCTTCTCCCCAAAACATGCAGCATTAAGGAGAAAGAGCAAAGACCGCAATGGTTGGTTTGGAATCAGGATAATGTGTTTCGAGTGGGGCAACATGTCTATCCGCGGATTGTTGTGTCAGTAAATTAGCACTATAATAATCCAGCTAAGGGTGTTAATCTAGTACAAAGTGGACCTCATCATCATCTCATTGACAATTAACTTGTTCTCGCTACATGATTTAGCTGAAAAATTGCTGAGTTGGTGTTAAACAACAATCACTCACTCATCACATTTGACAAAGAATGGCAAGCCTAGGTTGTATGGCAACTGAGAAACTGAACTACATCACAAAAAATTGACACAGTTAAAACAATTGCTGGAAAATCAATGCCTCCAGTTTAAGTGGACATACTTGTTCATCACCTCTGATTTTTCCCCATACATTTGTATTTCGTGAAAACACATTTTTTATAAACAGTTCAAATGAGGTCACTTCTTTACCATGGAAAGTGGGCGATGTACGATATAATAAAAACATTTCAGTACTAGTGACAAAGACTCTGTTTCATGTCTGTGTAGTTCTACTTTCACTTTGTAAGTTTGACACAATTATTATTCCAATAAATAAGAAAACAATTAATAATTTCCATGAATTATTTATTTTCCTGCTATCAACAAGATGTGTTTATGAGGAATTGACAGTAATATATGTTTTATTGAAAGGTCAAATACTAGGCACAACAGAAAATTCTTATTATTTTACGGTGACCATAGTATTTTACTAGATTGACTAAAAAGTTGGTCGACTGTTTGATACTTTGGGTGGAGGTATAACAGTATGTCAGAGACATTGTCACTAAATGCGAGATTCGGATAAACTGCATTGTATTAAAACGTTATATAATTACCATCTAGAACTATTATTGATTGGGTAGAGCCGCCTGGCATGCTTGACCAGTTGACGTTCGAAATATTGCAAAGTTGCATCTAAATTATCTAAAACGAAGACTGATTGCGTACACATTAACCTTTCCCTTTGACAACAAATGTGATTTTAATGTCCTGATACTACAGACTTACCATATACTTTCAAAGTCCAAAAGTTTAGATAGATTTCACAATACAAATATTACAAAAACATGAAAATACTGCTCTAGGTTGTACAGGAAGTGACATAGTACCATAGCAATATGTGTAAACACGGATCAGACTGACAGGTTCCCTGTTGTGTCGTGTTATTTATCATTATTTAAAACTATACATCAGGTACCAATACAATACAATATACAATACAATATTTTTATTCCAATTAGGGTCCCTCAAGGGGCAATAACAAATATACATTCATAATTATATCAACAGTTACAACAATACAGAATGGAGATATATGTTTTTAAACAAGACAATTCTTAACTATTTAAATGATATGTTACAAAAAATATATAAATAAATAAATAAATAGGCCGTGTTCGGCAGCACGACCCGAGGAGAGGCAATGAGTAATGTATAGTTGCAGTGTATCATATGGTTGAAGAATGGACTACATGTATGCGATTACTTAGCTGGAGGAGACACCAGGGGACGATGCTTAAGAATTGTGTTTTGATTCTCCCCGTGTCTGATCCAGCAAAGCAAGCGGTTCAAGTAGTAAAACATCATGTGTTTGATGAAAGGACTGTGATTACTTAGCTGGAGGAGACACCAGGGGACGGTGCTTAAGAATCGCATTTCGATTCTCCCCGTGTCTGATCCAGGAAAGCAAGCAGTTCAAGTAATAAACTAAAATGGGAATAAATAGATGTATCGTTTCGACATGTGCTTCCCCAGAGAACAGAATAAAATATTAATGCCATGCATGACAATCCAAATGATTACCGGTATTTAATATTCATCCTTTAATTGTCATATTGAAAATTGATATGATTATATTTTACAATGGAAGGCTAATGGTTATGCATGCGCTTTTCAAATCCATGAAGTTTAAAAAATGACTTTAGAGTTTTGAACTTTCAACTTTGTAATTGGAGGCAGGGGTCACATATTGGGTATAATTTATAATAATTGTGTTCAAACATTCCAATATTATGTTGATTTTATTTCATTTAACTATTTGCATAATTTAATATTTTGAGACATACAAATACAAATACAAATATTTTATTGGCACAAACACAATTGGCAAAGGCCCAAACGTGAAGTTTACAGTTCATGTCTATGAATAGAAAATACAATACATTTTTTTTTAATATGACACTATTATGAATACTGAATAATCTCATTTCAAAGAGTTAGACAATTATTAATGTAAGAGCAAGTTACTCTTAATACTTTTAATGAATTACTATTCATACAAAATTTGAGCATTTGATTCTCAGATAAATGATTTTTTTGTAGTATACTCAAAATATTACATTAAAAACTTCTCCTGCTCGGCATGCAACATTTGATGCTTTGCAGTGATCCCCTAAAATTTCTTTAATGAATTTCATGTGGAATTTTTCCACAATAGAACTATCTCCGGGATCAAGGTAAACTCCCCAAACATCACTACAATATAATAGGATTGAGGTAACTAGGGAATCAAAAAGTTTTATTCAATCCAATTGTTTTCTTTATTTTAAAGTATGCTTTTCTGGCTTTTTCCATAAGTAAAGATACAGCTACATTAAAGTTGCCATTACACTTTAACATTACCCCCAAGTAACAATATTTTGTCACTTTGTATGATATTATTGTTATAACTAAACTCATTCACATATAAATTGAGTTATCTCCCTTAGACCAACAATAGATTGGTCAGATTGCCATTTGAAAAGATTCATAATAAATTTTGTAAAAACATTCTGGGAGTCCACAAGAAAAGCTCAAATTTTGCAGCTAAATGTGAATTAGGGAGACAACCAGTTTTAAATTTTATAACTATTCTTGCACTTAAAATATTTCAATAGACTAAAATAACTTCCCTCTGATAGATTGCTTGGAGAGGTCTATGAGGTACATGTAGATACATCTCTATTTATTAATGGACACAGATCTTGGCAAAATTTATTCACAACTCTCTCCAAAATTTGAATTTAACTAATTTAGATTTTGACATTAATAAAATAAATCAGATGTTAACTGACCAACATTCTAAGGTCATTTTGAATAAACTACAACATTTATCTACTCACTCTCTACTCAAAAACATGATAATAAACTATTTTTCTTTGCAAATATCTATCCAAAAGATTTTATTTTACAAGATTATCTTTGATTAAAACTTCCAGTAAATATTACTAGAGAACTAACCAAATTAGGATTAAGTTCCCATCCTCTTTTAATTGAAAAATGTAGATATTTTAGACCAAAAATGAAGAGAGAAAATAGATTATGCTCTAAATGCAATCAAATAGAAGATGAACAACACTTTCTTATTCATTGCACTAAATTTGCTGTCAGCTACATGGCTAGGCCTCCCTGTATGCAGTCAGCTACACGGCTAGGTCGCCCTGTGTGCAGTCAGCTACACGGCTAGGCCACCCTGTATGCAGTCAGCTACACGACTAGGCCACCCTGTATGCAGTCAGCTACACCGCTAAGCCGCCCTGTGTGCAGTCAGCTACATGGATAGGCCGCCTTGTATGCAGTCAGCTTCACGGCTAGGCCGCCCTGTGTGCAGTCAGCTACATGGCTAGGCCGCCCTGTGTGCAGTCAGCTACACGGCTAGACCGCCCTGTGTGCAGTCAGCTACATGGCTAGGCCACCCTGTATGCAGTCAGCTACATGGGTAGGCCGCCCTGTGTGCAGTCAGCTACAGGACTAGGCGGCCCTGTGTGCAGTCAGCTACACGGCTAGGCAGTCCTGTGTGCAGTCAGCTACACGGCTAGGCCGCCCTGTGTGCAGTCACCTACACGGCTAGGCCGCCCTGTGTGCAGTCAGCTACATGGCTAGGCTGCCATGTATGCAGTCAGCTACACGGCTAGGCGCCCTGTATGCAGTCAGCTATACGGCTAGGCCGCCATGTATGCAGTCAGCTACATGGCTAGGCCACCCTGTGTGCAGTCAGCTACATGGCTAGGCCGCCCTGTGTGCAATCAGCTACACGGCTTGGCCGCCCTATGTGCAGTCAGCTACATGACTAGGCCACCCTGTGTGCAGTCAGCTACACAGCTAGGCAGTCCTGTGTGCAGTCAGCTACACGGCTAGGCCGCCCTGTATGCAGTCACCTACACGGCTAGGCCGCCATGTGTGCAGTCAGCTACATGGCTAAGCCACCCTGTGTGCAGTCAGCTACACGGCTAGGTCGCCTTGTGTGCAGTCAGCTACATGGCTAGGCCGCCCTGTATGCAGTCAGCTACATGACTAGGCCACCCTGTGTGCAGTCAGCTACACGGCTAGGCAGTCCTGTGTTCAGTCAGCTACACGGCTAGGCCGCCCTGTGTGCAGTCAGCTACAGGACTAGGCCGCCCTGTGTGCAGTCAGCTACACGGCTAGGCAGTCCTGTGTGCAGTCAGCTACACGGCTAGGCCGCCCTGTGTGCAATCAGCTACACGGCTAGGCCGCCCTGTGTGCAGTCAGCTACATGGCTAGGCTGCCATGTATGCAGTCAGCTACACGGCTAGGCGCCCTGTATGCAGTCAGCTATACGGCTAGGCCGCCCTGTATGCAGTCAGCTACATGGCTAGGCCACCCTGTGTGCAGTCAGCTACATGGCTAGGCCGCCCTGTGTGCAATCAGCTACACGGCTTGGCCGCCCTATGTGCAGTCAGCTACATGACTAGGCCACCCTGTATGCAGTCAGCTACACAGCTAGGCAGTCCTGTGTGCAGTCAGCTACACGGCTAGGCCGCCCTGTATGCAGTCACCTACACGGCTAGGCCGCCCTGTGTGCAGTCAGCTACATGGCTAAGCCACCCTGTGTGCAGTCAGCTACACGGCTAGGTCGCCTTGTGTGCAGTCAGCTACATGGCTAGGCCGCCCTGTATGCAGTCAGATACATGACTAGGCCACCCTGTGTGCAGTCAGCTACACAGCTAGGCAGTCCTGTGTGCAGTCAGCTACACGGCTAGGCCGCCCTGTATGCAGTCAGCTACACAGCTAGGCCGCCCTGTATGCAGTCAGCTACACGTCTAGGCCATCCTGGGTGCAGTCAGCTACACGACTAGGCTGCCCTTTGTGCTGTCAGCTAAACGGCTAGGCCGCCCTGTATGCAGTCAGCAACACGACTAGGCCGTCCTGTATGCAGTCAGCTACACGGCTAGGCCGCCCTTATGCAGTCAGCTTTACGGCTAGGCTGCCCTGTGTGCAGTCAGCTACACAGCTAGGCCGCCCTGTGTGTAGTCAGCTCCACGGCTAGGCCGCCCTGTGTGCAGTCAGCTACACGGCTAGGCCACCCTGTATGCAGGCAGCTACACGACTAGGCCGCCCTGTATGCAGTCAGCTACACGGCTAGGCCACCCTGTGTGCAGTCAGCTACACGGCTAGGCCGCCCTGTATGCAGTCAGCTCCACGGCTAGGCCGCCCTGTGTGCAGTCAGCTACACGGCTAGGCCGCCCTGTATGCAGTCAGCTACACGGCTAGGCCGCCCTGTATGCAGTCAGCTACATGGCTAGGCCACCCTGCGTGCAGTCAGCTACATGGCTAGACCGCCCTGTGTGCAATCAGCTACACGGCTTGGCCGCCCTATGTGCAGTCAGCTACATGACTAGGCCACCCTGTGTGCAGTCAGCTACAGGACTAGGCCGCCCTGTGTGCAGTCAGCTACACGGCTAGGCAGTCCTGTGTGCAGTCAGCTACACGGCTAGACCGCCCTGTGTGCAGTCAGCTACACGGCTAGGCCGCCCTGTGTGCAGTCAGCTACATGGCTAGGCTGCCATGTATGCAGTCAGCTACACGGCTAGGCCGCCCTGTATGCAGTCAGCTATACGGCTAGGCCGCCCTGTATGCAGTCAGCTACACAGCTAGGCCACCCTGTGTGCAGACAGCTATATGGCTAGGCCGCCCTGTGTGCAATCAGCTACACGGCTTGGCCGCCCTATGTGCAGTCAGCTACATGACTAGGCCACCCTGTGTGCAGTCAGCTACACAGCTAGGCAGTCCTGTGTGCAGTCAGCTACACGGCTAGGCCGCCCTGTATTCAGTCACCTACACGGCTAGGCCACACTGTGTGCAGTCAGCTACATGGCTAAGCCACCCTGTGTGCAGTCAGCTACACGGCTAGGTCGCCTTGTGTTCAGTCAGCTACACGGCTAGGCCGCCCTGTATGCAGTCAGCTACACGGCTAGGCCACCCTGTGGGTAGTCAGCTACACGGCTAGGCCACCCTTATTCAGTCAGCTACACAGCTAGGCCACCCTGTGTGCAGTCAGCTACACAGGTAGGCCGCCCTGTGTGTAGTCAGCTCCACGGCTAGGGCGCCCTGTGTGCAGTCAGCTACACGGCTAGGCCACCCTGTATGCAGTCAGCTACACGACTAGGCCGCCCTATATGCAGTCAGCTACATGACTAGGCCACCCTGTGTGCAGTCAGTTACACAGCTAGGCAGTCCTGTGTGCAGTCAGCTACACGGCTAGGCCGCCCTATATGCAGTCAGCTACACGGCTAGACCACCCTGTGTGCAGTCAGCTACACGGCTAGGCCGTCCTGTGTGCAGTCAGCTACACGGCTAGGCCGCCCTGTATGCGGTCACCTACACGGCTAGGCCGCGCTGTGTGCAGTCAGCTACACGGCTAAGCCACCCTGTGTGCAGTCAGCTACACGGCTAGGTCGCCTTGTGTGCAGTCAGCTACACAGCTCGGCCGCCCTGTGTGTAGTCAGCTCCACGGCTAGGCCGCCCTGTGTGCAGTCAGCTACACGGCTGGGCCACCCTGTATGCAGTCAGCTACACGACTAGGCCGCCCTGTATGCAGTCAGCTACACGATTAGGCCGCCCTGTGTGCAGTCAGCTACACGGCTAGGCCATCCTGTGTGCAGTCAGCTACACGGCTAGGCCGCCCTGTGTGCAGTCAACTACACGGCTAGGCCGCCCTGTATACAGTCAGCTGCACAGCTAGGCCGCCCTGTATGCAGTCAGCTACACGTCTAGGCCATCCTTTGTGCAGTCAGCTACACGGCTAGGCCGCCCTGAATGCAGTCAGCTACACGGCTAGTCCGCCCTGTATGCAGTCTGCTACACGGCTAGGCCGCCCTGTGCAGTCATCTAAACGGCTAGGCCGCCCTGTATGCAATCAGATACACGGCTAGGCGCCCTGTATGCAGTCAGCTACATGGCTAGGTCCCCCTGTATGCAGTCAGCTACACGGCTAGCCGCCCTGTATGTAGTTAGCTACATGGCTAGGCCGCCCTGTATGCAGTCAGCTACACGGCTAGACCGCCCTGTATGCAGTCAGCTACACGGCTAGGCCACCCTGTGTGCAGTCAGCTACATGTATAGGCCATCCTGGGTGCAGTCAGCTACACGACTAGGCTGCCCTGTGTGCTGTCAGCTAAACGGCTAGACCGCCCTGTATGCAGTCAGCAACACGACTAGGCCGTCCTGTATGCAGTCAGCTACACGACAAGGCCACCCTGTGTGTAGTCAGCTACACGGCTAGGCCGCCCTTATGCAGTCAGCTACACGGCTAGGCCACCCTGTGTGCAGTCAGCTACACAGCTAGGCCGCCCTGTGTGTAGTCAGCTCCATGGCTAGGCCGCCCTGTGTGCAGTTAGCTACACGGCTAGGCCACCCCGTATGCAGTCAGCTACACGACTAGGCCGCCCTGTATGCAGTCAGCTACACGGCTAGGCCACCCTGTGTGCAGTCAGCTACACAGCTAGGCCGCCCTGTGTGCAGTCAGCTCCACGGCTAGGCCATCCTTTGTGCAGTCAGCTACACGGCTAGGCCGCCCTGTATGCAGTCAGCTACACGGCTAGGCCGCCCTGTATGCAGTCAGCTACACAGCTAGGCCGCCCTGTGCAGTCAGCTAAACGGCTAAGCCGACCTGTATGCAATCAGATACACGGCTAGGCCGCCCTGTATGCAGTCAGCTACATGACTAGGTCCTCCTGTATGCAGTCAGCTACACGGCTAGGCCGCCCTGTATGTAGTTAGCTACATGGCTAGGCCGCCCTGTATGCAGTCAGCTACACGGCTAGGCCACCCTGTGTGCAGTCAGCTACACAGCTAGGCCACCCTGTGTGCAGTCTGCTCCACGGCTAGGCCGCCCTGTGTGCAGTCAGCTACACGGCTGGGCCACCCTGTATGCAGTCAACTACACGGCTAGGCCGCCCTGTGTGCAGTCAGCTACATGGCTAGGCTGCCATGTATGCAGTCAGCTACACGGCTAGGCGCCCTGTATGCAGTCAGCTATACGGCTAGGCCGCCATGTATGCAGTCAGCTACATGGTTAGGCCACCCTGTGTGCAGTCAGCTACATGGCTAGGCCGCCCTGTGTGCAATCAGCTACACGGCTTGGCCGCCCTATGTGCAGTCAGCTACATGACTAGGCCACCCTGTGTGCAGTCAGCTACACAGCTAGGCAGTCCTGTGTGCAGTCAGCTACACGGCTAGGCCGCCCTGTATGCAGTCACCTACACGGCTAGGCCGCCCTGTGTGCAGTCAGCTACATGGCTAAGCCACCCTGTGTGCAGTCAGCTACACGGCTAGGTCGCCTTGTGTGCAGTCAGCTACATGGCTAGGCCGCCCTGTATGCAGTCAGCTACATGACTAGGCCACCCTGTGTGCAGTCAGCTACACGGCTAGGCAGTCCTGTGTTCAGTCAGCTACACGGCTAGGCCGCCCTGTGTGCAGTCAGCTACAGGACTAGGCCGCCCTGTGTGCAGTCAGCTACACGGCTAGGCAGTCCTGTGTGCAGTCAGCTACACGGCTAGGCCGCCCTGTGTGCAATCAGCTACACGGCTAGGCCGCCCTGTGTGCAGTCAGCTACATGGCTAGGCTGCCATGTATGCAGTCAGCTACACGGCTAGGCGCCCTGTATGCAGTCAGCTATACGGCTAGGCCGCCCTGTATGCAGTCAGCTACATGGCTAGGCCACCCTGTGTGCAGTCAGCTACATGGCTAGGCCGCCCTGTGTGCAATCAGCTACACGGCTTGGCCGCCCTATGTGCAGTCAGCTACATGACTAGGCCACCCTGTATGCAGTCAGCTACACAGCTAGGAAGTCCTGTGTGCAGTCAGCTACACGGCTAGGCCGCCCTGTATGCAGTCACCTACACGGCTAGGCCGCCCTGTGTGCAGTCAGCTACATGGCTAAGCCACCCTGTGTGCAGTCAGCTACACGGCTAGGTCGCCTTGTGTGCAGTCAGCTACATGGCTAGGCCGCCCTGTATGCAGTCAGATACATGACTAGGCCACCCTGTGTGCAGTCAGCTACACAGCTAGGCAGTCCTGTGTGCAGTCAGCTACACGGCTAGGCCGCCCTGTATGCAGTCAGCTACACAGCTAGGCCGCCCTGTATGCAGTCAGCTACACGTCTAGGCCATCCTGGGTGCAGTCAGCTACACGACTAGGCTGCCCTTTGTGCTGTCAGCTAAACGGCTAGGCCGCCCTGTATGCAGTCGGCAACACGACTAGGCCGTCCTGTATGCAGTCAGCTACACGGCTAGGCCGCCCTTATGCAGTCAGCTTTACGGCTAGGCTGCCCTGTGTGCAGTCAGCTACACAGCTAGGCCGCCCTGTGTGTAGTCAGCTCCACGGCTAGGCCGCCCTGTGTGCAGTCAGCTACACGGCTAGGCCACCCTGTATGCAGGCAGCTACACGACTAGGCCGCCCTGTATGCAGTCAGCTACACGGCTAGGCCACCCTGTGTGCCGTCAGCTACACGGCTAGGCCGCCCTGTATGCAGTCAGCTCCACGGCTAGGCCGCCCTGTGTGCAGTCAGCTACACGGCTAGGCCGCCCTGTATGCAGTCAGCTACACGGCTAGGCCGCCCTGTATGCAGTCAGCTACATGGCTAGGCCACCCTGCGTGCAGTCAGCTACATGGCTAGACCGCCCTGTGTGCAATCAGCTACACGGCTTGGCCGCCCTATGTGCAGTCAGCTACATGACTAGGCCACCCTGTGTGCAGTCAGCTACAGGACTAGGCCGCCCTGTGTGCAGTCATCTACACGGCTAGGCAGTCCTGTGTGCAGTCAGCTACACGGCTAGACCGCCCTGTGTGCAGTCAGCTACACGGCTAGGCCGCCCTGTGTGCAGTCAGCTACATGGCTAGGCTGCCATGTATGCAGTCAGCTACACGGCTAGGCCGCCCTGTATGCAGTCAGCTATACGGCTAGGCCGCCCTGTATGCAGTCAGCTACATGGCTAGGCCACCCTGTGTGCAGACAGCTATATGGCTAGGCCGCCCTGTGTGCAATCAGCTACACGGCTTGGCCGCCCTATGTGCAGTCAGCTACATGACTAGGCCACCCTGTGTGCAGTCAGCTACACAGCTAGGCAGTCCTGTGTGCAGTCAGCTACACGGCTAGGCCGCCCTGTATTCAGTCACCTACACGGCTAGGCCACACTGTGTGCAGTCAGCTACATGGCTAAGCCACCCTGTGTGCAGTCAGCTACACGGCTAGGTCGCCTTGTGTTCAGTCAGCTACACGGCTAGGCCGCCCTGTATGCAGTCAGCTACACGGCTAGGCCACCCTGTGTGTAGTCAGCTACACGGCTAGGCCACCCTTATTCAGTCAGCTACACAGCTAGGCCACCCTGTGTGCAGTCAGCTACACAGGTAGGCCGCCCTGTGTGTAGTCAGCTCCACGGCTAGGGCGCCCTGTGTGCAGTCAGCTACACGGCTAGGCCACCCTGTATGCAGTCAGCTACACGACTAGGCCGCCCTATATGCAGTCAGCTACATGACTAGGCCACCCTGTGTGCAGTCAGCTACACAGCTAGGCAGTCCTGTGTGCAGTCAGCTACACGGCTAGGCCGCCCTATATGCAGTCAGCTACACGGCTAGACCACCCTGTGTGCAGTCAGCTACACGGCTAGGCCGTCCTGTGTGCAGTCAGCTACACGGCTAGGCCGCCCTGTATGCGGTCACCTACACGGCTAGGCCGCGCTGTGTGCAGTCAGCTACACGGCTAAGCCACCCTGTGTGCAGTCAGCTACACGGCTAGGTCGCCTTGTGTGCAGTCAGCTACACAGCTCGGCCGCCCTGTGTGTAGTCAGCTCCACGGCTAGGCCGCCCTGTGTGCAGTCAGCTACACGGCTGGGCCACCCTGTATGCAGTCAGCTACACGACTAGGCCGCCCTGTATGCAGTCAGCTACACGATTAGGCCGCCCTGTGTGCAGTCAGCTACACGGCTAGGCCATCCTGTGTGCAGTCAGCTACACGGCTAGGCCGCCCTGTGTGCAGTCAACTACACGGCTAGGCCGCCCTGTATACAGTCAGCTGCACAGCTAGGCCGCCCTGTATGCAGTCAGCTACACGTCTAGGCTATCCTTTGTGCAGTCAGCTACACGGCTAGGCCGCCCTGAATGCAGTCAGCTACACGGCTAGTCCGCCCTGTATGCAGTCTGCTACACGGCTAGGCCGCCCTGTGCAGTCATCTAAACGGCTAGGCCGCCCTGTATGCAATCAGATACACGGCTAGGCGCCCTGTATGCAGTCAGCTACATGGCTAGGTCCCCCTGTATGCAGTCAGCTACACGGCTAGCCGCCCTGTATGTAGTTAGCTACATGGCTAGGCCGCCCTGTATGCAGTCAGCTACACGGCTAGACCGCCCTGTATGCAGTCAGCTACACGGCTAGGCCACCCTGTGTGCAGTCAGCTACATGTATAGGCCATCCTGGGTGCAGTCAGCTACACGACTAGGCTGCCCTGTGTGCTGTCAGCTAAACGGCTAGACCGCCCTGTATGCAGTCAGCAACACGACTAGGCCGTCCTGTATGCAGTCAGCTACACGACAAGGCCACCCTGTGTGTAGTCAGCTACACGGCTAGGCCGCCCTTATGCAGTCAGCTACACGGCTAGGCCACCCTGTGTGCAGTCAGCTACACAGCTAGGCCGCCCTGTGTGTCGTCAGCTCCATGGCTAGGCCGCCCTGTGTGCAGTTAGCTACACGGCTAGGCCACCCCGTATGCAGTCAGCTACACGACTAGGCCGCCCTGTATGCAGTCAGCTACACGGCTAGGCCACCCTGTGTGCAGTCAGCTACACAGCTAGGCCGCCCTGTGTGCAGTCAGCTCCACGGCTAGGCCATCCTTTGTGCAGTCAGCTACACGGCTAGGCCGCCCTGTATGCAGTCAGCTACACGGCTAGGCCGCCCTGTATGCAGTCAGCTACACGGCTAGGCCGCCCTGTGCAGTCAGCTAAACGGCTAAGCCGACCTGTATGCAATCAGATACACGGCTAGGCCGCCCTGTATGCAGTCAGCTACATGACTAGGTCCTCCTGTATGCAGTCAGCTACACGGCTAGGCCGCCCTGTATGTAGTTAGCTACATGGCTAGGCCGCCCTGTATGCAGTCAGCTACACGGCTAGGCCACCCTGTGTGCAGTCAGCTACACAGCTAGGCCACCCTGTGTGCAGTCTGCTCCACGGCTAGGCCGCCCTGTGTGCAGTCAGCTACACGGCTGGGCCACCCTGTATGCAGTCAGCTACACGACTAGGCCGCCCTGTATGCAGTCAGCTACACGACTAGGCCGCCCTGTGTGCAGTCAGCTACACGGCTAGGCCATCCTGTGTTCAGTCAGCTACACGGCTAGGCCTCCCTGTGTGCAGTCAACTACACGGCTAGGCCGCCCTGTATGCAGTCAGCTGCACAGCTAGGCCGCCCTGTATGCAGTCAGCTACACGGCTAGGCCGCCCTGTATGCAGTCAGCTACACGGCTAGTCCGCCCTGTATGCAGTCTGCTACACGGCTAGTCCGCCCTGTATGCAGTCTGCTACACGGCTAGGCCGCCCTGTGCAGACATCTAAACGGCTAGGCCGCCCTGTATGCAATCAGATACACGGCTAGGCGCCCTGTATGCAGTCAGCTACATGGCTAGGTCCCCCTGTATGCAGTCAGCTACACGGCTAGGCCGCCCTGTATGTAGTTAGCTACATGGCTAGGCCGCCCTGTATGCAGTCAGCTACACGGCTAGACCGCCCTGTATGCAGTCAGCTACACGGCTAGGCCACCCTGTGTGCAGTCAGCTACATGTATAGGCCATCCTGGGTGCAGTCAGCTACACGACTAGGCTGCCCTGTGTGCTGTCAGCTAAACGGCTAGACCGCCCTGTATGCAGTCAGCAACACGACTAGGCCGTCCTGTATGCAGTCAGCTACACGACAAGGCCACCCTGTGTGTAGTCAGCTACACGGCTAGGCCGCCCTTATGCAGTCAGCTACACGGCTAGGCCACCCTGTGTGCAGTCAGCTACACAGCTAGGCCGCCCTATGTGCAGTCAGCTCCACGGCTAGGCCATCCTTTGTGCAGTCAGCTACACGGCTAGGCCGCCCTGTATGCAGTCAGCTACACGGCTAGGCCGCCCTGTATGCAGTCAGCAACACGACTAGGCCGTCCTGTATGTAGTCAGCTACACGGCAAGGCCGCCCTGTGTGCAGTCAGCTACACTGCTAGGCCGCCCTGTGTGCAGTCAGCTACATGGCTAGGCTGCCCTGTATGCAGTCAGCTACACGGCTAGGCCGCCCTGTGTGCAGTCAGCTACATGGCTAGGCCACTCTGTGTGCAGTCAGCTACATGGCTAGGCCGCCCTGTGTGCAATCAGCTACACGGCTTGTCCGCCCTATGTGCAGTCAGCTACATGACTAGGCCACCCTGTGTGCAGTCAGCTACACAGCTAGGCAATCCTGTGTGCAGTCAGCTACACGGCTAGGCCGCCCTTATGCAGTCAGCTACACGAATAGGCCACCCTGTGTGCAGTCAGCTACACAGCTCGGCCGCCCTGTGTGTAGTCAGCTCCACGGCTAGGCCGCCCTCTGTGCAGTCAGCTACACGGCTGGGCCACCCTGTATGCAGTCAGCTACACGACTAGGCCGCCCTGTATGCAGTCAGCTACACGATTAGGCCGCCCTGTGTGCAGTCAGCTACACGGCTAGGCCATCCTGTGTGCAGTCAGCTACACGGCTAGGCCGCCCTGTGTGCAGTCAACTACACAGCTAGGCCGCCCTGTATGCAGTCAGCTGCACAGCTAGGCCGCCCTGTATGCAGTCAGCTACACGTCTAGGCCATCCTTTGTGCAGTCAGCTACACGGCTAGGCCGCCCTGAATGCAGTCAGCTACACGGCTAGTCCGCCCTGTATGCAGTCTGCTACACGGCTAGGCCGCCCTGTGCAGTCATCTAAACGGCTAGGCCGCCCTGTATGCAATCAGATACACGGCTAGGCGCCCTGTATGCAGTCAGCTACATGGCTAGGTCCCCCTGTATGCAGTCAGCTACACGGCTAGCCGCCATGTATGTAGTTAGCTACATGGCTAGGCCGCCCTGTATGCAGTCAGCTACACGGCTAGACCGCCCTGTATGCAGTCAGCTACACGGCTAGGCCACCCTGTGTGCAGTCAGCTACATGTATAGGCCATCCTGGGTGCAGTCAGCTACACGACTAGGCTGCCCTGTGTGTAGTCAGCTACACGGCTAGGCCGCCCTTATGCAGTCAGCTACACGGCTAGGCCACCCTGTGTGCAGTCATCTACACAGCTAGGCCGCCCTGTGTGTAATCAGCTCCACGGCTAGGCCGCCCTGTGTGCAGTTAGCTACACGGCTAGGCCACCCGTATGCAGTCAGCTACACGACTAGGCCGCCCTGTATGCAGTCAGCTACACGTGCTAGGCCACCCTGTGTGCAGTCAGCTACACGGCTAGGCCGCCCTATGTGCAGTCAGCTCCATGGCTAGGCCATCCTTTGTGCAGTCAGCTACACGGCTAGGCCGCCCTGTATGCAGTCAGCTACACGGCTAGGCCGCCCTGTATGCAGTCAGCAACACGACTAGGCCGTCCTGTATGTAGTCAGCTACACGGCAAGGCCGCCCTGTGTGCAGTCAGCTACACTGCTAGGCCGCCCTGTGTGCAGTCAGCTACATGGCTAGGCTGCCCTGTATGCAGTCAGCTACACGGCTAGGCCGCCCTGTATGCAGTCAGCTACATGGCTAGGCCGCCCTGTGTGCAATCAGCTACACGGCTAGGCCGCCCTGTGTGCAATCAGCTACACGGCTTGTCCGCCCTATATGCAGTCAGCTACATGACTAGGCCACCATGTGTGCAGTCAGCTACACAGCTAGGCAGTCCTGTGTGCAGTCAGCTACACGGCAAGGCCGCCCTGTGTGAAGTCAGCTACACGGCTAGGCCACCCTGTGTGCAGTCAGCTCCATGGCTAGGCAGTCATGTGTGCAGTCAGCTACACGGCTAGGCCGCCCTGTATGTAGTCAGCTACACGGCTAGGCCGCCCTGTGTGCAGTCAGCTACACGGCTAAGCCACCCTGTGTGCAATCAGCTACATGGCTAGGCCGCCCTGTATGCAGTCAGCTACATGGCAAGGCCACCCTCTGTGTAGTCAGCTACACGGCTAGGCCATCCTTTGTGCAGTCAGCTACACGGCTAGGCCGCCCTGTATGCAGTCAGCTACACGGCTAGGCCGCACTGTATGCAGTCAGCTACACGGCTAGGCCGCCCTGTGCAGTCAGCTAAACGGCTAAGCCGACCTGTATGCAATCAGATACACGGCTAGGCCGCCCTGTATGCAGTCAGCTACATGACTAGGTCCTCCTGTATGCAGTCAGCTACACGGCTAGGCCGCCCTGTATGTAGTTAGCTACATGGCTAGGCCGCCCTGTATGCAGTCAGCTACACGGCTAGGCCACCCTGTGTGCAGTCAGCTACACAGCTAGGCCACCCTGTGTGCAGTCTGCTCCACGGCTAGGCCGCCCTGTGTGCAGTCAGCTACACGGCTGGGCCACCCTGTATGCAGTCAGCTACACGACTAGGCCGCCCTGTATGCAGTCAGCTACACGACTAGGCCGCCCTGTGTGCAGTCAGCTACACGGCTAGGCCATCCTGTGTGCAGTCAGCTACACGGCTAGGCCTCCCTGTGTGCAGTCAACTATACGGCTAGGCCGCCCTGTATGCAGTCAGCTGCACAGCTAGGCCGCCCTGTATGCAGTCAGCTACACGTCTAGGCAATCCTTTGTGCAGTCAGCTACACGGCTAGGCCGCCCTGTATGCAGTCAGCTACACGGCTAGTCCGCCCTGTATGCAGTCTGCTACACGGCTAGGCCGCCCTGTGCAGACATCTAAACGGCTAGGCCGCCCTGTATGCAATCAGATACACGGCTAGGCGCCCTGTATGCAGTCAGCTACATGGCTAGGTCCCCCTGTATGCAGTCAGCTACACGGCTAGGCCGCCCTGTATGTAGTTAGCTACATGGCTAGGCCGCCCTGTATGCAGTCAGCTACACGGCTAGACCGCCCTGTATGCAGTCAGCTACACGGCTAGGCCACCCTGTGTGCAGTCAGCTACATGTATAGGCCATCCTGGGTGCAGTCAGCTACACGACTAGGCTGCCCTGTGTGCTGTCAGCTAAACGGCTAGACCGCCCTTTATGCAGTCAGCAACACGACTAGGCCGTCCTGTATGCAGTCAGCTACACGACAAGGCCACCCTGTGTGTAGTCAGCTACACGGCTAGGCCGCCCTTATGCAGTCAGCTACACGGCTAGGCCACCCTGTGTGCAGTCAGCTACACAGCTAGGCCGCCCTATGTGCAGTCAGCTCCACGGCTAGGCCATCCTTTGTGCAGTCAGCTACACGGCTAGGCGCCCTGTATGCAGTCAGCTACACGGCTAGGCCGCCCTGTATGCAGTCAGCAACACGACTAGGCCGTCCTGTATGTAGTCAGCTACACGGCAAGGCCGCCCTGTGTGCAGTCAGCTACACTGCTAGGCCGCCCTGTGTGCAGTCAGCTACATGGCTAGGCTGCCCTGTATGCAGTCAGCTACACGGCTAGGCCGCCCTGTATGCAGTCAGCTACATGGCTAGGCCACTCTGTGTGCAGTCAGCTACATGGCTAGGCCGCCCTGTGTGCAATCAGCTACACGGCTTGTCCGCCCTATGTGCAGTCAGCTACATGACTAGGCCACCCTGTGTGCAGTCAGCTACACAGCTAGGCAATCCTGTGTGCAGTCAGCTACACGGCTAGGCCGCCCTTATGCAGTCAGCTACACGAATAGGCCACCCTGTGTGCAGTCAGCTACACAGCTCGGCCGCCCTGTGTGTAGTCAGCTCCACGGCTAGGCCGCCCTCTGTGCAGTCAGCTACACGGCTGGGCCACCCTGTATGCAGTCAGCTACACGACTAGGCCGCCCTGTATGCAGTCAGCTACACGATTAGGCCGCCCTGTGTGCAGTCAGCTACACGGCTAGGCCATCCTGTGTGCAGTCAGCTACACGGCTAGGCCGCCCTGTGTGCAGTCAACTACACAGCTAGGCCGCCCTGTATGCAGTCAGCTGCACAGCTAGGCCGCCCTGTATGCAGTCAGCTACACGTCTAGGCCATCCTTTGTGCAGTCAGCTACACGGCTAGGCCGCCCTGAATGCAGTCAGCTACACGGCTAGTCCGCCCTGTATGCAGTCTGCTACACGGCTAGGCCGCCCTGTGCAGTCATCTAAACGGCTAGGCCGCCCTGTATGCAATCAGATACACGGCTAGGCGCCCTGTATGCAGTCAGCTACATGGCTAGGTCCCCCTGTATGCAGTCAGCTACACGGCTAGCCGCCCTGTATGTAGTTAGCTACATGGCTAGGCCGCCCTGTATGCAGTCAGCTACACGGCTAGACCGCCCTGTATGCAGTCAGCTACACGGCTAGGCCACCCTGTGTGCAGTCAGCTACATGTATAGGCCATCATGGGTGCAGTCAGCTACACGACTAGGCTGCCCTGTGTGCTGTCAGCTAAACGGCTAGACCGCCCTGTATGCAGTCAGCAACACGACTAGGCCGTCCTGTATGCAGTCAGCTACACGACAAGGCCACCCTGTGTGTAGTCAGCTACACGGCTAGGCCGCCCTTATGCAGTCAGCTACACGGCTAGGCCACCCTGTGTGCAGTCAGCTACACAGCTAGGCCGCCCTATGTGCAGTCAGCTCCACGGCTAGGCCATCCTTTGTGCAGTCAGCTACACGGCTAGGCCGCCCTGTATGCAGTCAGCAACACGTCTAGGCCGTCCTGTATGTAGTCAGCTACACGGCAAGGCCGCCCTGTGTGCAGTCAGCTACACTGCTAGGCCGCCCTGTGTGCAGTCAGCTACATGGCTAGGCTGCCCTGTATGCAGTCAGCTACACGGCTAGGCCGCCCTGTGTGCAGTCAGCTACATGGCTAGGCCACTCTGTGTGCAGTCAGCTACATGGCTAGGCCGCCCTGTGTGCAATCAGCTACATGGCTTGTCCGCCCTATGTGCAGTCAGCTACATGACTAGGCCACCCTGTGTGCAGTCAGCTACACAGCTAGGCAATCCTGTGTGCAGTCAGCTACACGGCTAGGCCGCCCTTATGCAGTCAGCTACACGAATAGGCCACCCTGTGTGCAGTCAGCTACACAGCTCGGCCGCCCTGTGTGTAGTCAGCTCCACGGCTAGGCCGCCCTCTGTGCAGTCAGCTACACGGCTGGGCCACCCTGTATGCAGTCAGCTACACGACTAGGCCGCCCTGTATGCAGTCAGCTACACGATTAGGCCGCCCTGTGTGCAGTCAGCTACACGGCTAGGCCATCCTGTGTGCAGTCAGCTACACGGCTAGGCCGCCCTGTGTGCAGTCAACTACACAGCTAGGCCGCCCTGTATGCAGTCAGCTGCACAGCTAGGCCGCCCTGTATGCAGTCAGCTACACGTCTAGGCCATCCTTTGTGCAGTCAGCTACACGGCTAGGCCGCCCTGAATGCAGTCAGCTACACGGCTAGTCCGCCCTGTATGCAGTCTGCTACACGGCTAGGCCGCCCTGTGCAGTCATCTAAACGGCTAGGCCGCCCTGTATGCAATCAGATACACGGCTAGGCGCCCTGTATGCAGTCAGCTACATGGCTAGGTCCCCCTGTATGCAGTCAGCTACACGGCTAGCCGCCCTGTATGTAGTTAGCTACATGGCTAGGCCGCCCTGTATGCAGTCAGCTACACGGCTAGACCGCCCTGTATGCAGTCAGCTACACGGCTAGGCCACCCTGTGTGCAGTCAGCTACATGTATAGGCCATCCTGGGTGCAGTCAGCTACACGACTAGGCTGCCCTGTGTGCTGTCAGCTAAACGGCTAGACCGCCCTGTATGCAGTCAGCAACACGACTAGGCCGTCCTGTATGCAGTCAGCTACACGACAAGGCCACCCTGTGTGTAGTCAGCTACACGGCTAGGCCGCCCTTATGCAGTCAGCTACACGGCTAGGCCACCCTGTGTGCAGTCAATTACACAGCTAGGCCGCCCTGTGTGTAATCAGCTCCACGGCAGGGCCGCCCTGTGTGCAGTTAGCTACACGGCTAGGCCACCCGTATGCAGTCAGCTACACGACTAGGCCGCCCTGTATGCAGTCAGCTACACGTGCTAGGCCACCCTGTGTGCAGTCAGCTACACGGCTAGGCCGCCCTATGTGCAGTCAGCTCCATGGCTAGGCCATCCTTTGTGCAGTCAGCTACACGGCTAGGCCGCCCTGTATGCAGTCAGCTACACGGCTAGGCCGCCCTGTATGCAGTCAGCAACACGACTAGGCCGTCCTGTATGTAGTCAGCTACACGGCAAGGCCGCCCTGTGTGCAGTCAGCTACACTGCTAGGCCGCCCTGTGTGCAGTCAGCTACATGGCTAGGCTGCCCTGTATGCAGTCAGCTACACGGCTAGGCCGCCCTGTATGCAGTCAGCTACATGGCTAGGCCACCCTGTGTGCAGTCAGCTACATGGCTAGGCCGCCCTGTGTGCAATCAGCTACACGGCCTGTCCGCCCTATATGCAGTCAGCTACATGACTAGGCCACCATGTGTGCAGTCAGCTACACAGCTAGGCAGTCCTGTGTGCAGTCAGCTACACGGCAAGGCCGCCCTGTGTGAAGTCAGCTACACGGCTAGGCCACCCTGTGTGCAGTCAGCTCCATGGCTAGGCAGTCATGTGTGCAGTCAGCTACACGGCTAGGCCGCCCTGTATGTAGTCAGCTACACGGCTAGGCCGCCCTGTGTGCAGTCAGCTACACGGCTAAGCCACCCTGTGTGCAATCAGCTACATGGCTAGGCCGCCCTGTATGCAGTCAGCTACATGGCAAGGCCACCCTCTGTGTAGTCAGCTACACGGCTAGGCCATCCTTTGTGCAGTCAGCTACACGGCTAGGCCGCCCTGTATGCAGTCAGCTACACGGCTAGGCCGCCCTGTATGCAGTCAGCTACACGGCTAGGCCGCCCTGTGCAGTCAGCTAAACGGCTAAGCCGACCTGTATGCAATCAGATACACGGCTAGGCCGCCCTGTATGCAGTCAGCTACATGACTAGGTCCTCCTGTATGCAGTCAGCTACACGGCTAGGCCGCCCTGTATGTAGTTAGCTACATGGCTAGGCCGCCCTGTATGCAGTCAGCTACACGGCTAGGCCACCCTGTGTGCAGTCAGCTACACAGCTAGGCCACCCTGTGTGCAGTCTGCTCCACGGCTAGGCCGCCCTGTGTGCAGTCAGCTACACGGCTGGGCCACCCTGTATGCAGTCAGCTACACGACTAGGCCGCCCTGTATGCAGTCAGCTACACGACTAGGCCGCCCTGTGTGCAGTCAGCTACACGGCTAGGCCATCCTGTGTGCAGTCAGCTACACGGCTAGGCCTCCCTGTGTGCAGTCAACTACACGGCTAGGCCGCCCTGTATGCAGTCAGCTGCACAGCTAGGCCGCCCTGTATGCAGTCAGCTACACGTCTAGGCAATCCTTTGTGCAGTCAGCTACACGGCTAGGCCGCCCTGAATGCAGTCAGCTACACGGCTAGTCCGCCCTGTATGCAGTCTGCTACACGGCTAGGCCGCCCTGTGCAGTCATCTAAACGGCTAGGCCGCCCTGTATGCAATCAGATACACGGCTAGGCGCCCTGTATGCAGTCAGCTACATGGCTAGGTCCCCCTGTATGCAGTCAGCTACACGGCTAGCCGCCCTGTATGTAGTTAGCTACATGGCTAGGCCGCCCTGTATGCAGTCAGCTACACGGCTAGACCGCCCTGTATGCAGTCAGCTACACGGCTAGGCCACCCTGTGTGCAGTCAGCTACATGTATAGGCCATCATGGGTGCAGTCAGCTACACGACTAGGCTGCCCTGTGTGCTGTCAGCTAAACGGCTAGACCGCCCTGTATGCAGTCAGCAACACGACTAGGCCGTCCTGTATGCAGTCAGCTACACGACAAGGCCACCCTGTGTGTAGTCAGCTACACGGCTAGGCCGCCCTTATGCAGTCAGCTACACGGCTAGGCCACCCTGTGTGCAGTCAGCTACACAGCTAGGCCGCCCTATGTGCAGTCAGCTCCACGGCTAGGCCATCCTTTGTGCAGTCAGCTACACGGCTAGGCCGCCCTGTATGCAGTCAGCAACACGTCTAGGCCGTCCTGTATGTAGTCAGCTACACGGCAAGGCCGCCCTGTGTGCAGTCAGCTACACTGCTAGGCCGCCCTGTGTGCAGTCAGCTACATGGCTAGGCTGCCCTGTATGCAGTCAGCTACACGGCTAGGCCGCCCTGTGTGCAGTCAGCTACATGGCTAGGCCACTCTGTGTGCAGTCAGCTACATGGCTAGGCCGCCCTGTGTGCAATCAGCTACATGGCTTGTCCGCCCTATGTGCAGTCAGCTACATGACTAGGCCACCCTGTGTGCAGTCAGCTACACAGCTAGGCAATCCTGTGTGCAGTCAGCTACACGGCTAGGCCGCCCTTATGCAGTCAGCTACACGAATAGGCCACCCTGTGTGCAGTCAGCTACACAGCTCGGCCGCCCTGTGTGTAGTCAGCTCCACGGCTAGGCCGCCCTCTGTGCAGTCAGCTACACGGCTGGGCCACCCTGTATGCAGTCAGCTACACGACTAGGCCGCCCTGTATGCAGTCAGCTACACGATTAGGCCGCCCTGTGTGCAGTCAGCTACACGGCTAGGCCATCCTGTGTGCAGTCAGCTACACGGCTAGGCCGCCCTGTGTGCAGTCAACTACACAGCTAGGCCGCCCTGTATGCAGTCAGCTGCACAGCTAGGCCGCCCTGTATGCAGTCAGCTACACGTCTAGGCCATCCTTTGTGCAGTCAGCTACACGGCTAGGCCGCCCTGAATGCAGTCAGCTACACGGCTAGTCCGCCCTGTATGCAGTCTGCTACACGGCTAGGCCGCCCTGTGCAGTCATCTAAACGGCTAGGCCGCCCTGTATGCAATCAGATACACGGCTAGGCGCCCTGTATGCAGTCAGCTACATGGCTAGGTCCCCCTGTATGCAGTCAGCTACACGGCTAGCCGCCCTGTATGTAGTTAGCTACATGGCTAGGCCGCCCTGTATGCAGTCAGCTACACGGCTAGACCGCCCTGTATGCAGTCAGCTACACGGCTAGGCCACCCTGTGTGCAGTCAGCTACATGTATAGGCCATCCTGGGTGCAGTCAGCTACACGACTAGGCTGCCCTGTGTGCTGTCAGCTAAACGGCTAGACCGCCCTGTATGCAGTCAGCAACACGACTAGGCCGTCCTGTATGCAGTCAGCTACACGACAAGGCCACCCTGTGTGTAGTCAGCTACACGGCTAGGCCGCCCTTATGCAGTCAGCTACACGGCTAGGCCACCCTGTGTGCAGTCAATTACACAGCTAGGCCGCCCTGTGTGTAATCAGCTCCACGGCAGGGCCGCCCTGTGTGCAGTTAGCTACACGGCTAGGCCACCCGTATGCAGTCAGCTACACGACTAGGCCGCCCTGTATGCAGTCAGCTACACGTGCTAGGCCACCCTGTGTGCAGTCAGCTACACGGCTAGGCCGCCCTATGTGCAGTCAGCTCCATGGCTAGGCCATCCTTTGTGCAGTCAGCTACACGGCTAGGCCGCCCTGTATGCAGTCAGCTACACGGCTAGGCCGCCCTGTATGCAGTCAGCAACACGACTAGGCCGTCCTGTATGTAGTCAGCTACACGGCAAGGCCGCCCTGTGTGCAGTCAGCTACACTGCTAGGCCGCCCTGTGTGCAGTCAGCTACATGGCTAGGCTGCCCTGTATGCAGTCAGCTACACGGCTAGGCCGCCCTGTATGCAGTCAGCTACATGGCTAGGCCACCCTGTGTGCAGTCAGCTACATGGCTAGGCCGCCCTGTGTGCAATCAGCTACACGGCCTGTCCGCCCTATATGCAGTCAGCTACATGACTAGGCCACCATGTGTGCAGTCAGCTACACAGCTAGGCAGTCCTGTGTGCAGTCAGCTACACGGCAAGGCCGCCCTGTGTGAAGTCAGCTACACGGCTAGGCCACCCTGTGTGCAGTCAGCTCCATGGCTAGGCAGTCATGTGTGCAGTCAGCTACACGGCTAGGCCGCCCTGTATGTAGTCAGCTACACGGCTAGGCCGCCCTGTGTGCAGTCAGCTACACGGCTAAGCCACCCTGTGTGCAATCAGCTACATGGCTAGGCCGCCCTGTATGCAGTCAGCTACATGGCAAGGCCACCCTCTGTGTAGTCAGCTACACGGCTAGGCCATCCTTTGTGCAGTCAGCTACACGGCTAGGCCGCCCTGTATGCAGTCAGCTACACGGCTAGGCCGCCCTGTATGCAGTCAGCTACACGGCTAGGCCGCCCTGTGCAGTCAGCTAAACGGCTAAGCCGACCTGTATGCAATCAGATACACGGCTAGGCCGCCCTGTATGCAGTCAGCTACATGACTAGGTCCTCCTGTATGCAGTCAGCTACACGGCTAGGCCGCCCTGTATGTAGTTAGCTACATGGCTAGGCCGCCCTGTATGCAGTCAGCTACACGGCTAGGCCACCCTGTGTGCAGTCAGCTACACAGCTAGGCCACCCTGTGTGCAGTCTGCTCCACGGCTAGGCCGCCCTGTGTGCAGTCAGCTACACGGCTGGGCCACCCTGTATGCAGTCAGCTACACGACTAGGCCGCCCTGTATGCAGTCAGCTACACGACTAGGCCGCCCTGTGTGCAGTCAGCTACACGGCTAGGCCATCCTGTGTGCAGTCAGCTACACGGCTAGGCCTCCCTGTGTGCAGTCAACTACACGGCTAGGCCGCCCTGTATGCAGTCAGCTGCACAGCTAGGCCGCCCTGTATGCAGTCAGCTACACGTCTAGGCAATCCTTTGTGCAGTCAGCTACACGGCTAGGCCGCCCTGTATGCAGTCAGCTACACGGCTAGTCCGCCCTGTATGCAGTCTGCTACACGGCTAGGCCGCCCTGTGCAGACATCTAAACGGCTAGGCCGCCCTGTATGCAATCAGATACACGGCTAGGCGCCCTGTATGCAGTCAGCTACATGGCTAGGTCCCCCTGTATGCAGTCAGCTACACGGCTAGGCCGCCCTGTATGTAGTTAGCTACATGGCTAGGCCGCCCTGTATGCAGTCAGCTACACGGCTAGACCGCCCTGTATGCAGTCAGCTACACGGCTAGGCCACCCTGTGTGCAGTCAGCTACATGTATAGGCCATCCTGGGTGCAGTCAGCTACACGACTAGGCTGCCCTGTGTGCTGTCAGCTAAACGGCTAGACCG
Organism: Bathymodiolus brooksi; assembly: GCA_963680875.1. NCBI lineage: Eukaryota > Metazoa > Mollusca > Bivalvia > Mytilida > Modiolidae > Bathymodiolus > Bathymodiolus brooksi. The sequence continues at coordinate 23,779,754 of OY804586.1, forward strand.
CCCTTTATGCAGTCAGCAACACGACTAGGCCGTCCTGTATGCAGTCAGCTACACGACAAGGCCACCCTGTGTGTAGTCAGCTACACGGCTAGGCCGCCCTTATGCAGTCAGCTACACGGCTAGGCCACCCTGTGTGCAGTCAGCTACACAGCTAGGCCGCCCTATGTGCAGTCAGCTCCACGGCTAGGCCATCCTTTGTGCAGTCAGCTACACGGCTAGGCCGCCCTGTATGCAGTCAGCTACACGGCTAGGCCGCCCTGTATGCAGTCAGCAACACGACTAGGCCGTCCTGTATGTAGTCAGCTACACGGCAAGGCCGCCCTGTGTGCAGTCAGCTACACTGCTAGGCCGCCCTGTGTGCAGTCAGCTACATGGCTAGGCTGCCCTGTATGCAGTCAGCTACACGGCTAGGCCGCCCTGTATGCAGTCAGCTACATGGCTAGGCCACTCTGTGTGCAGTCAGCTACATGGCTAGGCCGCCCTGTGTGCAATCAGCTACACGGCTTGTCCGCCCTATGTGCAGTCAGCTACATGACTAGGCCACCCTGTGTGCAGTCAGCTACACAGCTAGGCAATCCTGTGTGCAGTCAGCTACACGGCTAGGCCGCCCTTATGCAGTCAGCTACACGAATAGGCCACCCTGTGTGCAGTCAGCTACACAGCTCGGCCGCCCTGTGTGTAGTCAGCTCCACGGCTAGGCCGCCCTCTGTGCAGTCAGCTACACGGCTGGGCCACCCTGTATGCAGTCAGCTACACGACTAGGCCGCCCTGTATGCAGTCAGCTACACGATTAGGCCGCCCTGTGTGCAGTCAGCTACACGGCTAGGCCATCCTGTGTGCAGTCAGCTACACGGCTAGGCCGCCCTGTGTGCAGTCAACTACACAGCTAGGCCGCCCTGTATGCAGTCAGCTGCACAGCTAGGCCGCCCTGTATGCAGTCAGCTACACGTCTAGGCCATCCTTTGTGCAGTCAGCTACACGGCTAGGCCGCCCTGAATGCAGTCAGCTACACGGCTAGTCCGCCCTGTATGCAGTCTGCTACACGGCTAGCCGCCCTGTGCAGTCATCTAAACGGCTAGGCCGCCCTGTATGCAATCAGATACACGGCTAGGCGCCCTGTATGCAGTCAGCTACATGGCTAGGTCCCCCTGTATGCAGTCAGCTACACGGCTAGCCGCCCTGTATGTAGTTAGCTACATGGCTAGGCCGCCCTGTATGCAGTCAGCTACACGGCTAGACCGCCCTGTATGCAGTCAGCTACACGGCTAGGCCACCCTGTGTGCAGTCAGCTACATGTATAGGCCATCCTGGGTGCAGTCAGCTACACGACTAGGCTGCCCTGTGTGCTGTCAGCTAAACGGCTAGACCGCCCTGTATGCAGTCAGCAACACGACTAGGCCGTCCTGTATGCAGTCAGCTACACGACAAGGCCACCCTGTGTGTAGTCAGCTACACGGCTAGGCCGCCCTTATGCAGTCAGCTACACGGCTAGGCCACCCTGTGTGCAGTCAGCTACACAGCTAGGCCGCCCTGTGTGTAATCAGCTCCACGGCTAGGCCGCCCTGTGTGCAGTTAGCTACACGGCTAGGCCACCCGTATGCAGTCAGCTACACGACTAGGCCGCCCTGTATGCAGTCAGCTACACGTGCTAGGCCACCCTGTGTGCAGTCAGCTACACGGCTAGGCCGCCCTATGTGCAGTCAGCTCCACGACTAGGCCATCCTTTGTGCAGTCAGCTACACGGCTAGGCCGCCCTGTATGCAGTCAGCTACACGGCTAGGCCGCCCTGTATGCAGTCAGCAACACGACTAGGCCGTCCTGTATGTAGTCAGCTACACGGCAAGGCCGCCCTGTGTGCAGTCAGCTACACTGCTAGGCCGCCCTGTGTGCAGTCAGCTACATGGCTAGGCTGCCCTGTATGCAGTCAGCTACACGGCTAGGCCGCCCTGTATGCAGTCAGCTACATGGCTAGGCCACCCTGTGTGCAGTCAGCTACATGGCTAGGCCGCCCTGTGTGCAATCAGCTACACGGCTTGTCCGCCCTATGTGCAGTCAGCTACATGACTAGGCCACCCTGTGTGCAGTCAGCTACACAGCTAGGCAGTCCTGTGTGCAGTCAGCTACACGGCAAGGCCGCCCTGTGTGAAGTCAGCTACACGGCTAGGCCACCCTGTGTGCAGTCATCTCCATGGCTAGGCAGTCATGTGTGCAGTCAGCTACACGGCTAGGCCGCCCTGTATGTAGTCAGCTACACGGCTAGGCCGCCCTGTGTGCAGTCAGCTACACGGCTAAGCCACCCTGTGTGCAATCAGCTACATGGCTAGGCCGCCCTGTATGCAGTCAGCTACATGGCAAGGCCACCCTCTGTGTAGTCAGCTACACGGCTAGGCCGCCCTTATGCAGTAAGCTACACGGCTAGGCCACCCTGTGTGCAGTCAGCTACACAGCTAGGCCGCCCTGTGTGTAGTCAGCTACACGGCTAGGCCACCCTGTGTGCAGTCAGCTACACGGCTAGGCCGCCCTGTATGCAGTCAGCTACACGGCTAGGCCACCCTGTATGCAGTCAGCTACAGGGCTAGGCCGCCCCGTGCAGTCAGCTACACGGCTAGGCGCCCTGTATGCAATCAGATACACGGCTAGACGGCCCTGTATGCAGTCAGCTACACGGCTAGGTCCCACTGTATGCAATCAGCTACACGGCTAGGCCACCCTGTATGTAGTTTGCTAAATGGCTAGACCGCCCTGTATGCAGTCAGCTTCACGGCTAGACCGCCCTGTATGCAGTCAGCTACACTGCTAGGCCGCCCTGTATGCAGTCAGCTACACGGCTAGGCCACCCTGTGTGCAGTCAGCTACACAGATAGGCCGCCCTGTGTGTAGTGAGCTCCACGGCTAGGCCGCCCTGTGTGCAGTCAGCTACACGGCTAGGCCACCCTGTATGCAGTCAGCTACAGGGCTAGGCCGCCCTGTATGCAGTCAGCTACACGGCTAGGCCACCCTGTGTGCAGTCAGCTACACGGCTAGGCTGCCCTGCGTGCAGTGAGCTCCACGGCTAGGCCACCCTGTGTGCAGTCAGCTACATGGCTAGGCCGCCCTGTATGCAGTCAGCTTCACGGCTAGGCCGCCCTGTGTGCAGTCAGCTACACGGCTAGGTCCCCCTGTATGCAATTAGCTACACGGCTAGGCCACCCTGTATGTAGTTTGCTACATGGCTAGGCCGCCCTGTATGCAGTCAGCTACACGGCTAGACCGCCCTGTATGCAGTCAGCTACACGGATAGGCCAACCTGTGTGCAGTCAGCTACACAGCTAGGCCGCCCTGTGTGTAGTCAGCTGCACGGCTAGGCCACCCTGTGTGCAGTCAGCTACACGGCTAGGCCGCTCTATGTGCAGTCAGCTCCACGGCTAGGCCATCCTTTGTGCAGTCAGCTACACGGCTAGGCCGCCCTGTATGCAGTCAGCTACACGGCTAGGCCGCCCTGTATGCAGTCAGCAACACGACTAGGCCGTCCTGTATGTAGTCAGCTACACGGCAAGGCCGCCCTGTGTGCAGTCAGCTACACTGCTAGGCCGCCCTGTGTGCAGTCAGCTACATGGCTAGGCTGCCCTGTATGCAGTCAGCTACACGGCTAGGCCGCCCTGTATGCAGTCAGCTACATGGCTAGGCCACCCTGTGTGCAGTCAGCTACATGGCTAGGCCGCCCTGTGTGCAATCAGCTACACGGCTTGTCCGCCCTATGTGCAGTCAGCTACATGACTAGGCCACCCTGTGTGCAGTCAGCTACACAGCTAGGCAGTCCTGTGTGCAGTCAGCTACACGGCAAGGCCGCCCTGTGTGAAGTCAGCTACACGGCTAGGCCACCCTGTGTGCAGTCAGCTCCATGGCTAGGCAGTCATGTGTGCAGTCAGCTACACGGCTAGGCCGCCCTGTATGTAGTCAGCTACACGGCTAGGCCGCCCTGTGTGCAGTCAGCTACACGGCTAAGCCACCCTGTGTGCAATCAGCTACATGGCTAGGCCGCCCTGTATGCAGTCAGCTACATGGCAAGGCCACCCTCTGTGTAGTCAGCTACACGGCTAGGCCGCCCTTATGCAGTAAGCTACACGGCTAGGCCACCCTGTGTGCAGTCAGCTACACAGCTAGGCCGCCCTGTGTGTAGTCAGCTACACGGCTAGGCCACCCTGTGTGCAGTCAGCTACACGGCTAGGCCGCCCTGTATGCAGTCAGCTACACGGCTAGGCCACCCTGTATGCAGTCAGCTACAGGGCTAGGCCGCCCCGTGCAGTCAGCTACACGGCTAGGCGCCCTGTATGCAATCAGATACACGGCTAGACGGCCCTGTATGCAGTCAGCTACACGGCTAGGTCCCACTGTATGCAATCAGCTACACGGCTAGGCCACCCTGTATGTAGTTTGCTAAATGGCTAGACCGCCCTGTATGCAGTCAGCTTCACGGCTAGACCGCCCTGTATGCAGTCAGCTACACTGCTAGGCCGCCCTGTATGCAGTCAGCTACACGGCTAGGCCACCCTGTGTGCAGTCAGCTACACAGATAGGCCGCCCTGTGTGTAGTGAGCTCCACGGCTAGGCCGCCCTGTGTGCAGTCAGCTACACGGCTAGGCCACCCTGTATGCAGTCAGCTACAGGGCTAGGCCGCCCTGTATGCAGTCAGCTACACGGCTAGGCCACCCTGTGTGCAGTCAGCTACACGGCTAGGCTGCCCTGCGTGCAGTGAGCTCCACGGCTAGGCCACCCTGTGTGCAGTCAGCTACATGGCTAGGCCGCCCTGTATGCAGTCAGCTTCACGGCTAGGCCGCCCTGTGTGCAGTCAGCTACACGGCTAGGTCCCCCTGTATGCAATTAGCTACACGGCTAGGCCACCCTGTATGTAGTTTGCTACATGGCTAGGCCGCCCTGTATGCAGTCAGCTACACGGCTAGACCGCCCTGTATGCAGTCAGCTACACTGCTAGGCCGCCCTGTATGCAGTCAGCTACACGGATAGGCCACCCTGTGTGCAGTCAGCTACACAGCTAGGCCGCCCTGTGTGTAGTCAGCTGCACGGCTAGGCCACTCTGTGTGCAGTCAGCTACACGGCTAGGCCACCCTGTATGCAGTCAGCTACACGGCTAGGCCGCCCTGTATGCAGTCAGCTACACGGCTAAGCCACCCTGTGTGCAGTCAGCTACACGGCTAGGCTGCCCTGTGTGTAGTGAGCTCCACGGCTAGGCTGCCCTGTGTGTAGTGAGCTCCACGGCTAGGCCGCCCTGTATGCAGTCAGCTTCATGGCTAGGCCGCCCTGTGTGCAGTCAGCCACACGGCTAGGCCGCCCTGTGTGCAGTCAGCTACACGGCTAGGCCGCCCTGTGTGCAGTCAGCTACACGGCTAGGCAGTCCTGTGTGCAGTCAGCTACATGGCTAGGCCGCCCTGTGTGCAGTCAGCTACACGACTAGGCCGCCCTGTGTGCAGTCAGCTACACGGCTAGACCGCCCTGTGTGCAGTTAGCTACACGGCTAGGCCACCCTGTGTGCAGTCAGCTACACGGCTAGGCCGCCCTGTGTGCAGTCAGCTACACGGCTAGGCCGCCCTGTGTGCAGTCAGCTACACGGCTAGGCAGTCCTGTGTGCAGTCAGCTACACGGCTAAGCCGCCCTGTGTGCAGTCAGCTACACGGCTAGACCGCCCTGTGTGCAGTCAGCTACATGGCTAGGCTGCCCTGTGTGCAGTCAGCTACATGGCTAGGCCGCCCTGTGTGCAATCAGCTACACGGCTTGGCCGCCCTGTGTGCAGTCAGCTACACGGCTTGGCCGCCCTATGTGCAGTCAGCTACATGACTAGGCCACCCTGTGTGCAGTTAGCTACACAGCTAGGCAGTCCTGTGTGCAGTCAGCTTCACGACTAGGCTGCCCTGTGTGCTGTCAGCTAAACGGCTAGGCCGCCCTGTATGCAGTCAGCAACACGACTAGGCCGTCCTGTATGTAGTCAGCTACACGGCAAGGCCGCCCTGTGTGCAGTCAGCTATACGGATAGGCCGCCCTGTGTGCAGCCAGCTACATGGCTAGGCTGCCCTGTATGCAGTCAGCTACACGGCTAGGCCGCCCTGTATGCAGTCAGCTACACGGCTAGGCCACCCGTATGCAGTCAGCTACACGACTAGGCCGCCCTGTATGCAGTCAGCTACACGTGCTAGGCCACCCTGTGTGCAGTCAGCTACACGGCTAGGCCGCCCTATGTGCAGTCAGCTCCACGGCTAGTCCATCCTTTGTGCAGTCAGCTACACGGCTAGGCCGCCCTGTATGCAGTCAGCTACACGGCTAGGCGCCCTGTATGCAGTCAGCAACACGACTAGGCGGTCCTGTATGTAGTCAGCTACACGGCAAGGCCGCCCTGTGTGCAGTCAGCTACACTGCTAGGCCGCCCTGTGTGCAGTCAGCTACATGGCTAGGCTGCCCTGTATGCAGTCAGCTACACGGCTAGGCCGCCCTGTATGCAGTCAGCTACATGGCTAGGCCACCCTGTGTGCAGTCAGCTACATGGCTAGGCCGCCCTGTGTGCAATCAGCTACACGGCTTGTCCGCCCTATGTGCAGTCAGCTACATGACTAGGCCACCCTGTGTGCAGTCAGCTACACAGCTAGGCAGTCCTGTGTGCAGTCAGCTACACGGCAAGGCCGCCCTGTGTGAAGTCAGCTACACGGCTAGGCCACCCTGTGTGCAGTCAGCTCCATGGCTAGGCAGTCATGTGTGCAGTCAGCTACACGGCTAGGCCGCCCTGTATGTAGTCAGCTACACGGCTAGGCCGCCCTGTGTGCAGTCAGCTACACGGCTAAGCCACCCTGTGTGCAATCAGCTACATGGCTAGGCCGCCCTGTATGCAGTCAGCTACATGGCAAGGCCACCCTCTGTGTAGTCAGCTACACGGCTAGGCCGCCCTTATGCAGTAAGCTACACGGCTAGGCCACCCTGTGTGCAGTCAGCTACACAGCTAGGCCGCCCTGTGTGTAGTCAGCTACACGGCTAGGCCACCCTGTGTGCAGTCAGCTACACGGCTAGGCCGCCCTGTATGCAGTCAGCTACACGGCTAGGCCACCCTGTATGCAGTCAGCTACAGGGCTAGGCCGCCCCGTGCAGTCAGCTACACGGCTAGGCGCCCTGTATGCAATCAGATACACGGCTAGACGGCCCTGTATGCAGTCAGCTACACGGCTAGGTCCCACTGTATGCAATCAGCTACACGGCTAGGCCACCCTGTATGTAGTTTGCTAAATGGCTAGACCGCCCTGTATGCAGTCAGCTTCACGGCTAGACCGCCCTGTATGCAGTCAGCTACACTGCTAGGCCGCCCTGTATGCAGTCAGCTACACGGCTAGGCCACCCTGTGTGCAGTCAGCTACACAGATAGGCCGCCCTGTGTGTAATGAGCTCCACGGCTAGGCCGCCCTGTGTGCAGTCAGCTACACGGCTAGGCCACCCTGTATGCAGTCAGCTACACGGCTAGGCCGCCCTGTATGCAGTCAGCTACACGTCTAGGCCACCCTGTGTGCAGTCAGCTACACGGCTAGGCTGCCCTGCGTGCAGTGAGCTCCACGGCTAGGCCACCCTGTGTGTAGTCAGCTACATGGCTAGGCCGCCCTGTATGCAGTCAGCTTCACGGCTAGGCCGCACTGTGTGCAGTCAGCTACACGGCTAGGTCCCCCTGTATGCAATTAGCTACACGGCTAGGCCACCCTGTATGTAGTTTGCTACATGGCTAGGCCGCCCTGTATGCAGTCAGCTACACGGCTAGACCGCCCTGTATGCAGTCAGCTACACTGCTAGGCCGCCCTGTATGCAGTCAGCTACACGGATAGGCCACCCTGTGTGCAGTCAGCTACACAGCTAGGCCGCCCTGTGTGTAGTCAGCTGCACGGCTAGGCCACTCTGTGTGCAGTCAGCTACACGGCCAGGCCACCCTGTATGCAGTCAGCTACACGGCTAGGCCGCCCTGTATGCAGTCAGCTACACGGCTAAGCCACCCTGTGTGCAGTCAGCTACACGGCTAGGCTGCCCTGTGTGTAGTGAGCTCCACGGCTAGGCCGCCCTGTATGCAGTCAGCTTCATGGCTAGGCCGCCCTGTGTGCGGTCAGCCACACGGCTAGGCCGCCCTGTGTGCAGTCAGCTACACGGCTAGGCCGCCCTGTGTGCAGTCAGCTACACGGCTAGGCAGTCCTGTGTGCAGTCAGCTACATGGCTAGGCCGCCCTGTGTGCAGTCAGCTACACGACTAGGCCGCCCTGTGTGCAGTCAGCTACACGGCTAGACCGCCCTGTGTGCAGTCAGCTACACGGCTAGGCCACCCTGTGTGCAGTCAGCTACACGGCTAGGCCGCCCTGTGTGCAGTCAGCTACACGGCTAGGCCGCCCTGTGTGCAGTCAGCTACACGGCTAGGCAGTCCTGTGTGCAGTCAGCTACACGGCTAAGCCGCCCTGTGTGCAGTCAGCTACACGGCTAGACCGCCCTGTGTGCAGTCAGCTACATGGCTAGGCTGCCCTGTGTGCAGTCAGCTACATGGCTAGGCCGCCCTGTGTGCAATCAGCTACACGGCTTGGCCGCCCTGTGTGCAATCAGCTACACGGCTTGGCCGCCCTATGTGCAATCAGCTACATGACTAGGCCACCCTGTGTGCAGTTAGCTACACAGCTAGGCAGTCCTGTGTGCAGTCAGCTTCACGACTAGGCTGCCCTGTGTGCTGTCAGCTAAACGGCTAGGCCGCCCTGTATGCAGTCAGCAACACGACTAGGCCGTCCTGTATGTAGTCAGCTACACGGCAAGGCCGCCCTGTGTGCAGTCAGCTACACGGATAGGCCGCCCTGTGTGCAGTCAGCTACATGGCTAGGCTGCCCTGTATGCAGTCAGCTACACGGCTAGGCCGCCCTGTATGCAGTCAGCTACATGGCTAGGCCACCCTGTGTGCAGTCAGCTACATGGCTAGGCCGCCCTGTGTGCAATCAGCTACACGGCTTGTCCGCCCTATGTGCAGTCAGCTACATGACTAGGCCACCCTGTGTGCAGTCAGCTACACAGCTAGGCAGTCCTGTGTGCAGTCAGCTACACGGCTAAGCCGCCCTGTATGCAGTCAGCTACACGGCAAGGCCACCCTGTGTGCAGTCAGCTACACGGCTAGGCCGCCCTGTGTGCAGTCAGCTACACGGCTAGGCCGCCCTTATGCAGTCAGCTACACGAATAGGCCACCCTGTGTGCAGTCAGCTACACAGCTCGGCCGCCCTGTGTGTAGTCAGCTCCACGGCTAGGCCGCCCTGTGTGCAGTCAGCTACACGGCTGGGCCACCCTGTATGCAGTCAGCTACACGACTAGGCCGCCCTGTATGCAGTCAGCTACACGATTAGGCCGCCCTGTGTGCAGTCAGCTACACGGCTAGGCCATCCTGTGTGCAGTCAGCTACACGGCTAGGCCGCCCTGTGTGCAGTCAACTACACAGCTAGGCCGCCCTGTATGCAGTCAGCTGCACAGCTAGGCCGCCCTGTATGCAGTCAGCTACACGTCTAGGCCATCCTTTGTGCAGTCAGCTACACGGCTAGGCCGCCCTGAATGCAGTCAGCTACACGGCTAGTCCGCCCTGTATGCAGTCTGCTACACGGCTAGGCCGCCCTGTGCAGTCATCTAAACGGCTAGGCCGCCCTGTATGCAATCAGATACACGGCTAGGCGCCCTGTATGCAGTCAGCTACATGGCTAGGTCCCCCTGTATGCAGTCAGCTACACGGCTAGCCGCCCTGTATGTAGTTAGCTACATGGCTAGGCCGCCCTGTATGCAGTCAGCTACACGGCTAGACCGCCCTGTATGCAGTCAGCTACACGGCTAGGCCACCCTGTGTGCAGTCAGCTACATGTATAGGCCATCCTGGGTGCAGTCAGCTACACGACTAGGCTGCCCTGTGTGCTGTCAGCTAAACGGCTAGACCGCCCTGTATGCAGTCAGCAACACGACTAGGCCGTCCTGTATGCAGTCAGCTACACGACAAGGCCACCCTGTGTGTAGTCAGCTACACGGCTAGGCCGCCCTTATGCAGTCAGCTACACGGCTAGGCCACCCTGTGTGCAGTCAGCTACACAGCTAGGCCGCCCTGTGTGTAATCAGCTCCACGGCTAGGCCGCCCTGTGTGCAGTTAGCTACACGCTAGGCCACCCGTATGCAGTCAGCTACACGGCTAGGCCGCCCTGTATGCAGTCAGCTACACGTGCTAGGCCACCCTGTGTGCAGTCAGCTACACGGCTAGGCCGCCCTATGTGCAGTCAGCTCCACGGCTAGGCCATCCTTTGTGCAGTCAGCTACACGGCTAGGCCGCCCTGTATGCAGTCAGCTACACGGCTAGGCCGCCCTGTATGCAGTCAGCAACACGACTAGGCCGTCCTGTATGTAGTCAGCTACACGGCAAGGCCGCCCTGTGTGCAGTCAGCTACACTGCTAGGCCGCCCTGTGTGCAGTCAGCTACATGGCTAGGCTGCCCTGTATGCAGTCAGCTACACGGCTAGGCCGCCCTGTATGCAGTCAGCTACATGGCTAGGCCACCCTGTGTGCAGTCAGCTACATGGCTAGGCCGCCCTGTGTGCAATCAGCTACACGGCTTGTCCGCCCTATGTGCAGTCAGCTACATGACTAGGCCACCCTGTGTGCAGTCAGCTACACAGCTAGGCAGTCCTGTGTGCAGTCAGCTACACGGCAAGGCCGCCCTGTGTGAAGTCAGCTACACGGCTAGGCCACCCTGTGTGCAGTCAGCTCCATGGCTAGGCAGTCATGTGTGCAGTCAGCTACACGGCTAGGCCGCCCTGTATGTAGTCAGCTACACGGCTAGGCCGCCCTGTGTGCAGTCAGCTACACGGCTAAGCCACCCTGTGTGCAATCAGCTACATGGCTAGGCCGCCCTGTATGCAGTCAGCTACATGGCAAGGCCACCCTCTGTGTAGTCAGCTACACGGCTAGGCCGCCCTTATGCAGTAAGCTACACGGCTAGGCCACCCTGTGTGCAGTCAGCTACACAGCTAGGCCGCCCTGTGTGTAGTCAGCTACACGGCTAGGCCACCCTGTGTGCAGTCAGCTACACGGCTAGGCCGCCCTGTATGCAGTCAGCTACACGGCTAGGCCACCCTGTATGCAGTCAGCTACAGGGCTAGGCCGCCCCGTGCAGTCAGCTACACGGCTAGGCGCCCTGTATGCAATCAGATACACGGCTAGACGGCCCTGTATGCAGTCAGCTACACGGCTAGGTCCCACTGTATGCAATCAGCTACACGGCTAGGCCACCCTGTATGTAGTTTGCTAAATGGCTAGACCGCCCTGTATGCAGTCAGCTTCACGGCTAGACCGCCCTGTATGCAGTCAGCTACACTGCTAGGCCGCCCTGTATGCAGTCAGCTACACGGCTAGGCCACCCTGTGTGCAGTCAGCTACACAGATAGGCCGCCCTGTGTGTAGTGAGCTCCACGGCTAGGCCGCCCTGTGTGCAGTCAGCTACACGGCTAGGCCACCCTGTATGCAGTCAGCTACACGGCTAGGCCGCCCTGTATGCAGTCAGCTACACGGCTAGGCTGCCCTGCGTGCAGTGAGCTCCACGGCTAGGCCACCCTGTGTGCAGTCAGCTACATGGCTAGGCCGCCCTGTATGCAGTCAGCTTCACGGCTAGGCCGCCCTGTGTGCAGTCAGCTACACGGCTAGGTCCCCCTGTATGCAATTAGCTACACGGCTAGGCCACCCTGTATGTAGTTTGCTACATGGCTAGGCCGCCCTGTATGCAGTCAGCTACACGGCTAGACCGCCCTGTATGCAGTCAGCTACACTGCTAGGCCGCCCTGTATGCAGTCAGCTACACGGATAGGCCACCCTGTGTGCAGTCAGCTACACAGCTAGGCCTCCCTGTGTGTAGTCAGCTGCACGGCTAGGCCACTCTGTGTGCAGTCAGCTACACGGCTAGGCCACCCTGTATGCAGTCAGCTACACGGCTAGGCCGCCCTGTATGCAGTCAGCTACACGGCTAAGCCACCCTGTGTGCAGTCAGCTACACGGCTAGGCTGCCCTGTGTGTAGTGAGCTCCACGGCTAGGCCGCCCTGTATGCAGTCAGCTTCATGGCTAGGCCGCCCTGTGTGCAGTCAGCCACACGGCTAGGCCGCCCTGTGTGCAGTCAGCTACACGGCTATGCCGCCCTGTGTGCAGTCAGCTACACGGCTAGGCAGTCCTGTGTGCAGTCAGCTACATGGCTAGGCCGCCCTGTGTGCAGTCAGCTACACGACTAGGCCGCCCTGTGTGCAGTCAGCTACACCGCTAGACCGCCCTGTGTGCAGTCAGCTACACGGCTAGGCCACCCTGTGTGCAGTCAGCTACACGGCTAGGCCGCCCTGTGTGCAGTCAGCTACACGGCTAGGCCGCCCTGTGTGCAGTCAGCTACACGGCTAGGCAGTCCTGTGTGCAGTCAGCTACACGGCTAAGCCGCCCTGTGTGCAGTCAGCTACACGGCTAGACCGCCCTGTGTGCAGTCAGCTACATGGCTAGGCTGCCCTGTGTGCAGTCAGCTACATGGCTAGGCCGCCCTGTGTGCAATCAGCTACACGGCTTGGCCGCCCTGTGTGCAATCAGCTACACGGCTTGGCCGCCCTATGTGCAGTCAGCTACATGACTAGGCCACCCTGTGTGCAGTTAGCTACACAGCTAGGCAGTCCTGTGTGCAGTCAGCTTCACGACTAGGCTGCCCTGTGTGCTGTCAGCTAAACGGCTAGGCGCCCTGTATGCAGTCAGCAACACGACTAGGCCGTCCTGTATGTAGTCAGCTACACGGCAAGGCCGCCCTGTGTGCAGTCAGCTACACGGATAGGCCGCCCTGTGTGCAGTCAGCTACATGGCTAGGCTGCCCTGTATGCAGTCAGCTACACGGCTAGGCCGCCCTGTATGCAGTCAGCTACATGGCTAGGCCACCCTGTGTGCAGTCAGCTACATGGCTAGGCCGCCCTGTGTGCAATCAGCTACACGGCTTGTCCGCCCTATGTGCAGTCAGCTACATGACTAGGCCACCCTGTGTGCAGTCAGCTACACAGCTAGGCAGTCCTGTGTGCAGTCAGCTACACGGCTAAGCCGCCCTGTATGCAGTCAGCTACACGGCAAGGCCACCCTGTGTGCAGTCAGCTACACGGCTAGGCCGCCCTGTGTGCAGTCAGCTACACGGCTAGGCCACCCTGTGTGCAGTCAGCTCCATGGCTAGGCAGTCATGTGTGCAGTCAGCTACACGGCTAGGCCGCCCTGAATGTAGTCACCTACACGGCTAGGCCGCCCTCTGTGCAGTCAGCTACACGGCTAAGCCACCCTGTGTGCAATCAGCTACATGGCTAGGCCGCCCTGTATGCAGTCAGCTACACGACAAGGCCACCCTCTGTGTAGTCAGCTACACGGCTAGGCCGCCCTTATGCAGTCAGCTACACGGCTAGGCCACCCTGTGTGCAGTCAGCTACACAGCTAGGCCGCCCTGTGTGTAGTCAGCTCCACGGCTAGGCCGCCCTGTGTGCAGTCAGCTACACGGCTAGGCCGCCCTGTATGCAGTCAGCTACACGGCTAGGCCGCCCTGTATGCAGTCAGCTACAGGGCTAGGCCGCCATTTGCAGTCAGCTACACGGCTAGGCCACCCTGTATGCAGTCAGCTACACGGCTAGGCCGCCCTGTATGCAGTCAGCTACACGGCTAGGCCACCCTGTGTGTAGTCAGCTACACGGCTAGGCTGCCCTGCGTGCAGTGAGCTCCACGGCTAGGCCACCCTGTGTGCAGTCAGCTACATGGCTAGGCCGCCCTGTATGCAGTCAGCTTCACGGCTAGGCCGCCCTGTGTGCAGTCAGCTACACGGCTAGGCCGCCCTGTGCAGTCAGCTACACGGCTAGGCGCCCTGTATGCAATCAGATACACGGCTAGGCGGCCCTGTATGCAGTCAGCTACACGGCTAGGTCCCCCTGTATGCAGTCAGCTACACGTCTAGGCCACCCTGTATGTAGTTTGCTACATGGCTAGGCCGCCCTGTATGCAGTCAGCTACACGGCTAGACCGCCCTGTATGCAGTCAGCTAAACTGCTAGGCCGCCCTGTATGCAGTCAGCTACACGGATAGGCCACCCTGTCTTCAGTCAGCTACACAGCTAGGCCGCCCTGTGTGTAGTCATCTGCACGGCTAGGCCGCTCTGTGTGCAGTCAGCTACACGGCTAGGCCACCCTGTATGCAGTCAGCTACACGGCTAGGCCGCCCTGTATGCAGTCAGCTACACGGCTAGGCCGCTCTGTGTGCAGTCAGCTACATGGCTAGGCCGCCCTGTATGCAGTCAGCTTCACGGCTAGGCCACCCTGTGTGCAGTCAGCCAGACGGCTAGGCCGCCCTGTGTGCAGTCAGCTACACGGCTAGGCCGCCCTGTGTGCAGTCAGCTACACGGCTAGGCAGTCCTGTGTGCAGTCAGCTACATGGCTAGGCCGCCCTGTGTGCAGTCAGCTACACGGCTAGGCCGCCCTAAGTGCAGTCAGCTACACGGCTAGACCGCCCTGTGTGCAGTCAGCTACACGGCTAGGCCACCCTGTGTGCAGTCAGCTACATGGCTAGGCCGCCCTGTATGCAGTCAGCTTCACGGCTAGGCCGCCCTGTGTGCAGTCAGCCACACGGCTGGGCCGACCTGTGTGCAGTCAGCTACACGGCTAGGCCTCCCTGTATGCAGTCAGCTACATGGCCAGGCTACCCTGTGTGCAGTCAGCTACATGGCTAGGCCGCCCTGTGTGCAATCAGCTACACGGCTTGGCCGCCCTATGTGCAGTCAACTACATGACTAGGCCACCCTGTGTGGAGTCAGCTACACGGCTAGGCCACCCTGTGTGCAGTCTGCTACACGGCTAGGCCGCCCTGTATGCAGTCAGCTACACGGCTAGGCCACCCTGTGTGCAGTCAGCTACACGGCTAGGCCGCCCTGTGTGCAGTCAGCTACACGGCTAGGCCACCCTGTGTGCAGTCAGCTACATGGCTAGGCAGTCATGTGTGCAGTCAGCTACACGGCTAGGCCGCCCTGTATGCAGTCACCTACACGGCTAGGCCGCCCTGTGTGCAGTCAGCTACACGGCTAAGCCACCCTGTGTGCAGTCAGTTACATGGCTAGGTCGCCTTGTGTGCAGTCAGCTACACGGCTAGGCCGCCCTGTATGCAGTCAGCTACACGGCTAGGCCGCCCTGTATGCAGTCAGCTACACCGCTAGGCCGCCCTGTATGTAGTCAGCTACACGTCTAGGCCATCCTGTGTGCAGTCAGCTACACGACTAGGCTGCCCTGTGTGCTGTCAGCTAAACGGCTAGGCCGCCCTGTATGCAGTCAGCAACACGACTAGGCCGTCCTGTATGCAGTCAGCTACACGGCAAGGCCACCCTGTGTGTAGTCAGCTACACGGCTAGGCCGCCCTTATGCAGTCAGCTACACGACTAGGCCGCCCTATATGCAGTCAGCTACACGGCTAGGCCGCTCTGTGTGCAGTCAGCTACACGGCTAGGCCGCCCTGTGTGCAGTCAACTCCACTGCTAGGCCGCCCTGTGTGCAGTCAGCTACACGGCTAGGCCGCCCTGTATGCAGTCAGCTACACGGCTAGACCGCCTTGTATGCAGTCAGCTACACGGCTAGACCGCCTTGTATGCAGTCAGCTACACGGCTAGGCCGCCCTGTATGCAGTCAGCTACACGGCTAGGCCACCCTGTGCAGTCAGCTACACGGCTAGGCCGCCCTGTATGTAATCAGATAAACGATTAGGCCGCCCTGTATGCAGTCAGCTACATGGCTAGCCCCCCTGTATGCAGTCAGCTACATGGCTAGGCCGCCCTGTATGCAGTTAGCTACATGGCTAGTCCGCCCTGTATGCAGTCAGCTACACGGCTAGATCGCCCAATATGCAGTCAGCTACACGGCTAGACCACCCTGTGTGCAGTCAGCTACAGGGCTAGGCCGCCCTGTGTGCAGTCAGCTCCACGGCTAGGCCGCCCTGTGTGCAGTCAGCTCCACGGCTAGGCCGCCCTGTATGCAGTCAGCTACACGGCTAGGCCGCCCTGTGCACTCAGCTACACGGCTAGGCCGCCCTGTATGCAATAAGATACACGGCTAGGCCCACCTGTATGCAGTCAGCTACACGGCTAGGCCACCCTGTGTGCAGTCAGCTCCATGGCTAGGCAGTCATGTGTGCAGTCAGCTACACGGCTAGGCCGCCCTGTATGTAGTCAGCTACACGGCTAGGCCGCCCTGTGTGCAGTCAGCTACACGGCTAAGCCACCCTGTGTGCAATCAGCTACATGGCTAGGCCGCCCTGTATGCAGTCAGCTACATGGCAAGGCCACCCTCTGTGTAGTCAGCTACACGGCTAGGCCGCCCTTATGCAGTAAGCTACACGGCTAGGCCACCCTGTGTGCAGTCAGCTACACAGCTAGGCCGCCCTGTGTGTAGTCAGCTACACGGCTAGGCCACCCTGTGTGCAGTCAGCTACACGGCTAGGCCGCCCTGTATGCAGTCAGCTACACGGCTAGGCCACCCTGTATGCAGTCAGCTACAGGGCTAGGCCGCCCCGTGCAGTCAGCTACACGGCTAGGCGCCCTGTATGCAATCAGATACACGGCTAGATGGCCCTGTATGCAGTCAGCTACACGGCTAGGTCCCACTGTATGCAATCAGCTACACGGCTAGGCCACCCTGTATGTAGTTTGCTAAATGGCTAGACCGCCCTGTATGCAGTCAGCTTCACGGCTAGACCGCCCTGTATGCAGTCAGCTACACTGCTAGGCCGCCCTGTATGCAGTCAGCTACACGGCTAGGCCACCCTGTGTGCAGTCAGCTACACAGATAGGCCGCCCTGTGTGTAGTGAGCTCCACGGCTAGGCCGCCCTGTGTGCAGTCAGCTACACGGCTAGGCCACCCTGTATGCAGTCAGCTACACGGCTAGGCCGCCCTGTATGCAGTCAGCTACACGGCTAGGCTGCCCTGCGTGCAGTGAGCTCCACGGCTAGGCCACCCTGTGTGCAGTCAGCTACATGGCTAGGCCGCCCTGTATGCAGTCAGCTTCACGGCTAGGCCGCCCTGTGTGCAGTCAGCTACACGGCTAGGTCCCCCTGTATGCAATTAGCTACACGGCTAGGCCACCCTGTATGTAGTTTGCTACATGGCTAGGCCGCCCTGTATGCAGTCAGCTACACGGCTAGACCGCCCTGTATGCAGTCAGCTACACTGCTAGGCCGCCCTGTATGCAGTCAGCTACACGGATAGGCCACCCTGTGTGCAGTCAGCTACACAGCTAGGCCTCCCTGTGTGTAGTCAGCTGCACGGCTAGGCCACTCTGTGTGCAGTCAGCTACACGGCTAGGCCACCCTGTATGCAGTCAGCTACACGGCTAGGCCGCCCTGTATGCAGTCAGCTACACGGCTAAGCCACCCTGTGTGCAGTCAGCTACACGGCTAGGCTGCCCTGTGTGTAGTGAGCTCCACGGCTAGGCCGCCCTGTATGCAGTCAGCTTCATGGCTAGGCCGCCCTGTGTGCAGTCAGCCACACGGCTAGGCCGCCCTGTGTGCAGTCAGCTACACGGCTATGCCGCCCTGTGTGCAGTCAGCTACACGGCTAGGCAGTCCTGTGTGCAGTCAGCTACATGGCTAGGCCGCCCTGTGTGCAGTCAGCTACACGACTAGGCCGCCCTGTGTGCAGTCAGCTACACCGCTAGACCGCCCTGTGTGCAGTCAGCTACACGGCTAGGCCACCCTGTGTGCAGTCAGCTACACGGCTAGGCCGCTCTGTGTGCAGTCAGCTACACGGCTAGGCCGCCCTGTGTGCAGTCAGCTACACGGCTAGGCA
Organism: Bathymodiolus brooksi; assembly: GCA_963680875.1. Lineage (NCBI taxonomy): Eukaryota > Metazoa > Mollusca > Bivalvia > Mytilida > Modiolidae > Bathymodiolus > Bathymodiolus brooksi. The sequence goes on from OY804586.1 coordinate 23,797,624, forward strand.
GTCCTGTGTGCAGTCAGCTACACGGCTAAGCCGCCCTGTGTGCAGTCAGCTACACGGCTAGACCGCCCTGTGTGCAGTCAGCTACATGGCTAGGCTGCCCTGTGTGCAGTCAGCTACATGGCTAGGCCGCCCTGTGTGCAATCAGCTACACGGCTTGGCCGCCCTGTGTGCAATCAGCTACACGGCTTGGCCGCCCTATGTGCAGTCAGCTACATGACTAGGCCACCCTGTGTGCAGTTAGCTACACAGCTAGGCAGTCCTGTGTGCAGTCAGCTTCACGACTAGGCTGCCCTGTGTGCTGTCAGCTAAACGGCTAGGCGCCCTGTATGCAGTCAGCAACACGACTAGGCCGTCCTGTATGTAGTCAGCTACACGGCAAGGCCGCCCTGTGTGCAGTCAGCTACACGGATAGGCCGCCCTGTGTGCAGTCAGCTACATGGCTAGGCTGCCCTGTATGCAGTCAGCTACACGGCTAGGCCGCCCTGTATGCAGTCAGCTACATGGCTAGGCCACCCTGTGTGCAGTCAGCTACATGGCTAGGCCGCCCTGTGTGCAATCAGCTACACGGCTTGTCCGCCCTATGTGCAGTCAGCTACATGACTAGGCCACCCTGTGTGCAGTCAGCTACACAGCTAGGCAGTCCTGTGTGCAGTCAGCTACACGGCTAAGCCGCCCTGTATGCAGTCAGCTACACGGCAAGGCCACCCTGTGTGCAGTCAGCTACACGGCTAGGCCGCCCTGTGTGCAGTCAGCTACACGGCTAGGCCACCCTGTGTGCAGTCAGCTCCATGGCTAGGCAGTCATGTGTGCAGTCAGCTACACGGCTAGGCCGCCCTGAATGTAGTCACCTACACGGCTAGGCCGCCCTCTGTGCAGTCAGCTACACGGCTAAGCCACCCTGTGTGCAATCAGCTACATGGCTAGGCCGCCCTGTATGCAGTCAGCTACACGACAAGGCCACCCTCTGTGTAGTCAGCTACACGGCTAGGCCGCCCTTATGCAGTCAGCTACACGGCTAGGCCACCCTGTGTGCAGTCAGCTACACAGCTAGGCCGCCCTGTGTGTAGTTAGCTCCACGGCTAGGCCGCCCTGTGTGCAGTCAGCTACACGGCTAGGCCGCCCTGTATGCAGTCAGCTACACGGCTAGGCCGCCCTGTATGCAGTCAGCTACAGGGCTAGGCCGCCATTTGCAGTCAGCTACACGGCTAGGCCACCCTGTATGCAGTCAGCTACACGGCTAGGCCGCCCTGTATGCAGTCAGCTACACGGCTAGGCCACCCTGTGTGTAGTCAGCTACACGGCTAGGCTGCCCTGCGTGCAGTGAGCTCCACGGCTAGGCCACCCTGTGTGCAGTCAGCTACATGGCTAGGCCGCCCTGTATGCAGTCAGCTTCACGGCTAGGCCGCCCTGTGTGCAGTCAGCTACACGGCTAGGCCGCCCTGTGCAGTCAGCTACACGGCTAGGCGCCCTGTATGCAATCAGATACACGGCTAGGCGGCCCTGTATGCAGTCAGCTACACGGCTAGGTCCCCCTGTATGCAGTCAGCTACACGTCTAGGCCACCCTGTATGTAGTTTGCTACATGGCTAGGCCGCCCTGTATGCAGTCAGCTACACGGCTAGACCGCCCTGTATGCAGTCAGCTAAACTGCTAGGCCGCCCTGTATGCAGTCAGCTACACGGATAGGCCACCCTGTCTTCAGTCAGCTACACAGCTAGGCCGCCCTGTGTGTAGTCATCTGCACGGCTAGGCCGCTCTGTGTGCAGTCAGCTACACGGCTAGGCCACCCTGTATGCAGTCAGCTACACGGCTAGGCCGCCCTGTATGCAGTCAGCTACACGGCTAGGCCGCTCTGTGTGCAGTCAGCTACATGGCTAGGCCGCCCTGTATGCAGTCAGCTTCACGGCTAGGCCACCCTGTGTGCAGTCAGCCAGACGGCTAGGCCGCCCTGTGTGCAGTCAGCTACACGGCTAGGCCGCCCTGTGTGCAGTCAGCTACACGGCTAGGCAGTCCTGTGTGCAGTCAGCTACATGGCTAGGCCGCCCTGTGTGCAGTCAGCTACACGGCTAGGCCGCCCTAAGTGCAGTCAGCTACACGGCTAGACCGCCCTGTGTGCAGTCAGCTACACGGCTAGGCCACCCTGTGTGCAGTCAGCTACATGGCTAGGCCGCCCTGTATGCAGTCAGCTTCACGGCTAGGCCGCCCTGTGTGCAGTCAGCCACACGGCTGGGCCGACCTGTGTGCAGTCAGCTACACGGCTAGGCCTCCCTGTATGCAGTCAGCTACATGGCCAGGCTACCCTGTGTGCAGTCAGCTACATGGCTAGGCCGCCCTGTGTGCAATCAGCTACACGGCTTGGCCGCCCTATGTGCAGTCAGCTACATGACTAGGCCACCCTGTGTGGAGTCAGCTACACGGCTAGGCCACCCTGTGTGCAGTCTGCTACACGGCTAGGCCGCCCTGTATGCAGTCAGCTACACGGCTAGGCCACCCTGTGTGCAGTCAGCTACACGGCTAGGCCGCCCTGTGTGCAGTCAGCTACACGGCTAGGCCACCCTGTGTGCAGTCAGCTACATGGCTAGGCAGTCATGTGTGCAGTCAGCTACACGGCTAGGCCGCCCTGTATGCAGTCACCTACACGGCTAGGCCGCCCTGTGTGCAGTCAGCTACACGGCTAAGCCACCCTGTGTGCAGTCAGTTACATGGCTAGGTCGCCTTGTGTGCAGTCAGCTACACGGCTAGGCCGCCCTGTATGCAGTCAGCTACACGGCTAGGCCACCCTGTATGCAGTCAGCTACACAGCTAGGCCGCCCTGTATGTAGTCAGCTACACGTCTAGGCCATCCTGTGTGCAGTCAGCTACACGACTAGGCTGCCCTGTGTGCTGTCAGCTAAACGGCTAGGCCGCCCTGTATGCAGTCAGCAACACGACTAGGCCGTCCTGTATGCAGTCAGCTACACGGCAAGGCCACCCTGTGTGTAGTCAGCTACACGGCTAGGCCGCCCTTATGCAGTCAGCTACACGACTAGGCCGCCCTATATGCAGTCAGCTACACGGCTAGGCCGCTCTGTGTGCAGTCAGCTACACGGCTAGGCCGCCCTGTGTGCAGTCAACTCCACTGCTAGGCCGCCCTGTGTGCAGTCAGCTACACGGCTAGGCCGCCCTGTATGCAGTCAGCTACACGGCTAGACCGCCTTGTATGCAGTCAGCTACACGGCTAGACCGCCTTGTATGCAGTCAGCTACACGGCTAGGCCGCCCTGTATGCAGTCAGCTACACGGCTAGGCCACCCTGTGCAGTCAGCTACACGGCTAGGCCGCCCTGTATGTAATCAGATAAACGATTAGGCCGCCCTGTATGCAGTCAGCTACATGGCTAGCCCCCCTGTATGCAGTCAGCTACATGGCTAGGCCGCCCTGTATGCAGTTAGCTACATGGCTAGTCCGCCCTGTATGCAGTCAGCTACACGGCTAGATCGCCCAATATGCAGTCAGCTACACGGCTAGACCACCCTGTGTGCAGTCAGCTACAGGGCTAGGCCGCCCTGTGTGCAGTCAGCTCCACGGCTAGGCCGCCCTGTGTGCAGTCAGCTCCACGGCTAGGCCGCCCTGTATGCAGTCAGCTACACGGCTAGGCCGCCCTGTGCACTCAGCTACACGGCTAGGCCGCCCTGTATGCAATAAGATACACGGCTAGGCCCACCTGTATGCAGTCAGCTACACGGCTAGGTCCCACTATATGCAGTCAGCTACACGGCTAGGCCACCATGTATGTAGTTAGCTACATGGCTAGGCCGCCCTGTATGCAGTCAGCTACACGGCTAGACCGCCATGTATGCAGTCAGCTACACGGCTAGGCTGCCCTGTGTGCAGTGAGCTCCACGGCTAGGCCGCCCTGTGTGCAGTCAGCTACACAGCTAGGCCGCCCTGTATGCAGTCAGCTACACGTCTAGGCCACCCTGTATGTAGTTAGCTACATGGCTAGGCCGCCCTGTATGCAGTCAGCTACCTGGCTAAACCGCCCTGTATGCCGTCAGCTACACGGCTAGGCTGCCCTGTGTGCAGTGAGCTCCACGGCTAGGCCGCCCTGTGTGCAGTCAGCTACACAGCTAGGCCGCCCTGTATGCAGTCAGCTACACGGCTAGGCCGCCCTGTATGCAGTCAGCTACACAGCTAGGCCGCCCTGTATGCAGTCAGCTACACGTCTAGGCCCTCCTGTGTGCAGTCAGCTACACGGCTAGGCCGCCCTGTATGCAGTCAGCTACACGGCTAGGCCGCCCTGTGCAGTCAGCTACACGGCTAGGCCGCCCTGTATGCAGTCAGCTACACGGCTAGGCCCCCCATGTATGCAGTCAGCTACACAGCTAGGTCGCCCTGTATGTAGTTAGCTACATGGATAGGCTGCCCTGTATGCAGTCAGCTACACGGCTAGGCCACCCTGTATGCAATCAGCTACACGGCTAGGACCCCCCTCCCTGTATGCAGTCAGCTACACAGCTAGGCCGCCCTGTATGTAGTTAGCTACATGGCTAGGCCGCCCTGTATGTAGTCAGCTACACGGCTAGGCTGCCCTGTATGCAGTCAGCTACACGCTAGGCCGCCCTATATGCAATAAGATACACGGCTAGGCCGCCCTGTATGCAGTCAGCTACACGGCTAGGTCCCACTATATGCAGTCAGCTACACGGCTAGGCCACCATGTATGTAGTTAGCTACATGGCTAGGCCGCCCTGTATGCAGTCAGCTACACGGCTAGACCGCCCTGTATGCAGTCAGCTACACGGCTAGGCTGCCCTGTGTGCAGTGAGCTCCACGGCTAGGCCGCCCTGTGTGCAGTCAGCTACACAGCTAGGCCGCCCTGTATGCAGTCAGCTACACGGCTAGGCCACCCTGTATGTAGTTAGCTACATGGCTAGGCCGCCCTGTATGCAGTCAGCTACCTGGCTAAACCGCCCTGTATGCCGTCAGCTACACGGCTAGGCTGCCCTGTGTGCAGTGAACTCCACGGCTAGGCCGCCCTGTGTGCAGTCAGCTACACAGCTAGGCCGCCCTGTATGCAGTCAGCTACACGGCTAGGCCGCCCTGTATGCAGTCAGCTACACAGCTAGGCCGCCCTGTATGCAGTCAGCTACACGTCTAGGCCCTCCTGTGTGCAGTCAGCTACACGGCTAGGCCGCCCTGTATGCAGTCAGCTACACGGCTAGGCCGCCCTGTGCAGTCAGCTACACGGCTAGGCCGCCCTGTATGCAGTCAGCTACACGGCTAGGCCCCCCCTGTATGCAGTCAGCTACACAGCTAGGCCGCCCTGTATGTAGTTAGCTACATGGCTAGGCTGCCCTGTATGCAGTCAGCTACACGGCTAGGCCACCCTGTATGCAGTCAGCTACACGGCTAGGACCCCCCTCCCTGTATGCAGTCAGCTACACAGCTAGGCCGCCCTGTATGTAGTTAGCTACATGGCTAGGCCGCCCTGTATGTAGTCAGCTACACGGCTAGGCTGCCCTGTATGCAGTCAGCTACACGGCTAGGCCGCCCTGTATGCAATAAGATACACGGCTAGGCCGCCCTGTATGCAGTCAGCTACACGGCTAGGTCCCACTATATGCAGTCAGCTACACGGCTAGGCCACCCTGTATGTAGTTAGCTACATGGCTAGGCCGCCCTGTATGCAGTCAGCTACACGGCTAGACCGCCCTGTATGCAGTCAGCTACACGGCTAGACCGCCCTGTATGCAGTCAGCTACACGGCTAGACCGCCCTGTATGCAGTCAGCTACACGGCTAGGCCGCCCTGTATGCAGTCAGCTACACGGCTAGGCCGCCCTGTATGCAGTCAGCTACACGGCTAGACCGCCCTGTATGCAGTCAGCTACACGGCTAGACCGCCCTGTATGCAGTCAGCTACACGGCTAGACCGCCCTGTATGCAGTCAGCTACACGGCTAGACCGCCCTGTATGCAGTCAGCTACACGGCTAGGCCGCCCTGAATGCAGTCAGCTACACGGCTAGGCCGCCCTGTATGCAGTCAGCTACACGGCTAGGCCGCCCTGTTGCTTGGTACTGTTATTGTTTATTACGAGATAAAGTTTAACAGTTACTTGCCGATGGTCGGTAGTTAAATATTTTCCCACAGATCATTTTGGATTTTACTCTGATTTCAAAAATTCATAGAAGAGATGACGTCAGATTAAAAAAAACATAGCCCCACCCCTTAAATGATGACGTCAGATTAAAAAAAACATAGCCCCACCCCTTAAAAGGTAAATGCCTGTTCACTAAGGAGTCTTACAATAATGAAGCAGGTCCGTTCCTTCCACTCTGAAATCCAAACGGAACCATCCAAAGAACACCTTTTTTTTTTCCTTTTATTTATTTTTCAATAGTCAGGATTTTACAATCCCCTGTACATTACCACCCTGACTAGGGTATACAGGGGTATTAAAAAGAAATCAGTGAAAAAATAATGACTATTTCATTTTTTACAAATTAAATTTCAAAATAATTACAAAAAAAAATTAATATTAAAGTGAAAAGGTAGACTCTCTCTCCATCTCTCGTACACACATTTACTCTCTACATTCTGTCTGTTACAACTTGTACATTTTCAGATATTTGCTAATACTGTAAAAAGTGTATTCTTGTTCCTATCATATACAATTGCTTAACAATACCTTTTTAATTCAGGATAATATATATAGGTGCCCAAAATTTTTCGTAGGCTTGAACCATATTATTTTTCTTTGCTATATACTGCTCGAAAGATTGATACTTCTTAATCTTATTTTTTAACTCAATTGTGTTTGGCTTTTTGGGAAAATAATTTATTTTAGGGAAATTGGTAAAAATATGAAAAAGAATATACAGTTGTAGTTTTAAATTCTCTCATACATTTATTCTAAAACAAATTTAAACCAAAACCTTATTTTTCGGTCAATAATATAAAAATTGTTTTTGTATTTATTCAATTTTACATAATATACATTGTATGTAAGAAAATGTTCTTGAATCATTTGCAAAATATTATTCATATCCAAGTGTATTCTAAAATGAACATCTGTGATATATAAATAGCCAAGATAGCTGGACATTAGGTAACACACTTTCTTAATTTATGACAGTAGGGATGCTGATAAGAAGTGGATAATGAACCATAACAAATTTCAGAAATTTGATATCTCCTTAAAATTAGGATGAATTTTGGCTTCGACCACATAGTATTATGATAGTATCTGATGTGATCCATGTCAAATATCGGTGAGTCTAATTGAAGAATAATGAAGAATAATGAAGAAAAGAACCCAAAACTACTATTTGTGTTGTTTTATGTGTTATTTATAACAATATTATGCATTTAATAATCATTTTGAATGCAAAAATAATAATAAAAATTAAGAAAAACGATATAGTCTAGCAAATATTATCACTGTTCTTCTTTTCCCAATCGCGGCGATTTGCAGGTCCACATGACACCGTCATGAGGAAAAGAAGCCATAACATACGATCTACATAGTTTTAATTGTTATTTATATGAAAATCTGGATTTAATAATCATTTTCTTTACTTTATTACAAAAAAAAATATTTAAATCGATATATTTTAGCAAATATTATCATTGTTCTTCTTTTCCCAATCGAGACGATTTGCAGATCGACATGAAGAAAAGAATTCATAATCTACGTTTTACATAGTTTTAAGTGTTATTTACATGAAAATCTGGATTTAATCATCATTTTCTTTACTTTATAACAAAATTTTTTATTTAAAACGATATATTTGATCAAATATTAGGCCTATCATTGTTCTTCTTTCCGACTTTTCTGATATTTTTGTTTTTCTGGTGTATAAGTAACGAAGTGAAATCGGTAAGCGTATGAATATTATCAGGGGGTTATCTATTGTGGCGATAACGTGGTTCTGCTATTTATGTCGTTTTGAATAAAAATATATAAAGACAATATTATCTCATTTCTTCTTTTTCCGATCGTGGCGGTTTGTATAAATTCCTTCGAAGAACAGATGTTATAACTTACAATTTTCATACTTTTAAGACTTTTTTTTTTAATGAAATTATGGATTTAATAATAATTTTGGGTACTTTATTACAAAAAATTAAATAAAAATATTTACAATTCATTCACATTATACAATTTTTAGCTGAATTTTCAATTTGCAACATAAAATGGGCATTAAACAGTCTAAATGTCTGCTGGGATTCTTTTTATTAGCTGTAAGGTGACAGATGCCAAAGAAGCCATAACACTTTTGTTATATACAATTTCCTAATTAGTCTAGACAATATATACAGTTTGGGATTCTAATTTGAATGAAAAGCCATCCTCCTGTAAATGATAAAGTTCAAGATCACAAATGACTGTGTACTGTCAAAACAGTGTCATCATTGATAGTTATTTAACAATCACTTCTCATTTGATCTTTGATCAGTGCACATCGTAATTATAATTAATCAGATAGTACTGATTTTATATAATAGCGTTTTATCATCGTTCTATTTAGAAATATTCTTATTTCTTATAGTGCAAAATATTTAAAATCGTTTTTATCGTCGAAATTAAGAGCTTATGTTATATTGTTATTTAACTTGCCGACTTTAAATAAAACTTATTTGATTTGAATGATAATATTTGCTGAAATACATCGTTTTAGACAATTTTTTTTGTAATAACGTACAGAAAATGATTATTAAATCCAGATTTTCATATAATCACATAAATAACACTAATAACTATCTAAAACATAGATTATGACTTCTTTTCTACATGTCGATCTGCACATCGCTGCGATTGGGAAAAGAACAATGATAATATTAGCCAAACTATATCGTTTTTATTCTTATTATTATTATTATTATTATTTATTTCTATAGTCAAAATGATGATTAAATACATAATTCTACTATAGGTAGCATTTAAAACGACATAAAGAGCAGAACCACGTTATCGCCACAATAGATAACCCCGGATAATATTCATACGTTTACCGATTTCACTTCGTTACTTATACACCAGAAAAACAAAAATATCAGAAAAGTCGAAAAGAAGAACAATGATAATATTTGCTAAAATATATCGTTTTAAATAATTTTTTTTGTAATAAAAGTAAAGAAAATGATGATTAAATCCAGATTTTCATGTAAATAACACTTAAAACTATGTAAAACGTAGATTATGAATTCTTTTCTTCATGTCGATCTGCAAATCGCCGCGATTGGGAAAAGAAGAACAATGATAATATTTGCTAAAATATTTCGATTTAAATATTTTTTTTTGTAATAAAGTAAAGAAAATGATTATTAAATCCAGATTTTCATATAAATAACAAGTAAAACTATGTAGATCGTATGTTATGGCTTCTTTTCCTCATGACGGTGTCATGTGGACCTGCAAATCGCCGCGACTGGAAAAAGAAGAACAGTGATAATATTTGCTAGACTATATCGTTTTTCTTAATTTTTATTATTATTTTTGCATTCAAAATGATTATTAAATGCATAATATTGTTATAAATAACACATAAAACAACACAAATAGTAGTTTTGGGTTCTTTTCTTCATCATTCTTCATTATTTTTCAATTAGACTCACCCGTCAAATATTGCAGGGTTAAAACCAATCAATTTTATTACATCCCTCCCCTATTTTTAAAATAATTTTTCAAGGCCAAGCAAACATTTAGCCTCTATGTAAACTTATATTTTTATTTTTAGTGACAGATTCTGACTGATAATAATTATATTTTTAGTTGCCATCCTTTAATAGAATTCTCTCATTGATTTTTTTAGGTGATCAAACCATGGTGATAACCCTGTATTATATAATGGAACAGTCCACTGTTTTCTCACAGACATTTTACACAGATGTTCCACCACCAGACTTTAGGTGTGTTTTTTTGAAATCTTGACTCATAATGGTAAAAACACATGCTAATTGGAGGATTTTACACAATAATGACAAGAAAAGTCACAGGATTTTGGAATGAGGTAAAATTATACATGGAATAGAATTTTCCATAATTTGAAACATATTGGAGCATAATTTTAATGACAGAATTTTGAATTCAAACTGCATGTGGTTGCATGGATTTTTATTAACTTTCTATTGGATTTTCAATCAGTGTGTGGTGCTGATATTAACATGGGTTTGTAAGATGACATGTGTAAGTAGATTGAATACAAAATTAGTTTTTTGTTCTTGGTAAATTGATGACATATCTAGCTATTTTGCTAATTTTTTTACTTTCCGGTGAGCCAGATTTTTCCCCCAGTGAAACGAAAATCAGGTAATAATGTTTTTTAATGAAGGATATTGGTATATTTTTTGTTTTATTTTACCAAAATTTCATGTTAAAAACTTGAAAACTACAGAGGCAGATTATTTTTTTTTGTATCTCTCAGGACAATTAAATTTGTTTTGTCATGTCATATAAAATTGTCAACACAAATTTAATAAAAGACAACATGCTCCCCTCCCCCTAATAAAAGACAACATGCTCCCCTCCCCCCTAATAAAAGACAACATTCTCCCCTCCCCACTGATAAAAGACAACATGCTCCCCTCCCCCCTAATAAAAGACAACATGCTCCCCTCCCCCCTAATAAAAGACAACATGCTCCCCTCCCCCCTAAAAGTTAAATGTTGTTTGTTACTTTTTTATAATGCTGTGAATACTCAGTGTTTCATAAAAAGTATAATTGGTAAAAACTTTGAAAGGAAATTTTAATTAAGCAAAAATTAGTGAGAAGAGTTCATACTAATAGATTTTAAGCTATTTATACTCGGTCACAATTAAATAAAAGTACAAGTTATGAAAATTATGTACTGTAAAATTGGGTGCATGCCATTGTGTGTTAATAAAATCACCATTTTGTTTGACTTTTAAATAATTACTTGATGACAATAGAAGCCGAAATTCATTTTTAATGACAACAATATACAGTGAATAGCTATTGTATGGTAATATTATGTTATAGATATTTCGACTTTAAATAAAACTTATTTGATATTTGAGTTGATTGTTTATGGACACATTTGACTTTTGTAAAAGGCTTTAAAGACACATGCACTTGTTTTTTGTGGGTCTGAGGGGTGCCCCATAATTTCATTAGCCTAGGGGCTCCAAGGGAGGGAGAAGTTGCTCGCATAGCAACTTTAAAGAAAATTGTATAGACTATGAGTTTCAAGAGTAAATCGTATTTGTGTATAACTACTCAGTTCTGGTAGATCACATGGACATTCACATTGTATTATATCCAAAATTTCACCTACATTTAACTAAATTTTGACGAATATTTTAAATTGAAGCAAAACCAAATACAAATTTAACTCCTTATAGTTTATTTATTGGTGTTTAACGCCAACCTTATCATGGCGTTACGACGAATACGACGAGGAGAAAAATATATACTTTTATTTTATTATTACCCACAAAAAAGTATATTACGGTAATTAGAAAAAACAGGATTAAAAAAATATTTTTTATTGACGAAAAATAGTTTTTTCGGGATAGGGGCAGTGTTGATGGGTACGTAAATAAACTGTGAAATATACTCTATTACAGTCTGTGCAAAAAAAAAATTATAGAATTTTTACTAGCCCGGATCAATTTTCACTAGACTGGGGCATAGGGTATTAGGACTAGTGGTTTTTGGTGCAGACTGATATTGTAATTTAGGCCTCATAAAATGTTTCCCTTTGTAAATTACAAAAAAGGGCGCACTCGACTCGCAGTCGCAAGTGATAAAGTTTACCAGTTGCTTGCCTGCCCCATGGTCGTTGGTTCTCTCTTCCTCCATCACTAAAACTGGTCTCCATGATATAGCTGAAATATTGCTGAAAGTGGCGTTAAACACAATAAATCAAATCAAATCACATCGTCAAATGTTTCTGATTCATCCAGCGATTAACTCGTCCTGCACCTGTGATCACAGACTAATGTAATTTGGCAGCCAACCTAACATGTTAACTTATTTGAATGACAAGATAATTAAGCAAAGGTATATCATATAAGAAATCATGTACTTGAGGAGGAAGTTAATAAGTGAACTCCTTCCTCAAGGTTGATGCTAATGAGTAAACATGGCTGCAAGATGTTTTTATTTCTCGTTTTATTTCTCCCGATTGGATAGCATGCCGATTTAATTGAAGAGTAATAGACCATTTGCACATTCCTGATAAAATGAATAACAAAAAAATTACACTGTCAGAACAATTGAAATTTCAAAATTAAATACAGTCAAACCTGCTTTAGTGACCACCTCTATTAAGCAATGACTTGTAGTATGTGACCTTAAATTTAATTTCTCCTTACTGTGCATTTCATATTACGGTAATGGAACCTGTATGTAGTGACCACCTGTCTTATATGTGACCCTATTTCAATCTTCACTTGGAAGGTCACTAAAGACAGGTTTGACTATCATTTTCTTCTTAACCCGAACTCAACCCTTTTACCGGTAGTTTGTTCCTTTTTGAAACAATCTGTAGCATCGATATACATGTAGGGTCCACACCGGTCAGAGAGTCATCTTTTTTACTTGTTGAAATAATTCAATATATGATGTTGTATGTTTATAATGTATGTATGTTAAATTGTTCTTGTTTTTGCTTGACCCTGAAGGGTAATTTGCAATAAAGTATAACTATTCTCAGTGGTATTTAAGGGTCTCTTATAGAGATAAGATAATCTCTTATCAGTTGGTCAGAGACTGGTCATTATAGTCATTGTATGATTTGATGCACGTTATCGTTTATCTTGTCACAAGAACTTGGTTATAAAAAAAAAAAAAAAAAAATGGTATCCAGTGGCTTTATATTTTACATTTTCTTCATCCATATCTTATATATATAAAGACACTTGGATACTAATGAGATTAGTGCACTATCAAAATCGTACAAAGAGACAAAATTGATAACCCCAACTCACAAATATTTTCTGACCTGATATGATTATAAAACTTATATGTTTACATGTGTTTTTTAGAAGAGTTATTTCCCTTTAAGAGGGCAAAATTGTACTGGTTCCATGCAAGAACATTTAGGAAAGGACTAAGGGTCACCAGTGTGCTATTGTCATTACATTGTGACTCTCATTGTCATCTGTAAACATTTCTTTTCTGAAACCATTGGACTATTGTAACTAAATTTGATAGGAATGTTCATTGGAAGATCCTTTAAAAAGTTTATGTTTTCTTTTTTCAATTGGTTTTAATCAACAAAGTAAACAAGAGGCACATTGGATGATTTTTTTTCTTGATATTCCAAGGTTATGAAAATCTCTTTATGAAGTACCTAAAGATTTTATTTGGCTCGTGCCATTTCTAAAATATAAAAATTAAATCTTGTATCTGATTTTGATGTTTTTTTGTCTACTAAGATTCTTTATAAATTTCCTGCTTGTGTTTTTCAAACAGGTTTGTTTCAGCTCTTACATTTCTGAGATTAAAGGGGTCTGGGGGTGGGGGATGGATGGGTGGGGTGGGGGTAATATTGGCAAAAGAGACACATATAAACTGATAACTTTTTGTATATTAGATCTTGATTAGTATATAGTATTTTCCATTTACTTCCTTTGAACATTTCCTGTCTGTACAGTATTTGTTTTAAAAAAGCAAGTTGTCATTTCCATAACTATATACAGTTAAACCTGCCCATGCTGTCACTTCTATTAAGCAGTAACCTTTTCGTGTCCTGTTATTGAAAATTTCATATGAATTGAATCTCTTTTAAGAGATCACCTTTGTCCCAATGGTGACCTCTTGACCTCTTATTAATATAGGTTTGACTGTAGTAGAATGTTCCTCCATTTATGTCAGTCGGTGCTCAATGCCTCTAATCTTGCAACTTGGATTCTGAGCCATGGTTAGTAGGTGTGGTTGGTTTATGGTGTTTAATGCCACTTGCAACAATATTTCAGTTATATCTTGGCGGTCAGTTTAGTACCTGGAGAAAACCACCGACCTGTCGCAAGTCACTGACAAACTTTATCACATAATGTTGTATCGAGTACACCTCGCCATGAACGGGGTTCGTACTCAGAACATTAGTGGTGATAGACAATGATTACATAGGTAGTTGCACACTTCAAAATTTTTACGTTTCATTTTGATAAAAATTGACAAATCTTCCCCTGTGAAATTTGGAAGTTCATGCTGTAGAGTAGTTTAAATAAAACTCTTAAAAAAGTTTAAAATCTAATAAAAGAGAAATTGTTTTATTTATTGTGTCATAAATGTTAACCTTTGACCTGGAAAACTTATATTATTTAAAGTTGAAGACATAAAGCAAACATTGAGTACTTGTAATTCAGTAATAAAGTATCAATTGAAATATATTGAAAATCTACAAGTCATAGTTAGGAAACAACCATTTTATTTTTTATGGGGATGGGAGGGTGGGGGGAGTATTTTTTTTAATTTACTGTTACCAAATTTTAAGCAAAACATTTCTTGACCTCAAAGATGTAGAAAATTGATAAACTGTCCATGCATTTTTTCAACAAGAATTTTTTGTTGAATTTCCTGTATTAAGAAAAAAAAATATAATTTTGTTTCATGTATAAAACTTTTTCTGGTTGGAGGGAAAAAGATACCCCCCCCCCCCCCCCCCTGTTAAATTATTGATCCCACTCTCAAGTTAAATGGTTTGTCCCCCCTCCCCTTTATCTGATATTTTTGTAGGAAGATTTTGCATAGATTTAGCAGAGTTCGCGAAATTGCATATGGGTTTGGTGGTCCTAGTGAAAAAAATGTCAGTCCTCATTAATTTTCTATTGCAAAATACCAATCTTGTGTCAGTCCTTAGGCTTAGCAAAATCTGCCCAAATTTTGCTGGTCATGTCTGACAGGACTGACACATTTCCCGAACTCTGGATTTAGTAGAAGTTATAAACAGGTGTTTAGTAGAAGTTATAAGCAAGTGTTTAGCAGCATGCCCATTCACGTACTGTAGTACGTGTTTCACGTAGAATAAAAATCATGCACGTATAATTGAAAAAACCCTACGTGCGTGCACGTAGAGAACTCATTGCGAGCACTGTATAAAAATTACCTTTTGTTTACAATTCACTTCAAAGTACGTATAATAGAGTTGCTCTGATTAGTTAATTTCGGTAATATTATCCAATCAGAGCGTTCCTTGCATATTTTAAGTGAGATGATATGATTTATAGATCGCCCAATTCTATTGACTCCTTTTTTTTAATTGTCCAATCATAAGAACTGCTACTGTTAAAAGCCGTAATCAGAGTTGGCGAAAATCGTCGGACCGGCAGAATAACGGTCGGTCCGATTAATTAATGAACCGTGTCTGTCCCAATGTCCGTCACGAAAATATTACTTTGTGGTCGTCCAGTTGACGATTGAAATTTATTCACCCCCAGTTTCCACTGCCAATGGCATTAAATTCCGTTTTCAGTTTTATTAAAATGTCAGACAGAGACTTGAAATTGGTTTATTTATTCTGTCAGACCGACACGTTCCTATTTGTAATCGAAACTCCTATGCGTAAATGTAAACATCCTTTTAGTAGGAACGAGCACCTGCAAAACGTGGAACATTAAAACTGAAATATGTTGACTTCCACACTCCCCAAGTATCAAAGATTGTTTGTGTTTAATTAAATATGTTTTGAGATGCTTATATATTGAAGATGACAGCAGATTCATATTCTTAACTGAAATTAAAAATGTAGGTAAACCAGAAACTGACATTGATGTATAATATTCGGAATGTGATCGGACCATTAGATACGGATTGTTGGCCATATCTGCCTTATCTTTTTAGATAAAAATATGTATACAGAAAAACATTTAATTGGGTTGTTTAATGATCATGACTATATATAGGTAGTCTTGCATTCAGTTCTGTATGAAAAAACAAAATTTGACAGGTTATATACAATATTACAAAAAAATGGTGGGACAGACACAAAGGCCATGGGTCAGACAGAAAAAAAAAGTTTTCGCCAACTCTGCGTAATATTTACAAAAAACAGCATGTTGCACGACCTTGCACCCCCAAAAATTTGGATGTACCCCCAACAATGAAGGTAAAAGGGTACATGTACCCCCAGATGAAGAAACCTGTGGGCATGCTGTTTAGTAGGAGTTATAAACAGGTGTTTAGTAGAAGTTATAGACAGGTGTTTAGTAGAAGTTATAAACAAGTGTTTAGTAGGAGTTATAAACAGGTGTTTAGTAGAAGTTATAAACAAGTGTTTAGTAGGAGTTATAAACAGGTGTTTAGTAGAAGTTATAAACAGGTGTTTAGAAGAAGTTATAAACAAGTGTTTAGTAAAAGTTATAAACAAGTGTTTAGTAGAAGTTATAAACAGGTGTTTAGTAGAAGTTATAAACAGGTGTTTAGTAGAAGTTATATACAGGTGTTTAGTAGAAGTTATAAACAGGTGTTTAGTAGAAGTTATAAACAGGTGTTTAGTAGAAGTTATAAACAGGTGTTTAGTAGAAGTTATATACAGGTGTTTAGTAGAAGTTATAAACAGGTGTTTAGTAGAAGTTATATACAGGTGTTTAGTGGAAGTTATAAACAGGTGTTTAGTAGAAGTTATAAACAGGTGTTTAGTAGAAGTTATATACAGGTGTTTAGTAGAAGTTATAAACAGGTGTTTAGTAGAAGTTATAAACAGGTGTTTAGTAGAAGTTATATACAGGTGTTTAGTGGAAGTTATAAACAGGTGTTTAGTAGGAGTTATATACAGGTGTTTAGTGGAAGTTATAAACAGGTGTTTAGTAGAAGTTATAAACAGGTGTTTAGTAGAAGTTATATACAGGTGTTTAGTAGAAGTTATAAACAGGTGTTTAGTAGAAGTTATAAACAGGTGTTTAGTAGAAGTTATATACAGGTGTTTAGTAGAAGTTATATACAGGTGTTTAGTAGAAGTTATAAACAAGTGTTTAGAGGAAGTTATAAACAGGTGTTTAGTAGAAGTTATAAACAGGTGTTTAGACAGTAAAGACATTAATTGTTGTTTGTTACACATCTGGGATTTCATGGTGCTTTGAATTAAATTGAAACAGTGTGATATTATTATTATTCAACATGTGAGCCAGTCAATAGGAGTATTACAACACACCACAAACCCTGCTCCTATAATACATTGGGTTTTTTTTCATCACAATTTACAGACAGGCAAAATGAAAGAAGGCAAATCTGACTTTTTCCAGTTCTGATCAACCAGAAGGGGGACTAGAAATTCTCAGTGAAAATAAAACATTTCATGTATTCAGGTGTAGATTAACAGATTAAAAAAATGGGGGGGGGGGGGGGGGGGGGATACGAAAGTGTCAACAAAATACATTACGTTTTCAATCTATACAATTTTGCAAAAAAAAAAGAAAAGATATTTTTGCTTAAATTCTAGCTAAAAAATGATAATAACGTTGTACATGTGTGTACTTCACAAAATACATTATTTATTAACCAGCTGTAATCGACCATTATTTATAAATCAGCTGTAATCGACCATTATTTATATAGAAAGTAAAATATGGAGTATCATAGAGTACACTATTTTGTTAACATTGTTATGCCACACCCCCTTAATATGTTTTATCCATTAAAGATATGTTGATAGAGTTATATTAAATTATCAGTACTAGTAGTATCATTTTGTCTGTTTAACCATTATTATATTGTTAGTAAAAAAAAAAGCACGTAGATATTTAATATAGTATGTATGGAAGTACACGTTTCTGCCTAGAATAACCTTGATCGGGAATGATTACAGTTAAAGTTACGGAAAGGCATATTATTTAAATAGTCCTTAGGACCAAGGGCCTAAATAAGGATAGCGAAAAATGGCTAAGGTTATGTCAGGAAAGGTATGTACCATGTATTAAAGGTAATATAAACATTTTATTTAATTCTTCAAGTTAATCTTGTAATGTTTTTTTTCCTTTGATTGGTTGTCAGAAACAACAACAAGAATTATCCAATATAATATTTCTTACAAAATTGATTCAATTTAAATTCTTATAAATATAATGATTTATTTTGAGATAAATTACCCCAAAAATATATAAATCATTTCTCATGATATATCATACAAATATTTACTCTAAATTTTATATTTTCAATTTTATTTTTTTTCATTTCCCATATGATATAAGTAATATGATATTTTGTATTTATAACATTTTAATTTTTACCCGTATATAATGTAAAATTGAACTACCGTTATATTCTTCATATGTAAAGTAAATAATTTAAATAATATGATATAATATAATTTGAACATTTTAATTTTATAATTTAAATAAACAACATTCTTCCTACATTATATATAAATAAATACATATGAAAAATGTCCCTGGCCTGACACCAATTTTGTTCATGAACATTAAAAGTGAATGACCTTGTTCACAGGTCAGTGATTTTTATTGGTATATAAACAGATAAGTACAAGGCTATTTTGTCCATTTATGTCTGATGGACTATATAATTTGATGTAATTATTGAGTAACTAGAAACCATAACAGAACACTATCTGTTTGATCTTGATAAGAACATGTACTGATTAAAAAAAATCTGTTTTTATTGATTTGGTTGAGCATATTGAACACTTTTGACTGGGTTACATGCTGACAGGGCAAAAAGAGATGGTAATATTTCATGACACAAGTTTTCATTGAACAATTATTACATGTTTTATTGGCATTGTACCAAGCCATTCAGTATCAAATTTTCATTGGTCTCTACGATTTTCCAATTTTTATTGAATTTTTGGGGTGTATTGAACACTCTGATAGTGGTTTACATGCTGACAGGGCAAAAGGGGCTGGTGATTTTTTTATGGCACAATTTTTATTTTGGCCAAAACCTGCCAGGGCCTGGGTGGCTCAATGAGTTAGGTAGTAGGATTACCTAACAACTCGGCGTGGGCTTGCGCCCAGCTTTGTAAATTACAAAAAGGGTGCACTCGACTCGTAGCCACAAGTGATAAAGCTTACCAGTTACTTGCCCATGGTCGGTGGTTCTCTCCGGGTACTTCGGCTTCTTCCACCACTAAAACTGGTCGCCATGATATAGCTGAAATATTGCTGAAAGTGGCATTAAACACTCAAAAAATCAAATCTAAAACCTGCCACTTTTATTTTTTTATTGAACAATTACTATAATATTTGGCATTGTACCAAGCCATCATGTTAATGTATGTTAAAGGTATCAAATTTTCATCTGTTTCTACTGATTTTCCAATTATTATTGATTATATTGTGCCATATTGAACACTTTAATAGTTACTTACCTGTAGTGCTGAAAATTCAAAAAGGACTGGTAATTTTTTATGACACAGTTTTTTGTTTTAACCAAACCCTGCCACTTTTGATTTTTTTTAAGTGCCTTGTAGCAAGCCAGGAGAATGAACAGTCATGTAAATGTGTTTTACAGGTATCAAGTTTTATCTGTGTCTATAATTTTCTGATTTTATTGGGCAAATAGAACACTTACAGTCAATGACTTAATGAAAGTGCAAAAAAGCCTAGTTATTTTTTACCATACATTTTTTTATTTTATATACAAACTCTGTCACTTTTAATTTGTATTGTAAAGTACCTGTATCTAGCCTGGAGGTCATGTAATGTGTGTTATGGGTATCAAATTTTCATCTTTATCTAGGATTTTATGATTGGATGTAGGAGTTGTTCTGATGGTCTGGTATTTTTTTGTTTCATTTTAATAAGATTAACTTTGTCACTTTTAATAGTTGTACATCAGTAAGTTTTTTTTTAAAGAGAAAAAACGAAAAACCGGCAATGAATTTGAAAAAGTAAACTAAAATAAATTGACAAGGATACACACAGAAAAAGATCAGAATCGATTTTATGTTTATTTTCGAAACACTGAACAGACCAACTATTGATTTCACAATTGGCTTACTAAACTTAATTTACAAAATTTATTTTCATCAACCATTTAAGATATATGTTAAAAATGGAAATTTAATGCAAGGATATTGAAAAATTAAAAGAAGTATATAAAAAAAACCCAAAAAATCACTTATTATAAATGGGGTGTGTTGTCAGTGACTTGTTACAGGTCAATGGTTTTCTCCGGTACTCTGGTTTCCTCCACCAATAAAACTGAGAACCAGGATATAACTGAAATGTTGTTGAAAGTGGCAGTAAACACCATAAACCTATCCCCCCTTTTTTGGAAACTAAGAATCATATAGGTAGAAAATTTACAGTAACCTTTAATGTGTTTTTTAATTATACCATTGACCTTAACTGATGATAATAATATAATATACCTATTAATGTATTAATTAAACTACCATTGACATTATACAGTAACATTACATTCCATGCTTAAGTTAATATATTTAGCCATTATAAAATCAATACACATTTTTCATGGTCTATTGAACCATGATGGTCATGGTTGACTAGTCACCACATCTGTCATTACAAGATAGCCAAACAAAGACATTTTAAATTTCATAAATAATATTGTTGGAATGTTTTTATTTTTACGAGGGCTATCCTATTTTCAAAATGGTAAGTTTTTGTTTATTTTTATGTTGATATTAATTTAATCAATGTTAAAAATATGACAAGATTGATTTGTCTTTTTTTTAATTAACAATTATTTTTCATGGTGTTGTCATGAATCTGATAAAAAATAAACTGAAATTTATTTTGCATGCTGTGTGTATTGTGATAAAGATAAATGAATACTGTGGTTAATAATAGTCTTATAGAGAGGTCTTCACTGTTTTATTGAATTTAATGTCATTCAATTGCAAGTTCAAAGTAACTCCTTCCCCCTTCCCCCTCTAAAAATTTCTCCATCTATTTTCCAGTAATATATGTCTCTAAATTTTGGGAAAATAGCACAGCCAGATGCTGTTTACAAAAATTAATATTATTAGGTATGTTATAATAAACTACCCCCCTCCCCTTCCCCCACAATATCTGTAAAGAAAACTCTGCATCTATGTCCTAGTTATATATTTATAGTGTCTAGAAATTGTTAGAATATAGAACAGACAGATGATGTGTAGAAAAATCAAAATCATTACATGTGATTAAAACAAACTAACCACTTCACCCTCCTCCCACAACCTTTAAAAACCTCTCCATCTTTGTTCCAGTAATATATGTTTAGAAATTGTGTGAAAATAGCACAGCCAGATGCTGTGCAGAAAAATCAATGCCGTTACATGTGATTATAAACTAACTAACTGCCTCCCCCATCCTCCCACAACCTCTAACAAAACCTCCATCTTCATCTATGTCCTTGAAATATATATCTGTCTAGAAATTGTGAGAAAATAGCACAGCCAGATGATGTGCACAAAAATAAATACCATTGTATGTGATTAAAACAAACTAACTGCCTCCCCCTCCTCCCACAACCTCTAACAAAACCTCCATGTTCATCTATGTCCTTGAAATATATATCTGTCTAGAAATTGTGAGAAAATAGAACAAACAACCAGATGCTGTGTGCAAAAATCAATATCATTACATGTGATTAAAACAAACTAGCTACCTCCACCTCCTCCCACAACCTCTAATAAACCTCCATCTTTATTTATGTCCTTGAAATATAATGTCTAGAAATTGTAAGAAAATAGAACAGTCAGATGCTGTGTACAAAGATCAATAACATTGCATGTGATAATAGCGAAATGACCACCTCCCCCTCCTCCCACAACCTCTAAACAAACCTCCATCTTCATCTATGTCCTTGAAATATATATAGTGTCTAAAAATTATGAGAAAATAGAACAGCCAGATGCTTTGCAGAAAAATCAATACAGTTACATGTGATTATGAACATTCTTTGTTAGACTGCATACACTTGAACTCAGTTACAGACCGTCAGCTCTGCCTACACAGTTCCTGACAGTTATCAGATCTGTGTTTGTTTTCTTTTCTTCCATTATAAAAATCATCCTTATCGCATTCTGTTAAAAACACTAGAATATTATTGGGATTCAGTCACTTCATATAAGTTCTATACAAGACAGGGGTAATTCAGCTAATGAATTTTGGGTGTTTAATTACACTTTGTACTATATGTGTCAGTTAGGGACCAACCATTTAACTTTTAAGGGGAGAGGAGGGGGACTATTATCCCCCCCCCTCCTAACTAGATTTTTTAAATCAGAGTTGCTCTAAAATTAGGGTCTGTCAAATTATTTATTTTTTGCATTTTTCAGGTCAATTATTTTTTTTCTATAAAATTTAGCAATAGAAAATGAAAATAAAAACATAAATCCCACCAAATCCCCCCCCCCCCCCCCCCCCAGTTTTAAGATTTTCATTTCCTTTGGCATTGCGAGCAGCAGAAGTGAAAAATCACATTTTTAATTATGGTTTGTGAATTTTTCTTAGAAGGTATATAACCGTAAACAGCAAACAAACAATAATTTAATTGACACCTTATTCAATAATAGGTAAATTCCTAAGGATACTGGGGCCATCATGGTCATAATCTTATGGTAGTTGGATTTACAACTACCTGTACAATCAGTGCCTATCATCACTAAAGTTTAGAGTTCGAATCCCGTTCATGGCGAGGTGTACTAGATACAACATTATGCGCTAAAGTTTGTCAGTGACTTGGGACAGGTCAGTGCTTTTCTCCAGATACTCCGGTTTCCTCCACCAATAAAACTGACTGCCATGATATAACTGAAATACATGTACTGTTGAAAGTGGTGTTATCCACCATAAACCCACCAAACCATCAATAACAGGTAAAATCCTAAGAATACAATGTACCTGCTGGATTCACCTCCTTACAATTATAAAATGCCAGAATGTACAGACACGAGAATAAAAAATAAAAAAACAGAGGCGATGGATGGCCTCACATCACTCAAACAGAGGCAATGGATGGCCTCACATCACTCAAACAGAGGCAATGGATGGCCTCACATCACTCAAACAGAGGCAATGGATGGCCTCACATCACTCAAACAGAGGCAATGGATGGCCTCACATCACTCAAACAGAGGCAATGGATGGCCTCACATCACTCAAACAGAGGCAATGGATGGCCTCACATCACTCAAACAGAGGCAATGGATGGCCTCACATCACTCAAACAGAGGCAATGGATGGCCTCACATCACTCAAACAGAGGCAATGGATGGCCTCACATCACTCAAACAGAGGCAATGGATGGCCTCACATCACTCAAACAGAGGCAATGGATGGCCTCACATCACTCAAACAGAGGCAATGGATGGCCTCACATCACTCAAACAGAGGCAATGGATGGCCTCACATCACTCAAACAGAGGCAATGGTTGGCCTCACATCACTCAAACAGAGGCAATGGATGGCCTCACATCACTCGGATACATTTGGTTTTTAACATTTTTACTGTAAGTTAGAAAGTTTGTCTGTTTACATTACTGTGGGTTAACTAAGTTTGTTGATAATGAATAAAAAATACCTCAGAGGCTTTTGATTTCATGCCTCATTTGATGGCCAGGTTTGATTAAACATCAAGGCATTCACTTTAATACACTGACTGAGGCTCATGAAGACTTTTTATTTGACCGTTGACCTTAGGCAATTTGAAGAGCAATGTTCGACTTACTGAAAGAGTATTAAAATAAGTTCACACAAAAAAGTGGCATATTATGCATATAACAACCTCTCTAAGATACAATTGAAGACCTGTTTTGAATTAGAATGTGGAATGTGGAGGGGGAAAAAGGGGGAGGGATTTGTAGCCTCTATCTGCTAATGAAATGGAGAGAAAGAGGGAAAGTTACCTCAATTTGAGAGCAGATTCTGTTTTCTTTTGTCTGTTTACAAATACAACAATGTACATGTTATGGAAACTGAGAAAATAATGTTTTTTTAGCTCACCTTGCCAAAGGCAACGTGAGCTTTTGCCATCACTTGGCGTCCGTCGTCCATTAACTTTTCGCAATTTAATCTTCTCCTCTGAAACTTCTCAGCCAAATGAACTGAAACTTGGTAGAAAGCATCTATGGAAGGTCCTCTCTAAAGATTGCTCATTTTGTCCCAATTTATTAACAAACATGGCCGCCACAGGCAATTCTTGTTTCTGATTGGCCAATTTTTTTTAATCTCCTCCTCTGAAACCGCTTGACCAAGTTAACCGAAACATGGCAGGAAGCATCTATGGAATGTCCTCTATGCAGATTGCTCATTTCGTCCCGATCGGTTAACAAACATGGCTACCACAGGTAATTCTTGTTTCTGATTGGTCGATATCTAAAAAATCTTCTCCTCTGAATCTGCCTAGCCAGATGAACCGAAACTTGGTAGGAAGCATCTACATGTATGGAAGGTTGTGTATTAAGTTTCCTCAAAGCAGAATGAAAGGTGAGCGACACAGGCTCAGCTCACTGAGCCTCTAGTTTTTCTTCATAGGGTTGCAACATCTAGTACTGTGGTTGTTTCATCTTTGTTTTTTGTAATCCCTGATTCTATAATATTAAATATTCTATATGTTTCCACAATGTTTTGAATACACTCAGTCAAATCTCATTATCTAGAACTCGGGTAGCAGTCCTCGAAATGAATATTTGAATTTACTGGTCTGAATCAAATTCTAGAATTTATTTTATATATAGTGAAACCTGTCTAAACAGAACCCCAAATAAACTGTAAACCTGTCTAAACAGAACCCCAAGTAAACTGTAAACCTGTCTAAACAGAACCCCAAGTAAACTGTAAACCTGTCTAAACAGAACCCCAAGTAAACCGTAAACCTGTCTAAACAGAACCCCAAGTAAACTGTAAACCTGTCTAAACAGAACCCCAAGTAAACTGTAAACCTGTCTAAACAGAACCCCAAGTAAACTGTAAACCTGTCTAAACAGAATCCCAAGTAAACCGTAAACCTGTCTAAACAGAACCCCAAGTAAACCATATACCTGTCTAAACAGAACCCCAAGTAAACCGAAAACCTGCCTAATCCAGACAGACTTTACAGTCCTATCTACTAAATATCTAAGTAATTTGAACCTGTGATAACCGAACACCTGTCTAAACTGAACAAATTCTTCAGTCCCAAAGGGGTTCAGTTTAGACAGGTGTTACTGTATATATCTAAATAAAAACTAAAAATTTACTGGTCCGAACAACGTTTTACTGGTTATGGGCCTGAGGACCGCTGTTCATTGTGAGGACTGGGGTAGGTCCTTTCTTTGGATTACCCCAAGTAAAATAGGGTCTGTTTCTTCTAGAATTTGTTAGTTACAGTACACAATTACAATTTTTACACCTACGGGGGGCGGGGGGTAGGGTATGGTCTTTAATGCCACTTTCAGCAATATTTCTCACCTAGCTGGTAACTTGACGACTAGTGGAGATGTCCATATGAAGCTCACAATACAATTTCTTACCTACATGTACTTAAATATTTCACACCTTCAAACTACAGTGTGTACACTACATTGTAATTGGCTTCATCAAGTTTTAGTCTCATACCTTCTCTTGTGATATTTGGTGTCAATTTGACCATAACATTAGGGAGATGAGATATATTTTGGCAGGTTTATCAATTAAGAGGGCAAAAAAGAGGTAATTAAATTGTTCAACAATATTTTAAGTACATGTAGGTAGAAATGGTTTAACTTGAGAGACTATCTAACATAACGCCTAGACACAAAGTCAGCTATCTAACATAATGCCTAGACACAAAGTCAGGTAACAGTGCTTTTATTGCCGTTCTGCAATTCACAATTAAGTTTCTCTTTAAAATATATATACTGTCAAACCTGTATATAAAGGACACTGACGGAATCCTGAAAATGTATATGTGGCTAAAAGTATTGCAACATGTAAAAAAATCCCTATATAATCAACCAAAACCATATTTTTTCAAAAAAAATTTGTGAAGTCATTTCTGGATAGATTTTAACCAATTTTACACCAAAACATTCAGAATTGTCTATATTTTGATTGTTTATTTGCTCATTATGTTTATATGAGTGGTTTTTATTTGTTCATAATTTTTGCAATACTTTTGGCCACATACTGTAGATGTTCAAATTATATGCATTAGTGGAATTTGATTGTTAATAAATTTTGAGATTTCTGTGCAGTTGACATTATATATACCAGTACTTTGATTTTTGGGGGGTAATATTTACAGAAAAATGTAAGTTTTTACATTTCCTCCCCATTCAAATTGTTTTTCCTGGACTATTAGGAAGAAAAGATATTTCCAAAGATAATAAATCTACCATGATTAAAAAAAAACCTCTTGTTTTGTGGCACTGAAATAGCATTAATCGCAGAAAAAAATATAAAAATATAGAAAATAAATTAAACCAAACTAGCAATCTTTGTATATATTGACATACCCTAAATATGACCGGCTTTAATGAGTCAAGTATACCATTGAAACGGACAAAAGATACCCCCAAAATAGTGCTGAGGGATTTAAATACCATAATAGACGTTATAGTCCACTGGTAATGTCGGTTACATGCACGAACAAAGAACAGTTGTGTCTACCAAACCATGTCAACAATAAACATAGCCATGAGATCTACAAAAAGAGACCTTTGTTTGTAATGATTTTGAAATATTTCGGTGTACATGTATTTTAGACTGTAGTAATATTAGCTGTGTATTTGAACTGAAATATTTATGTGTATTGGGAATTAAATATTTGAGTGTATTGGGACTTTAATATTATTTATTGAGGAGGTAATTATTTTACGTATATTAAGAATGAAACAGCTTCTTTTGTTTGGACTGCTGTAGTTCATTGTATTGTTCCATTCAAATAATAGTAGAAATATTTTGGTGGTTTGGGACTATAATAGTATTGGAACTTAAATATTTATGATATTAAGACTGCAGTAGTTTATTGTATGTTTCCATTCTTTAATTGCTCTTTACATATTAGTAGAAATATTTGTGTATTGGGGTCGTAATATTTTTGTGTATTAGAACGTAAATATTTACAGTGCTCAATTATATTCTTGGGACCATCATGGGCGTGATCATATGATAGTTCGAATCCCGCTCAGGCGAGGTGTACTAGATACAACATTATGTAATAAAGTTTGTCAGTGACTTGTGGCAGGTAGGTGGTTTTCCCCGGGTCCTCCGGTTTCCTCCACCAATAAAACTGACCGCCACGATATAATTGACATATTGTTGAAAGTGGCGTTAAACACCATAAACCTAAATATAAACCTTAGTAGACATATTTTTGTGTATCAGAACATCAATATTTAAGAATCACAATGGTGGTGTAATGATTAGTGTGTTCACCTCGAGTGCAGTAGATCGTGGGTTTGACCAGAGACTATAAAATTGGTATTTGTTGCTTCTCCGCTAAGAACGCAGCATTAAGGAGTAAGAGCAAAGACTGGTTGGCTCGGAATCAGAATAATGTGTCCGAGTGGAGCGACATGTCTATCCGCGGACTGTTGTTTCAGTGAACTAGCACTATAAAAATCTAGAACAAAGCGGACCTCAGCATCATTTCATTGAAAATTAACTTGTTCTCGCCACTCACTCACTCACTCACTCTCTCTCTCTCTCTCTCTCTTTCTCTCTCTCACTCACTCACTCACTCACTCACTCACTCACTCACTCACTCACTCACTCACTCACTCACTCACTCACTCACTCACTCACTCACTCACTCACTTACTCAATATTTACATGTATTAAGACTGTAATATCTTCTTGTATTTGTAATGAAGTAGTTCAGTTTATTACTCTGTGTATTTAATTGGTCTTCAGATGTAAATGGTGTCTCCCTTTGCTTGTAGAAATTTTTAAGACAGTGAGATCAAATGTCTTAAGATAAGAAAGCATTATGTTTTTGTTACTAAGGAAATGGACTTTTTAATTAATATTATTATTATTAAAACAATTATTTTCACTTGAACCTTATTCCAATGGAGGCTTGATTATGAAAAAAAGTTTAAGCAGTGATGGTCAACAATTCTACCTATATCAACATAATGAACAATCACCTCTCACCCTAACACTCTAAAGTGGAAATTTAAAGAGGAAATTTTACTATGCAAACCAGACGACTGATTCAGCAATGCTCAGATTGATGCACAATGATAGTTTATTGTATTTTAAGGTCAGGGTCTTTGAGAAATGTATCTATGTCTCAGAGTTCACGAAATGTGTCAATCCTGTCAGACATGACCAGCAAAATTTGGGCAGATTTTGCTAAGGACTGACACAAGATTGGTATTTTGCAATAGAAAATTAATGAGGACTGACATTTTTTTCACTAGGACCACCAAACCCATATGCAATTTCGCGAACTCTGATGTCTTTTGATAAAACATTAATGCAGGGTGTCCAATTGTCGACATCTGGTACACTTTTAATTGTTTGGTAGGATTACTTCTGATTATGTAGGCACTTGGAAAAAATTCACGGATTAACAAAAAATTAAGTACAAGGATCTTTTATAAATAGTATTACATGTATCTTAAAATTTATATTTTGTTGTTCAAGTTTATAAAAGTTAAACAGTGCAAATTTGAAATGAAATAATCGTCAAAGGAAGGTCATTAAATAGGTCATACAGGTAATTGAGACATATATATGTATGGTACTATAAAATTGATCCTAAAAACACTTTTGTTATTATAGGAGAATTAAATGACAAAGCAGAAAAAAATTTGTTTGTCATAAGTTAATCAAAATAATTCCCCTTTTACAAAAAAATCAGTTGGCCGAGTTTTATATTTTTTTAACCTAAAAACGTTAAAAATGGGACCTCATTAAGGAATTAATTTAACTGGTTTCATTCCTTCTGTTGTAGCAACCTCACTGTGTTGATGATGTTAGTGGAAATAAACTAGTTATTTGTGACCTTTAAAAATGTTGTAGAATGACAAATTCGAATATTTAATTATTCATCCATAGTGTAAAACTTGTTTATTTTAATTAGTGGGAATGTGATAGACCCTGGTTATCCAATCAATTGGAAGGTACATAATTATATTAATTATTTGAGGCATTGTATATATACATTATTCTCCCTCTTGTAAGACTACACCTTCTGCAATGGAAAATGAATTATAATAATGGGGGTCTGTCTACAGAGATGGGAACGGTTTATGTACTAGTATGGATTATAATAATGGTGGTCTGTCTACAGAGATGGGAACGGTTTATATACTAGTATGGATTATAATAATGGTGGTCTGTCTACAGAGATGGGAATGGTTTATATACTAGTATGGATTATAATAATGGTGGTCTGTCTACAGAGATGGGAACGGTTTATGTACTAGTATGGATTATAATAATGGTGGTCTGTCTACAGAGATGGGAACGGTTTATCTACTAGTATGGATTATAATAATGGTGGTCTGTCTACAGAGATGGGAACGGTTTATATACTAGTATGGATTATAATAATGGTGGTCTGTCTACAGAGATGGGAACGGTTTATATACTAGTATGGATTATAATAATGGTGGTCTGTCTACAGAGATGGGAATGGTTTATATACTAGTATGGATTATAATAATGGTGGTCTGTCTACAGAGATGGGAACGGTTTATGTACTAGTATGGATTATAATAATGGTGGTCTGTCTACAGAGATGGGAACGGTTTATATACTAGTATGGATTATAATAATGGTGGTCTGTCTACAGAGATGGGAATGGTTTATATACTAGTATGGATTATAATAATGGTGGTCTGTCTACAGAGATGGGAACGGTTTATGTACTAGTATGGATTATAATAATGGTGGTCTGTCTACAGAGATGGGAACGGTTTATATACTAGTATGGATTATAATAATGGTGGTCTGTCTACAGAGATGGGAACGGT
The DNA here is from genome assembly GCA_963680875.1 of Bathymodiolus brooksi. NCBI lineage: Eukaryota > Metazoa > Mollusca > Bivalvia > Mytilida > Modiolidae > Bathymodiolus > Bathymodiolus brooksi. The sequence continues at coordinate 23,827,428 of OY804586.1, forward strand.
TTATATACTAGTATGGATTATAATAATGGTGGTCTGTCTACAGAGATGGGAACGGTTTATATACTAGTATGGATTATAATAATGGTGGTCTGTCTACAGAGATGGGAACGGTTTATGTACTAGTATGGATTATAATAATGGTGGTCTGTCTACAGAGATGGGAACGGTTTATGTACTAGTATGGATTATAATAATGGTGGTCTGTCTACAGAGATGTGAACGGTTTATGTACTAGTATGGATTATAATAATGGTGGTCTGTCTACAGAGATGGGAATGGTTTATGTATTAGTATGGATTATAATAATGGTGGTCTGTCTACAGAGATGGGAATGGTTTATATACTAGTATGGATTATAATAATGGTGGTCTTTCTACAGAGATGGGAATGGTTTATATACTAGTATGGATTATAATAATGGTGGTCTTTCTACAGAGATGGGAATGGTTTATATATTAGTATGGATTATAATAATGGTGGTCTGTCTACAGAGATGGGAACGGTTTATATACTAGTATGGATTATAATAATGGTGGTCTGTCTACAGAGATGGGAACGGTTTATATACTAGTATGGATTATAATAATGGTGGTCTTTCTACAGAGATGGGAATGGTTTATATACTAGTGTGGATTATAATAATGGTGGTCTGTCTACAGAGATGGGAATGGTTTATATACTAGTATGGATTATAATAATGGTGGTCTGTCTACAGAGATGGGAATGGTTTATATACTAGTATGGATTATAATAATGGTGGTCTGTCTACAGAGATGGGAATGGTTTATATACTAGTATGGATTATAATAATGGTGGTCTTTCTACAGGGATGGGAATGGTTTATATACTATTATGGATTATAATAATGGTGGTCTGTCTACAGAGATGGGAATGGTTTATATACTAGTATGGATTATAATAATGGTGGTCTTTCTACAGAGATGGGAGCGGTTTATATACTAGTATGGATTATAATAATGGTGGTCTGTCTACAGAGATGGGAATGGTTTATATACTAGTATGGATTATAATAATGGTGGTCTTTCTACAGAGATGGGAACGGTTTATATACTAGTATGGATTATAATAATGGTGGTCTGTCTACAGAGATGGGAACGGTTTATATACTAGTATGGATTATAATAATGGTGGTCTTTCTACAGAGATGGGAACGGTTTATATACTAGTATGGATTATAATAATGGTGGTCTCTACAGAGATGGGAATGGTTTATATACTAGTATGGATTATAATAATGGTGGTCTGTCTACAGAGATGGGAACGGTTTATATACTAGTATGGATTATAATAATGGTGGTCTGTCTACAGAGATGGGAACGGTTTATATACTAGTATGGATTATAATAATGGTGGTCTGTCTACAGAGATGGGAATGGTTTATATACTAGTATGGATTATAATAATGGTGGTCTGTCTACAGAGATGGGAATGGTTTATATACTAGTATGGATTATAATAATGGTGGTCTTTCTACAGAGATGGGAATGGTTTATGTATTAGTATGGATTATAATAATGGTGGTCTGTCTACAGAGATGGGAATGGTTTATATACTAGTATGGATTATAATAATGGTGGTCTGTCTACAGAGATGGGAACGGTTTATATACTAGTATGGATTATAATAATGGTGGTCTTTCTACAGAGATGGGAATGGTTTATATACTAGTATGGATTATAATAATGGTGGTCTGTCTACAGAGATGGGAATGGTTTATATACTAGTATGGATTATAATAATGGTGGTCTGTCTACAGAGATGGGAATGGTTTATATACTAGTATGGATTATAATAATGGTGGTCTTTCTACAGAGATGGGAACGGTTTATATACTAGTATGGATTATAATAATGGTGGTCTGTCTACAGAGATGGGAATGGTTTATATACTAGTATGGATTATAATAATGGTGGTCTTTCTACAGAGATGGGAACGGTTTATATACTAGTATGGATTATAATAATGGTGGTCTGTCTACAGAGATGGGAATGGTTTATATACTAGTATGGATTATAATAATGGTGGTCTTTCTACAGAGATGGGAACGGTTTATATACTAGTATGGATTATAATAATGGTGGTCTGTCTACAGAGATGGGAACGGTTTATATACTAGTATGGATTATAATAATGGTGGTCTTTCTACAGAGATGGGAATGGTTTATATACTAGTATGGATTATAATAATGGTGGTCTTTCTACAGAGATGGGAATGGTTTATATACTAGTATGGATTATAATAATGGTGGTCTGTCTACAGAGATGGGAACGGTTTATATACTAGTATGGATTATAATAATGGTGGTCTGTCTACAGAGATGGGAACGGTTTATATACTAGTATGGATTATAATAATGGTGGTCTGTCTACAGAGATGGGAACGGTTTATATACTAGTATGGATTATAATAATGGTGGTCTGTCTACAGAGATGGGAACGGTTTATATACTAGTATGGATTATAATAATGGTGGTCTGTCTACAGAGATGGGAACGGTTTATATACTAGTATGGATTATAATAATGGTGGTCTGTCTACAGAGATGGGAACGGTTTATATACTAGTATGGATTATAATAATGGTGGTCTGTCTACAGAGATGGGAACGGTTTATATACTAGTATGGATTATAATAATGGTGGTCTGTCTACAGAGATGGGAACGGTTTATATACTAGTATGGATTATAATAATGGTGGTCTGTCTACAGAGATGGGAATGGTTTATATACTAGTATGGATTATAATAATGGTGGTCTTTCTACAGAGATGGGAACGGTTTATATACTAGTATGGATTATAATAATGGTGGTCTTTCTACAGAGATGGGAACGGTTTATATACTAGTATGGATTATAATAATGGTGGTCTGTCTACAGAGATGGGAATGGTTTATATACTAGTATGGATTATAATAATGGTGGTCTGTCTACAGAGATGGGAATGGTTTATATACTAGTATGGATTATAATAATGGTGGTCTTTCTACAGAGATGGGAACGGTTTATATACTAGTATGGATTATAATAATGGTGGTCTGTCTACAGAGATGGGAATGGTTTATATACTAGTATGGATTATAATAATGGTGGTCTTTCTACAGAGATGGGAATGGTTTATATACTAGTATGGATTATAATAATGGTGGTCTGTCTACAGAGATGGGAACGGTTTATATACTAGTATGGATTATAATAATGGTGGTCTGTCTACAGAGATGGGAACGGTTTATATACTAGTATGGATTATAATAATGGTGGTCTGTCTACAGAGATGGGAATGGTTTATATACTAGTATGGATTATAATAATGGTGGTCTTTCTACAGAGATGGGAATGGTTTATGTATTAGTATGGATTATAATAATGGTGGTCTGTCTACAGAGATGGGAATGGTTTATATACTAGTATGGATTATAATAATGGTGGTCTGTCTACAGAGATGGGAACGGTTTATATACTAGTATGGATTATAATAATGGTGGTCTTTCTACAGAGATGGGAATGGTTTATATACTAGTATGGATTATAATAATGGTGGTCTGTCTACAGAGATGGGAATGGTTTATATACTAGTATGGATTATAATAATGGTGGTCTGTCTACAGAGATGGGAATGGTTTATATACTAGTATGGATTATAATAATGGTGGTCTTTCTACAGAGATGGGAACGGTTTATATACTAGTATGGATTATAATAATGGTGGTCTGTCTACAGAGATGGGAATGGTTTATATACTAGTATGGATTATAATAATGGTGGTCTGTCTACAGAGATGGGAATGGTTTATATACTAGTATGGATTATAATAATGGTGGTCTTTCTACAGAGATGGGAACGGTTTATATACTAGTATGGATTATAATAATGGTGGTCTGTCTACAGAGATGGGAACGGTTTATATACTAGTATGGATTATAATAATGGTGGTCTTTCTACAGAGATGGGAATGGTTTATATACTAGTATGGATTATAATAATGGTGGTCTTTCTACAGAGATGGGAATGGTTTATATACTAGTATGGATTATAATAATGGTGGTCTGTCTACAGAGATGGGAACGGTTTATATACTAGTATGGATTATAATAATGGTGGTCTGTCTACAGAGATGGGAACGGTTTATATACTAGTATGGATTATAATAATGGTGGTCTGTCTACAGAGATGGGAATGGTTTATGTATTAGTATGGATTATAATAATGGTGGTCTGTCTACAGAGATGGGAACGGTTTATATATTAGTATGGATTATAATAATGGTGGTCTGTCTACAGAGATGGGAACGGTTTATATACTAGTATGGATTATAATAATGGTGGTCTGTCTACAGAGATGGGAATGGTTTATATACTAGTATGGATTATAATAATGGTGGTCTTTCTACAGAGATGGGAACGGTTTATATACTAGTATGGATTATAATAATGGTGGTCTGTCTACAGAGATGGGAATGGTTTATGTATTAGTATGGATTATAATAATGGTGGTCTTTCTACAGAGATGGTAATGGTTTATATACTAGTATGGATTATAATAATGGTGGTCTTTCTACAGAGATGGGAACGGTTTATATACTAGTATGGATTATAATAATGGTGGTCTGTCTACAGAGATGGGAATGGTTTATATACTAGTATGGATTATAATAATGGTGGTCTGTCTACAGAGATGGGAACGGTTTATATATTAGTATGGATTATAATAATGGTGGTCTTTCTACAGAGATGGGAACGGTTTATATACTAGTATGGATTATAATAATGGTGGTCTGTCTACAGAGATGGGAATGGTTTATATACTAGTATGGATTATAATAATGGTGGTCTTTCTACAGAGATGGGAACGGTTTATATACTAGTATGGATTATAATAATGGTGGTCTGTCTACAGAGATGGGAATGGTTTATATACTAGTATGGATTATAATAATGGTGGTCTTTCTACAGAGATGGGAATGGTTTATGTATTAGTATGGATTATAATAATGGTGGTCTGTCTACAGAGATGGGAACGGTTTATATACTAGTATGGATTATAATAATGGTGGTCTGTCTACAGAGATGGGAATGGTTTATATACTAGTATGGATTATAATAATGGTGGTCTGTCTACAGAGATGGGAATGGTTTATATACTAGTATGGATTATAATAATGGTGGTCTGTCTACAGAGATGGGAACGGTTTATATACTAGTATGGATTATAATAATGGTGGTCTGTCTACAGAGATGGGAATGGTTTATATACTAGTATGGATTATAATAATGGTGGTCTGTCTACAGAGATGGGAATGGTTTATATACTAGTATGGATTATAATAATGGTGGTCTGTCTACAGAGATGGGAATGGTTTATATACTAGTATGGATTATAATAATGGTGGTCTGTCTACAGAGATGGGAACGGTTTATATATTAGTATGGATTATAATAATGGTGGTCTTTCTACAGAGATGGGAACGGTTTATATACTAGTATGGATTATAATAATGGTGGTCTGTCTACAGAGATGGGAACGTTTTATGTACTAGTATGGATTATAATAATGGTGGTCTTTCTACAGAGATGGGAATGGTTTATGTATTAGTATGGATTATAATAATGGTGGTCTGTCTACAGAGATGGGAACGGTTTATATACTAGTATGGATTATAATAATGGTGGTCTGTCTACAGAGATGGGAATGGTTTATATACTAGTATGGATTATAATAATGGTGGTCTGTCTACAGAGATGGGAACGGTTTATATATTAGTATGGATTATAATAATGGTGGTCTTTCTACAGAGATGGGAACGGTTTATATACTAGTATGGATTATAATAATGGTGGTCTGTCTACAGAGATGGGAACGTTTTATGTACTAGTATTTTACTATCTCATTGCATTTAAAATCTGACCTGATAAGAGAGGTGGCTTTTGGTTAGAGGGACCTTATAAGAGAGGTGGTCTTTAGTGAGAGGGGTTTTTAGTGGGAGGGGCCTTATTAGAGAGGTGAAGCCTTTGGTGAGAGGGGTCTTATTAGAGAGGTGGCCTTTAGTGAGAAGGGCCTTATAAGAGAGGTTGAAATCTAAGACTATTGAATTCAAGATTTCGGTTGAACTATGACTGCTGGTTACGCTCATAATTTCGTGTTTCAGTCAAAGCATTGAAACTACCATTGAACCATGCTACTCAGTGGCTTTTTCTTTGAATACAAATTTTATTTTATGCTATATTTTTTTTATTATTAAAGATACTGGTATATAAAAAATAAAAACCACGTCTGAAAGAAAGGAAAAAAAATAGGATAAGATATCAGATGTTTCATAATGGATATATTCTGTATTGCAAAACGTGGTCGTGATCGAATGGTAGTTGGATTTATAACTACATGTACCAATACAATCAGTGTCTATTAACATTAAAGTTGTGAGTTTGTACCCTGTCGAGGCGAGGTGTACTAGATACAACATTATGTCAGTGACTTGCGCCACGATAAAGCTGAAATATTGTTGAAAGTGACCTTAAACACCATAACCCTAACTTTAACCCCTGTATTGCAAAATTATTTCATGAGATTTCTAGAACTTGCTAATCTCTAGTTTGTATGTCTCTGTTTATCTTAAGGATAAAAAAAATCTAACACATTTACCATGTTAACTTTATATTATAATGTCAACATACTCTTATTCAATAGGTCAATATTTAGATTCTTGCTTGTATACATTGGAATAGATATAACACAACCTAAAAGAAAGGTTTATCTGGGTGTCGTTTTGACTAAATGTGTTTTGTAAATGTTTTGACTAATTTAGGGTAAAGACCTGTAAGCGGTAATTCATGTATGGCCGTTGTGGGTCACGATCATATGGTAGTTGGATTTACAACTACCTAAGCAATCATTGCCTATCACCACTAACCGATGAGGTGTACTCAATACAACATTATGTTATAAACTTTGTCAGCGTGACATGTGGCAGGTCGGTGGTTTTCTCCAGTTTTCTCCACAAATAAAACTGATCACCACAATATAACTCAAATACTGTTAAAAGTGGCGTTAAACAACATAATCCTAATCCAAATCCTAAAAGAAAGTTTTATCGGTTTGTAGTTTTGACTAAATGTGTTTTGTAAATGTTTTGACTAGTTTACGATAAAGACATATTTATAATACAAAGGGGCTGTCGTGATCATATTGTAATTGGATTTACAACTACCTATGGAATCAGTGCCTATCACCACTAACGTTGTGAGTTCGAATCCTGATCATGGAAAGGTGTACTTGATACAACATTATGTGATAAAGTTTGTCAGTGACTTGCGTCAGGTTGGAGATTTTCTCCAGGTACTCCGGTTTCCTCCACCAATAAAACTGACCACCACAATATAACTCAAATACTGTTCAAGTTAAGTGGTGTTAAACAACATAATCCTAATCCTAAAAGAAAGTTTTATTGGTTTGTGGTTTTTACTAAATGTGTTTTGTTAATGTTTTGACTAGTTTAGGTAAAGATATTTAGTTTACGGTTGGATGATTTTACGTATCTCATTTGTTACTCCTTTTTACCTATATGCATTGCTGGACCTATAAGTGGTAATACTTGTACAAAGAATTTTTTTAAAGGTACAGTACTTGACTGCATATGTAGATTATGATCATCAGCAGTGCATATGGGCACACTGGACAGTTGCCCAGGGCCCCACAAGCATAGGGACCCCATCCTGATCTCTGTATGTTGTGTACAGCATGTTTTTTAATGTTTAAACACTGATTTACCAATACAATAAATATACTAGTATGTTTAATTTTATCGACCATATCTACATTTTATTCCTGTGAGTGGTTGTGTAGGTAGGGGCCCTGTACACTGCTTTGCCTGAGGGCCTATAATACTGTTAAGACGACCCTGATCATTGGTACATGCCATTCAGGGGTACGACAGTTCTTACAATTATATGTAGATTTTCAGGGTGCAGTGAGTGAGTGTATGATTGTTGTTTAGCGCCAACTCAGCAATTTTTCAGCTATATCATAGCGAGAACAAGTTAATTTTCAATGAATAAGGGTAATAACAAAATTACCGAACTCCGAACAATCTTACAAAGGGAAAGTCAAAACTCATAATTATATAAACAGACAAAATCAGTCAACAACCGGAAAACTGTGAAAACCGTAATGACCCTGACTTGGTACAGGCATTTCTAAAGAAATGGTGGGTTGAATCAGATTTTAAAGCGCCAAACCTCCCGCTCTCATTACGGTTCAAAGATTCCTGCTGTCACTATAACAGTATTTAAATACAGGAACAAAATAGGTAAAATAGTTGTCAAAGCAGTACCATATTCAGTGACGTAAATGTCAAAAATATTTTTACGTCACACATTGAAATGATGATGATGAGGTCGCTTTGTACTAAACCAACAGTCTGCAGATAGACATGTTATCCCACTCTGACACATTATCCTGATTCCAACCAGGCTTTGCTCTTTCTCCTTAATGCTGCGTGCTTAGCGGAGAAGCAACAAATATCAAAAATTAAAGTCTTTGGTTTGAACCGATCAGGACTCAAACCCACGATCTACCACACTCGAGGCGACAATGCTAACCATTACACCACCGATACATGTACGGTTTTTTCAGGGTACGTTGTATTACAATTGATACTTTATTATCTTATTATAAGTGTTACTCAATTATAAGTGTTCAATGTTTGTTTCATGTCTTCAACTTTAAATAAATTATGTTTTACAAGTCAAAGGTCAACATTTATTGCACAATAAATAAAACAATTTTCTCATTTATTGGATTTTAAACTTTTAAGAGTTTTATTTATACTACACTACAGCATGAACTATTGACAAAGTCAACACAAAGAAAGATTTGTCAAATTTGGTCTTTTTAGCAATGCTTAAAAAGGTCGAATAAAATTGAATTGGTTATTGTTTTTGTTACTGAATAAAATGAAACTAAAAAAAAAAAGTCACGATGTTGGAACACTTACAAAATCCTAGAAACAGAGGCAAAGTTGTTACCCCTAAAACATATACAGGTATTTATATACCTGCCCACTCACTTACCTGGCTTGGTACAGGCACTTCAATAAAAAGTGGCTGGGTTAAGCTAGTTTTATAGACCCAAACCTCCCCTCTTATTGCAGTCATGAAAGAGTTTTCCACATATGAGTTGAATCTGTTATTATAGCTGAAGTAGGCATTAAATACCAATCAATCGGTCTATTATTGAATGAATCAAAAATCAAAATGGAATGAAAAGTTTTCTCTTGTTAGATCTAAATAAAATTTGGCAAGAAATTCCCAGAGAAATATTTTACTGTTAAATATACATTTTGGTTTATTAAATACATCCTTCGCCTGATCTGACCAGACCATATTGATTAACACATCCTTCACCTGATCTGACCAGACCATATTGATTAACACATCTTTCACCTGATCTGACCAGACCATATTGAGATTTTGGTTTATTGAACACATCCTTCGCCTAATCTGACCAGACCATATTGAGATCAAATTGGTAAATTGCAGGGGCGGATCCAGGGGGGGGGGGGGGGCACACCCGGCACGCACCCCCCCTAAAATTGGAAAAAATATGATTTTTTGGCGTAAAATCGTGATTTTTTACACGAAATAACCCAACAATTTTCGCGCCTCCCTCCGCAATTGGAAAAAGTATGATATTTTGGCATAAAATAGTGATTTTTCACACGAAATACCCCAAAAATTTTCACGCCTCCCTCCGCTTGGCCCAATTTTTTTAAGTGCACACACCCCTAACTTGAAATCCTGGATCCACCCCTGAATTGTTTGATTGAACCATTTTGTTCAAGAAAATTATATTGAAAGAAAAGCATAGTACAGATATACGATCAAAGTGTATTAGAATATACATTGTAGCAGAAGTTGTGGTTTTATTTCAAAAACTTTGTTTAATAAATCTTCTTTACATTAGTTAAGAAATAACATATTTAGCTTGTGTACGAAACTCTAAACTCGCACATGTGGATGGTGAAAACTGACTTTGAAACAGAGAAAAAAAAAATTGCAAATTATCACGTTGTAATTAAATTAAAGTTATCTGCAATTTTAAAGTTACTGACGGAGAAATGTTTTTAATTAAGAAAAAACATGTTGAAGAAAATAATGTTAGTTTTGTTGTAGTTTTTCTTGTATAACCTAGTATAGTATAGACTGTTTAATGTTTTTTCTTAAAAAACTCAGAAACGTACATTGAGACGAACAAAAAAAAGAGCTAAATATAGTTTTTATCTAGAGAAACCTGAATGCAAAATTTTGGGTAAAGAGGTAGGGGTAAGCAATTAAAAATAAAAAAGATTTTAGTGGGTTTTTTTCTGTTTTCAAGTCAGTTTTCACCATGTGTCAGTTTCGTGCAGTTCATTACAAGCCCCACCTGTGTATAAGCCCTAGGATATTTTTTAGAGGAATAAACGCTATTTTCAACAATATTTTAGTTATATCGTGGCAGTCAGTTTTATTGGTGGAAGAAATCTAGAGTACCCTTAGAAAAAAAAGAACCTACTGCAAGTCACTGACAAACTTCATCACATAATGTTGTATCAAGTACACATCACCATGAACGAGGGATGGGGGGGGGGGAGGATAGAGGTGTAAGTGAACAAAAATTAAATCAACGGGAAAGATCTTAACATTCATCCATTTAGATTTAATATTGCCACATTTAACATTTTCTTATGTTATAATTAATGGTACGTAAAATTATTTTCCTGACACATGTTAATGTTATCGTAGATACCTTGGTCCTAAATAAATATCGTTGCCCTTTACACAGTTTTACAATGTTACGTACCTTAGACACCAAATAACAGGATCATCATTTATTAATTTTATTTTCGTCTCTCGTCAATATTTGAATAAACTTTGAAGAAATTTAAATCTTCCTTGACAGGTGTACCTTGAAAAAGTTGTTTAATTTAAGTTTAACACAAAGGTATGACATCCGTTATATAATTATCCTGTGGTTCCGTTTCCGTTTTAAATAAAGGGGATCACCAGATACAGGGTATCTAAACAAAGAGCATTTGAAGATGATATAATATTTAGAGTGCTTTCAAACTTTTTCAGAATAAGGCTTAATTTAATGCATATTTTTTGTTGGTGTTATAGGAATTATATTTGGACATGACAAGAAAAAGTTAATTTTTTCACAAAAAAGGTAAATTATAAAAATAGATATATTGTGATGATTTTGAGAAGTTGTGAAAATTTTACAAATTACAAAAAAAATTATATTTGATTTCAAAATTCACAGAAAAAGTTAATTTTTCCACAAAAAGGTAAATTAAAAGAAATTTTTGAAAGATATTCTGATTAACTATTCAGTGACGATTTTGAGAAGTCAAGAAAATTTCACAAATTAAAAAAAAAAAAAAATTTCAAAATTCGTTCCATCAAATCCTCAAGTTTATTAGAAAAAATTGTCCAAATTTGAAGTTTTATATACTTGTCCTATGCATTTGGGACTCATTATATATATTTCTTTTGCTGTTTTTTTTTATTAGAAACTAATTATATTTTGTAAGTAGTAAAGAATACTGCTCAACTGCAGGCTCAAAGGGCCGTTTCACACTCATTTTAAGGTACAAGTTAGGTTTGTTAAAGACCTTATTGTGAATGTGAAATGACAAACAGTAATAAAAGCGTTGTTCCTTTATTTAAATTTGTGTCAATGTCACTGTAATGTTGGATAATCTCTTTATGTTCATTTACATCCATATCCCCCCTAAAAAAAAGAACATTTAATTCAAAATTCATTATATCAAAATCTTCCTGTTTATTGATCTTTTTCCTTCCAAATTGGACGATATAACTGAAATATCGTTGAAAGTGGCGTTAAACACCATAACTCACCAACCCTCCAATGTTGAAGTTTTATATTCTTGTCTCTTACCCATTTAGAATTCAGTCTATATATTTTTTTTCTTTCAATGATTTTTTTTTTACCAAAATAAATTATTCTTTGATTTTTGTTTCATCTAGAAGTGAATGAGGGGTTAGGGTTATGGTGTTTAACGCCACTTTCAACAATAATTCAGATATATCGTGGCAGTCAATTTTATTGGTGGAGGAAACCACAGACCTGCCGCAAGTCACAGACAAACTTTTGTCACATAATGTTATATTGAGTACACCTCGCCGTGAGCTGGATTCGAACTCACAACGTTAGTGGTGATAGGCACTGATTGCATTGGTAGTAATAAATCCAACTACCATGCGATCACGACTATGACGACCATGGCAGCTCCAGAAGTTAATTAGAAACTGATTATATTTTTGTAATGTCTAAATAATTGATATTTGTATGTAAGAGTTGTCATTGGTACTTGATTGAACTGGCATATTTTGTACACCTGAGTTTCTTATTACCTGTAATAAACAGGTGTTCCTCATTTGATTGACAGTGGTAATCACCTGTAATCTATTTCGTTAAGTAAATATAATTAGAGGATGTTTAGACTTCATTTTGTCTATATCATGGAGATTTTACTGAAATAAATCATTTTTTCCAGGTAAGTAAGAGAGAAATTTATTTTATCATCAAAATGTAAGATATTTTTGTCAAAAAACTCAAAAAATCTTGAAATAACAGTTTTCATTAATAGAATATTGCCTTCATAAGAACCATACACAAATATTTTCCCCGGGTGGCTCAATGAGGTAGGGAGTTGGATTACCTAACAGCTCAAACAACCCTATTACAATACGGTGTGGGTTTGTGCCCGGCTTTGTAAAAGGTCTTCAAAAACATTCTACAACCCACAACTGATATTCTCCCATGTATTCTCCATCCATGGAAGTGTGACCATTATGTATAGGAGAATGTCTGAGTAACTCTCCATTCCTTAAAAATAATGGAGCCGAGGCCCATTGTTTTTAAGGAATGGAGAGATACGAGGACATTCTCCAACTTAAAATCCACCCATTGTACTTTATGGATTTTATTAATTATTAATCTTGTAGCAAAAAAAAGTCTGTGTATAATATCTAAAGTACAAAGAGAACAATAACTCTGACCCTGTCCACATTGTTCATAACTCTCCATTCCTTAAAAATAATGGAGAGTTTAGACAATAGATTTACATCACAGATGGATTTTAATTATAGCTTGTAGTCAGTAAAACAGTTTATTTATCAACAACTTTGGCATTCTGAACTTATTACCAATAGTCGGTACATTTAGAGGACATAAGAACCCTCTATGAATTTGACCTCTAATCAACTTCCTGTATTTGTTTTCCAGGTGTGAACTTGACAGTGACAGATGAAGGTACATTTATTTTCTATAGGTAAGTTTTGATCATATGACTAATAGACTATTGGCATATTTCCGAGGGGCCCTCGTGCTTGTGATCGTATGGTAGTTTTATTTACAACTACCTATGCAATCAGTGTCTATCACCACTAACGTTGTGAGTTCGAATCCCACTCAGGTGAGGTGTTCTTGATACAACATTATGTGATAAAGTTTAATTTGTCAGTGACTTGCTGTGATTTTCTCTGGGTACTCAGGTTTCCTGCATAATTTAAACTGACTGCCATGATATAACTGAAATATTGTTGAAAGTGGTGTTAATAACCCTAACCCTAACCCTAACCCCTAACCCCTAACTCTAACCCTAACACTATTTGCACATTTCCGACTTTGATTCTAAAAATATACATTTTACAAGAGTCATTTCCCTTTAAAGTGGACAAAACGGTCGCCTTTCGTGTAAAGTTTAGTGAAAATCAAATGTATTTTACCCATAATTTTACTGTTGTAACAACTTGTGCATTTTCTATTTGCTGTAAAAAAATTTCATCTAATTTTTTTACAAGATTTAAATATTTACAATAATTACAAAAATTTGTTGTCCTATCTCTTAAGAATTGATCATAAAATGTATCAACAACTTCATACTTAAAAAATTCGGTCAATTACATGATAAATCTCAGCTGGGTAATTTTATTTAATCATACAAATCAATCAATATTATATTTTACCCCCCTTGGTTTGATTATTGGTCAATACAAAATTATTATACCGTTAAAAACAAGATAAAGACATAAAACTGATTTGTTTGTTTATAGATTTAGATAAATACAAACTTCTTTTATGTCTATGTTTGTATATTCTATATATATTATTTGACATTCTAATTGATTTAGTAGTTTATCTTTAAAACTATGTGTTGTTTGGGCCGTAGTAGCCGTAGCATTGAAAATGTGATTATTTTGTTTATGACACACCTTTTATTGTTTTAAACATATATTTGGAGTATTATGTTGAGTTAGTAGTAATGACAGTCGTAAGTAATAAGTATTTAAATTTTGTTGGAAAAATTTGTCATTGGGGCAAGTGTGCCCGTTACCTAGTCGTGGTTGTGAACATATGGTAGTTGAATTTACAACTACCTGTGCAATCAGTGCCTGTCACCACTAAAGCTGTGCGTTAGAATCCCGCTAATGATGAGGTGTACTCGATACAACATTATTTGATAAAGTTTTAGAGACTTGTGGCAGGTCGGTGGTTTTCATTGGGTGGACGATACCCTTGTGGACTAATAGTCCACCAACACTGAGCAGAGGTATCAACACAGTGATAGTAATAATAACATAGATATCTACGGTAATTTAGTGCGCATGACACGTTTTTTGGACTAACTATATCAGGTACACTCAGTCAAAAGATTCTGGAAGGTCATATAGTTTAAATTGTCTTTGAAGCAATTAAATCAAAGGGCCTCAACAGAACAACTAAAATGGGTTAGGGAAGACCCTATGTCTGAGTGAGAGAGTTAGGGTCCCTATGTCTGAGTGAGACAGTTAGGGTTCCTATGTCTGAGTGAGAGAGTTAGGGTCCCTGTGTCTGAGTGAAAGAGTTAGGGTCCCTATGTCTGAGTGAGAGAGTTAGAGTCCCTATGTCTGAGTGAAAGAGTTAGGGTCCCTATGTCTGAGTGAGAGAGTTAGGGTCCCTATGCCTGAGTGAGAGAGTTAGGGTCCCTGTGTCTGAGTGAAAGAGTTAGGGTCCCTATGTCTGAGTGAGAGAGTTAGGGTCCCTATGTCTGAGTGAGAGAGTTAGGGTCCCTGTGTCTGAGTGAGAGAGTTAGGGTCCCTATGTCTGAGTGAGAGTTAGGGTCCCTGTGTCTGAGTGAGAGAGTTAGGGTCCCTATGTCTGAGTGAGAGAGTTAGGGTCCCTATGTCTGAGTGAAAGAGTTAGGGTCCCTGTGTCTGAGTGAGAGAGTTAGGGCCCCTATGTCTGAGTGAGAGAGTTAGGGTCCCTATGTCTGAGTGAGAGAGTAAGGGCCCCTATGTCTGAGTGAGAGAGTTAGGGCCCCTATGCCTGAGTGAGAGAGTTAGGGCCCCTATGTCTGAGTGAGAGAGTTAGGGCCCCTATGTCTGAGTGAGAGAGTTAGGGCCCCTATGCCTGAGTGAGAGAGTTAAGGCCCCTATGCCTGAGTGAGAGAGTAAGGGCCCCTATGTCTGAGTGAGAGAGTTAGGGTCCCTATGTCTGAGTGAGAGAGTTAGGGCCCCTATGCCTGAGTGAGAGAGTTAGGGCCTCTATGCCTGAGTGAGAGAGTTAGGGTCCCTATGTCTGAGTGAGAGAGTTAGGGTCCCTATGTCTGAGTGAGAGAGTTAGGGTCCCTGTGTCTGAGTGAAAGAGTTAGGGTCCCTATGTCTGAGTGAGAGAGTTAGGGTCCATATGCCTGAGTGAGAGAGTTAGGGTCCCTGTGTCTGAGTGAAAGAGTTAGGGTCCCTATGTCTGAGTGAGAGAGTTAGGGTCCCTATGTCTGAGTGAGAGAGTTAGGGTCCCTGTGTCTAAGTGAGAGAGTTAGGGTCCCTATGTCTGAGTGAGAGTTAGGGTCCCTATGTCTGAGTGAGAGAGTTAGGGTCCCTATGTCTGAGTGAGAGAGTTAGGGTCCCTATGTCTGAGTGAAAGAGTTAGGGTCCCTGTGTCTGAGTGAGAGAGTTAGGGTCCCTATGTCTGAGTGAGAGAGTTAGGGTCCCTATGTCTGAGTGAGAGAGTTAGGGCCCCTATGTCTGAGTGAGAGAGTTAGGGCCCCTATGCCTGAGTGAGAGAGTTAGGGCCCCTATGTCTGAGTGAGAGAGTTAGGGTCCCTATGTCTGAGTGAGAGAGTTAGGGCCCCTATGTCTGAGTGAGAGAGTTAGGGCCCCTATGCCTGAGTGAGAGAGTTAGGGCCCCTATGTCTGAGTGAGAGAGTTAGGGTCCCTATGTCTGAGTGAGAGAGTTAGGGCCCCTATGCCTGAGTGAGAGAGTTAGGGCCCCTATGCCTGAGTGAGAGAGTAAGGGCCCCTATGTCTGAGTGAGAGAGTTAGGGTCCCTATGTCTGAGTGAGAGAGTTAGGGCCCCTATGCCTGAGTGAGAGAGTTAGGGCCCCTATGCCTGAGTGAGAGAGTTAGGGTCCCTATGTCTGAGTAAGAGAGTTAGGGTCCCTATGTCTGAGTGAGAGAGTTAGGGTCCCTGTGTCTGAGTGAAAGAGTTAGGGTCCCTATGTCTGAGTGAGAGAGTTAGGGTCCCTATGCCTGAGTGAGAGAGTTAGGGCCCCTGTGTCTGAGTGAAAGAGTTAGGGTCCCTATGTCTGAGTGAGAGAGTTAGGGTCCCTATGTCTGAGTGAGAGAGTTAGGGTCCCTGTGTCTGAGTGAGAGAGTTAGGGTCCCTATGTCTGAGTGAGAGTTAGGGTCCCTGTGTCTGAGTGAGAGAGTTAGGGTCCCTATGTCTGAGTGAGAGAGTTAGGGTCCCTATGTCTGAGTGAAAGAGTTAGGGTCCCTGTGTCTGAGTGAGAGAGTTAGGGTCCCTATGTCTGAGTGAGAGAGTTAGGGTCCCTATGTCTGAGTGAGAGAGTTAGGGCCCCTATGTCTGAGTGAGAGAGTTAGGGCCCCTATGCCTGAGTGAGAGAGTTAGGGCCCCTATGTCTGAGTGAGAGAGTTAGGGCCCCTATGTCTGAGTGAGAGAGTTAGGGCCCCTATGCCTGAGTGAGAGAGTTAGGGCCCCTATGCCTGAGTGAGAGAGTTAGGGCCCCTATGTCTGAGTGAGAGAGTTAGGGTCCCTATGTCTGAGTGAGAGAGTTAGGGCCCCTATGCCTGAGTGAGAGAGTTAGGGCCCCTATGCCTGAGTGAGAGAGTTAGGGTCCCTATGTCTGAGTGAGAGAGTTAGGGTCCCTATGTCTGAGTGAGAGAGTTAGGGTCCCTGTGTCTGAGTGAGAGAGTTAGGGTCCCTATGTCTGAGTGAGAGTTAGGGTCCCTGTGTCTGAGTGAGAGAGTTAGGGTCCCTATGTCTGAGTGAGAGAGTTAGGGTCCCTATGTCTGAGTGAAAGAGTTAGGGTCCCTGTGTCTGAGTGAGAGAGTTAGGGTCCCTATGCCTGAGTGAGAGAGTTAGGGTCCCTATGTCTGAGTGAGAGAGTTAGGGCCCCTATGTCTGAGTGAGAGAGTTAGGGCCCCTATGCCTGAGTGAGAGAGTTAGGGCCCCTATGTCTGAGTGAGAGAGTTAGGGCCCCTATTTCTGAGTGAGAGAGTTAGGGCCCCTATGCCTGAGTGAGAGAGTTAGGGCCCCTATGCCTGAGTGAGAGAGTTAGGGCCCCTATGTCTGAGTGAGAGAGTTAGGGTCCCTATGTCTGAGTGAGAGAGTTAGGGCCCCTATGCCTGAGTGAGAGAGTTAGGGCCCCTATGCCTGAGTGAGAGAGTTAGGGTCCCTATGTCTGAGTGAGAGAGTTAGGGTCCCTATGTCTGAGTGAGAGAGTTAGGGTCCCTATGTCTGAGTGAGAGAGTTAGGGTCCCTATGTCTGAGTAAGAGAGTTAGGGTCCCTATGTCTGAGTGAGAGTTAGGGTCCCTATGTCTGAGTGAGAGAATTAGGGTCCCTATGTCTGAGTGAGAGAGTAAGGGCCCCTATGTCTGAGTGAGAGAGTTAGGCCCCTATGTCTGAGTGAGAGAGTTAGGGTCCATATGTCTGAGTGAGAGAGTTAGGGTCCGTCCCTATGTCTGAGTGAGAGAGTTAGGGCCCCTATGTCTGAGTGAGAGAGTTAGGGTCCCTATGTCTGAGTGAGAGAGTTAGGGTCCCTATGTCTGAGTGAGAGAGTTAGGGTCCCTATGTCTGAGTGAGAGAGTTAGGGCCCCTATGTCTGAGTGAGAGAGTTAGGGCCCCTATGTCTGAGTGAGAGAGTTAGGGCCCCTATGTCTGAGTGAGAGAGTTAGGGCCCCTATGCCTGAGTGAGAGAGTTAGGGCCCCTATGTCTGAGTGAGAGAGTTAGGGCCCCTATATCTGAGTGAGAGAGTTAGGGCCCCTATGTCTGAGTGAGAGAGTTAGGGCCCTTATGTCTGAGTGAGAGAGTTAGGGCCCCTATGTCTGAGTGAGAGAGTTAGGGTCCCTATGTCTGAGTGAGAGAGTTAGGGTCCCTATGTCTGATTGAGAGAGTTAGGGCCCCTATGTTTGAGTGAGAGAGTTAGGGCCCCTATGTCTGAGTGAGAGAGTTAGGGTCCCTGTGTCTGAGTGAGAGAGTTAGGGTCCCTATGTCTGAGTGAGAGTTAGGGTCCCTGTGTCTGAGTGAGAGAGTTAGGGTCCCTATGTCTGAGTGAGAGAGTTAGGGTCCCTATGTCTGAGTGAAAGAGTTAGGGTCCCTGTGTCTGAGTGAGAGAGTTAGGGTCCCTATGCCTGAGTGAGAGAGTTAGGGTCCCTATGTCTGAGTGAGAGAGTTAGGGCCCCTATGTCTGAGTGAGAGAGTTAGGGCCCCTATGCCTGAGTGAGAGAGTTAGGGCCCCTATGTCTGAGTGAGAGAGTTAGGGCCCCTATGTCTGAGTGAGAGAGTTAGGGCCCCTATGCCTGAGTGAGAGAGTTAGGGCCCCTATGCCTGAGTGAGAGAGTTAGGGCCCCTATGTCTGAGTGAGAGAGTTAGGGTCCCTATGTCTGAGTGAGAGAGTTAGGGCCCCTATGCCTGAGTGAGAGAGTTAGGGCCCCTATGCCTGAGTGAGAGAGTTAGGGTCCCTATGTCTGAGTGAGAGAGTTAGGGTCCCTATGTCTGAGTGAGAGAGTTAGGGTCCCTATGTCTGAGTGAGAGAGTTAGGGTCCCTATGTCTGAGTAAGAGAGTTAGGGTCCCTATGTCTGAGTGAGAGTTAGGGTCCCTATGTCTGAGTGAGAGAATTAGGGTCCCTATGTCTGAGTGAGAGAGTAAGGGCCCCTATGTCTGAGTGAGAGAGTTAGGCCCCTATGTCTGAGTGAGAGAGTTAGGGTCCATATGTCTGAGTGAGAGAGTTAGGGTCCGTCCCTATGTCTGAGTGAGAGAGTTAGGGCCCCTATGTCTGAGTGAGAGAGTTAGGGTCCCTATGTCTGAGTGAGAGAGTTAGGGTCCCTATGTCTGAGTGAGAGAGTTAGGGTCCCTATGTCTGAGTGAGAGAGTTAGGGCCCCTATGTCTGAGTGAGAGAGTTAGGGCCCCTATGTCTGAGTGAGAGAGTTAGGGCCCCTATGTCTGAGTGAGAGAGTTAGGGCCCCTA
Source organism: Bathymodiolus brooksi (assembly GCA_963680875.1). Classification (NCBI taxonomy): domain Eukaryota; kingdom Metazoa; phylum Mollusca; class Bivalvia; order Mytilida; family Modiolidae; genus Bathymodiolus; species Bathymodiolus brooksi. The sequence goes on from OY804586.1 coordinate 23,846,974, forward strand.
TGCCTGAGTGAGAGAGTTAGGGCCCCTATGTCTGAGTGAGAGAGTTAGGGCCCCTATATCTGAGTGAGAGAGTTAGGGCCCCTATGTCTGAGTGAGAGAGTTAGGGCCCTTATGTCTGAGTGAGAGAGTTAGGGCCCCTATGTCTGAGTGAGAGAGTTAGGGTCCCTATGTCTGAGTGAGAGAGTTAGGGTCCCTATGTCTGATTGAGAGAGTTAGGGCCCCTATGTTTGAGTGAGAGAGTTAGGGCCCCTATGTCTGAGTGAGAGAGTTAGGGCCCCTATGTCTGAGTGAGAGAGTTAGGGCCCCTATGTCTGAGTGAGAGAGTTATGGTCCCTATGTCTGAGTGAGAGAGTTAGGGCCCCTATGTCTGAGTGAGAGAGTTAGGGCCCCTATGTCTGAGAGAGAGTTAGGGAAGACATAGGGGCCCTATGCCTGAGTGAGAGAGTTAGGGCCCCTATGTCTGAGTGAGAGAGTTAGGGCCCCTATGTCTGAGTGAAAGAGTTAGGGCCCCTATGTCTGAGTGAGAGAGTTAGGGTCCCTGTGTCTGAGTGAGAGAGTTAGGGCCCCTATGTCTGAGTGAGAGAGTTAGGGTCCCTATGTCTGAGTGAGAGAGTTAGGGTCCCTATGTCTGAGTGAGACAGCTTAACCTTAGTTTTAATAAATTAAAAGCTGAGGTAAAATTACAAAACTCAAGATAGGAATCAGCCATTGTTTAAACTATAAGATGTCTACAAGATTTCTTGCTTATTTGAATTATTTCCATGAAATAAACTTGATACAACATTATGTGATAAAGTTTGTCAGTGACTTGTAGTAGGTCGGTGGTTTTTTCTGAGCACTCTGATTTCCTCCAACAATAAAACTTACCGCCACAATATAACTGAAATATTGTTGAAAGTGGTGTTAAAAATCATTACCCCATCACCCCCTTACCTAGTTTGACTGAGTTATAGATGTTTTTTTATTCTTTATAAACAGGAGTTACCTTCTTATACAGCCACCCCTTCTTTAATGTAAAACTGGTCTAATTCAAAGAGGGATGACTTCGCTTGGTGGTGGGGAGGGGGGACAGTTTAGTAGTATTTTATTATCTAAGTCGGGCTAAGTATACAATTATCCAATCAAACCCTGGCATACATCAGAGACTAATATAAGGTAGCATTATTCAGTGATGGATTGGGAGGGGGTTTCCTCATGAAATTAATGGGGAGATGGGAAGGGGGGGTGGGGGGTCCTCATGCAGTTTATTATTATAGATTCATTATCTCGGTTAGCTCAATACATGTATTACCAGTCCATGTTTTAGAGCAGGCTAATTATCTATAGATGAAGTGTCCCTACATTGATATAATGAATTATTGATATTAAAGACTTGTAAAGTTAAAAAACGGCACATTTTTTGTGTTAAGTATAGCTCGTACTAATGGGAGGTAATAGAAACATGAAATATTTATAGATACATGATTCGCTTGACATGTAATCAATACCATCGTTTTCAAGTTTGAATGACAGCGAATAATTCCGATAAGGTTTATTTTGTCTGTAGAAAACCATACTGTATAACAGGATAAATAGAATATCATAGTTTCAATAGAGTCTGTATCATTTAAGGGATCTTTCTATCTTTGGTAAGTAAGTATGTAAGTCTGAATGTGTTTTCAAGGGTATGGATTAAATATGTCTTTTTGTTTTTGTTAAAATTTGACAGATTAATTCAGTTTTACTTTAAGATGGTTGGTTTAGTTGATTTATAGTGTTTAATGCCACTTTCAACAATAATTCAGTTATATCGTGGCGGCCAGTTTTATTGGTGGAGGAAACCGAAGTACCCGGAGAATACCACCGACCTGTTGCAAGTCACTGACAAACTTTATCACATAATGTTGTATCGAGAACACCTCGCCATGAACGAGGTTCGAAACTCACAACAACCACGACAGCCCGTTTTTACTTTAAAAACATCTTGTGGTATTTTATTAAAAGTTGCTAACAGTCATTTCGTATTTTATACATGTTTATAGGAATACCTGTTACATTATGGGTTTTGAATTGATGTTACAAGTAGCCGCCCCCCCCCCCCCCCCCCTTTTTTATAAGGCCATTCCCATCAATTGCCACCCCTCTTATCAGGCCAGATTTCTCTGAGATACATGTAGTAAAGTCCTACTAAGCTATTCAATTCAATTCAATTCAATTAAAAGATTTATTTATAGTTGGTACTTGAATAAATGAGTAACACAAGCTCTTCTGAGCTTTTAAAACCACCACCTCTCTTATAAGAAAACTTTTTTACATTGTAGAAGAAGTTGCCTTATAAGAAAGGGGAACTAACTGTCATTTAAAGTAAAATAATTTGTTAGTTCAATTTCAACTTTGTGAAGATCAACTGTGAGAATGTTTATACCACAATTTGAATACATGTGCGAGGGAATGGTTGGTTTATAGTGCTTACCGCCACTTTCAACAATATTTCAGTATTATCATGGTGATCAGTTTTATTGAAAATAAGGGTAATAACAAAATTACCAAACTCCGAACAATCTAACAAAGGGAAAGTCAAAACTCATAAGTATATAAACAGACAAAATCAGTCAACAACCGGAAAACTGTGAAAACCGTAATGACCCTGACTTGGTACAGGCATTTCTAAAGAAATGGTGGGTTGAATCAGATTTTAAAGTGCCAAAAACCACAGACCTGTGGCAAGTCACTGACAAACTTTATCACATAATTTAGTATTGAGTACATCTAGCCATGAATGGGATTCAAACTCACAAAGTTAGTGGTGATAGGCACTGATTGCACAGGTACCAAATGATCACGACCACGACGGCTCCCTACAAAGGAATGACAATCTGTCCTTTGATTACAGTCATTTCATCATTTCATTTTCTAATTTAATCCTATAGACTTCATTAGATCATTGAACCTTTATTTATCTCTAAACCACCATAAATTGTTTCCTTGTATAACTTGATTTAAAAAAGATTCATCTCTTTGTGTAGTTTTTATCTTGTATATATCACAGATAACACAAAGGCTACAGTAAAGTACAATCTTTGATCATTTCAACTCCTACACAACAAGGGGTGGTTGTGGTCGTGATTGCATGGTAATTGGATTTACAACTACCTGTGCAATCAGTACCTATTCCCACTAACGTCAGTTCGAACCCTGTTCATGACGAGGTGTACTCGATACAACATTATGTGATAAAGTTTGTCAGTGACATGCGACAGGTCGGTGGTTTTCTCCGGGTACTCCGGTTTCCTCCACCAATAAAACTGACCGCCATGATATAATTGAAATATTGTTGAAAGTGGTGTTAAACACCATAACCCTAACCCTTCACAGATAACACAAAGGCTTAGCTACAGTAAAGTACAAATATTGATTGTTTCAACTCCTATGCAACAAGGGGACTTTGTGGAGTGATCATATGGTAGTATGTGAATTTGAATCCTGCTAATGGTGATGTGTATTCAATGTAATGTTATGTGATAAAGTTTGTCAGTGACTTGTGGCAGGTCGGTGGTTTTCCCCGGGGACTCTGGTTTCCTCCACCAATAAAACTGACCGCCACGATATAACTGAAATATTGTTGAAAGTGGCGTTAAACACCCTAACCCTTCACAGATAACTCAAACATTCGGCTACAGTTTAAAGTATAATCATTGATTGTTTCAACTCCTACATTAAGTGGTTTGATTGTAGCATTAATCTTGTTGAGATTTGGTCTTCCGAGCAATTTTGTTTGTCTTGTATGAAAAGGTAAAAACTAGCTCCAAGAGCCAAATCTCTTCAAGATTGCCATAGAAGCAGAAGACCAGTTTATCTCTATATTACTCTTGTACTTTAGTACAGTATGTTCTTTACCTATATACATGTATACATATTATATAAAGGAAGTTTAAACAGTGATGGTCAAGAATTTCACCAATATCAACAAAACAAACAACTACTTCTCGCATCAAACCATTGAACACCATAAAGACCATGACGTATGGAAATCTAGGCCTTGGCTTGGAACAGGCAAAAAATGTGGTGGTGTTAAATCGGTTAACAGGATACCGACCCTCACCTTCTTATGTATTTTTTTGTATCCCTTAAAACACACTTTTAGCTCTATGTCAAAATTTGAGAATCACATTTAAAAATCAAGGTGTACTTTATCATTAAGTCTCCCAAACAACGTTTGGAGACTTATTGTTTTTGCTTCGTTTCTTATTATTATTATTCTCCTCCTCCTCCTCCTCCTCCTCCTCCTCCTCCTCCTCCTCCTCCTCCTCCTCCTTTCTTTCTTTCTTTCTTTCTTTCTTTCCGTGGCACATGAACTTGTTCACGGCAGATCTCAGGAACTACTGGACAGAATTTCATGAAACTTAGTGGAGTTATAGATATATGTTTCTAGTTGTGCCTAAAGTTTTCAGCTTTGTGGTAAAGGGGGTCAAAGTCGTATTTTGAGGGGTTCAAAGGGGGTAGGGGTTACTATAGAATCCAATTGGAAAGTTGAAATTTCGTACATTAATGTTGATAACTTCTAAATGGATAATGATAGAGACATAAAATTTGACATAGTGATAGGTCACCATTAGAGGAGCAATTCTGCATTTTCAAAATGGCCGCCACAATACCGCACAAATTCAACATTGTCCGATTTCAACGACATTTCATATGTAGGTAGATTATGATGTCCTGAATTGATTCCTGACATCGAAAAATTTCTACCAGTCGCCATTTTGAAAATGGCCACCACAATACCGCACAAATTCAACATTGTTCAATTTCAAAGGTAACTTTTGATTTATTTTTTAAACCTGTTGTCAGTGGCTGGTTTGGGAGACTTGAGACTTCATAATCGTTAGATTATAATCATATCTTGTTTATTTTATTTTTATCTTAATAGAAAATGAAGAGAGAAAAATAAATGTTTTTTAATAGCTGCCACGATATAGCTGAAATATTGTTGCAAGTGGTGTTAAACACCATTACACCCCCCCCCCCCCCCCCCTCTACATCAATATCCAATAGAAATGATTTCTAGTTTTCTGAGAAGGAAAATTTCAATATGGATTCTTAGCTAATAACTGATAATTTGTTTTTTCTCATATCTTTTTCCATTGAGGAAAATCAATCTATTGAATATTGTTAACTAGCGGCAGCCATATTGAATCAATAATATGCCCTACTGTAATAAGTGATTCTGGATCATGAGTACTCTTTCAGCAACAGCATCTGAATGACATTTGTTAAGCTTCTGGTGAGATAGATTGATTTCTTAATCATAATAGTATTTTATATTTCTATGAATTTGAATACCGTTTCTTTTGTTTAAATCTTAATATTTGGAATACAAGATTGAACACAGAAGGTTTGTTAAAAATTTAGAAAGACAATATTTATGTGGATGTAATGATTTTTTTTTTGTTATTATTTAAATGATTTTAAGATAGGTAGAATGGAGTCATTGGCACAAATAGATTTGAAATAGATGACAAATTTTTAATTTAAGAGGTGGTTTCAATGGTTTGGACCCACCCATCTTTTATCAGATTTTAAAACAAAATTATAAGGACTAATATTGATCAAGGGTGACAATCTAAATCTTGTGTTACTGCCTCCAAGAGAAATTTATTTAAACAAGTTCATTAAATTAGATAACTGGAATTTCCACTGACACAAAGCAGTTCGTAACAAATTCCTCCTTTTTTCGTAGATTATTCCCCCTCCCCCTTCTCATTCGAGCGAAAATAGATCTTAGTTTTATCATTTGTGCATCCTGTGTTTGAAAAATTTAAAACATTTATGAAGATTTTTTTTAGCCATTCATTAATTTTGTGCTTCACCTCCCATCTCTTTAAGAGATAAAAATAAAATACAGCAGATTACATCTTTTCGGAAAATCTGGTACCACCTTTGTGCTAATTGTTTAATTTGATACCAGTTGGTATAGTTTTATTGTACACCTCTTTAAAAAGTTTAATAGAATTTTTAGCACAGAATCAGAACTAAGATAACAGCTTTTGTAGAGAAAATGCTACAGTGACAATCGCCACAATCATATTTAAAATTTTAAAAGATGCAATGGTCTATCATTTTAAATGGTTTTAATGATATAATCAAACCTGTATTAAGAGGTCATCTTTGAGACGAAGAAAAAGTGGTCTTTGCAGACAGGTGACCTCTTAAAAGAGGTTCAATTCATATGAAAAAAGTGACCTTTTAAAAACAGGTGACTACTTAATAGAGGTGACCACATGAACAGGTTTTAATGATATACATGTGCGTATACATGTACATTTATTTCAATTCATATCCATTCTGCGAAAGATCCGATAACTTTCAACCACGTAATTCAGTTCACAAATGTATGGCAACAAAAGATATTCGTCATACATAATAATTGTATAATTAACTGACTTTTTACTTTTTTCGATCAGGTTTATTAGTGTGCACTATTGGAAAATGTTTCTCAATGACATAAGCTATTTTTTTTTGTAATTATACCTGCAATAACTAGAACAAGAAACAGCTGTTTAAAATCATGTGACTTAAAGTTAAAAATTTCAATAAAATTTGAAGGAATAGACAAGACTTAAAAACAAACAATTAAAGATCAGTTCAAGGGTTATGGGTTATGGTGTTTAACGCCACTTTCAACAATATTTCAATAATATCTTGGCATCAGTATTATTGGTGGAGGAAACCACTGACCTGTTGCAGGTCATTGACAAACTTTATTACATTACATGTATGTTGTATTGAATACACCTCGACATTAGCGGGATTTGAACTCGCAACGAAAGTGGAGTTAAACTACATAGACAAAACCAACTAACCTGTGTCACTATATTTACTTATTAGATTGTTTTCGTAATTGAGTGCCCCTGGGAAGATTAGTTTGTACTTGCAGTGTCACCCTCATAAAATTAATTTTTCATTATTATTTTTTTAATTATTTTTATCCTTGTTATCATCATTATTAATACTATATGAAGATATGAAAATATTTACGTGAGTATGAGAAGAAAGTACCCGGTATAATTTTAAACCTGAATAAATTTTAATTTAATTTGATTCTTTTGAATTGTATTAAAACAATCAAACATTTAACATGGACTATAAATGTCATGATTTTTTTTTTTTTTTTTTATGATCATTAATATTTGATTAATTTTCATTTTGATTTAAAAAATGGTGACAGAGTACTATTTTTAACTTCTTAGCCTAATTATTTTGAAATGTTATCTTTCTTGAAAACAATATTTCAGAAACAAAGCAATGTTGAAATTTATTATTCCAGAGTAGAAGAATTTGGACTTATTGAAAGATGTAAAAGAAATATTGAGAAAAAACAAATATGATTCTTCCATAAAAAAAATTATGTAGCATTATGATTCAAGATCATATTGTATTGTAAGAAATTCTATGCATTTTTTATTAAAGTTTAGTTATTAGTCTAAAGTAGAAGAAATGAGAATTGTAGAAGGATGTAACAGGGTTTACGAAATTGCATATGAGTTTAGCGGTCCTTGTGAAAAAAATGTCAGTCCTTATTAATTTTCTATTGCAAAATACCAATCTTGTGTCAGTCCTTGGCAAAATCTACCCATTAATTTTGCAGGTCACGTCTGACAGGACTGACGAATTTCATGAACATTCATTGATGTAAAAGAAAAAAATTAAGAAAAAAAAGGGGGTTATAAAATGGAACGAGTTTAATTTTTTTTTACAGACATTTTAGATGTATTGGCTAGGAGATGTCTGTCATGTGTAGTGTTAGAAACATTATAATCCACCATAATCCACTGTAATTGTCTAGAGATTAAATAACAGGAATTTAATATTGATTGGTCTATTTCTGTCCTGATTACCCTTATTAAAGGTTATTGATCGTTTTATTTGTGATGTCATTACATAATGTTTACCAACATGGACTAGTCTATTTATGATAAAAAGGGGTGATATTGATTTATGATGTAATTTTTGAAATAATGTCAATTTATACACTGTTAAACATAATTATTAGCTCTAACAATATAGTACCAAGGTTTTTAACGATTTCTTGTACTTGCCTGAGCTCTGGAGTTGTTGATGAATCGTAGGGATAATTTCAGGTTTGTTATTACTGGTGCATGCACCATGTTATCTATAAAATACCCCTCGTAATTAATATTTAATTACTTGTAAGTCATATTTATATCCCCGCTCCACCAGAGGGGGGGTATACTGTTTTACATCTGTCTGTCCTTCCGTCCGTCCCAAGATATTTTTCGTCGCATTTTTCTCAGCATCTATTCTTCTTCTTCGTTATAGTATGTAAAGTCCCTCAGAGTACTCAATACAATTGATGGCAGAAATCTGATATTTGGTCACAAGCTTCATATAGGTACCCCATATCGTGGGAAGCGTTTTTGGATCCGTCACATTCCTACTTCCTGTTTGCCGACTTTGTTGATTTTTATACACATTGAGCATACATGTATATGCGGGGGACGGGGGTATCTATCATAAGTGAGCATTAGCTCACAGTTCATCTTGTTTTTATGAGTTATTTTGGATTTCTTGGTCTCCTTTTAAATTATTTGGCTTTCAAACTTTTGACTTTGATTGTATCTGATGAAGATTATTTTAGAAACACTACATTAGATATGTACATTTTTATTAAGATAATTTTATTTGCAGTTCTTGATCTCTAAAGATAAGTGATTTTTGCCGAATAGTCCAGTTTTCTCCCACCAATAAAACTGACTGCCACGATATAACTGAATTATTGTTGAAAGTGGCATTAAGCACCATAGATCTATATAGTATACCAGAATTACTGTTCTTGTTTAAAGTAGTATTAAACACACATTGTCCAATGAAGATCAGTACAGGTATAAATTATTCAGAGTTATGTGAGAAATCTAAGAAATGTTCCAGAAACATGTAGAAAGACAGCCTATATATCCCTCGTAAGATCAACTATGGAGTATGGAGCAACCATCTGGAACCCATACCTAAAAGGGGATATAGATAAATTAGAAAGAATCCAAAACAAAGGAATACGCTTCATAAAAAAGGACTATAGGAGCTGCGGGCCAGGATCAATCACCACCATGAAACGACAATTAGAACTCGAGACGCTAGAAGAAAGACGACACAGTCTCCGCCTGATCCTGCTGTATAAGGTGGTTGAGGGGTTGGTGCCGGCACTACCAACTGCTGACTTCATCACAACAGCCAAACCTAAGAGGAACATTAAAGCCAAAGTGTATAAAGACTGTGAAACGACAAATATCATAGAAAGACGCTTAATAAAGAACTCAAAGGGCCTCAAGGTCCCAGACTGTAATACAGAGCAATCTAAACATTCATTCTTCGTGGGAACAATTGTCCACCCAGGAACCAACTGCCAGACAAAGTCGTGTGTGCAGATTCCGTAGAGGCATTCAAGACTGCCCTGCAGGAATACAGCCCATAAATTCGGCGCTCTCTCTCTTACAATGTATAAAAGCCTTTTTTGGGATTCTACACATACATTTTGTACCAGAAACAGAAACAGAAAAATGTGCCCTTACATTATATTATACAGAGTTATGTCCCCTTGAAAATGTTACACACATTCAGAAACCACCTGCTCTATCACTAATTTTCTGTGTTATTGCAATATTTTGAGAGTAAAAAATACATATTACTATCAGAAAATAAATTATCAATCAATCTGTAGGTTAAAGTATTATGAATAGTTTAAGAATACTTTAATTACAACAAAAAATATATATCCCTTTTTGAGCCCCCCTTTTTTTCTCAATAGAAAATTTAAAAGATGGAATTGATTGATTTGTATGACTTTTAATGTCTGGGAGTTAGAATTATTGTCATGATGTTATTTTAGTTAATTTGTTGTGAACTAAATTATTTAGATGTGGGCGAGTTATTATGATAAACACATGTCATGGTTTTACAATTAAAAAAAAAAAGATTGATTATTTGACTAAAAATGATCAAACAAAGGATGCTGGTTTTTGTTTGTTAATTACTGGTGAATGCATGATTTTACAATTTGATAGTAAAAATGATTATTTGACAAAAAAGATGAAAAAGAGCCTGCTGGTTTATGCTTGTTAATTACTGGTAAACACATGGTTTAAAAATTACGAAAAGAAAAGATTTTTTGAGAGAAAAAAATCTAAACAGAGGCTGCTGCAGAAATGATCAAACACTGACATAATTTCTTTTATTCCATGCTTGTATGCATGACATATGTACAAGGTAGAATTTATTTTGGATAATCAGATGTTGATATTATCTGAAAAATATATACCAATAAGTGAAATGTCACTCCAATTCCAAAATTCATTGACAGTTATTTTAAAATAATTTCTTTCACTATCTGTATACAGTGAAACCTGACCTGTCTATACTGAGCCCTTAATAAAATGGAATCCTGTATAAACCCAAAACCTGACCTGTCTAAACTGAACCCTTAATAAAATGGAATCCTGTATAAACCCAAAACCTGACCTGTCTAAACTGAACCCTTAATAAAATGGAATCCTGTATAAACCCAAAACCTGATCTGTCTAAACTGAACCCTTAATAAAATGGAATCCTGTATAAACCCAAAACCTGACCTGTCTAAACTGAACCCTTAATAAAATGGAATCCTATATAAACCCAAAACCTGACCTGTCTAAACTGAACCCTTGATAAAATGGAATCCTGTATAAACCCAAAACCTGACCTGTCTAAACTGAACCCTTAATAAAATGGAATCCTGTATAAACCCAAAACCTGACCTGTCTAAACTGAACCCTTGATAAAATGGAATCCTGTATAAACCCAAAACCTGACCTGTCTAAACTGAACCCTTGATAAAATGGAATCCTGTATGAACCCAAAATCTGACCTGTCTAAACTGAACCCTTAATAAAGTGGAATCCTGTATAAACCCAAAACCTGACCTGTCTAAACTGAACCCTTGATAAAATGGAATCCTGTATAAACCCAAAACCTGACCTGTCTAAACTGAACCCTTGATAAAATGGAATCCTGTATAAACCCAAAATCTGACCTGTCTAAACTGAACCCTTAATAAAATGGAATCCTGTATAAACCCAAAACCTGACCTGTCTAAACTGAACCCTTGATAAAATGGAATCCTGTATAAACCCAAAACCTAACCTGTCTAAACTGAACCCTTAATAAAATGGAATCCTGTATAAACCCAAAACCTGACCTGTCTAAACTGAACCCTTAATAAAATGGAATCCTTTATAAACCCAAAACCTGACCTGTCTAAACTGAACCCTTAATAAAAATGGAATCCTATATAAACCCAAAACCTGACCTGTCTAAACTGAACCCTTAATAAAATGGAATCCTATATAAACCCAAAACCTGACCTGTCTAAACTGAACCCTTGATAAAATGGAATCCTGTATAAACCCAAAACCTGACCTGTCTAAACTGAACCCTTGATAAAATGAAATCCTGTATAAACCCAAAATCTGACCTGTCTAAACTGAACCCTTAATAAAATGGAATCCTATATAAACCCAAAACCTGACCTGTCTAAACTGAACCCTTGATAAAATGGAATCCTGTATAAACCCAAAACCTGACCTGTCTAAACTGAACCCTTAATAAAATGGAATCCTATATAAACCCAAAACCTGACCTGTCTAAACTGAACCCTTGATAAAATGGAATCCTGTATAAACCCAAAACCTGACCTGTCTAAACTGAACCCTTGATAAAATGGAATCCTGTATAAACCCAAAATCTGACCTGTCTAAACTGAACCCTTAATAAAATGGAATCCTGTATAAACCCAAAACCTGACCTGTCTAAACTGAACCCTTGATAAAATGAAATCCTGTATAAACCCAAAATCTGACCTGTCTAAACTGAACCCTTAATAAAATGGAATCCTATATAAACCCAAAACCTGACCTGTCTAAACTGAACCCTTGATAAAATGGAATCCTGTATAAACCCAAAACCTGACCTGTCTAAACTGAACCCTTAATAAAATGGAATCCTGTATAAACCCAAATTTAGACAAAGCTCCAATGTCCCAAAATCAATCGATTCGAAAAATCACAGAAACAAATGCTAAATGGATATCCCTAACACACGTAACATGTGCATGACTGCTGACATTCCGAGATATGATTTATTGTATTTAAGAGGTGATTTTATTATTATTCCCTTGAGAATTTAAATTTTAAAGAACGATATTTAAATTTATATTATCTTCTTCCATTGACGAGAAACCAAAAAAAGAAATATAAATTACTTGACATTGAAATTATGAAAAGAAAATTTTAAATATATATAAAATTTATCGTGTTTTAAAACTCTTTAGTTAATTGAACATTTAAAAAGAAAATTGAAATATAAATATGAATCAAAAGCTAAAAAAACCGAAATTTTCTGCTGCATGACTGCGCTTCAAATTTTACGATTGTCATGCTTTTAATCCTGACGATCGTAAGGTTCACGGTATTTGTAAGGTGAGCGACACAGGCTCAGCCCACTGAGCCTCTAGTTACACATACATTTTTTGTATCTTTCTTCCGTTTTTGTGTGTGTTAATTTTGCAGTCGTATTATCTTATGTGTCTGTTGTCATCATGATTAACATGCTCACCTCAAGTGTGGTAGATCATGGGTTCGAGCCCCGATCGGGTCAAACCAAAGACTATAAAATTGGTATTGGTTGCTTCTCCACTATTCATTTAGCATTAAGGAGAAAGAGCAAAGACTGGTTGGCTTGGAATCAGGATAATGTGTCTGAGTGGGGCGACATGTCTATCCGCGGACTGTTGTTTCAGTGAGCTAGTGCTATAAAAATCCAAATAAATGTGTTGGTCTAGTACATAGCGGATCTCATTGAAAATTAACTTGTTCTCACCATAATATAGGTCACTCGTCATCGTCCATCTGTAGACACTATGATTTCTGTTCAGATAACCTTAGTTGTAATGTTATTGTTATGTCAACAGAGAATTTTGATCTTTTGATATCATAATTTAAAAAAAAACAACTGTCAATTCATTTTGAAATATTTCTTTTCACTTTCAGGGACTACAATGTCTAAATGGTGCAGATAGTTGACAGCGTAATGTCCGCTGCATGTTCGGATTTTACCCAGAATGCTTGGAGGAAAGATCTGTGTTCAAACTGTCAGCGCTCAAGGGGAGAGCACTCCGCAACAGCAGTGAAAGTAAATTCTCCCGTACCGAAAAAACGTACATCTGTGATTATCAAAACATTTGGAAGTAATGAAAAAGAAAAATCTGTTAATGATAAGAATAGTATTAATAAAGGAAGTTGTGAAAATAAGAAAAATTCTGAAACTTTATTGAAGAGTTCTTTAAAGGGAGATCATTCTCATTCAAAAGGTACATCTGTTCAGTTTGGAAACAATTTGCCTGATGTGATTGGATATGATGGAGGTTTAGCTAATTTATATTCTGATGACGAAAATGAAAATACATCGGACACTGATTCAGTCGTAGAAGAGCTATCTTTTACTGAAGAGGAACGATCGTTTGTTTTACTAGCCTTAGAAAATACAATTTGGAATTCCGAAGTAAAAAATCTAAATAATGATAGTTCAAAACCTAAGGATTTAGGGAGAAATACAAGCAGGGAATTTGAAGATGTTAAAATTTTGTCGTTATGGAAGGCCGATAGATTTAAAGACTTAAAAGACTGTGATGCAATAATTCCAAAACGTTACGGTACATTCCCATTGAGATCAAAATCGTCAACGAAAAGTTATATCAACAATGTGTTTGATGATGAAGATTTAACGTCCAATATGACGAGAAGTAAATTAAATTCAGTGTCGTCTATTAGATCGGGAGAGGGAAAAGATGGTGAAGCAAATGATAGCGATCACGAATCTTCCTCGCCGTATAAACTTTTAGACATTAATGAGGTTTTATATTCCAAATTTGAAGACGTGCAAACAACCTCAAATGAAACAGTTCAAGACCAGAATGAAGTTGACCCAGATGAAGATTATTTTGATGGATTTCTTGACGATTTAGATTTAGACTCGTCTCAAGCTGGTATGCAACTAGTGGACATGCTCAATGATGTACTTGCCAAGTATAGCGATAGTGATTCATTCCGTGGAATTGAGGACCATGAAATATTTCCGGATTTACCGATAACTCTGAAAAGAGATAAAAATAGTAGTGGACCTCCAACGTTGCGTGCGGAGGATATTAAAGCTTGGAAAGGAAGTATTAAATCTACTAAAGAATTTAATGTAACTCTTGCCAATATCATTAAAAAACAGAAGAAGAAACCTGCACCTAAACCCCCCACTTCACCCCCACCACCACCCATTCATGCAAACCAATCAAAAACATCTCCACTTCAGAATGACCACTCAAAAACATTGCCAATTCAAACTAGCCAATCAAAATTAGACAAAAAAGATTCAAATGATTCTGTGTTGAAAAAGAGTTTGTCTGCTGATCAGAATTTGATAGAACCAAAATTTGGTATGGTGACCGTTGGTAAATCTATAATAGATCATGGACAAGAAAGGCCGTTGTCACCGAAACGTTCAACAAATGTTTTCGAGGAAACTGCAGAACCGTCAAAAACAAAAGTTGAAAATAAGCAAAAACGTGGCATATCTGGGTTCTTTCGCAATATTTTGAAACGTGGACGAGATTTTGTGGATAATTCTTCTGATCAGAATCTAGTCAATAGTGAATCAAATTTGTCTAAAACCACTGAAATGTCTAGTATATCCACATCATCGGGTGAAAGTTCTCAATCCACAGGAAGTGATGAAACAAAACCAGGAAGTAGTACTAATCAGACTAAAGATAGTACCGAACAGAAGGAGACGAGTCCAGAACGGAAAGATACGAACCTTGACCAGAAACCGGAAAAAACTAAATCTCCCCAATCTAAACCAGTCCCAACAAATCCACGTGGACCAAGAACCAGTATTATAATGTATATGTCAGAATCTTTTAATGAATCGAAAGACGAGGAAAACAAACTAGTTAAAAATGGAAAAAATTCTCCTAACTCTGATAAAAAAGACTTAAAAACAGTAATAGAACAGCCTATTAAGGAAACACCGGAAATTGTCAAGGAGAAAAAACCTATTGTTAAGCCACAGGCAGCTCCCCCGCCTAGACCACAGACAAGACCTAAGCCACCACCAAATCCAAACAAACCGACTGTTAGTCCTCAATTATCATCTACCGACAGTGGTAAAAATTCACCACGACAGAGTAGGAAGACGAGTGAAAGTAGTCTGAGTAATGTTGATGAAAGTAGTCCTAAGCATAATGCAGATGAGGTTGTGATAAGGCGAAGGGCAAAAAGTCCAAAACGAAGCACAGCACCCTCTAGACCAGCTGTTATACCAGTATCTGGACCTGATAATAGACACTCTTTATTTACAAAGGAGCTTGAAATGAGGCTTAGTAAAAATATTGAACAATCAAAAGTAACAGTTTCCCCGAAACCTAGTATGGATGGCGCATTGGCAAGAAGTATGTCTGAACAAAAGCCAGCAGGTAAAAATGGTGCAGAATGCATTTCACCGAAACCCATTTCTAGAAGTTCATCAGAAAATGCATCACCGAAAAACACAATAGATCGTAAATCTTCTCTTGGACCTCCACCACCATCGCCAATGACAACATCAACAACTTCCATTAAAGACGAAAATCTGTCAGTAAAGGACCGTAAGTCTTCATTGGGGCCGCCTCCGCCATCGCCTATGACTGCATCCATGTGTTCTATTAAAGATGACAGTTCAGTGGTAAATGAGACAATCCCTGAAGTAAAGGGAGAGAACTCTGATTCTAGTCTACAGGAAGTGAAACAGGTTGAGAAAATAGAGTTACCAAATAAAGCTCAAACTAGACGAAGCTTCCTCGGGAAACTGAATAGAAAATCTAAAGCACCAGCTAGACCTCAGTCTAGTGTTAAAAGGACTAAATCTATTAGTGAAAATACATCGCAAGGTAGCGATTTACAGCCGAGAAAGATAGACCTATCAGATATCTCTGGACCTGTTGTAAGTAGCTTAGTTAGTAAGGTTAGCACGATATACAGTACATGTAGTAGTCCCCGCTCTTATAAGGCTTCCTCACCAAAGACCACCCCTCATATCAGGCAGGAGGCCGTCATGGGCGTGATCCTTTGGTAGTTGGATTTACAACTACCTGTGCAATCAGTGCCTATCACCACTAAAGTTGTGAGCTCAAATCTCAGTCATGGTGAGGTGTACTTGATACAAGATTATGTGATTAAGTTTGTCAGTGACTTGCACCAGGTCGTTGGTTTTCTTTGGGTACTCCAGTTTCGCCACTTTCAGCAATATTTTAGCTATATCATGGCGACCATTTTTAGTGGTGGAAGAAGCCGGAGTACACGGAGAGAACCACCGACCATGGCCAAGCAACTGTCAAACTTTATCACTTATGGCTGCAAGTCGAGTGCACCTTTTTTGTAATTTACAAAGCCGGACTTGAACCCACACCGTATTGGTGATAGGCTTGTATGAAAACTGACTGCCACAATATAGCTGAAATATTGTTGAAAGTAGCGTTTAACACCACCCTGATCTTCAATATCTTCATGTTATTAACTGTAAATGTGACAAATTTCCAAGTGCAACAGAAATGTGTTAAACAATTTTGGAACAAATAATACAATAGAATGATTTCTTAGTGCCTGGAAAATTATATTTAAACGAAATGTTCTAATTGAAAAAAAAAGAGTAATACGAAAATCGTCAAGTTTTTGATACATACATGTACATTAAGTATTACAAAGGTATTTCATATCCAAAGATTATAAATCTCTCGTGTTCTCTTCAGATATTTTTCATCAATAATATCTTGGTAAACGGAAATTGTAGTCTCCTATAATTTCTGATTATTTTAGCATCGGGTTTCTACAAGAAACTTTCTAATTAAATCTTAACTTGTCTTATAACATTGCTTCAGGAAATTGGTAATAGATACCATTGATCATGCTGTTTATGCTAAGGCCAAACAAATACCTGTGTTAGAGTGAGTGATTGTGTGATTGTTGTTTAAAGCCAACTCAACAATTTTTCTGCTATATCATGGCAAGAACAAGTTAATTTCAATGAGATGATGATGAGGTCTGCTTTGTACTAGACCAACACGCTTAGTTGGATAGACATATCACTCTTCTTAGTGATACTGATATATTTTTTGCTCTGTTTAATCTATTTATTTACTTTCTTGTGCCTTTAGGGTGATAGCAATTAACACTCTAAATACAAAACAAATTTTGAAGATATATTAAAACAGAACAAAAGATATATCAGTATCACTAAGATGAGTGATACGTCTATCACAGTGATTTATCATGGTATGTCTCTGACTGTACTGTATCAGAGTGATATGTCTTTCACAATGATTTATCATGGTATATCTCTGACTGTACTGTATCAAAGTGATACGTCTATCACAGTGATTTATCATGGTATGTCTCTGACTGTACTGTATCAGAGTGATACGTCTTTCACAGTGATTTATCATGGTATGTCTCTGACTGTACTGTATCAGAGTGATATGTCTTTCACAGTGATTTATCATGGTATGTCTCTGACTGTTCTGTATCAGAGTGATACGTCTATCACAGTGATTTATCATGGTATGTCTCTGACTGTTCTGTATCAGAGTGATACGTCTATCACAGTGATTTATCATGGTATGTCTCTGACTGTTCTATATCAGAGTGATACGTCTATCACAATGATTTATCATGGTATGTCTCTGACTGTTCTGTATCAGAGTGATACGTCTATCACAGTGATTTATCATGGTATGTCTCTGACTGTTCTGTATCAGAGTGATACGTCTATCACAGTGATTTATCATGGTATGTCTCTGACTGTTCTGTATCAGAGTGATACATCTTTCACAGTGATTTATCATGGTATGTCTCTGACTGTTCTGTATCAGAGTGATACGTCTTTCACAGTGATTTATCATGGTATGTCTCTGACTGTTCTGTATCAGAGTGATACGTCTTTCACAATGATTTATCATGGTATGTCTCTGACTGTACTGTATCAGAGTGATACGTCTATCACAATGATTTATCATGGTATGTCTCTGACTGTACTGTATCAGAGTGATACGTCTATCACAGTGATTTATCATGGTATGTCTCTGACTGTTCTGTATCAGAGTGATACGTCTATCACAGTGATTTATCATGGTATGTCTCTGGCTGTTCTGTATCAGAGTGATACGTCTATCACAATGATTTATCATGGTATGTCTCTGGCTGTTCTGTATCAGAGTGATACGTCTTTCACAATGATTTATCATGGTATGTCTCTGGCTGTTCTGTATCAGAGTGATACGTCTTTCACAGTGATTTATCATGGTATGTCTCTGACTGTTCTGTATCAGAGTGATACGTCTATCACAGTGATTTATCATGGTATGTCTCTGACTGTACTGTATCAGAGTGATATGTCTATCACAATGATTTATCATGGTATGTCTCTGACTGTACTGTATCAGAGTGATACATCTATCACAGTGATTTATCATGGTATGTCTCTGACTGTTCTGTATCAGAGTGATACGTCTATCACAGTGATTTATCATGGTATGTCTCTGACTGTACTGTATCAGAGTGATACGTCTATCACAATGATTTATCATGGTATGTCTCTGACTGTACTGTATCAGAGTGATACGTCTTTCACAATGATTTATCATGGTATGTCTCTGACTGTACTGTATCAGAGTGATACGTCTATCACAGTGATTTATCATGGTATGTCTCTGACTGTTCTGTATCAGAGTGATACGTCTATCACAGTGATTTATCAAGGTATGTCTCTGACTGTTCTGTATCAGAGTGATACGTCTATCACAGTGATTTATCAAGGTATGTCTCTGACTGTTCTGTATCAGAGTGATACGTCTATCACAGTGATTTATCAAGGTATGTCTCTGACTGTACTGTATCAGAGTGATACGTCTATCACAATGATTTATCATGATATGACTCTGACTGTTCTGTATCAGAGTGATACGTCTATCACAGTGATTTATCAAGGTATGTCTCTGACTGTACTGTATCAGAGTGATACGTCTATCACAATGATTTATCATGATATGACTCTGACTGTACTGTATCAGAGTGATACGTCTATCACAATGATTTATCATGATATGACTCTGACTGTACTGTATCAGAGTGATACGTCTATCACAATGATTTATCATGATATGACTCTGACTGTACTGTACATTTGGTATTTGTTGCTTCTTCTCTAGGAACGCAGCATTAAGGTGTAAGAGCAAAGGCTAGTTGGCTCAGAATCAGGATAATGTGTCTTTGTTAACGTTGAGGGACATGTCTTTAAGAAATATTTGTGACGGATGTTAAATATTGAAACATTTAGTTATGGATGTTAAATATTATATAAAAATCAATTTAACCTATACATTTCAGATGATAACAGATCCATGTGGTAACAGTTTTCCTGTCAGTCGTAGAAACACAATAACTATAGGAGAGGACCATTCATTAGTCTCAGGTACGAATTATTCTTTTGCCATATACAATGTGAAACCTGTTTAAGAAGAGTTTGAAGATACCAAAGAGGTAATCAGAATCCGTAAATTGAAGGACAGACAGCACAATGGCAAAAAGAAGGACAAAAGGACAAACAATGATCTACAAAACATACACATAAAACAGAAGATTGAGTAACACGAACCCCACTAAAAACGGGGGGTGAAATCAGGTGCTCCGGAAGGGTAGGCAGTTCCGGCTCCACTAGTGCCATATCTGAAACCTGTATAAACTGACACTTGTACTGTTTTTACTGGTTAAATTAACAAAGATTTTGTACATTCAGACTTTATTCAAAGTTCAGTTTATACAGGTTTCCATTTTTTTTCAGGATTTTGTTGAGACAGGTTTTACTATACAACTTTATCCTCTGAACTCTATTTCCTTCTTGTGATGAGGTCGTCATGGTCGTGATCGTATGGTAGCTGGATATGCAACTACATATGCAATCAGTGCCTATCACCACTAAAGAGTTCAAATCCCATTCATGGCAAGGTGTACTCGATGCAACATTATATGATAAAGTAGTTTGTCAGTGACTTGCGGCAAGTCTGCAGATTTCTCCATGTACTCCGGTTCCTCCATCAATAAAACTGGCCACCACAATATAACTGAAATATTGTTGAAAGTGGCATTAAACACCATAATTCTAACTCTAACCTCTCTGAACTCTCAATAACAGCTGTTTATTTCAAATACTGTGCAGTACTTTTTATTGTCAAATAAATCATCTTAATAATCTTAATATGATCCATAATCCCCCCAAAAAAATTCTAAAAAATGATATCTCGGTCACAAAATATATTTAAATAAAAATGATAAAGTAAGAAACCTTTCGTCAAAAATTCTCGTCTGATTTACAATAAAATGTTTCTCTGTATCATTCAGTAGTCTCTCATGCTAATATGATAAGTCTCTTAAAGACACTGCATCGGTTATGTAATGATCAGTTCGCCTCAAATGCAGTAGAACATGGATTCGAGCCTCGGTCTGGTCAAAGACTATAAAATTTGTGTTTTTGGCTCTTCTCCACAAGCACAGAGTATTAAGGAGTAAGAGCATAGACTGGTTCAGGCTCGGAAGCAGGATAATGTGACAAGAGTGGTGCAACATGCCTACCCTAGGACTAAGCGTGTTGGTCTAGTACAAAGCAGACAACAAAATCATCATCTCATCGAAATTTAACTTGTTCTTGCCATGATATGGCTGAAAAATAGCTCTCGTGGCATTAAGCACAATCACTTGTTCACTAGAATTTCTTTGTAGAAGTAAACATATCTTGAATTTTAATAAGTGATTTTTTTAAATATTTTTTATATTATAGGTGGCTCCACCTCTTCAGGGTCGACCAATGATAAATATGATGAATGGCCAGATTTCTCTCCCCTTGGATCATTAGACAATCTTTACGAACCCATAGTGCCAAAGGAGGCTCCGCCGCCACCCCCTGGAAAAGGTGATACCGTAAATACCAAGACTCACATGTATGATCCTTTGTCGGAAAAAACAGTCGATGATATTCCAGTGTCATCAGAAGGGTACTTGGAACCTGTACGGACTAATAATTCCATTGATTCGTCAAAAAAGGCGAAAAAGGACGTAAATAAAAATAGTATTAAAGAGAACTCTCCTGTCAAAGAAAGTAGAAATGTTATTTTGGCTTCACAACCGATTTATGAAGAAATAAATGGAAATGAAAGAGATCAAATAGACGATGATGATTTTGACGAGGAGTCGATGAAAACGGATGTAACGGAATTACAAAGTTACATCGCTAGAAATGTAACGGTCTCACCATCTTCGTCATTCACTGAATCAGATACGTCATCTGCATCAGGTTCATTAAACCGTCCTCGTCCTATACCTAGAAGAAGACCGAAAGCCATTGACAGTTCTGTGTTTGAACAGCCATACATCGCCATGAATCGCCCGTCAATTGGGATGTCGTTAAATGAATCGCAACTCCGTGAAACTGTAAATCTCCTAACGTCTGCTAATTTACAAACGCTGAGGGAAATTTATGCACATTACGAAAAAGAATTTAAGAAGGATAGTGTGAATTTTAGTGTTAGTGGTTCTGCTGGTCCTTTAAAATGGAGAGATTTTGACATTTATGGGAAACCAGTACATAAATCAGAAAGATGTATTGTTTACAATGCAAAACTAAGGTCAAATCAGTGCAGTTGTCAATTAATGGTAAGCAAGTAGTTATAGCTTATGAAAAGAAACGCACAGGTGACCATAGCTTATTTTGGCTATTTTGTGCAGGCTGTTTCTTTCTCTTGATTCTAAAGACTTTAAATATTTGGCTTTTCTCTATGGGCGTACCTGCTAAAAATTATTTAGTTTAATTGGTTTATGGTGTTAAACGCCACTTTCAACAATTTTGTTGTTATATCATGGCGGTAAATTTTATTGGTGGAGGAAACGGGAGTACTCGAAGAAAACCACTAACCTGTTGCAAGTCACTGACAAACTTTATAACATAATGATGTATTGAAAAAGGAAACCTTAGGTGACCTTAAAGCAAATTTTGACTATTTGGTGTGGGTTGTCTCGTTCTGTTTCTCCTAAAAACTTTAAATATTTGGCTTTCCAACCTTTTGACTAGGAGCATACCTGATAAAGATTATTAAAAAAGCATGTAGTTTATGGAAAGAAAGACGTAAATAATCTTAGCCGATCTTGGCTATGCTGTGATCTTAGCCGATCTTGGCTATGCTGTGATCTTAGACGATTTTGGCTATGCTGTGATCTTAGCCGATTTTGGCTATGCTGTGATCTTAGCCGATTTTGGCTATGCTGTGATCTTAGCCGATCTTGGCTATGCTGTGATCTTAGCCGATTTTGGCTATGCTGTGATCTTAGCCAATTTTGGCTATGCTGTGATCTGAGCCGTTTTTGGCTATGCTGTGATCTTAGCCGATCTTGGCTATGCTGTGATCTTAGCCGATCTTGGCTATGCTGTGATCTGAGCCAATTTTGGCTATGCTGTGATCTTAGCCGATTTTTGCTATGCTGTACAGGCCTCTTGGATTTCTTGCTCCCAAAGACTTGAAATACCCGGTATTTGGCTTTCTAATCGTTTGAGTATGAGCCTACCTGATAAAGATTATTCCAGAAACAGATCATGGGAACTTAATTACATATCTACATATTTATTAAGCAGTGATGATCAACAATTCAAACAGTACAACAGTACATGGGAAAAAAAACCCAAACAATCGTCTTTTTGTCTCAAACCAATGAACACAAATATAGAAGACCACAACATATGACGTTGGAAATACAGGTCCTGGCTAGGGACAGGCACAAAAATGTGGTGGGGTTAAACCTGTTAATGGGATCCTTTACATCTATACATTCAAAAGGGGCCCGAGTGGCTCAATGAGCTAGGTCGTTGGATCTAACAACTCATACAAGCCTATCACAAATACAGCGTGGGTTTGCGCCCAGCTTTGTAAATTACAAAAAAGGGTGCACTCAAAGTGATAAAGTTTACCAGTTGCTTGCCCAGGGTCGGTGGTTCTCTCCGGGTACTTTGGCTTCCTCCACCACTAAAACTGGTCGCCATGATATAGCTGAAATAAAGTGGCGTTAAACACAAAATTCAAATTCAAATTCAATACATTCATACCCTTTCTCACTAAATAATGGCATTGTCATAAAAAACAGAAATGAAACATTAAAGTTTATGACATTATATGATTATCTCCCCTGACCCCTTTCTGTGTCTTTACAAAATTTTTGTATTTAGTCCCACTGCTTCATACATCAGTAGCTTTTTTTTAGCTCATGTAGGAATTGGTCCCCATTATACTTGTTAGATAGATGTACAAGTTGATACATCTTAAGTTATAGAATTTGTGTGGGACTTAATTTAGCAACCCAGATGAAAATTTTAAACAACTCATGAAATCAACAGTAAATACAAGGAATATTTAATGCTGTTCACAAAACAATTTTAATATTTAATGCTGTTCACAAAACAATTTTAATATTTAATGCTGTTCACAAAACAATTTTAATATTTAATGCTGTTCACAAAACAATTTTAATATTTAATGCTGTTCACAAAACAATTTTAATATTTAATGCTGTTCACAAAACAATTTTAAATTTTAATGCTGTTCACAAAACAATTTTAATATTTAATGCTGTTCACAAAACAATTTTAAATTGTAATGCTGTTCACAAAACAATTTTAATATTTAATGCTGTTCACAAAACAATTTTATTATTTAATGCTGTTCACAAAACAATTTTAAATTTTCTTACTATCAAAACTACAATTAAAGTTATGACTGAAGACCGGTTCATTTTCCACAGATACTGCATCAGGAAATTTTTAAGTGTTTCAGTTTTAATATATATATACTTAACGAGTATAAAGTGTTCATACTTTGGTATTTTTAGATCTTTTTAAAATTCATGAATTCCTTGTTCAATTCATATAACCAGTACGTGATATCTTATTACAACTAAGCTTTTAGATTTAAGCTTTTATATATATCTATCTATATTTTCAGCTTCTCCATTCACGTCCTGATATTAGCGCTGTGGAACATCCGAGCTTGTTACACCCCAGTGTAGTGTTCTCAGACATGGTGCCTCACTCCTACTTAACAGAAGACTTTATAAAAACCAACCAGCTTTTACAGTATGCCAACAAACAACTTGACTCGGCAAAGTGTTTTATTGCTACAGGACAATTCGATATTACGGATAATATGAATAACCACTTGGCGTCTCTTGAAAAAATCTACGAATCAAGGACACCCTCCGAAGAACATCTAGAGATTTTACTCTTTTATGTATTGCAAATACTTAGTGCTATTTCTCACTGCTTAGAACATGGGTTTTCATTAGGAGAGGCTAATTTTAGAGATGTATTTATTCTTGCTCCTGGAAGTCGTTGCCATGGGAACACAATTGCATTCTTGCCACATCAAAAATCACATGACAGTTCGCAAGTGGAATCAATATGTGGTTACATGGAAAAGTATTTGGCAGAAAATTTAAATCATCGCGCTAATTCAAATGGAGGGAAGTTCCACATGGGCATTTTTAAAATCGGTAGAATGCTACAGACGAGGAAAATAGAGTCGCTAGCTCAAGTACGGTGCTACATAGAATTTTTATTATGGGGACCAAAAGACAGTCAATTTAAGGGTGACGTGCAAAGGGAAAGCAACATAGAGCCAAGACTTTCAATATGGCTGGAACAGGAACGTGCAAACCTGGTTCAATTCATAGCAAAGGAAAGGATTATTGGATTGAAAGAATTATATTCTCTAAAACATTTTTATCAAATGAAATTTTTACTTAAGTCTACTGCTTACATGTTGTCTGAATGTGTTCGGAATCATTTGTCCGAGTGACTATAGAGTGACTATGTAATATTAAAGGAAAATCGCTACTGTGTGCTTATCCTCGCTTCTCAAATTTTGTAAAAATATGTTTTAGCTGAGTTTTTTGTTGTTTTTTTGGTTTTGGGAGGAAATTAAATATAATTTCTTAAGTAGGATGCAAATTTCTCGAAAACAAGAGATTTCAGTATCCAAATAATCTGCTCGCGGTCCTTTTCTAAAGAGGAGGGGGAATGGATCATATGTAACCTGATCGTTTTCTAAAGAGGAGGGGGAATGGATCATATGTAATCTGATCGTTTTCTACAGAGGAGGGGGAATGGATCATATGTAATCTTTTCTAAAGAGGAGGAGGGGTGGGGTGTATCGTATGTAATCTGGTCCTTTTCTAAAGAGGAGGGGGGGTGTATCGTATGTAATCTGGTCCTTTTCTAAAGAGGAGGGGGGGAGTGTGGTGTATGTAATCAATGGTTAGAGAAGACCTAATAGTATCTCCATCACACAACCTTATATGATCAAATTTGTTGGTGACTTTATTACAAAAAGTTGAATTTGTCCTTGTACTTCATTTTCCCCTCCACCAACAAAATTGACGAACATGGTGTAGCTGAAATATATTTTAAAGTGGTGTTAAACACCCTAATTTTAATCTTAAATTATACAATTGTATTCAATTTATTTTTAATTTTTTTAACTTGTCTGTGTACACCCCAGAAAATCAACCGCTTGGTTTCTCTTTTCATTTCAGTTTGAATATGAAATAGGGGAGATAACCCAAATGGATTTTTAATCTTCAAATACATACATGTCACTATGATATAAAAAAAAATCAAGCTAAAATATACAAATGGTTCTTATAATGAAAAGAAAGTTTAAACATTGGTACAATGTATCTACAATTCCACCAATATCTTATGTTGTTTGAATAGAAGGAAAATAGTTGCACTTCTGGGGAATTTGTTGTTTTTCATTGTTTTAATATATAAATGATTTGGTCTCCTTGGCAACTATTAATTTTTGCTTCATTTTTGAACAACTCGGAACTGAGATTTGATTTTATATGTAATTTGAATATTATAATAAATTTATGCTTATTTCAACTAAATTTAACCATCAAAGAAGTTTTAATTGACATTTAAATTTTGTGCAATCCAATACGTAAACAAATGATTAATTTTTAATATCATTATTTGATTTCTCTAAAGAAAAAGGAAAGTTATTGTACACAATGTATTCTTCATTACACTGACAATGTATTTTTATAAGTTTTTATTAGCATTTTTAAGATCCTATTATTTTATTGGCATTTTAATAACCCATCATTTTTGGGAATTTCTAGATCCCATTATTTTTGGCATTTTAAGATCCCATTATTTTTGGGTATTACAAACTCCCATTATTTTCTGGCAATTTTAAGATCCCCTTATTTTCTGGCATTTTTAAGATCTCATTATTTTGGGAGCAATCTTAAGATCCCATTATTTTTGGGAAATTTTAAGATCCCATTATTTTCTGGCATTTTTAAGAACCCATTATTGTGGGGCATTTTCAAAATCCCATTAATTTGGGGGCATTTTAAAAACTCATTATTATTTTGGCATTTTTAAGAACCTATTATTTATTGAGATTTTTAAGATCCCATTATTTTCTGGCATTTTTAAGATCCCATTATTTTTTGGCATTAAAAAAATTCCAATATTTTATTTCATTCATCTTATTAATGCTAACTTCCAAACATGATCGATCCTCTACATAATAATTTTAATAATTATATATTTATTTATTTTTGAAATTATTTTACCAATTGAGTACGTAAACACCGGTGTAGTTAATCATAAATAAATGACGTATCTAATTAATTTGTATTATGACAGATTTTCCATATGTGCAATATATATTATAACAGAAAATATTATTTTAATGTGTAAATATGTTATTATAATGTGTAGTTTTAATCTTGTGTGTCTTGATTCAGAGTAGTCTCCCCTTTAGCTCATTTCCTGTTTATGATTTGGCAGAGGTTGTTTTTACACCAATCTAATTAAAATTTGATCTCAACACCTGCTCCCTATTTTCTATCGGTTGTGTTTTAGTTGCCGCTTCCATGCTGCGACTAGTAAACAGGCGATAGAAAATAGGAAGCAAGTGCCGAGATCAAATTTCAATCAGATTGTTTTCACACCAGTCTCTATGCAAGGGGTTAAGGGTATCCTTCGTCCTTCACTATCACATCTGCAACACCATTGGTTGACGCTATGAGAGATACATGTATCTGTCATATCGGATAAGCCACACCTTCATACTGTGGAATTATTATTATCATGGGGTTCTAATTTTTACTGATTTCATGGTCCACGAAAATAAAAATCCAACGAAATACAATTTTCCCATTGATTGTTGCCTGTAATGTTTAAAGCCACAAATTCAAGAACCCATGGGTCAATGCATTTTGTAGACGACAAAGAAGTCCAGTCAAATAACATCAATTTTTAGTCCCGCAGAAAAGGGGAGGAGTCTATTTTTCTATGTGTGGCAGAGGCCATTGCTAAATGTGGTGATACAAAACCACTGTGCTGGAAAGTGGTGCCATACCAAACTTGAAATATCATTTACTGTCTTTTAGATTAATAATATCTGTAAAAATTGAATCTGGTTTTGTATTATTTACATATTGTGAGATGATGCATTTTAAAATTAATTAAATAGAAATAGTGAATCCTGTCTTAAATCAAACCTTGGAATAAACCAGAATTTTGTATAAATTTGAAAAATTTGAAAAATCAAGACATATTCAGTATAATTATACCCCTGTTCCAGCACGATCAGAAGCAGATTATATTCAAAACATATGTGAGAATCAGATTTCTGTCTGACTCTTAAAAGTGCTTTATAATATACATTTGTATGTTACAAGATAAAACTATACCCTGTTTGAATTGTTCATTTACAGAAGTATGATAATTTAAACCAACTTTTATTTTGTAATAGATTTTCATGGGTAGTAAAAATAGTGTGGTTATTTCCCCTGTCTGACTGAGGTTATTTCCCTTGTCTGACAGGTTATTTCCCTTGTCTGACTGAGGTTATTTCCCTTGTCTGACAGGTTATTTCCCTTGTCTGACTGAGGTTATTTCCCTTGTCTGACTGAGATTATTTCCCCTGTCCAAGTACAATAGATAATTAATTTTTTTTATGTTGCAATTTTTGTAGTACAGGTGAATGTTTTATATTTAAGGCCACACTTACACCCTTACACCTCTACCCTTTCATTTAGAGTAGGCCAGGCAGGCAAGAATTGTTTTTTGGCAAGTGCTTACGTGCTGAAAACGGATGATTGTAAAATATATATGATAAGTGTGGATTTCTGCACAGAAGTCTAGTAACTAAAATCACATCTGGAAATCAAGAAATTAAAAAAAAAAAAACATAATGATAATAAAAATAAACCTTTTCCAAAAATGAAAAGAATAGACCTTTTTTGAAAATTAAAATTTAAACCTTCTTGAAAATGCAATAAAAGTTGTTAGGGTTGACAGGGTGGATGGGAAAGAAACTTTATTTTGGCCTAAGTAAATTTTGTCCTATGTTATTCATCTATGCATTAAAATAAAAGTATGTACATGTATTTTGTTTTGATCTTTTTGATAAATTTATTGTATCGTTATAATACAAAATAATTTAATTTGATGTGAATATTGCAATCTGATTGGTTGATCCTCCTGGAGAAAATTTTGTTATACTTGATAACCTGGGTTGGTATTGTGACGTCATCAACATATTCATGCGCCAACAACATATTCAAATAGTCCCATGAATTAATTGTAATTAAAATCGAGGTATCATTAAATTTTGTTGTAAAAATTAAATTATAAGGAATATTTTCAATTTTTAAAAGGTTATACTTGTATAATCTGGTTTGGAACAGTTTACGATTTTCATAAACCGCTTCACCGTTTATTCAGCGTAAACTGACCCAAGCTAGGTTATATCGTATAATCTGTTCAAAAATTGAAAATATTCCTTAATTGAACGTGAATCAATAGCCATACACAAAGGAAGGGTACATGTCATAGAAGAATGTTTCTTTATCGGTAAATTGGGATTTTACAGAGTGATAATGTTGGTATCAACTTAATGACTCTGATACTGGAAAATATCGGTCAGTGCGACATCAAACGCATTATGACATTACTGATGAAAATAACAGCATAGTTTTGAAGGTGTAAACATACATTTTTGGTAGTATTGCAGTTTGTCCCATCAGACTCGCTGTTATATTAGCAATAATGTCTGTCTCAACCTTCATAGCTGTTGATACTCTATGTTTAACATCTGATACATTCTAACATTTTAATTTTAATTTTTATTTATTTAATGAGAATTGCCGACAGCCAATGACTACGAGTGGTTTTCTTCAGATCTTACCTTTTGTCAAGTTGAACTGAAGCTTGTATGGTATGGTTTTCTTGTCATTGCAGTATTAACACACTATACTTGCATTGTTGGGGAAATTTAAAATGTATTTGTACTCGCCTCAAAACGAGAAAAAAAAAGCTCACCAGAGGCTTACTTTTCTTCCTCTTTCTAAATTTTGTACGACTAAATTTCATATTTGAAAACAATCTACATATATTATCTACTTAAATTGGTTGAGATATGTCATATCATCAATATCACCGGGGCTGTCGTGGCCGTGATCGTATGGTAGCTAGATATACAAGTACCTGTGCAATCAGAGCCTATCACCATTAAAGTTGTGAGTTTGAACCCCGTTCATGGCGAGGTGTATTCGATACAACATTATGTGATAAAGTTTGTCAGTGACTTGCGACGGGTCAGTGGTATTCTCTGAAATATTGTTGAAAGTGGCATTAAGCACCATAAACCAACCAAACCAAAACCAATTAATATCACCCGTCTTCAAGCAAAGAACCATACCTTATTTACATTACAGGTATCCATGGTAACAATTCTGTTTACGAGATAATTCCAAGATGCATGCAAGAAGGAAGTAAAAAATTGGCATATTATCAACATTACTTAATGGCTGCACAAACTTATTTTTATACTGTATAAGATTTGATATAAAAAACACCACCCCCACCCCAAATAAAAACAACTCAAAACAAGGAATTAAGTAAACTACTTTTTAGTTTTGCATTTCTAGATTATATTTTGTTCATATTGTATATTTTCTGGCTATTTTTGTTGTTGATAAGTATATATTATATTTATTGGTGTATATTTTTTGTTTATGAGTGTACATGTATATTATTTGCTTATTGGTGTATATTATTTGTTTATTGGAGTATATTTTTTGTTTATGAGTGTATATTTTTGTAGCAGCAAGAATTTGTTAAGTTGTAAGTTTTGTTCCAATGCTAAGCATTATGTGTCTTCCATTTTATTTTTGTACTATATACCTCTATTATTTATGAATCAAAGTAAAACAGGATTAATGGCTATACCTCTTGTTCTATATGTATCCTCCTCCCCCACCTATTGTTTAGCTTGCCTGACCCAAAAGGGTAATGTGAGGTATTTGTCATCACGTTTTGCATCCATCGTCATGGTCGTAGTTCGCATCATACAAGCTTTTACATTTTAATCTTCATCTCGGAAACCAAATTCAAGTTCACAGCTTTATTTATAGTCCATACATGAATAAATATTACATAATAACACAAGGTCTTGTGAGCTTTTAAAACCGACATTAATAATAAAAAAAAAAAACCAGTTAAGACACACATAAAAAATACATGGTGAAAACAAACATGCATGCAAATGTTAATATAATCAGTCAAAGGTCAGAACACATGTGGCAAGAGCACTTTCTAGATATAGAAGCCAGACATAAAGCATACAAATAAGACATTTAGGCATATTACAGCACATCGACATATATATAACCAGATTGGAACAGTAAGCAAACTTGGTAGGAATGTTCATTGGATGGTCATCTACAAAGTGAAAACCCAAAATTGTTTATCCTGATACTATGAGGAAATGAATAAAATATTTGATGTCTTCCAAACAACATTTGTGTTGGGGTTATGGTGTTTAATGCCACTTTCAACAATATTTCAGTTATATCGTGGCGGTCAGTTTTATTGGTGGAGGAAACCAGAGTACCTGGAGAAAACCATCGACCTGTCACAAGTTGATGACAAACTTTATCACATGATGTTGTATCGAGCACACCTCGCCATGAACGGGGTTCGAACTCGCAACATTAGTGGTGATAGGCACTGAATGCAAAGGAAATCCAATTACAACTACCATACAATCAAGACCACGACGGCCTCCATCAATGTTTGGAGCAGTCTGTTTCTTGATATTAACACTTTTTAGCTCACCTGACCCAAAGGGTCATGTGAGGTATTGCCATCACTTGTCGTCCGTCCGTTAACTTTTTCATATTCTAATCTACTCTTCTGAAACAACTGGGCCAAATGGAACCAAACTTGGTAGAAAGCATCTATATAAGGTCCTCTATAAAGTTTCTTCATTTCGTCCCATTCCACCAACAAATATGGCCGCCAAGGGCAATTCTTGTTTCTGATTGGCTAATGTTAAAAAAATCTTCTCCTCTGAAACTGCTTGGCCAAATGGAGCCAAACTTGGCAGGAAGTATCTATGTAAGATCCTCTATAAAACTTCTTCATTTGGCTCCATTCGGCCACTGTTACTAAAAATAAAACATATGGTAAAATTGCACATTTTTGGTAATAACTCAAAAACCATTAATAATATCAGACATCTGATGGGGTAAAAATGATCAGCACAGCAAGATCTAACTACCCTGAAATTTTGAAGAAAATCTGATTACTTATCTTGGAGTTATTGCCCTTTTTTCATCAAATTTTCAAAATGTTAATACTTTTCGTTTTTTTATTTCAAAAACTATAAGAGATAGATGTTAAGTTTAAACAGCAAACATGTGCAGCATGTCAAGATTTACATAGCCTGCAATTTTGAAGTAAATCTGATTACCCATCTTGAAGTTATTGCCCTTTTTTCATCAAATTTTAAAAATGTTAATACTTTTCATCCTTTATTTCAAAAACTATAAGAGATAGATGTTAAGTGTAAATCTGATTATCCGTCTAGGAGTTATTGCCCTTTTTTCATTATTATTTTTTTTAATTTAAAAATTTTTGTCTGATATTTCAAAAACTATTAGAGATAAAGGTTAAGTTTAAATTGCAAAAATGTGCAGCATATCAAGATCTACCTACCCTGCAATTTTGAAGTTAATCTGAGTACCCAATTTGGAGTTATTGCTCTTTTTTCATCAAATTTTCAAAATTTTAATACTTTTTGTCCTTTATTTAAAAAAATATAAGAGATAGATGTTAAGTTTTAACTGCAAACATGTTCAGCATGTCCAGATCTACCAACCCTGCAATTTTGAAGTTAATTTGAGTACCCAATTTGGAGTTATTGCCCTTTTTTTCGTCAAATTTTCAAAATGTTAATACCTTTTGTCCTTTATTTCAAAAACTATTAGAGATAGATGTTAAGTTTAAACAGCAAACATGTTCAGCATGTCAAGATCTACCTAACCTGCAATTGTAAAGTAAATCTGATTACTCATCTTGAAGTTATTGGCCTTTTTTCATCAATTTTTAAAAATGTTAATACTTTTCATCCTTTATTTCAAAAACTATAAGAGATAGATGTTAAGTGTAAACTGAAAACATGTTCAGCTTGTCAAGATTTACATGCCCTGCAATTTTGAAGTAAATCTGATTACCCGTCTAGGAGTTATTGCCCTTTTTTCATCATTTTTAGCTCACCTGGCTCAAAGGGCCATGTGAGGTATTGCCATCACTTGGCGTCCGTCGTCCATCCGTTAACTTTTTCATATTTTAATCTTCTCCTCTGAAACAACTTGGCCAAATGGAACCAAACTTGGCAGTATAAAGCATCTATGTAAGGTCCTCTATAAAGTTTCTCCATTTCGTTCTGTTCCACCAACAAATATGGTCACCAAGGGCAATTCTTGTTTCTGATTGGCTACTGTTTAAAAAAATCTTCTCTGAAACTGCTTGGCAAAATGGCGCCAAACTTGGCAAGAAGCATCTATGTAAGATCCTCTATAAAACTTCATCATTTGGTTCCATTCGGCCAACAAACATGGCCACCAAGATTAATTCTTTTTTCTGATTGGCTAATGTTAAAAAAAATCTTCTCCTCTGAAACAGCTTGGCCAAATGGAGCCAAACTTGGCAGGAAGCATCTATGTAAGGTCCAAACCTGGCATAGATGGTCTCTGGGTGCTGGGTGTGTCCCTTTCAAAATTGTGTCTGACAGCCCCACCCTCCATTCAAGATGGCTACTGTTTTTTAAGGTAATGATTATCTCCCTTTGAAATTTGCTTCAGTATCATTCTATTGTCAGGTGAGCGATACAGGCTCAGTGGGCTGAGCTTCTAGTTATATATGACGATGTCTTCTTTGTACTAGACCAATATGCTAAGTTGGATTTTAATAGTGCTAGCTCACTGAAACAACAATCTGCAGGTAAATATGTCTTTCCACTCTGACACATTATCCTGATTCCGAAGCAACATGACTTTGCCCTTACTCTGTAATACTGTTTATGCTTATAGCAGAGAAGCAATTAATACCAATTCTATAGTCTTTGTTTTAATCCGATCGATGCCCGAATTCGCGATCTAGCATACTCTAGCTATAGGCAAACAATAGTGTTCCAACCATCACATCACCAGTGTGGTTACCTGACCAGAAGCAGAATCAAG
This sequence comes from Bathymodiolus brooksi, assembly GCA_963680875.1. Taxonomy (NCBI): domain Eukaryota; kingdom Metazoa; phylum Mollusca; class Bivalvia; order Mytilida; family Modiolidae; genus Bathymodiolus; species Bathymodiolus brooksi. Next base: position 23,880,720 of record OY804586.1, read on the forward strand.
TACGAGACGTTTTGGTATCTACAATTGTAAAATTTTGGACAAGAAAGGCAAGGATTTCAGCCCGGTGATCATCGGTAACCGACAGTTGATCACATTTCAATTACTCTCTACTCTTCTTTAGTACAGAGTAATTGAGCTGATCATGAGTTTACAACAGAGACAATTTGCAAGACGGAACAAGACTGCTTTGGGACCCCAGGGACAGACTAAGACTGCTTTGGGACCCCAGGGACAGACTAAGACTTCTCTCAAAATTGAGGATTTGAGTTGAAAATACCACAAAAATAAAAAATAAAAATAAAACATCTAATGGCAAAGGTTATGGAGCCGCCCATCAGAGATTCACGGGCCCCTTCTTTTCTCTCCGGGGTCTGGACCGATGTACCGCTGAACCCCCTCTCGTAGGCCTTGGTGGAGAGTAAATAGGAGCGTGATCAGCTGTGGGTTACCAACGATGCAGTCACGGTACAGGATTATATACTAGTATTAAGGCACACATTTTTTACCGGTGTATGTTATTTAAGGGTATTATCTTATACGAACATCCGGGCATTTAATAATTGATTGCGGGTGAAGGCAGCAGAAATCCTCTGAATTTTACCTCGATTTCAATGGAAAATTAAAATTTTTTTTTTTTACATGAAAATCAAACTAGATATCTGATTTACAAGGACCAGAGGTGATTTTATTTACAATATTTATAACTTCTGATGGGAGATATGGAATAAATTAATATACATTGGAGTCTATGTAAAATCCATAAAAAAAAATTTCGAAGTTTTTTATATGACATAAAAACAAGTCCCTATGGTAAAATCTTGACGAGTTTGCTTGGCTTCACCTCCTAATATTTTCTTCATATCTGAAAAGATAATCATTGCTTGGTCAATTACATAGTGTGATGTCACTTCGGCATGGAGAATAGGACTGTCAGCTCCTGGGATTTAGGTTAAGGGTTATGGTGTTTAACGCCATTTTCAACAATATTTCAGTTATATCGTGGCGGTTAGTTTTATTGGTGGAGGAAACCTGAGTACCCGGCGAAAACCATTGATCTGTCGCAAGTCACTGACAAACTTTATCACATAATGTTGTATCGAGTACACCTCGCCATGAACGGGTTTCGAACTCACAACTTTAAAAGTGGTGATAGGCACTGATTACACAGGTAGTTGTAAATCCAACTACCATACGATCACGACGGCCCCTCCTGGGATTTAGATATAGAGGATGTAGATATAGTTATAAAGAATGATTAAAGGTGGGAATAATATACTGTTTTCCACTGTCTTCTTCTTCCTCCAATAAAGTTCATCCATCAGTGGTTCTGAATATTATCGAAGTTGTGCTATGTCGGTGCCGGTCCTTTCCTCATTCGTGACCGATTACCGGCTCCGTAACTAGAGTGACACGACGGGTGCACGCGCGCGTGCTACCAACTACTTACCCGTCCGAGGCACTTTATTTTTAGTGGGGTTCGTGTTGCTCTAACTTTAGTTTTCTGTGTAGTGTTTTGTAGATCGTTGTTTGTCCCTTTGTCCTTTTTCTTTTGGTCATTGAGCTGTCTGTCCGATTTACGGAGTCTGATTACCCTTTTGGTATATCCAAGCTCTTGTTATTACGTATAGTCTCCCAGATTTAACAAAGAAGCAATAGGCAGGCATGCAGGATGTCCCATTTCCCCCCCTGCTTTTAGGATTTAGCGGTGACCCACCATTTAACTTTTATGTATGTTTTCCCTGAGCCAGAATTTTTTTCACGCGAAACAAAAATCAAACTTAATTATTTCCTATAATGCCATGAAAAATCTGTAATTATTCTCAATACTAACAAACTTTTTTGTTGAAAACAACAGGTCCCGATTCGTTTTTTTCCCTAACTTTGAGGATAAATATTTTTTTCTATGCAGTGGAGACAGCAATAATAAAAAATTTAAATGAATATTTGTTCCCTAATTAGGAAGAAACCTCACTTCCGGTAAAATAAACGTCACTGATAAATATTATCAGATGTAATTTAAGAGAGTTCTACTATATGACAACCGTTATGAAACAAGGAAAAAATCAGTATTGTATTGAATATTTTCATTGTCACGCAACCTACTCGTTAAATTATTCGTATTTTAGGTTCTAATATTTAATGTCTCTGCGGATTTGTAGTGTCGGCTGAAAGACAGGAACGGATGCTAAATGGAAAAGACAATGTTGTTCTCGGCTTCATTTTAGACTACCTAACTTCATTGGGGTCGTAAGCTGACAAGCTAAAAGACCAATTTCATGAATTTGATAAGACGCAGAGTCCAATTCGGGATGAACTGGCGGATCTTAAGAAGAATGGAGACCTAAGACAAAACGATATAGATATTCTGAAGAAACAACAAGAAAGTAAGATCGCTATTTAAAATTAGAAGTGTGAAGAAATGGTTCCGATCAGGATTTCCTTGATAGCGGGTTGGTGCAAACAAGGAAGCTACTGAACCAAGGGTTCCTAATGGTTAAGTTGAAGTCATTAACTCGAGTTTTAAGGTCGCCACCATGACTTAGGGGGTCGTCGTGGCCGTGATCGTATGGTAGCTTGATTTAAACTACCTGTATAATCAGTGTCTATCACCACTAACGTTGTGAGATCGAATCCCACCCAGACGAGGTGTACTCGATACAGCATTATGTGATTTGCGACAGGTCGATGGTTTTCTCCGGGTACTGCGGTTTCTTCCACCAATAAAACTGACAGCCACGACATAGCTGATATAACTGAAATATTGTTGGCGTTAAGCACCATAAAACCAAACCAAACCATGACTTGGTTATGTTTCACCGTTACGGAATTTATGTCACAAATGACCACGGATATGTTCCACTCGTCGTAAGCACTTCCCGGTTCTTTACTCATTCGTGATATCGTTGACTTTATAATGACCAAAAGAAAAAGACAGACAGTGGTCTACATGATAGGACATAGATAACTAAAGATTGAGCACCTAGAACTCCACTATAATCAATGGTAACACATGTGATCTGGAAGGGTAAGTAATTCCTGCTTCACTAGTAGCACCCGTCTTGTTACAGAAGTTAAAACGCATGTGATAAGTCATGTGACTACGACAAACGGAACATATCCCTGGTCATCTGCAACACAAATTTCCCATAGTTATTAAGCAATTTGATGGGGACGGTAACACTTTTCGATGTGATCATTTTTGAAGAGATATAGTAGCGATTTACATCTTTCTATGCTAAAGAATAGTAGAATAATATCGAGAGGACATGCTACCAATTCTGCTTCCGGTTCAGTAGCGGGATCTATGAATGCTGCAATTTTCTTAAAGAAGGGAGATGTTGTTAAAATTGTTGGTTTTAGAGTCACTGCAAAAATTCATGGCGATTGGAGCTTCTTCACAGGCCATATCATCACCGACAAAGTTTAATTTTTATCAAAATAAATGAAAAATTATACAAAGTGTTTCTATTCATTATAATAATATGGATGTTAGCATCTCATTCTCGGAGGGGGAGAGGGCATGGGGAACGCTTCACGGTTGTAGTTAGCAATTGGATAATGTGTAGGCACAAACATGTATGTGGGCATGTCCAAGGAAGTGCCATCCATTGATGGTGGGTTCAAGGGGAGACAATCCTATGCTGGTTAAATGTTGTTTTTATTGCTTAGAGGTGTTATGTGGCAGTTATTAACCTGATATGTATCTGGTAATCTATTATTGGTTAGCAGCAAATACCAATTTTATAGCCTTTGGTTTGACTCGACCGGATATAGAGCCCGCGATCTATCGCACTCGAGACAGGCACTCCAACTATCACACCACCGATATGAGAAGAGTTTGAAGATACCAAAGAGGTAATCAGAATCCATAATGATCAGATCCGCTTTGTAGTAGACCAACAGGTTTATCTGGTTTTTAGTTTTATTAGCTACGTCAAAACGTCAATAAGCATATTACTTTCTTGAAACAACGGTGTTTATTATGTCAGATGTGTACTAGATCTCAGGTGTAGTTCATTTGAAGTTGGCAGCCATCTTGAAATTATCTTCTCTTTGGCATAGTACTGTCGACTGACCTTTAGAGCTATCTCGACGAAACAGATACACTGATATGTCGCTCAGATCGGATCAAACATTATTCTGATTCCCGAGTCACCCGGTCTGACACGTTAATGAATCTTACGGGTTTGTAACTAGATTAACACGACGGGTGCCACTAGTGGAACATGAACTGCTCACCCTTCCGGAGCACCTGAGTTCACCCCCAGTGTTTAGTGGGGTTCGTGTAACTCGATCTTTAGTATTATGTGTATGTTTTCTAAATAATTGTGTGTCCTTTTGTCCGTTTGCTTTTAGCCATCGTGTTGTCTGTCCTTTTTCGATTTACGGATTCTGATTATCCCTTTGGTATCTTCAAACTCTTCATCCGGAAGCATTATATACATGCATTCAGCATCATAGAATAATGAAATGAAGCACAGCAAAGATCACAATTAATTTTGATTTATCTCTTATCAATTATGTATTTCATTCAAGCAGTATTGTTCCAAAAAAGGCCCAAAACCAATCAGATTCTGCATAATAAATATTGATGGAAACAATGTTGTAGAAGAAAATAGTAGTTACACATAGTGGTGTCCAACACATATTGTGTTGAGTTTTTGTTTTGCTTCTCCTCGTTTTGTGTGACCTGTGTTGCCAGTTTCTCTACATTGTCCATTGCCCCTTCTGTATTTTCTAACGTTTATTTTCTAGTGTATTATAAACTATAGATGGCGCTGGGGAGGGCCTAAGTCTCCACGAGGAAAATGGACTCTGGTAAACCGTTGTAAAGGCGTTACCCTCACCATGACCTACATCAATGCTTATGTTAAATTGTTTTCAAAGAATTCTACCACTAGAAATATAGTAAATGAGATATAAGTCGGGTTTGCAACTTAAAAAAACCCAAACTCAGCTGAATAAGCAAACAATAGATAAAATTAACGGTAAAAACAGAAACATCTCAGTAAATATGGGAACTGAAGAACTAGTTGCTGTTCAACGAAAACACAGCAGAAATATATACATACTGTATCTGATTTGCTACCTGCCAATTGTAAACAGAACTATGCCCCCCCCTTCCCCCCTTTTCGGCATAACCATTTTTTCTAAAAGTTACTGTTCTGTTGTAATTTCACAATTTTTATGCAAGACAAAGTTCAATATAAATTTTTGTTGTTATTTATTAATATTTTTATCTGATTTACCACGGTAATTGAAAGTGAGTAGTTTATGTAAAAGTTTATCGGCAAGTGAAAAGTGTTGCAATAATGTGTCGAAACGAGTCACTGTTTACTTACAATTTGCACAAAACACAATATATTCCAAGGGTTATATTATATATGAAATGAATTGTCTGTTATTGTAGAATTCCATAATTATTCACATATTTTCTTATTTTCAGTGGTTTTGCAAACCACTCATTTTGTCGCTTCAAATCGGCCATTTTTTCGGTAAAATATATGTGCCGTAAATTGGTCTAATCCTTGTTGTTAAGCGTACTATACGTCATATTTAAGTTTTTTGAGTGGTATTTCACGTTATATTAGAGTCTTTTAAGTCGCTCAACACTATATAAGAGACGATTCCTATTAATTCCCCAGTCGTGATCTGACTCACTTGGTACAAGGTAACTTTAGCCAAAAACCAACAAAAGTCTATTTTTGACTTCTTTTGCTAGCAGAAACACGGATCCATATATATAGTTATACAGAGTTTGAACTCTTCATACGACGATATGTTCTAGATAAAGGTTAATACAAATATGCATTAAATGAGTCGAGTCTTCGACTCATCTTTAATATTTTGGTTTAAGGAATAGTTCCATTACAAGTAATTAGACTTAATTTCGAGTCTTTTCACTCATTGAGTCATAAGATATTTAAAGATAATACAGTCTCTTATATAGGGTTGTATCAGTCATATAAAGTCGTTTAAGGAATACGCTGTATATTGATTTACATTATAAATTGATATAAAATAATTAAAGTAGTTTTTAATCATTTCATACTGCTGTATTTTTGTGAACTGAAACCTTGCTATTTTATTCACATATTTCTTTTAATAAGATTTAATACCTACAAGGATATTTGCTAGGAAATTAAGAATGGAAAGTATGCTGTAGTTGATTTTATAGAAACTTGTGTAATGTTGGTATTCAATAATAGTTGAGATATACTCAGATACTTTCCACGTTTTATTAAGGGAAAGTTAACATTTAGTAGACACATTTTTCACATTAAAGTTACACATTATATTAGGGATTAAGATTTATTTATTGAGTAATAATTGTTATTTGCAATATTATGACACTAACTTGGCCAGAGTTATCTCCACTTTCTTGCTTGCTTATTCACTAATTTTATTAATTGCATGTTTGGTGAAGGGAATTGTATTTATTGACTATGCTTTTGGTGACAGAAACTTACTAAATTGTTATCTAATTTTATTGTCAATATTGCTTGATAATATTTGCATTACTGAATATTTATCAATTAAATAATTAACTTTATATGAATTGATCAATGCTACCTTATTAACCTCATAACCTTGAATTATATCGTCTCGATCGACTTAACACTACGGTGCTGAGTCTATCTGGAGGAGCATAGGACCCGAAGGCTAACACTCTTCCCTAAGAAAAAGAGTGCTTGTGTGTCTTGTGTGACACAGTTTAGTCGAGTGTTCCAATTGAACCATTTTATAGTCTGAGGTCTGAGCTGGAGGTGCTGTTCCAAGCGTCATTGTTAACATTGTACAAAAGTCACTTCAGGGGTAACCAAAGAAAAAAGTTACATTGGTGGCCAGTGTGGGGATCCCAAATTTTGAAACTGGGAAAAGAATAATACTGAAGTGACTCACACTAACTGAAGACAAGATGGATATTGGTGCTCGACCCAAACAACTCAATCTTTTGAGTATTGATGACACAAGTGTTGAGATGGAGAGACCATCTACACCAGCAGACAGATCACGACTCCCCGCATCAACAATGGACAGGGAGGATAACATAGATGATATTGATGATCTTATTGATGCGACACCATCTGGTGAAGTCCAGATGCGGGTTAAAGGGGGTTTGGACATTGGTAGATCTAGAACACCAATGAGAGACTCGAGAGCTGAGATAGATACAGAGAGACTAACTAGCTGAACACAGGGAGGCAGAAAAGAGGATATTGGGTTTATTGGAGAGTCAATTTTGCGACGAAAGTCAACTTGTAACCTTTGGAGGGGGAGATGGTATTGTAAATAAGGTTATCCCTGGTCTCCTATATGACAGGAGGCGGCAACAGGAAGATCTCCGGGGTCAAACGGACCAGTGCTACGGGCCCAGCACTAACTCTCCATGGCAGGTACCTCACAGTGTTAATACTGAGGGGTACAGATCATCTGTCCTGGTGAACAGAAACAGGTGTGTAGACACCATGGCTTTTCCAGAAAGAAAGGACACAAATGTGGGGAATGGGTTTCATAGAACAGAAAGCTCCCACTCAGCTGTATTAGCAGACGCTAATTTAATTAATACTCATATCTCAACCAGAACTGGTCAAGTTATTTAAAAGAAGCCGCCGACATTTGACGGTAATGGTAGCTGGCAAGATTTTCTTGTTCAGTTTGAAATGATTTCTTCCGTAAATAGACGGGATAATGACATGAAAGCATATGACCTTGCAACAAGCGTATGACCTTGCAACAAGCTTACGGGGAATTGTACAAGGGATTGTGACAGACATTGAACCAGTAAAACGTCTTGATTACGACTATCTAGTGTCAGCGTTGACATCACGTTTTGAACCAGTAAACCAAGTTAATATGTATAAAGTTCAAATGAACTCATACTATAGGAAGCCTGGCCAAGCTTTACCGGAATTGGCACAGGAAATTAGGCGTGTAACTAGGCTGGCATATCCAACGGCACCTGTTGAGATACGTGACCAACTTGCCATGGACTGTTTTGTCCGTGCAGTCAATGACTCAAAAATTCAATTGTCCATATTTCAACGTGAACTTAAGACAATTGACGATTGCGTACGCTTTGGCTTAGAATATGAAGCTTTCACTGTTGACCAAAAGAGGTTAAATAATCCAAAGCAAGGCTTACGTATGGTGTGTGAAACCGATGACTCGGGTAAGACTGATTTGATTGAACGAATGCTAAAATGAGTCAGCAATTAGAAAATTTGACTCACGTACATAGTCAGACTGTAAAGAAGAATTATGCTTGTTTTTATTGTGGCATAAATGGACACATTAAAAAGGACTGTAGAAAATTTGCTAGGGATAAAAGAAACAATTGTGTTAAAAATAATGCAATTCAGTATTATAAAAGTACTAAAAGTACTCATGAGGCACAATCTGATAAACAAGTTGGATTCCAAAATGAGGGAAACTTTTGAATGCTGGAGACGAGGACTGCTCCCCAGCAACTATCTGTAGTGACACAAGGTCCATAAATATACTGAAGTCGAATAAGCAAGACAGTTTGTTTTTAAAATGTTTTATTTTTAATATTGAAGTTAATTGTTTAGTTGACACAGGGTCAACCATTTGTATATTGCATCCAAGGAAGTATAACCTGCTTCCTCCAAACATGAGACCTGAAATAAAGAAGACTAACACAAAACTGTGTTTAGCAGATTGAGGTGTGGTCAATACAATGGGGTATATTGATTTACCTAAACATGTTGGGAACTTTACAACAGTACAAAAGTTTACTGTTGCTGACATTGATGTACCAGCAGTAATTGGCTATGATTTTCTACATAGCCTCAAGTGTACTCTTGATATGGGAGAGGACGTACTTATCTTGGATGAAAACCAGATAAAATGTATTAAGGAAAGTCAGATGAGATCCTTATTTAAAATATCACTTGCAAAGAAAGTTACGATTCCACCAAAAACTGAAGTCATAACTACTGGCAAAATTGAAGGTGATTCTAGTAGTATAATGAATGCTTTGGTACAACCTTTACAATCAAAGCATCTTGAAAATATTTTGGTTGCCAAATCTTTGGTAGATCCAAGTCGTGGTTATGTTCCTATAAGATTAGCCAATATTACTAACCATGAACAAATTATGAAGCAATTCGCATGTATATCATCGCGTGAATCGGTTGAATTAAGCCAAGATAAATCTGTAAATAGAGGAGATAGGGTAATGAAGGTGAACTCTTGTGAAAACATTGATGAACTGCCAGTATACTTAAAAGAGCTTAAGGATAAGAGTGGTGTACTCTTAAATGACGATCAAACATGTCTATTAGATAGTCTTTTAAAAAGACACATAAATACATTTTCCAAGACAAAAGATGACCTTGGAAGAGCCAATGCTATTAATCACAAGATTAATACGGGTGATGCTAACCCAATTAAGCAACAACCAAGACGCTTACCTTTGACAAAACGAGATGATGTTGACAGGGAGATCCAACGTCTCTTTGACTGCGGAATTATTGAGGCATCCAAAAGTCCATGGGCCTCTCCCATAGTACCTGTGGCGAAGAAAGATGGCTCTACCCGGCTATGTATAGATTATCGTGCATTAAATAATGTGACGATCAAGGATTCATATCCTTTACCCCGCATTGACGACTCATTTGATGCGTTAAGAGGGTCTAAATGGTTCAGTGTACTTGATTTATCAAGTGGATATTTTCAAGTTCAAATGGAAGAAACTGACAAAGAAAAGACTGCTTTTACTAGTACTAAAGGTTTATTCCAGTTTAATGCAATGGCTATGGGATTATGCAATGGTGTTGCAGCCTTTCAGCGTTTGGTGGAATACATTTTGGCAGGATTAAACTGGCAAACCTATCCTATTTATATAGATGATATCATAGTTTTTGCTGACTCTTTTGAGTCCCATTTAGCTAGACTAAGTCAAGTTCTTGACAGAATTGCAGAACAAGGGTTGAAGGTTTCGCCCAAAAAGTGTTTTCTATTTCAAAGACAAGTTTCATTTCTTGGACACATTGTGTCTACAGAAGGTATTTCTGCAGACCCAACAAAAATTGAAAGTGTTAAAGCATGGCCAAGTCCGAAGACAATTACTGATGTACGAAGTTTCATGGGCACCTGCTCATATTATGGTCGCTTTATAAAAGATTTTGCGGCGATAGCTAGACCAATGCATAAACTAACTTAGAAAAATTGTCCATTCAACTGGACAGAAGAATGTGAAACTGCATTCCAAAAGCTGAAAATCACTTTGATTATAGCTCCAGTTCTGGGTTTTCCAGATATGTCAAAGCATTTCTTGCTAGACACAGATTTATTTTTTGAAATATGGTGGAATTTCTTTTACGACCTCTTTTCTATTAAGAATGTTGCTAATGTTAATAGCATCGATTCCTTTGTTAGCAAGCGGAATATGGAGGAATTTTCTGTTGTTATCATGAAGAGGTTCAGATCGATCTGGTTTGAAAAGACGAAAAGACGTCACGTCACATATGATACTAGACAATCTGTACTTAGGAGAAAAAGGATCTACACCTCCTTTGTCAAGTCCAAAATGCCCAAGATCTTTGAGGTAGCTTACAGGTAGTGAAAATAAGATTGTGCGAATGTGATGAATTCCAAGAGGTTTCTGTATATTAGAAAGTAAACCATTAAAAGTATCTTGTAGCGGTCTTGGTTTAGAGGACTTTTTAACATTCGGATGTTGAATTCTTTTATGACCATGGCTACGTTTAGCTCTTGGATTAGTCTTAAAAAGGATCATCACGTTGATTTCGCTGCATCCAGGACTTGACAAATTTCCCACTCCTTTGATGTTATCATTGCAGCCGTAAGGCATTGCAGTACCTAACTCCTTAATCCAAAACAATTCTCTATCGGTACGGTAAGGTGTACTAAGGTTTGGACAGTTTGTATGGTGGTAAATCTTCTCGATGATTCGAACTGTCATCGTCAAACATCGGTCATGACCTTGTTGATTGAAATGATTATACAAAATCCTGTATTGTGGATCATTTGCATCATATCGATGTTTGTTCATTCTACTTCGCAATGTTTGACTAGTTTCACCAACATACAAAAGTCCACAGAGTGTACATTCTATACCGTAAATGACATTTTCAGTAGAACAGTCCAGAGGGTCAAACGATTTGGTGTAGTAAGTTTTTCCAGTTAAATTACTTGTAAATTCAGGAGAAGTTATTAGCATGTTGCATGTTTTACAAATATTATTTTTGCCAGTTTTTCGTTTGCAAGTAGTAATGCATGGAGAAGAGTCACAGGTACCTGGAGATTTAAGACAGTTCGAAATGTTAATTGAACAAGATTTAAAAATTTGATACGAATCTGAAGTTTTGAAATAATAATTTCCCTCTGGCCGAACGTAAGACAAATCGGGGGTATCACGTAGGATTTTCCGTGGAACGCATATATCATTTCCTACCCTGTTCAGTGTAGTAGCAAATGAGGACCTTGGTAACCAGGGTGACGGCCTAGCCGGTATGTTGTCCTTAATTTCGTTATTCATCAATGCTAAAGTAAAGCTACCAATTTGCAATGACCTCGGAGAAAAAACAATTCCACCAGCAGTGACACTGGGCATGGTTGTAGTAAATAAGGGTAATAACAAAATTACTGAACACCGAGCAATCTTCCAAAGGGAAAGGTAAAACTCATATTTCAACAAACAGACAAAATCAGTTAACAACAGGAAAACTGGGAAAACCGCAATGGCCCTGACTTGGTACAGGCATTTCCAAAGAAATGGTGGATTGAATCAGATTTTACGGCGCCAAACCTCCCGCTTCCATTACGGTTAAAAGGTTCCGGTTGTCACTATGACAGCATTTTTAACAATACTGGGACAAAATATGCATAATAGTAGTCAACGCAGTACTTTATGAAAATCCATCGTTTATTATCGTCTCTGCAGAACGGTTTAACTAAACGGTCATCTTCTTACACAATTTGATTTCAAATGAGATGTTGAATGACGTCATGTCTAAACCACGATTACTTAATCCTTATCTTGACACATTCTCCATATTTACTTTATGAAAATCCATCGTTTATCGTCGTCTTTGCAGAGACGGAATATACTTCGACAATATCTTGGTGCCGGAATATAAACTTTTTAAGAGATCGAATAAGGCGAATCTTTTCATAGCCCTGGTCCAGTAGCCTGTTTCTCAGATACAGATGACGTTTCAAGAAATCAGAATAATTGCTACTGGCCCTTGCATAACGAATCAATTGCGAGATGTAAATACCATATGCAAGAGAAGCTGGTATATTGCTGCACATATTTGGAAAATTTATGATTTTAAAATTGAAGTCATCCCGTTTATCATAAATTTTAGTACTGAGTTAACCACTGTCGTCAAGTTCGAGGTATAAGTCCAAAAATGATGCGGACGAAGCTGTATCTGTGGTCTCTTTAATTTCCAGCTCTGGAGGATATATCAATGGAAGAAATTCTGCAAATCTAGGATTATTGATAGATAAAACGTCATCAATATACCTGTATGTGAAATTAAAGGCTCTAGCTTCATGAATCTTCTTATCTTTTACAAGATTTTGAAGAAACGCCCTCATATGAGTACAGAAATAAATCGGCTAGAAGAGGGGCACAATTCGTACCCATTGATATGCCGACGACCTGCTGAAACAGGGCCCCTCCAAAGGAGACAAATATGTTATCGATGAGGAACTCGAGCATACTGATCACTTGTTCCTCGGAGTAGCGTGTTTTATACCTTTTTGAATTTGTTTGAAAAATATGTGGAATTGTAGCCTAACAACAACACATTTTGAGCAATCGTTTCTATGACTGAAAGCTTTGTGAATGGTTTCTTTTAAGCGGGGTTTTAATTTGTCATGCGGTAGGGTGGTATACAGAGTTGAAAAATCAAAAGTTTTGATGGAGGATACCTGAGAGAAAGATCTTGATCTAAGGTTATCCAAAAGATCTTTAGAGTTTTTCAAAATCCACATGTGATTTATGCCACTACACGAGTAAACAGTTTCACAATATTTCTGTTGTCCCTCTTTAATATGTAATATGATTTACATACAAACACGATGTTGTTGGAAGCCTTGTCCACAGGAACGATAACATATTTGTCATGAAGAGAGGAAAGACACTTAACAGCTTCTTGGTCTTTAAATACAGACAGGTCGACTATTAACATAATTGTTTAGTTTGCGAATCCGACCTTGTACTAGAGACCTGATTGTTCTAACCCAGTCTGACAAGGACTCTAACTCAGGATCTTGGTCTGCTTCTCTCTTTATTCACCTTCTGGCATAATCTTCAACAGCATCCATAATTATCTTGAAATTATGTTTCCAATTGATGTGTTGAGGTTCTCTGAATTTAGGACCATGAGAAATCACCTTTCATATTGAATGATATTCAGATCACCAGTGATTACATGTCCAGACGGGTTGTATTGAAAAGGAAAGTGGGAGCAGTCACAAGTCAGAGGGTTCTTGGGGTACTCTTCTATGTTAATATCTTGCAATACTTCTTTGTAGTTGATAATTTTACGGCCAATGATGTTAGTGTAGCTATAGGAAACAATGGGAACAGATTAATTTTTTTGAAATATGGTGGAATTTCTTTTACGACCTATTTTCAATTAAGAATGTTGCTAATGTTAATAGCATCGATTCCTTTGTTAGCAAGCGGAATATGGAGGAATTTTCTGTTGTTATCATGAAGAGGTTCAGATCGATCTGGTTTGAAAAGACGAAAAGACGTCACGTCACATATGATACTAGACAATCTGTACTTAGGAGAAAAAGGATCTACACCTCCTTTGTCAAGTCCAAAATGCCCAAGATCTTTGAGGTAGCTTACAGGTAGTGAAAATAAGATTGTGCGAATGTGATGAATTCCAAGAGGTTTCTGTATATTAGAAAGTAAACCATTAAAAGTATCTTGTAGCGGTCTTGGTTTAGAGGACTTTTTAACATTCGGATGTTGAATTCTTTTATGACCATGGCTACGTTTAGCTCTTGGATTAGTATTAAAAAGGATCATCACGTTGATTTCGCTGCATCCAGGACTTGACAAATTTCCCACTCCTTTGATGTTATCATTGCAGCCGTAAGGCATTACAGTACCTAACTCCTTAATCCAAAACAATTCTCTATCGGTACGGTAAGGTGTACTAAGTTTTGGACTGTTTGTATGGTGGTAAATCTTCTCGATGATTCGAACTGTCATCGTCAAACATCGGTCATGACCTGGTTGATTGAAATGATTATACAATATCCTGCATTGTGGATCATTTGCATCACATCGATGTTTGTTCATTCTACTTCGCAATGTTTGACGAGTTTCACCAACATACAAAAGTTAAAAGTAAATCTAAATAAGTCAGAACTGATTCCACTGGGTCACTCCAAAGTAGAAATATACACCCATAACTTTTCGCCAGGAATTAAAATAACTACAGATAAATTTAAACTGCTAGGTATTATCATCCCGACAAATGGAAAACAAAAAGATCTAATAGAAGAAAATTATTATAATAAAAAAAAAAAAATATTAGAAATTATAAAAACTTGGCAAAAGAGAGATTTAACTCTGTATGGTAAACTAACAATCATCAAAAGTTTGATCATACCACAATTAACTTATGCATGACTATTTTACCTTCGCCAGGAGAACTCTTTTTAAATGATATTGAAAAGATAATATTAAATTTTTTCTGGGATGATAAACCAGCAAAGATTAAAAAAACTATTTTATTTAAAGAAAAAACAGAAGGTGCAAATCTAGGATTATTGATAGATAAAACGTCATCAATATACCTGTATGTGAAATTAAAGGCTCTAGCTTCATGAATCTTCTTATCTTTTACAAGATTTTGAAGAAACGCAGACTTATATGAGTATAGAAATAAATCGGCTAGAAGAAGTGCACAATTCGTACCCATTGGTATGCCGACGACCTGCTGAAACAGTGCCCCTCCAAAGGAGACAAATATGTTATCGACGAGGAACTCCAGCATACTGATCACTTGTTCCTCGGAGTAGCACACATTTAAACGATAACAGTTAACATCTTTATATTGTTTCAGTAGTTTTGTTACTTTTATTTCTGCGTATTTACCAAAGTTCAATATTGAAAGATGTAGTTTGATATTTATTGAAATTATTACCTGATTCACTGCGGGACATTACCACCATGGAAGCCGTTTCATAGAAAGTAGGCACGAAATTGATGAAAAAGTTGTCGAATCGTCGCAGATAGAGGATGCTGTAGGTTAAAACATTACCGATGAGTAAATAAACATGTCATGAGTCGACAAAGGCAGTTAAAGCACACCCCTTGGCACCGGCAGTCGTCAGTTAATCATTGTTTACATTTTGGCACAAAACACGCATTTCATAACTTCCCTTATTTATTATAGATGACAAAAAAAATCGAAGTTTTTATTATATTTTCCCCTAATTTGGAAACTTCAAATGACTGTGTTATAAGAAATAAGAACTACTTACACTCCACGGGTTCATGGGTTCATGGGTTCACCCCAGTTTTCTGGTGGGATCCGTGTTGCTCATCTTGTGTTTTTTATCAACCCAGCTGTGAGCGAAGCGAACATGGTTGATACTTGTAAACACTTTGAAATCAGAAGTGGAAGTGTGAGGAGCTCAAGCCATTTGTCTGTTTTCGTAATTGAACATCTTTGTCGTGCCGAAGTCGCGACCAACACGAACAAATAAAATAAAATAATGACTTTATAAAATTGTATTGAGAATTAAAACTTACGTTTTCGTGCCTTGGTCACGACTATATCATTCAAATAGAAAACAGAGTTTTACTTTCGAACTTGAAGAAGGCAGAGTTGTCATTGAAGGTTTCGTAAATGAAATAAATAATAAACTTTGTGTCGTGCCGAAGGCACGAACACTACGAATAAAGAAATAAAATCGTCGTGCCGAAGGCACACCCGATATGAACAAAAGAATGAATCAGCACGGCCACATTAAATGTTGCAAATGGATCCCATGGCAACACCTTGACGGAAGTTGATTCGCCCTTTATTTTCATAGACAAAGAAACATTAAATTTTCGTTCCGAAGGCATATCGTATATTGATATAATAAAATTAATTTACTAGTCGTGCCGAAGGCACGACTATTACGAACAAAATTTCAAAAGTCTTCGTTCCTAAGGCACGAAAACAGTATAGTCGGAATGGATCCCATGGCAACACATTGCCGGAAGTTAATTGTAACTGGTATTTACCAAGTGAAATCCTACATGTCATATTTACAACAATACACACAAATAATTAAAAAGCTTACCTTGAAATTTTATTTTAGTTAAATTGTATCAAACTTGAAGCGTACACGAAGCCAAATAACGTCTAATCTTTACGTTTCAAACTGGAAGTCTTCATATGACGTCAATGACGTCATGTTGGTTATGTTCCAAAGTCGTCAATAACATTTCGCGGATTTTTTTCAGTTTACTCGCAATCGTATGTGTATTGTATGTCCATTGTCCTTGGGTATTTCTTTAATAGTATTTAGCGTCGAAAACAAACACGATGTCCAAGAATAAGAATTATAAGGATTAAACACTGTGTTTTTAGGAAATTATGTTTGTGAGTGAGTTGTCGGAGTTTATACATAGATAATTTGCTAAAAAACAGTGTTTAATCCTATATAATCTTGAAATACGACGAAAAATCTTTAGTTAAATAAAATGAGATATTGGATACTTTGATTTAATTTATGTTTTTTTTAATAGACTCCTTTCGCAGCTCTGCTGCAGTTTTCTTCTTTTGTCTCCATTCTGTCTTTTGTGCGAATGTTACATATATGTCTCTGCTTGATTGCCCATTCGGTTTTCTCTCGCGTTTATTTTAAGACATGAAGTAAAAGGTTAACATTAAACTTAATAGATCTAGAAGTTCAATATTTTTAGAAGTAACGATACTGTTTCTTTAAATAAGAAAATGTAGATCCTCAGAGATTTTAATATCAACTTTATTTTTCTTGAAATTCGTTTTGCTCGTTTTTCAGACACATGATGCAATTCTTTTTGACTTCGGGATGGCATTTTTGACTTCAGAATAATCTGAGATACAATTTCGATTGTCATCAAGTTGTGCATTTAAATTATTACAACTAACAATATTATTTGTATACTTACTTACTTAGTCCTTGCTATGCCTCATGGCACATATAGGACAAGGACAAGTTTCCTCCACTCTTCTCTGTTGCTGGCTTTTCTTTCTATTGTGCCCCAGGTAAAATATACATCGTCTTTCCTCTATTTCATTTTTGATGGTGCACCCCATGTTGTTTTTGGTGTTCCTCTTTTTCTTTTCCCTTCTATTTGTATGTTCATCTCCAATATCTTTTATCTTTGTAATATTGCTTTTACAAAATGAAGAAAAAAAAAAAACGAGAGATTTATTCTGAAATTTAATTTGTCTCTTGAGTGGAGAAATATCGTAACCCACGGGCAACTGCAGGAGAATCTATATGTAAATGGTCAAGTATCTCTGACTTTAAACAATCTGCACATTTAACCCATTAACGACCTTCACCTATATAACTCCATTATACAATTAAATAAACAAAATATTGTGTAATCTATTAATAAGTGTAGGGGGTCATAGGTCATATACATGTGTATAACGGTTCAGCTATATAGTCTGTGATATCACATTATAACCAGTGAAAACCGTAAAAAAATGTCGGACAAAAATATAATTTATTCGGGAAGTACGAATGAAGCTCATCCTGAATTGTTCAATTGTAAAGCAATGCCTGTGCAATCCACAACGAAGAAACCTGGACAATTACCAGAATCCATGATACTACAATTTTTCGAACAGGTGATTAATTATTGAAGTGCCTGTAGCAAGCAGGAATATGTTAGGAGTATTCATTTTGCCTTTTCTATTGGATTTAGGAATTGTTCCGACAGTGTAGAATTGTATGTTTTTTATTTTTATTATTTATGTACGGATCAGTAACGTCACTGAACGGAACTGTATGTTAATTAAGCAATTTCCCTTTTCTATAAAACGCTAGGCTGTGGTGCTTGTTCGGTGTAAAGACATATTATTTAGATTTCTACAAATATTGCACCAGTCCACTTTCTTGCATAAAATATATTCGAAACACCCTCCCTTTTTGTTGCAAAAATGTAAAATAAAGCTGGATTATTTCGCACATGGAGGGGTTCTCCTATTAAATAAGGGGTATAAGGGTATGCTTTATAATCGAAATGAGTTTTTTTAAGCTAGTCTGGTCAAATTGTTTGGTACAGTCGTAAACTTACCCACTATTTTCCGGTCTTCTCCTATGCCGTTGTAAGTTGATGTGATATTTCAGAGGTTGTGGTTCCTTTTATGATTCCCCGTATTTTAATAAGAGCTTCTGTACTAAGGGTGACTAGTGGATAAGTAGAAGTCATCACTACGAACGTTTTAGTGTGACGGTCGTTACCATGTGTTGATTAACCATCACTACGAACGTTTTAGTGTGACGGTCGTTACCATGTGTTACGTTAACCGTCACTACGAACGTTTTAGTGTGACGGTCGTTACCATGTGTTACGTTAACCGTCACTACGAACGTTTTAGTGTGACGGTCGTTACCATGTGTTACGTTAACCGTCACTACGAACGTTTTAGTGTGACGGTCGTTACCATGTGTTACGCTAACCATCACTACGAACGTTTTAGTGTGACGGTCGTTACCATGTGTTGATTAACCATCACTACGAACGTTTTAGTGTGACGGTCGTTACCATGTGCTACGTTAACCGTCACTACGAACGTTTTAGTGTGACGGTCGTTACCATGTGTTACGTTAACCGTTACTACGAACGTTTTAGTGTGACGGTCGTTACCATGTGTTGATTAACCATCACTACGAACGTTTTAGTGTGACGGTCGTTACCATGTGTTGATTAACCGTTACTACGAACGTTTTAGTGTGACGGTCGTTACCATGTGTTGATTAACCGTTACTACGAACGTTTTAGTGTGACGGTCGTTACCATGTGTTACGTTAACGTCACTACGAACGTTTAAGTGTGATGGTCGTTACCATGTGTTACGTTAACCGTCATTACGAACGTTTTAGTGTGACGGTCGTTACCATGTGCTACGTTAACCGTCACTACGAACGTTTTAGTGTGACGGTCGATACCATGTGTTACGCTAACCGTCACTACGAACGTTTTAGTGTGACGGTCGTTACCATGTGTTACGTTAACCATCACTACGAACGTTGTAGTGTGACGGTCGTTACCATGTGTTGATTAACCATCACTACGAACGTTTTAGTGTGACGGTCGTTACCATGTGCTACGTTAACCATCACTACGAACGTTTTAGTGTGACGGTCGTGACCATGTGTTACGTTAACCGTTACTACGAACGTTTTAGTGTGACGGTCGTTACCATGTGTTGATTAACCGTTACTACGAACGTTTTAGTGTGACGGTCGTTACCATGTGTTGATTAACCATCACTACGAACGTTTTAGTGTGACGGTCGTTACCATGTGTTGATTAACCGTTACTACGAACGTTTTAGTGTGACGGTCGTTACCATGTGTTGATTAACCGTTACTACGAACGTTTTAGTGTGACGGTCGTTACCATGTGTTACGTTAACCGTCACTACGAACGTTTTAGTGTGACGGTCGTTACCATGTGTTACGTTAACCGTCACTACGAACGTTTTAGTGTGACGGTCGTTACCATGTGTTACGTTAACCGTCACTACGAACGTTTTAGTGTGACGGTCGTTACCATGTGTTACGTTAACCATCACTACGAACGTTTTAGTGTGACGGTCGTTACCATGTGTTGATTAACCATCACTACGAACGTTTTAGTGTGACGGTCGTTACCATGTGTTGATTAACCGTCACTACGAACGTTTTAGTGTGACGGTCGTTACCATGTGTTGATTAACCGTTACTACGAACGTTTTAGTGTGACGGTCGTTACCATGTGTTGATTAACCATCACTACGAACGTCTTAGTGTGACGGTCGTTACCATGTGTTACGTTAACCGTCACTACGAACGTTTTAGTGTGACGGTCGTTACCATGTGTTACGTTAACCGTTACTACGAACGTTTTAGTGTGACGGTCGTTACCATGTGTTGATTAACCGTTACTACGAACGTTTTAGTGTGACGGTCGTTACCATGTGTTGATTAACCATCACTACGAACGTTTTAGTGTGACGGTCGTTACCATGTGTTGATTAACCGTTACTACGAATGTTTTAGTGTGACGGTCGTTACCATGTGTTGATTAACCGTTACTACAAACGTTTTAGTGTGACGGTCATTACCATGTGTTAGGTTAACCGTCACTACGAACGTTTTAGTGTGACGGTCGTTACCATGTGTTACGTTAGCCGTCACTACGAACGTTTTAGTGTGACGGTCGTTACCATGTGTTACGCTAACCGTCACTACGAACGTTTTAGTGTGACGGTCGTTACCATGTGTTACGTTAACCGTCACTACGAATGTTTTAGTGTGACGGTCGTTACCATGTGTTACGTTAACCGTCACTACGAACGTTTTAGTGTGACGGTCGTTACCATATGTTACGTTAACCGTCACTACGAACGTTTTAGTGTGACGGTCGTTACCATGTGTTACGTTAACCATCACTACGAACGTTTTAGTGTGACGGTTGTTACCATGTGTTGATTAACCATCACTACGAACGTTTTAGTGTGATGGTCGTTACCATGTGTTGATTAACCGTTACTACGAACGTTTTAGTGTGACGGTCGTTACCATGTGTTGATTAACCGTTACTACGAACGTTTTAGTGTGACGGTCGTTACCATGTGTTGATTAACCATCACTACGAACGTTTTAGTGTGACGGTCGTTACCATGTGTTACGTTAACCGTCACTACGAACGTTTTAGTGTGACGGTCGTTACCATGTGTTACGTTAACCGTTACTACGAACGTTTTAGTGTGACGGTCGTTACCATGTGTTGATTAACCGTGACTACGAACGTTTTAGTGTGACGGTCGTTACCATGTGTTGATTAACCATCACTACGAACGTTTTAGTGTGACGGTCGTTACCATGTGTTGATTAACCGTTACTACGAACGTTTTAGTGTGACGGTCGTTACCATGTGTTGATTAACCGTTACTACGAACGTTTTAGTGTGACGGTCGTTACCATGTGTTACGCTAACCGTCACTACGAACGTTTTAGTGTGACGGTCGTTACCATGTGTTACGTTAACCGTTACTACGAACGTTTTAGTGTGACGGTCGTTACCATGTGTTGATTAACCGTTACTACGAACGTTTTAGTGTGACGGTCGTTACCATGTGTTGATTAACCATCACTATGAACGTTTTAGTGTGACGGTCGTTACCATGTGTTGATTAACCGTTACTACGAATGTTTTAGTGTGACGGTCGATACCATGTGTTGATTAACCGTTACTACGAACGTTTTAGTGTGACGGTCGTTACCATGTGTTAGGTTAACCGTCACTACGAACGTTTTAGTGTGACGGTCGTTACCATGTGTTACGTTAGCCGTCACTACGAACGTTTTAGTGTGACGGTCGTTACCATGTGTTACGCTAACCGTCACTACGAACGTTTTAGTGTGACGGTCGTTACCATGTGTTACGTTAACCGTCACTACGAACGTTTTAGTGTGACGGTCGTTACCATGTGTTACGTTAACCGTCACTACGAACGTTTTAGTGTGACGGTCGTTACCATATGTTACGTTAACCGTCACTACGAACGTTTTAGTGTGACGGTCGTTACCATGTGTTACGTTAACCATCACTACGAACGTTTTAGTGTGACGGTTGTTACCATGTGTTGATTAACCATCACTACGAACGTTTTAGTGTGATGGTCGTTACCATGTGTTGATTAACCGTTACTACGAACGTTTTAGTGTGACGGTCGTTACCATGTGTTGATTAACCGTTACTACGAACGTTTTAGTGTGACGGTCGTTACCATGTGTTGATTAACCATCACTACGAACGTTTTAGTGTGACGGTCGTTACCATGTGTTACGTTAACCGTCACTACGAACGTTTTAGTGTGACGGTCGTTACCATGTGTTACGTTAACCGTTACTACGAACGTCTTAGTGTGACGGTCGTTACCATGTGTTGATTAACCGTTACTACGAACGTTTTAGTGTGACGGTCGTTACCATGTGTTGATTAACCATCACTACGAACGTTTTAGTGTGACGGTCGTTACCATGTGTTGATTAACCGTTACTACGAACGTTTTAGTGTGACGGTCGTTACCATGTGTTGATTAACCGTTACTACGAACGTTTTAGTGTGACGGTCGTTACCATGTGTTATGTTAACCGTCACTACGAACGTTTTAGTGTGACGGTCGTTACCATGTGTTACGTTAACCGTCACTATGAACGTTTTAGTGTGACGGTCGTTACCATGTGTTACGCTAACCGTCACTACGAACGTTTTAGTGTGACGGTCGTTACCATGTGTTACGTTAACCATCACTACGAACGTTGTGGTGTGACGGTCGTTACCATGTGTTGATTAACCATCACTACGAACGTTTTAGTGTGACGGTCGTTACCATGTGCTACGCTAACCATCACTACGAACGTTTTAGTGTGACGGTCGTTACCATGTGTTACGTTAACCGTTACTACGAACGTTTTAGTGTGACGGTCGTTACCATGTGTTGATTAACCATTACTACGAACGTTTTAGTGTGACGGTCGTTACCATGTGTTGATTAACCGTTACTACGAACGTTTTAGTGTGACGGTCGTTACCATGTGTTACGTTAACCATCACTACGAACGTTTTAGTGTGACGGTCGTTACCATGTGTTACGTTAACCGTCACTACGAACGTTTTAGTGTGACGGTCGTTACCATGTGTTACGTTAACCATCACTACGAACGTTTTAGTGTGACGGTCGTTACCATGTGTTGATTAACCATCACTACGAACGTTTTAGTGTGACGGTCGTTACCATGTGTTGATTAACCGTTACTACGAACGTTTTAGTGTGACGGTCGTTACCATGTGTTGATTAACCGTTACTACGAACGCTTTAGTGTGACGGTCGTTACCATGTGTTGATTAACCATCACTACGAACGTTTTAGTGTGACGGTCGTTACCATGTGTTGATTAACCGTTACGGAATACCTGTGTCATAGATCATCACGAATGTGTTCCGTTTCCACTAAGAGGGGGTGGGGCAGTGAGGGGGGGGGGGCGAATAAATCTAGCTTAAACCCGACACTTTTAATGGAAGTGTGTAAGACAGGAAGTGGTTATGTATAGGTGTTAAAGACGTAACATTTTAGAAATCTAATTTTATGCGTTTGATGTTGTGTTTATATATTCACGTAAGAGTCCTCATCCATGTCATTGTGCTTATGTTTACCATTATCAGCTATTGTTTATCAGTAACTCCCAGCCCACTTTACTATAAATAATAACATTTTAATGCGCATGTCTTCCCAATCAGGCTGACCGGATGTTGTATTTTTTTTTTCTTCAGTATTGTACCTCCCCATTTGTGTTGTCCTTTCTTCCCCTATATATCATGACTTATTCCCAGACGTTTACTTAGTGTATGACGACGACCGAGGGAAACGGATGGAGTAGGTACTACTTATCCTATAGGAGCACTCGAGTTCGCCTCCGGATTATGTGGGATTCGTGTAGTTCCTATACCACGTTGCATGACTTTAGGTGTTTTTAGTTCCGTGTTGTAATGTACATTGTATACGCTGCAATTTCCGCGTAAAGCGATTTTCTATTCGGCATGGTTCCCATTTATTTTTAGGGGATTTATGTTTATTCAATGCTAAAGTTATTTATTTACGTATACCAGCGTACAACACGATATATATACCAGGTGATGTGACATGATTGATGTTTTTTTCATTTATTTTCTGACATTGTCTGTCCTTAAGCCATTTACACCTTGTCATTATTCATCTAGTATCTACAAACACTTTTTTTTAGAAAAGTACATTTACCCCTCTTTTGTCTGGTAGCATACATGCACTATAGACGTGAGCGAAAACCGAAGCTGCAAGCAAGAATGGACAATCCAGGGGCACTGGCAACATTGGGCATAAGATACCGAACGAAGACAACAACAAATATGATTGACACCTTACAGTGGGAAGAAAGTCTGAACTCAAACTGCAAGCTCGAGCGTAGCGTATGAGTTGTGAAATACATATATACATCCATATGCGGGATCAGTTGATATATTACTACCAAGATGTGGGAAGAAGCGTTAGATACCAAAGGGAGGTAATCAGAACTCGCAAATCGAAGGACAGACAACACAATGACAGAAGTAATAGGACAAAAGGACAAAGAACGATCCACTAAACACTACTCACAAAACTAAAGACCGAGTAACATGAACATCAATAAAAACCGAGGGTGAACTCAGGTGCTCCGGAAAGGTAAGAAGTTCCTGCTCCACTAGTGGCAAAATTAAAGTAGTCTCTATTGTCAAGCTAAAGACCGAGTAACATGAACATCAATAAAAACCGAGGGTGAACTCAGGTGCTCCTGAAAGGTAAGAAGTTCCTGCTCCACTAGTGGCAAAATTAAAGTAGTCTCTATTGTCAAGCGAAAGACCGAGTAACACGAACATCAATTAAAACCGAGGGTGAACTCAGGTGCTCCGGAAGGGTAGGATATTCCTGCTCCACTAGTGGCGAAATTAAAGTAGTCTCTATTGTCATGGTGTAAAATTTGAGCTAAATGTCTAAAAATGAGACAGAGGAAGCTGTTTACTTTACAAAAAATGCAACAACATTAGAACAATTCTCAAATTCAATTAAAACAATTGTGAATGCATGATGTTTATCAAAGTTTCTTTCATGAAAAATAATATTCACTCATTTGTGTAGATTTAAAAGAACAAACATAGTCCAATTACACATTTCCGACTTTACATACGCTTTACAAGAGATTTTCCCATTAAAGCGAGCAAAAGGATCCCCTTTCATGCAAAGCTTAGTGAAAATAACACGCTTTCCCATACACTGTTCAAAATTTTAATGTTGTATCAACATGAATTTGCCATACAATGTTATCCTATGATTTTTTTTCTAGGTCCATACATCGTCGTCTTTTCCATCGCTCTTGCTAAACATAGCACCATTTTCCCGTTGCAAGAGAAGTAACTTCAATAAAATATGTGAAAAATACATAATTTAGAATCAAATCTGGAATCCGCAAAATGTATAATTAAATATTTTTTTTCCCTCCAAAGGGTTTTGTAGTGGTAGAAAACTTTTTCAAACCGGAAGAACTAGAGCCATGTAAGCGTGATATAGAACAGCTTGTTGAAAATGTGGCACAGAAGTTATACCAAGCTAATAAGATTAGTGGTAAGTTATGCAAATGTTAATTACAGTGAACATATTGATATTGTGTTGCTAAATAAACGTTAGAGAAAACCGAAGGGACAATCAAGAATGGACAATCCAGATAAACTGGCAACATTGTGTACACAAGAGACACGACAAATAAACGTTAGAGAAAACCGAAGGGACAATCAAGAATGGCCAATCCAGATAAACTGGCAACATTGTGTACACAAGACACAGGACAAATAAACGTTAGAGAAAACCGAAGGGACAATCAAGAATGGACAATCCAGATAAACTGGCAACATTGTGTACACAAGAGACACGACAAATAAACGTTAGAGAAAACCGAAGGGACAATCAAGAATGGCCAATCCAGATAAACTGGCAACATTGTGTACACAAGACACAGGACAAATAAACGTTAGAAAAAACCGAAGGGACAATCAAGAATGGACAATCCAGATAAACTGGCAACATTGTGTACACAAGACACAGGACAAATAAACGTTAGAGAAAACCGAAGTGACAATCAAGAATGGACAATCCAGATAAACTGGCAACATTGTGTACACAAGACACAGGACAAATAAACGTTAGAGAAAACCGAAGGGAAAATCAAGAATGGACAATCCAGATAAACTGGCAACATTGTGTACACAAGACACAGGACAAATAAACGTTAGAGAAAACCGAAGGGACAATCAAGAATGGACAATCAAGATAAACTGGCAACATTGTGTACACAAGACACAGGACAAATAAACGTTAGAGAAAACCGAAGTGACAATCAAGAATGGACAATCCAGATAAACTGGCAACATTGTGTACACAAGACACAGGACAAATAAACGTTAGAGAAAACCGAAGGGACAATCAAGAATGGACAATCCAGATAAACTGACAACATTGTGTACACAAGACATAGGACAAATAAACGTTAGAGAAAACCGAAGGGACAATCAAGAATGGACAATCAAGATAAACTGGCCACATTGTGTACACAAGACATAGGACAAATAAACGTTAGAGAAAACCGAAGGGACAATCAAGAATGGACAATCAAGATAAACTGGCAACATTGTGTACACAAGACACAGGACAAATAAACGTTAGAGAAAACCGAAGGGACAATCAAGAATGGACAATCCAGATAAACTGGCAACATTGTGTACACAAGACACAGGACAAATAAACGTTAGAGAAAACCGAAGGGACAATCAAGAATGGACAATCCAGATAAACTGGCAACATTGTGTACACAAGACACAGGACAAATAAACGTTAGAGAAAACCGAAGTGACAATCAAGAATGGACAATCCAGATAAACTGGCAACATTGTGTACACAAGACACAGGACAAATAAACGTTAGAGAAAACCGAAGGGAAAATCAAGAATGGACAATCCAGATAAACTGGCAACATTGTGTACACAAGACACAGGACAAATAAACGTTAGAGAAAACCGAAGGGACAATCAAGAATGGACAATCAAGATAAACTGGCAACATTGTGTACACAAGACACAGGACAAATAAACGTTAGAGAAAACCGAAGTGACAATCAAGAATGGACAATCCAGATAAACTGGCAACATTGTGTACACAAGACACAGGACAAATAAACGTTAGAGAAAACCGAAGGGACAATCAAGAATGGACAATCCAGATAAACTGACAACATTGTGTACACAAGACATAGGACAAATAAACGTTAGAGAAAACCGAAGGGACAATCAAGAATGGACAATCAAGATAAACTGGCCACATTGTGTACACAAGACATAGGACAAATAAACGTTAGAGAAAACCGAAGGGACAATCAAGAATGGACAATCAAGATAAACTGGCAACATTGTGTACACAAGACACAGGACAAATAAACGTTAGAGAAAACCGAAGGGACAATCAAGAATGGACAATCCAGATAAACTGGCAACATTGTGTACACAAGACACAGGACAAATAAACGTTAGAGAAAACCGAAGGGACAATCAAGAATGGACAATCCAGATAAACTGGCAACATTGTGTACACAAGACACAGGACAAATAAACGTTAGAGAAAACCGAAGGAACAATCAAGAATGGAAAATCCAGATAAACTGGCAACATTGTGTACACAAGACACAGGACAAATAAACGTTAGAGAAAACCGAAGGGACAATCAAGAATGGACAATCCAGATAAACTGGCAACATTGTGTACACAAGACACAGGACAAATAAACGTTAGAGAAAACCGAAGGGACAATCAAGAATGGACAATCCAGATAAACTGGCAACATTGTGTACACAAGACACAAGACGAAGACAAGACAAAACAAAAACAAAAAATCACAACACAATATGCGTTGGACCCCACTCTTCGCAAACAAACAAAAATAAAGTAAATAAGACATGAGTTCTCTTACAAACAACTGATACGATGAGAAACGGCGTGGTATTACACTAGATACAATGTGATAGTGGTATAGCTGGAGGGATCGAAACTCTTGTATTATGTTACCATAGTACCATAACATTATAAAGACAACAAAAAAGATTAGAAACACGAACCAAGCGCAAAAAATACGGGGGGGGGGGGGGGGGGGAGGGGGGGGGGGGTTAAACCCATGTGTTTTATATCGATTTTATATTTTTAATGCTTACTTGGCAATAATATAGATAAAATTTGATATGAAATTATTTTATAAAATACTTTTTATTTTTCTGGGGAAAGGATTATTTTCTCTTCCTCTTCACAACCCTGGCCGAATAACCAGCATTTTAACGCATATCAATACATTCATATCCGAGCTTGTTTTTTCACCTGGGGAAAGGCGCAAGGGGTTCCGGATGGGCTCTATGAGCACCATGGCGGGTGTCTTATAAGTGACAGAATATATAAGAATATCAATTTGCCATTTTAGATTTGTACACAGAATTTGGTATAAATGAAAGATTAATAAAAATGGAAGAAGAATTCCCCGGATCAACTATACTTATCCTTAAACAAGGTTATATGCCCAAGGTAATTAATTACGGTAGCTATAAATAGAAACCATTACGTCATAGCGCTCATGTTTTAGGTTTACATATTTTCAGATTAGTCACAAAAACAAAACAAAATTAATATAACTCCTTGTTTTCCGTTTACTATCCAAATCAGGTATCAAAGGAGAGTAAAATGATATTCTGGTCCAGTAGAATGTATTAAAAGTCCTCCAAATTCAGCAGAGCCAATCAGTTTCGAGGTGACAAAAAAGTTACTGATGAATTAAATAGCATACACTTGCAGTTCGGTTGAGACAGAATAAGGGTAACAAAACAAAATAAAGATACGTGTGCGTTAGAGATCAATGCAAAGACACAACAAAGCGTAGTTTGCACATTATTTATATATCAAACATCTGTGACCTCATTATAAAATATCTGATCACAATAGCAGAATAATAGAAATTCAGGATTATATTAATTCCTCTTAGGCATATCGTATGAAGATGACAGTGGAAATCTGCCAATTGATGAGGAAATTTGTGTCCATGAAACTAGTTTAGCTCCCACCACATTTAATTGAAGTGCATGTGTACCAGGCCAGGAATGTAAGCGGTCTTATATTTATGTTAGGGGTGTGGATTTGCTTCTCTCTAAAATTTCCTATGGGATTTTGGAACTATTCCTAGTGTGGTATTTTTGTTGTTTTCCATTTTAGTTTCATAACCCGATCAGACGAGACGTACTCGATACAACGTTATATAATAAAGTGTGTAAGTAATTTGCGACAGGTCGGTGTTTTTCTCCAAGTACTCCGGTTTTCCCCACCAATAAAACTGAACGCCACGATATAACTGAAATATTGTTGAAAGGGGCGTTAAATACCATAACCCTTAACCCCGAAGCATGAACATGTATGTAAATTGAGACACTTTTTTTTATCTATTGTTTAAGGGATTTCAAGACCTTTGGTCAAATGAACGATTATTAAATGTAATAGAACAGATAATTGGTCCTGACATAATTGGTCACCCAGTGTGGAATATTCGGTCTAAAATACCCCGAAATGAAGCTACAGTAGTACCATGGCATCAAGGTAAATAATCTGTAAGAATACCGCGCTAATCATCGTGGCCGTGATCACATGGTATGTCGGTTAAAGCATACTGCTTTTATCATCGTTGCCGCGATCGTATGGTAGTTGGGTTAGCATCTGCCAATGCAATCGGAGCAATTACCACTAAGTTTGCGGGTTCGATTGGTCCCCATGATGTGGTAGTTGCCAGTGACTTGGCGGCAGGTCAGTCGTTTCCCCCTAGTACTCCTGATTTCTCCACTATTAAAAATGTTCTCCACGATATCGCGGAAATAACTGTACTCTTTAAAATGACCTGCATATTTATATCTATATCTATAACTTTTTAGGGGCCCGGGAGGCTCAATGAGTTAGGTCGTTGGATCTAACAGCTCATACAAACCTATCACCAATACGGCGTGGGTTCGCACCCGGCTTTGTAAATTACAAAAAAGGGTGCACTCGACTCGCAGCCGCAAGTGATAAAGTTTACCAGTTGCTTGCTCAGGGTCGGTGGTTCTCTCCGGGTACTCCGGCTTCCTCCACCACTAAAACTGGTCGCCATGATATAGCTGAAATATTGCTGAAAGTGGCGTTAAGCACCAAAAATCAAATCAAATCAATCATTATATCTTTTTAGATAGAATAACATATCAACAAAACAAAACGGTTGTCATTTTCTTTCATATCTATTGGTCGAGTTCATTGGAATTTATATGCGTCGTGCGCACTAATTTACATACCATTATCGTTAGAACATTCTTCCTTTGATCTCATTGAGTGATATCGTCAGTATCAACAAACTGACTCTGATACTGGAAAACACCTGTTAACGTGACGTCAGATTAAGACGTTTAATACCGATAAAACAAAAATGTAAGTTTTGAAGATATGGACATACTTTATCACTGGTATCACCCCTCATTCTATCGGACTCGAGCCGATACTAGCGATAATGTCTGTCTCGACATTCAAAGCTGCCGATATTCTATATGTATTTACGTGTTTTTTAATTATAGATGTTGGATACTTAGATAACGACTCGTATAAAGTTCTACAGCCAACTGCATGGATTCCTTTAATAGATACAAACGAAAAGAATGGCTGCTTACAGGTCAGTATACGTATTATATTACGTTAGAGAATACCGAAGGGGCATTGAAAAATGGAGAATCTAGAGAAACTGGCAACATAGACGAAGAAAAACAAAAACACAACATAATATGTGTTGGACACCATTATACACAAATAACATTAATAAGTCATGAGCCATCGTACAAACAAGTGGAGATAAAGACGAACCGAAGATCGTTTTTATGTGGAAATCGTAATGGATATCATAACACGAAACTCAGAACTTAAGACACATAAAAACTAACACGAACCCCAGGTAAGGGAATCAGTTATAATAATGAATATAAATGCCACACTTCATGTAGAGACTTCTGAAGAATAAAGTAAAGAAGCTAATCAGATCATTTGATCTAACATACCCCAATATCAATTATCTCTTTTCACTAAATAATTAAGGTTCTCGAGTACATCTACCACATTGTTATATTAAGTGAAAGTTCCCACAGATACAGCTGAATTTGTTCCCACAGATACAGCTGAGTTTGTTCCCACAGATACAGCTGAGTTTGTTCCCACAGATACAGCTGAGTTTGTTCCCACAGATACAGCTGAGTTTGTTCCCACAGATACAGCTGAGTTTGTTCAAACAGATACAGCTGAGTTTGTTCCCACAGATACAGCTGAGTTTGTTCCCACAGATACAGCTGAGTTTGTTCCCACAGATACAGCTGAGTTTGTTTTATACCTTGATCTACAAATTGCAGGACAGTTGAGAACGAAACTTTACGACAAAAGAGATGACGTCAATCTTCCCACTGTGAAGTTTCCATTTATATATAGCAACATTCCAGCAGCTCTTGCATATGTAGTATATATCTCAGTTGATATGATATTCCAAAGCTTGTCCTCGATACAACATCATGGTTTCCTCCACCCATAAAACTGATCGCCACGATATAGCTGAAATATTGTTGAAAGTGACGTTAAACACCATAACCCTAACCCTAATCCAAGTTTGTGCTTACTATCGGGATTTCCTGATAGAGAGTCCCTACTAATAAGGAAGCTACACAACCTCCTGGTAGTGAACTTTGAACTTCGAAAGTTTTACGGTAGCCATCGTTGTGGGATACCCGTGCCACAGATAATCGCCGACATATATACAGTCAAACCTGCATTAAGAGGTCACATTTGGTACAAAGAAAAAGTGGCTGTATATGACAGGTGAACTCTTAAAAGAGGTTCAATTCATATGAAATTTTCAATGGCAGGACTAGAAAATAATGACCTTTAATACAGGTGACTGCTTAATAGAGGTGACCGCATGGGCAGGTTTGACTGTATATCAGCTTATCATAATTAAAGCCTGTCATTCCCTCGTTCATGACTGATCAAAGCTGGATTAAAACCGGATTGTTAGCGTGAATAACACAACGGGTACCGATAGTGATTCCGAATGACCTATTCTCATCCCGGTTTTAGTGGGGATTTGTGTTGCTCCATCTTCAGTTTACTAGTTTGTACATAATGGACCATTATTTCGTCTTTCTATCTTTTGCCCGATGTATTGTCTGTCCTCCTTCACTGAAACTTCTGAATGTTTTTTTTTACCTCTTTTGTACTTCAAGTTTTTCTTATTAATCCGTTTATTAATGCTACTGTATGATGCTTATTAGAATACACATTGTTTTTCAGTTTTGTATGATTTTTATTGTCTTAATGTGACTTAGTATAGAGTGATTGAGTGCCAACTGAGCATTTCTGTGTTTAGACATACCATGGCGAGAACATGCTACGTAGGATGAGATCATGATGTCTGCTTTATTCTAGACAAACTTGTTTAGTTGGATTTTAATAGTGCTGGTTCACTGACAACCTCTTCCACGGTAGACCAAGTTGCTCCAATCCGACACATTGTACTGATTACGAGTCCACCGGTATACATTTGCTCTTACTCCTGAATGCTTTGTGCTTAGAGGAAAAGCAGCTATATAAATTTTGTACTCTTTAGTTAAACCCACCCAGGGTTCGAACACTCGATCTACTGCACTCAAAGCCAGCACAGAAACCATTACCGATGCGGTCAACTAACTATATAAATTAATGTCTTGATGTGATTTGCTTATGTTTAGATCGAATCCCGTTCATGACGAGGTGTACTCGTTACAACATTATGTGATAAAAGTTGTCAATGACTTGCTACAGGTAGGTGGTTTTCTCCGGGTACTCCGGTTTCCTCCACCATTAAAACTGCCCGCCACGATATAACTGAAATAGTGTTGAAAGTGGCGTTAAGCACCATAAACCAACCTTATGTTTAGATTGCCTCAAGGGGGCACAAGACTGGTCGAGTGGGAAACCATCAGTGTTGCTGGGGAGGAACGTGGTATGTGATGCTGGAGGAGGAAGAAATGGCAAATAAACTCGGTAAGTAAACGTTAGAGAATACCGAAGGGGTAATAAAAAAATGACAATCTAGAGAAACTGGCAGCATATGGTACACAAGATGAAGAAAAACAACACACAAACACAGCACAATATGTGTTGGACACCAGTATACGCAAACAAACACAAATAACGTAAATAAGACATGTGTCCTCCTACAAACAACTGGAGATAAAGACGAACCAAACATCGTTATTATGCGGAAATCGTAACGGACATCACAACACGGAACTCAGAACATAACGACATATAATAGGACAACACAAAAAACTAAAAAGATGAGTAAGTAATACATTATGTCATCTACGTATTTATTACTACCACTGGATTGATACCTCTGCTGGTCTATTAGTCCCTGAGGATATCATGGCTTATTAGATTTATTTGTTGTTCAAATTTCAGTTCATAAATAATGTAATTATTAAAGCTAAGGTTCTTATATCTAAGGCATAGGTGACTTACCAGATTCTCACTATCCTGTTGATGACAGACATTTGGTTTCATTCCTCGCAAAGATTTGGAAATTATTATCTTTTGACTTTGAGCATTCTCGATGAAAACTATTCCTGAAAATCCTCGTATGTGCTAAATTAGATCTTGCTTTACCGAATCATTTCACTAACAGGAAAGGTTTTGGGCTCATAAAACTAGTTTAGCCCCGCCACTATCAATTGGTGTGCCTGTACCATATCAGGAAAGTGAGCAATCATGTATTTGTGTGTTAGGGGTATCGATTTTGCCTCTTTCAACGAATTTTCTATTGAGATTTGTTATTGTTCCAACGATGTGGTATTTTTCTTTTTATTTAATTATTGATCGTTCTTTTAAATGTCTATTGCAGAAATCGACATGAATAACGATTTGAAGATCTGTCCGGTACCATATGGTGGTATGGTACTATTTAACAATTTAGTTCCACACAGAAGGTAATGAAAGTCAACTAAGAAACGTTAGAGAAAGCACAAGACAAGGGGCAATTAAATATAGACAATCCAAAGAAACAGGTAACATGCATTAGCGAAAACACAAGACAAGGGGCAATTAAATATAGACAATCCAAAGAAACAGGTAACATGCATTAGCGAAAACACAAGACAAGGGGCAATTAAATATAGACAATCCAAAGAAACAGGTAACATGCATTAGCGAAAACACAAGACAACGGGAAATTAAATATAGACAATCCAAAGAGACAGACAACATGCATTAGCGAAAACACAAGACAAGGGGCAATTAAATATAGACAATCCAAAGAAACAGGCAACATGCATTAGCGAAAACACAAGACAACGGGCAATTAAATATAGACAATCCAAAGAAACAGACAACATGCATTAGCGAAAACACAAGACAAGGGCAATCAAATATAGACAATCCAAAGAAACAGGTAACATGCATTAGCGAAAACACAATGCAACGGGCAATTAAATATAGACAATCCAAAGAAACAGGCAACATGCATTAGCGAAAACACAAGACAAGGGCAATCAAATATAGACAATCCAAAGAAACAGGTAACATGCATTAGCGAAAACACAATGCAAGGGGCAATTAAATATAGACAATCCAAAGAAACAGGTAACATGCATTAGCGAAAACACAAGACAAGGGGCATATCAAAATAGACAATTCAAAGAAACAGACAACATGCATTAGCGAAAACACAAGGCAAGGGGCATATGAAAATAGACAATTCAAAGAAACAGACAACAAGGGGGGTCATCCCAGGTGTGCTCTAAGGGTGATTACTTGTTTCGTACAAGACACTCGCCATGATTGATATTCGTATATTCATATTGTCAATCCGGTAAAAACATTCACAATATATTTCATTGACGAAGGTCAATCGATATATTTATATCTCAATATCAGAGTTTTATTATAGATATAGATATAGATATAACGAGAGAACAACACCAATGTGTTACATAAGTTTGTTTGATTTAAATATTACAATTTCAATAAGACATCATGACAGGAAGCCTCGCCGATGTTCCTTTTGCTTTAAGCCTAATATTTAGGAGTCACGTTGTTGACCAAAGCTATTTGACGCTATTTTCTCCTATTATTAACGTGTTTAATTTTTCGTGGTACATGTATTTTTTTATTACCGAAGTGGGAATTCCCGCCAAATTTCTTTCGAAAATAATTAAAAACAGAAATTAAATACCTAAATATAATTTTGACGTTTTGATCATAGGGGAAACATATTTACCGGCTACTAATGGAATACCAGATTTCTCCACTCTCGATAGTTGCATTTTCAAATTTAAGAGCTCTTCAGTGGGGAAATAGGGCATTGGTAATAGAGGTAGAATCTATATTTATAGTTATTGTTAAATTATCATAATTGGACATTCTGAAGGTTGTTACCTATATGTTAAAAGAGGATTACATTTCTATTTTTGAGAATATTTTTAACATGATATTAAGTTAGATTACTATATAGTTTGATCAACAACACTGTTTTATAGTGGTATGTAAGGTTCAGAATTGTATTGACAAAAGAAAAAACACTAATCATTTCAATTAGAAGGGAGATTTTGGCCCATACAACTAGCTTACCACGCCACGTTTTAATGAAATGACTGTCTAAGCCAGGCTATTTATTGATCATGTATATGTGTGTTAGTTGTATTGATTTTGACTCTGTTCCTGTGATTTTTCGTTTGAATCGTGGAACTATTCAGATGTGTAATATGTTTTGTTTTTGTTTTTGCTTTAAAAAAAAAAAAAGGCTAAATATCGGTAATTTGCATATTTTCTTCTTGGTCTCACCTAGAGATATTTTCTGTATCAACTAACTGACTCTGATACGAAAATGATTGGTCAGTGTGACGTCAAGCATATTATGTTGTCGGTTTTGAATGTTTCTAAATACATTATCACTAGTAACTCACCTCACCTCACTCTGTCGGGATCACTTCAATGTTAGTGATAATGTCTGTCTTGACTTTCAAAACTGACGTTATTCTATATAATTATATATTATTTGTCAATAATCTATCTTTATTTCTACTCTGGTAGTCTTCTCAATGCATTGGGATTGCTTCAATATTAGTGATAATGTCTGTCTCGACATTCAAAACTGACGTTATTCTAATTGCTTTTATTTTTACTCTGGTAGTCTTTCCAATGTGTCAACAGACATACGTTGGAGTCTAGACCTTAGATGGCAGAAACCCAGTGACCCGATAGGATTTTATAATTTAAAAGAAGGTGTTCTGATGCGGTCATCTAAAGATTCTGATCTTGACATTAACTGGGAATCATTCAACAATGTAGATAGACACGAGGAACAGAAAAAGGCTACAGTTAAAATTGTAAGTTGCTTACAAGATAATTCTTATTACCTCGACCTTATTGAACTACATTGTACCGCATAGCAGCTTATTTTAGCGCGTGCTTATTTTCGCTCATTTTAGCGGTAAAACTGAAACCGCCAAATTCAATTCCACCAAAATTGTGTTCAAAGTTGACGACAGCTGGTACTTTCAGATAGATCTGGGAACATTTTTATATGGATCGGTAAATTCCGTTGTTAGTATAACAGTACATGCATTAATTAAAAATTATAGATCGTATTTGCATTTAATATGACGAAGTGTGTCCATTAAGATATAAATTTTGGGAAAAATTTAAAGGGAAAATGGATTGTCATAAGAGAACTAGGTTCTATTTCATAAGTCCAATGAAAATTTGAAAAAGATATTTGAATGATGGACCATGCGGGTTTTCTTCGGGTTCTCTGATTTCTTCTACCAGTAAAACTGACTGCCATGACATAGCTAAAACTTTCTGGGAATTGACGATAAACACCCATATTTCAAATCGTTTAGATTATATTAAATAAAATATAATAAATGTCTATATAAGTGTTATCTCAACTAGTTACACCTTAATGACAACTGAAAAAGGTTTATCGTAGTAAGAAAGGTATAAATTATAGTAATCATTCCTATAACTGAATGTAACAGAAGAGTGGTTATATGTTGATATACGAGTTCTTTAAAGTTTTTGATAGTTTCGTTGAAAATCAGAAATATGGTCTTATATTTATGGAGCTGTCGTCTAGTGCCAAACTTCAGTTTTTAATTGGTGATTTTGGTTATGCTTTTAGCAATGAATTTGGAATATTTTATGATGTTCATGGTAAAATGTTTCTGAATGAATATTTTAAGCTTAGATCTGAAATATTAAATGATTTATCTTAATCATGTTTTATTCTGACATTGTTCTTTAATGTTTTTATGTAGTGTGTTGTTGTCTTATACATTTTAAGATATGGACTTTCTTTTATATATGATTATCATTTTATTGTATATAATTTGTATTTATTAACTATAGACGCGCCACTGCTTCTACCCTGGTGGTTGGCGCCCCCGTTGTAAAGGGGTAGCTTCTAAATAAAAAAAAAATATATATATATATACATGATGAAAGGTATTACAGAAACGTGTCGTGTGCACTATATGTGATATCTACGTTTTAATTGGAAGATACCAAAGGTGTAATCGTCAGCTGTAAATCGAAAAAGGACAGGCAATAAAATGGCCAAAATATTTTGTTTTCATATTTGGTGTTTAACGCCACTTTCAGCAATAATTCAGTTATATCATGGCAACCAGTTTTATTGGTGGAAGAAGCCGGAGTAACCGGAGAGAACCACCGATCATGAGCAAGCAACACAGGACACATGGAAAAATAAAAGATCTACAAAATATTACACAGAAAACTTGCGATTGAGCAACAAGAACCTCAAATCAGAGACCGAGAGTCAAACTCGGCACGGGGTGTACACTTGTAAAATAAACGTTAGAGAAAAACTCGGCACGGGGTGTACACTTGTAAAATAAACGCTAGAGAATACCAAAGATGCAATCAAAAATGGACAATCCAGAGACTCTGACAATAGCTATTGCACCATACACATACATATTTTGTTATTAAAGTGCCTGAACCAAGCCAGACAAGTCATGCATTTGTGTGTTAGGAGCAGTGCCGGATTTACCATTGTGCGTAGGTGTGCTTAAGCAGAGGGCCACGTTGACCAGGGAGGCCATCTTCCAGCCAAAATAAAATTACGATGGATTTTTGCTTATGTGGTGCAACGTAATGTTTTAACTATTCCTAAATTTACTGAGCGTGTATGCCTGACTGCATGTGAAGGCCTACCGGGTCTGCATCCTTCAGTGCCCAAACAAGGGGCCCCATAACTTAACTAGCACAGGGCCTCATTTGTCCTAAATCTAGCATTGGTTAGGAATATCGATGTTCCCTCTTTCTACCATTTTGATATTTGATTTTGGAAATAAACGTTAGAGAAAACCGAAATGGTCAATCAAAAATGAACAATCCAGAGAAACTGACACCAGCGAACTACCATGAGGGCCCCCAAGAGAATTTTTGAGCCCCAGGGCAAAAGGAAACTTGGCCCCCCCTCCTCCAATTCTCCAAATAATGATACTCAAACTAAACCACGGTGTGTCATAAGCAAGGAATCAGTACAACAAAAATGAATTAATGAATTGTGATTTAGAAAACAGCTTTCTACTTGTTTATTTGTCTGAACCCTTAATTATAACTCATGGGCCCCGGGGCGTCGCCCGGATGACCCCCCCTCTCAGTGGGCCTGACTACCATACACATACATATATCTATCACTCTTGTTTGGTTTTTTTTTAGAACGAAAGTATTAAAGAAAACGAATTTGATCTAACTGTTCCGGGACCATGGATGAACAAATGGGAACTTGTTCATTTGAATATGCATACCATGAAACATGAAGAAATGAACACAAAAGCATAGAAATATTTATAAGAGAAACACTAGCTGCAATTGTCAGCATAATATATTAATTCGAAAACAATGTTTATAGATATTTGAAATATTTGTGTTTCATGTTTTGTGTCTGTTCCAGGTTCAACATATATCATGTTCTCTTTTATGTTCGTTTTGGAGAAAACTTTGAACATCACTGTTTAAACTTTATTGTCATAATAAAATCAATAAAATCTTGATAAAAAGAAATAATATTACAAGTGTATATTTAATACTGTAACAAAACGATTGATAGACGAATTCTTCCTATATATGGAGGGATCCGCCGTCATATGGTAGTTGGATTTAGAACTACCTATGCAATCAGTAAAGTTGTGAGTTCGATTCCCGGTTTGCACTCGATACAACATTATGTGATATATATGTCAGTGATTTGCGACAGGTCATTGGTTTTCTCAGGGTATTCATGTGAAGAGACTGAAGTTACCAAAGGGATAATCACAGGGGCGGATCCAGGGGGCGCCACCCCCCCCCTAAAATTGGAAAAAATATGATTTTTTGGCGTAAAATCGTGATTTTTCACACGAACTTGAAATCCTGGATCCGCCCCTGAATCAGAATCTGTAATTCGAAGAAGAACATATATAATGCTAATGAAGGAGGATTTGATTGATACAAGATAAGGATAAGTGGCCAGACATTTTTTTTTGCGACTGGCCACTAACTTTCACTCTTGACAACTCGTTTGAAATTAGCTGGTTTAATTGTTTGTAACTTGTTCATAGCTTAAGATTAAAGAACAATGCATTAGTTATCAACCACAAGAACTTATGATTAATGAGCGTTAGAGAATACCGAAGAGGCATTAAAAATTGGACAATCCAGAGAAACTGGCAGCATAGGGTACACAAGACGAAGAAAAATAAAACCCACAATATGTGTTAAACCCCACTATGCGCAAACTATCAACCACATGATCCTGCCATTAACCAGAAATACACAAATCCTTAACCACAACAACCTGAATTTAAGCAATAGTGTATTTTATTTAATTTAATTTCATATTAAATTACTTTTTGCCAGCCAACATTTTATTCCAGCAAATTAATCCTCTATGTATGTGCTCTCCCACGAAGACCATAAAGTTCTTTAGGTGATTTTGACTAAATAATATAAAATTTATTACGAAAATCAATTAAGGTTTGGACCCATAAAGCTAGTTTAACCCTGTCACATTAGATTGCCTGTTCCAAGCCAGAAAAGTAATCTCTCATATATATGTGTGTTAGTATTATGTATTTTTCCTCTATGCGATTTCTCAATTTGATTTTAGAACTGTTGCGACATTGTTTTTCATTTTATTATGATTTCTATGTCCTACGTGTAAGAAGAGTTTGAAGAGACCAAAGGGAGGTAATCAGAAACCGTATATCAAAGAAGAATAGACAACACAATGGCCAAAAGAAAAAGTACAAAAAGACAAACAACGATCGACAAAATATACATATAAAACTAAAGATCGCGTAACACGAACCCCACTAAAAACCGGGGGTGAACTCAGGTTCTCCGGAAGGGTAAGCAGCTCCTGTTCCATATAAACAGTCAGATTCTACCGTCGTAGAGTAATTGTTAGTATATCAATCAATCAATCAATCAATCAATCAATCAATCAATCAATCAATCAATCAATCAATCAATCAATCAATCAATCAATCAATCAATCAATCAATCAATCAATCAATCAATCAATCAATCAATCAATCAATCAATCAATCAATCAGAAGATACATAGATTCATGCATTATTAAAAGTTAAAGAAAAGGGTTAGTCAAAATGGACACCCAGAGACACAGGCAACGTTTGGGAGTAAGATATAAAACGAAGAACAAAAACAAAACAAACAAAACAAAACAAAACAAAAACAAAAAACCCCAAAAAGCACAAAAACAAAAAACAAAAACCCACACAATACGTGTAAAACAAAAAACAAAAACCCACACAATACGTGTAAAACAAAAAACAAAAACCCACACAATACGTGTAAAACAAAAAACAAAAACCCACACAATACGTGTAAAACAAAAAACAAAAACCCACACAATACGTGTAAAACAAAAAACAAAAACCCACACAATACGTGTAAAACAAAAAACAAAAACCCACACAATACGTGTAAAACAAAAAACAAAAACCCACACAATACGTGTAAAACAAAAAACAAAAACCCACACAATACGTGTAAAACAAAAAACAAAAACCCACACAATACGTGTAAAACAAAAAACAAAAACCCACACAATACGTGTAAAACAAAAAACAAAAACCCACACAATACGTGTAAAACAAAAAACAAAAACCCACACAATACGTGTAAAACAAAAAACAAAAACCCACACAATACGTGTAAAACAAAAAACAAAAACCCACACAATACGTGTAAAACAAAAAACAAAAACCCACACAATACGTGTAAAACAAAAAACAAAAACCCACACAATACGTGTAAAACAAAAAACAAAAACCCACACAATACGTGTAAAACAAAAAATATGAACAATAGGGACCCCTCCACCTCCAAATTGTTTTAAAGATAAAATCGGGGGCGACCCCAAGTACTCGCGAAGGGTAAGCAGTTCCTGTTTCTTATTAGCCACCCGTTGTGGTAATTACTATGTATGTCAACATATAGATAATTTAACTTTCAGTAGTAATTTATTTATCGTCGATTTATTTATAGTTCTAGTACTACAATTTGACATTGAATTAGAGGTGTCTGTACAAAGTGATATGGGGTACTATGACCGTCTACGGTTATCAGTAGAAATTATCTGACCAGTAGTCAATCTGATTATGATATCACATGTTTCACTTGGTCCCTTGTACTGATATGTGACGTCGTGGGAGATCTGAAGATACGTCATTACTTGTCACAGTCGGGTGACCCCATGTTGCAGTACAGTGAAAATTACGATTAGGAGACTATGAAAGTGCTGCAATTTAGAATTGAAAAATAAAACCGAAAAAGACCATAATCATTGAATATTCATGACTTAAGGTCATTCGCATATGACCCGTAATGTAATTTGTTTTGATTTCCCACGTCTGACCGTGGACATTGTGATATACCTGGTTGGAGACTGCACCGCCCCCATACGTACAAGAAGGATGTTGAGCAACCTACAACCGGCAATAATATACATCTATTATGTGATCTCGTGCTATCGTACTTTCTAATATAAACATAAATAAACGTTTCCTGAGAGTATCAGCAAAAATAGATAATAGATAAATAGATAAATCATCTCAAGTGAAAAATGTCTAAAAACATCATAAAATACAGGTCTGATATATAACAATAATAAAACTGGACAAATGGAAGCGAAGGGAGGACAGACAATACAATGGAGGACAGACAATGCAATGGAGGACAGACAATACAAT
Source organism: Bathymodiolus brooksi (assembly GCA_963680875.1). NCBI lineage: Eukaryota > Metazoa > Mollusca > Bivalvia > Mytilida > Modiolidae > Bathymodiolus > Bathymodiolus brooksi. The sequence goes on from OY804586.1 coordinate 23,922,913, forward strand.
GGAGGACAGACAATACAATGGAGGACAGACAATGCAATGGAGGACAGACAATACAATGGAGGACAGAAAAAGGACAAACAATGATCTACAAAGTACTACACAGAAAACTAAGAAACGTTTGAAGATACCAAAAGGGAGGTAATCAAAATCTGTAAATTGAAGAATGACACAACATGGTTCCGAACCAAACAGTGTTAGCTCATTCTCCTTAATGCTGCATGCTTAGCTGAGAAACACCAAATTGCACTTTTATACTTATAGTTTGACCCGAACTATGTTCGAATCCGCAGGACCTTCAAAGTCAACCATCAAGCCTTCCAAATTAGTGTTTTATCATTAGTTTTACTTGTCATAAAAGCACAGTGATTGTGGACAATATATCTGATCACAACTACACGAACCATTCCTCTAGGAAGAAAAGATAGGAATAAACACAATCAAAAAGACAGTCGAAATCAAATTCACGACTTTGTTGACCGTTATGGAATATCTGTTTCACAAATGACCACGGATATGTTCCACTTGTCGTAAGCACTTCCCGGTCCTTTCCTCATTCATGACTTATCACCGGGTTTGTAACTAGATTAGCACGACGGGTGTAACTAGTGGAGCAGGAACTACTTACCCTTCCAGAGCACCTGACTTCACCCTCGGTTTTTAGTGGGATTCGAGTTACTCGATCTTTAGTTTTATGTGTATATTTTGTAGATCGTTGTTTGTCCTTTTGTCCTTTTTCTTTTGGCCATTGTTATAATCTTGATTCTGATACTGGTTAGTGAATTCAGAGCAGTTGTAGATTGGCATGTGATTAATTGATGGAACCATATGGTTTGCATGGTTAATGACACGCCTTCTTACTGCTCAGGGAAATGATGCATATTCATCATGATAATTAGATACATTTGTATAAGCAAGTGTAGTCTGGATTCTTGAGTAGTTAGTTTAGTTAGTTAGATAGTTCTTGTTTTTATGTTTGATTGTATATACGTTATTATTTAGCTTGCTGATACAGCAGTTTGATTTGAAAATGGTGTTTTATTAATTCAGACCTGGCAGATTAAAGTGTAGGTCTAATACCATTGTGTTGTCTGTTCTTCTTCGATATACGGATTCTGAATACCCCTTTGGTTTCTTTGCCGTCCTTTGTTGTAACTAACCACCTATGGTTTATGGTATTTTAACGCCACTTTCATTAATATTTCAGCTATATCATGGTGGTCGGTTTATTGGTGGAGAAAACTGTAGTACCCGGAGAAAACCACCGACTTGTCACAAATCACTGACAACCTTTATCACATAATGTTGTATCTAGTAGGAACGACTATCACCATGAACGGGGTTCGAACTCACAACTTTTGTGATGGTAGGAACGACCGCGACGGCCCCCATATCGACCAAAGGTCATACTTGGGACTATCGAATAGTTATTACAAAATGACATGATAAAACTCCGAGGTTTGGTGAGTATCTGAAGATCAAAGAACATAAAGTGGGTGGAGGGGATCGAATCTACGTCAGATGTCAATAACCTTTAACCTTACGTTTATTAACTAAATCATTCGAAAGTAATATGCGAAAAATTAACAAGTTCATGACGGATGCCATTGGTTAGGCAGTATATACTAATCCTTCTCGCGCACCTAGTATCATTTCCGGATTCTTGGAGTATATATGTTGTCCCAGCCTTGGTTCTTTTTTTTTCTTGACTTTTATTGTTTTACCTTATGTTAATAAAAACGTAGATATCGAAATTAGTGCACACGGTTGCCATAGGGAGGAGAACATTAGTTTTAAAGGGATATTAAAGCCCATTTTGGTAATTTTTTGTATCTCATGAAAACTTGCAATTGGTTCAATAAATGATATTTATGAAACATTAACCCGGTTTTTATCAATGAAACTTTGTAAAAGTGACATAATTCGTTGATAATTCTGTCATATCTTGCGGTCTTTGCATTGAATTGAATTTTTGCTTCCTGGACAAAAATTCATTTCGACCCCTTTAAGTGATATTTTAACGATATTAGGGATTATATGGGCGTGTAAAGTATTTTTGGATTATTTTTACAATTAAATTGAAAAGAAACAACCTTCGTCACGAGTTGAAAAAATAAATGTTAAAACGAGCTTTAATATCCACAGGCACTTGTTTCATTCAAAACATATATGCCCCTTCTCTTCCTTACTTCAAGGTAAACATCTGCCCTTTACTCCTTCCCCACTTCGCCTCAATATTTTTCGCTTATTTCGAGATATTCCTCTTTTCGACTGCCACATTTAAATATACCTACCGGGGCCCCCTCAGACGAATTGGACAAAACTATTCAGCGAAAGTGGCTTGGTGAAAATCTAAGTCATTGAAACGGATACAACCACTTCCGCTTTGCGCTGGATTTTTCATATGCATTCGGAATTCTCTAGACCGGCCATGTGTAACAATGCCATTATGATTATCTCCTCTCAAATGTAAAGTAAGCCTTTAAAATACAGATAATTGTTCCAATGCAGATTATAGAAATATGTTCAACTCCAAATTACTGACATTTGATTTTTAAAACCCTTTTTTGTTTTAGTTTCTAAATCAATTTAGAACGGACCGGAAGTGACTGTATCCGTTTCATTGACTGAAAAATAGAAAATGCGACTTTCGCTGAATATTCTTGTCGTCCAATTCGTCTGAGGGGGGCCCGGTATTTATATTTAAATGTGGCAGTCGAAAAGAGAAATATTTCGGGAGTGTAACGATATAATTGGGTCAGCGAAAGGATCACAAATAAGCGAAAAATATTAAGGCGAAGTGGGGAAGAGGTAAAGGGCAGATGTTTACCTTGAAGTAAGGAAGAGGAGGGGGCATATATTTTTTGAATGAAACAAGTGCCTGTGTTAATATTCCTTTAATAATGATTAAATCAATGTCTGTGCTATGTTTGCCTGTTTCAGTATTCATCGTTTTTTATCCCTTCCTACTTAGTTTTCGTCTGCAAAAAAACTCTAAAATTCTCTTGTTCAATACACCTCTTCATTGATTGCTAGGTATGTTGCGTTTATGTAAATATACCCAGTACGTCATATTTATCACATACCATAAATGAGGGTGTGGATGTCATTTACTGTGTAGCGTCAAATGCGCTTTTTTGATCTTCTGTTAGCATTAAATGAACCTGACCTTCTAGTTGTGATTCGACAAATTGAAAGAAAATTGTATTATTGTCGTTATTTTGAGCAAACTTTACCGTAAATCGTTTTGTTTTACATGATACCCCCTCTCGACCCTCACTAATCACAAATGATATCAGTTTATTAATATGAAATCAGCAACATTCATAGATTAGGGATGACTGTCTCTGACCTTGTAATGATCAAGTGGACACGACGTTAGAACAAGTACACGTGTACTGATATGAATGTTTCATATCCTAGTTTTCTTCTTACGTTTAACAGAAGAATTTGAAGCCGTAAATCGAAGAAAGACAGCCAATGCAATGGTCAAAATAAATAAGACTGAAAGACATTTCGGAGTATCTGACTTCACATCCGGTTTTTCGAAGCCTTTGTGTTGTGTCGTGATTTGTAGATCATTGTTTATCAATTAATCAGCCATTATAACTGTTGAATCAGAATGTAATTAGGAGGGCGTATACCATGGTACAACTGTACCATAACTATACATGTACATCATTTCATTTCTATTAGAAAACATATAAACCACGTGTCTGACTCATGAACTTATTTAAACAAGCTCATCCTTCGCATTCGTTTTATTTACACAAGTCGTAAGACAGGTAGCATATATATACATTTTTGTAATACTTATTGTATAAAATATAATGGTGTGAAGAGAAAATTTGCTAAATTATTAAATATTACAATTATTCGTACTTTCCCACACTATTACTCTCGGTTTAATATTTATGTGTTTTTTAAACTATTATTATGATTATTATAATCATTTTGGGCCCATAGATTAGTTTAACACTGTCACTTTTTATTAAATCGCATGCACCCAACCAGTGATTATTATTATTAGCATCATTTCGCTCCCATAGACCAGATTAATACTGCCACTTTTTATTGAAGTGCCTGTACCAATCCAGGAATGTGAGAAATCATGCATCTGTGTGTTAGGGGTATCGATTTTGTCTCTATCAACGATTTTTCTGTTTCATTTTTGTTGCAACATTGTGGTATTTTTTCTATTTTTCATTTTAAAACTGATTTCGTTATTATTATTTTGAAGGGCCGTCGTGGTCGTGATTGTATGGTAGTTGGATGTATAACTACCTATGCACGCAGTATCTATCATCAATAACGTTGTGAGTTCGAATTAAACTCAGGCGTGATAAAATTTGTCAATGACTTGCGACAGGTCGGTGGCTTTCTTCCGGTACTCCGGTTTCCTGCACCAATAAAACAGACCGCCACGATATAGTTAAAATGTTGTTGAAAGTGGTGTAACACTGCATAGCCATAACCCTGTTATTATTTTGTCTGCTATTATTATTATTATTATTATTATTTTACGTTACTATAGTAACTGAGTAAGAAATAACTACTTCTCAATTTGATAATTATGGAAATTAACATTTCATCAAGGCCATATTTGAATATTGAATATTGATAATTTTCAATGACAAAGCGAAAAATAAATTTAGAACCATATGCACATAACTTTATTTTTGTAATAGTTACATGACATACCTGTGTGTCTATTTAAAGATTTTAAGTGAAACAATGCAGTATCTCTCACCCGTATCTGAGTCATATGATACTGACGTTTCTTGTTATCAACCATGGCCAGTTATTGATATAATAGAAATATTTGTATAGGATTGCTTGTTTACTATTGTTAGTGAAAAAAGGGACTTTATGACATTTTTAGATTTTTGAAAAACGAAAGTGGTACTTCAATGGACTTTCCTTGTATAAAGTAATATTTTTGCTTACATAAAACGTATGATAACCGTCAACAAATAAGTGTGGAATAGTATACATTGGTCATCATTCGTGGATATTGTGATCGTTCAGTGAAAACTAATTTATTCTGAATAATCGGATTTATTCTGAGGCATTTATCTTATATCCTGTATATTTTCATAAAATTTGATGAAATTTTATTTCAATTAAGATTTCATTGGTGTATAATGTTCAGCTTAAAATTTAACACACCACTGCAAGCAATTATATAAAAGACAGTGATGTCACTTCCGGAATTTGTTATAACATTGATTGGGAATGACACAGTTGGAAAGACCTCTATAGTGAATAGATTAAAATTTGGAACGTATCAATCTCACTACCTCTACACACAAGGTTAGTTTTCATATCCTGCTGAATTACATAAGAATTTGTAACCTCCACTAACTCTATTCACACGATTAGTTTGCTTGGCAAGGTAAATTATATATCATTTTGGTAATCTTGCTGCATTTGTTCACCTCTATAGTGAATAGGTTCAAATAAAGGTAATAACAAAATTACCGAACTCCGAACAACCTTACAAAGGGAAAGTCAAAACTCATAAGTATATAAACAGACAAAATCAGTCAACAACCGGAAAACTGTGAAAACCGTAATGACACTGACTTGGTACAGGCATTTCTAATATGGAACTTATCAACCTCACTATCTCAAAACACAAGGTAAGTAAAACTAAGGTTCTCTTCCCTCAGACATAGGTGACCTTAACACAGTTTGTCTATTCTGTCTATTAGCTCTTCCCTCAGACATAGGTGACCTTAACAGAGTTTGTCTATACTGTCTATTATCTCTTCCCTCAGACATAGGTGACCTTAACAGAGTTTGTCTATACTGTCTATTAGCTCTTCCCTCAGACACAGGTGATCTTAACAGAGTTTGTCTATACTGTCTATTAGCTCTTCCCTCAGACATAGGTGACCTTAACTGAGTTTGTCTATTCTGTCTATTATCTCTTCCCTCAGACACAGGTGACCTTAACTGAGTTTGTCTATTCTGTCTATTAGCTCTTCCCTCAGACATAGGTGACCTTAACTGAGTTTGTCTATTCTGTCTATTATCTCTTCCCTCAGACATAGGTGACCTTAACACAGTTTGTCTATACTGTCTATTAGCTCTTCCCTCAGACATAGGTGACCTTAACACAGTTTGTCTATACTGTCTATTAGCTCTTCCCTCAGACATAGGTGACCTTAACAGAGTTTGTCTATGCTGTCTATTTGCTCTTCCCTCAGACATAGGTGACCTTAACAGAGTTTGTCTATTCTGTCTATTATCTCTTCCCTCAGACATAGGTGACCTTAACACAGTTTGTCTATTCTGTCTATTATCTCTTCCCTCAGACATAGGTGATCTTAACAGAGTTTGTCTATACTGTCTATTAGCTCTTCCCTCAGACATAGGTGACCTTAACTGAGTTTGTCTATACTGTCTATTAGCTCTTCCCTCAGACACAGGTGACCTTAACACAGTTTGTCTATTCTGTCTATTAGCTCTTCCCTCAGACACAGGTGACCTTAACACAGTTTGTCTATACTGTCTATTAGCTCTTCCCTCAGACACAGGTGACCTTAACTGAGTTTGTCTATTCTGTCTATTAGCTCTTCCCTCAGACACAGGTGACCTTAACACAGTTTGTCTATACTGTCTATTAGCTCTTCCCTCAGACATAGGTGACCTTAACAGAGTTTGTCTATTCTGTCTATTAGCTCTTCCCTCAGACATTGGTGACCTTAACACAGTTTGTCTATACTGTCTATTAGCTCTTCCCTCAGACATAGGTGACCTTAACAGAGTTTGTCTATACTGTCTATTAGCTCTTCCCTCAGACACAGGTGACCTTAACACAGTTTGTCTATACTGTCTATTAGCTCTTCCCTCAGACATAGGTGACCTTAACAGAGTTTGTCTATACTGTCTATTAGCTCTTCCCTCAGACATTGGTGACCTTAACACAGTTTGTCTATACTGTCTATTAGCTCTTCCCTCAGACATAGGTGACATTAACAGAGTTTGTCTATTCTGTCTATTAGCTCTTCCCTCAGACACAGGTGATCTTAACAGAGTTTGTCTATACTGTCTATTAGCTCTTCCCTCAGACATAGGTGATCTTAACTGAGTTTGTCTATTCTGTCTATTAGCTCTTCCCTCAGACACAGGTGACCTTAACTGAGTTTGTCTATTCTGTCTATTAGCTCTTCCCTCAGACACAGGTGACCTTAACACAGTTTGTCTATTCTGTCTATTAGCTCTTCCCTCAGACATAGGTGACCTTAACACAGTTTGTCTATTCTGTCTATTAGCTCTTCCCTCAGACACAGGTGACCTTAACAGAGTTTGTCTATACTGTCTATTAGCTCTTCCCTCAGACACAGGTGATCTTAACAGAGTTTGTCTATACTGTCTATTAGCTCTTCCCTCAGACACAGGTGATCTTAACAGAGTTTGTCTATACTGTCTATTAGCTCTTCCCTCAGACATAGGTGACCTTAACTGAGTTTGTCTATTCTGTCTATTAGCTCTTCCCTCAGACATAGGTGACCTTAACACAGTTTGTCTATACTGTCTATTAGCTCTTCCCTCAGACACAGGTGACCTTAACACAGTTTGTCTATTCTGTCTATTAGCTCTTCCCTCAGACACAGGTGACCTTAACACAGTTTGTCTATACTGTCTATTAGCTCTTCCCTCAGACATAGGTGACCTTAACTGAGTTTGTCTATTCTGTCTATTAGCTCTTCCCTCAGACACAGGTGACCTTAACACAGTTTGTCTATACTGTCTATTAGCTCTTCCCTCAGACACAGGTGACCTTAACTGAGTTTGTCTATTCTGTCTATTAGCTCTTCCCTCAGACACAGGTGACCTTAACACAGTTTGTCTATACTGTCTATTAGCTCTTCCCTCAGACATAGGTGACCTTAACAGAGTTTGTCTATTCTGTCTATTAGCTCTTCCCTCAGACATTGGTGACCTTAACACAGTTTGTCTATACTGTCTATTAGCTCTTCCCTCAGACATAGGTGACCTTAACAGAGTTTGTCTATACTGTCTATTAGCTCTTCCCTCAGACATAGGTGACCTTAACAGAGTTTGACTATTCTGTCTATTAGCTCTTCCCTCAGACATTGGTGACCTTAACACAGTTTGTCTATACTGTCTATTAGCTCTTCCCTCAGACATAGGTGACATTAACAGAGTTTGTCTATTCTGTCTATTAGCTCTTCCCTCAGACACAGGTGATCTTAACAGAGTTTGTCTATACTGTCTATTAGCTCTTCCCTCAGACATAGGTGATCTTAACACAGTTTGTCTATACTGTCTATTAGCTCTTCCCTCAGACATAGGTGACCTTAACACAGTTTGTCTATACTGTCTATTAGCTCTTCCCTCAGACATAGGTGACCTTAACACAGTTTGTCTATACTGTCTATTATCTCTTCCCTCAGACACAGGTGACATTAACAGAGTTTGTCTATTCTGTCTATTAGCTCTTCCCTCAGACATAGGTGACCTTAACACAGTTTGTCTATGCTGTCTATTAGCTCTTCCCTCAGACATAGGTGACCTTAACAGAGTTTGTCTATACTGTCTATTAGCTCTTCCCTCAGACATAGGTGACCTTAACAGTGTTTGTTTATTCTGTCTATTAGCTCTTCCCTCAGACATAGGTGACCTTAACAGAGTTTGTCTATTCTGTCTATTAGCTCTTCCCTCAGACATAGGTGACTTTAACAGAGTTTGTCTATACTGTCTATTAGCTCTTCCCTCAGACATAGGTGATCTTAACTGTGTTTGTTTATTCTGTCTATTAGCTCTTCCCTCAGACATAGGTGACCTTAACACAGTTTGTCTATACTGTCTATTAGCTCTTCCCTCAGACATAGGTGACCTTAACACAGTTTGTCTATACTGTCTATTATCTCTTCCCTCAGACACAGGTGACCTTAACTGAGTTTGTCTATTCTGTCTATTAGCTCTTCTCTCAGACACAGGTGACCTTAACTGAGTTTGTCTATTCTGTCTATTAGCTCTTCCCTCAGACACAGGTGACCTTAACAGAGTTTGTCTATACTGTCTATTAGTTCTTCCCTCAGACATTGGTGACCTTAACAGAGTTTGTCTATTCTGTCTATTAACTCTTCCCCCATACACAGGTGACCTTAACAGAGTTTGTCTATTCTGTCTATTAGCTCTTCCCCCATACACAGGTGACCTTAACAGAGTTTGTCTATTCTGTCTATTAGCTCTTCCCTCAGACACAGGTTACCTTAACATAGTTTGTCTATACTGTTTATTAGCTCTTCCCTCAGACATAGGTGACCTTAACAGAGTTTGTCTATACTGTCTATTAGTTCTTCCCTCAGACATTGGTGACCTTAACAGAGTTTGTCTATTCTGTCTATTAACTCTTCCCTCAGACATAGGTGACCTTAACACAGTTTGTCTATACTGTTTATTAGCTCTTCCCTCAGACATAGGTGACCTTAACACAGTTTGTCTATACTGTCTATTAGCTCTTCCCTCAGACATAGGTGACCTTAACACAGTTTGTCTATTCTGTCTATTAGCTCTTCCCTCAGACATAGGTGACCTTAACAGAGTTTGTCTATTCTGTCTATTAGCTCTTCCCTCAGACATAATTGACCTTAACTGAGTTTGTCTATACTGTCTATTATCTCTTCCCTCAGACACAGGTGACCTTAACAGAGTTTGTCTATTCTGTCTATTATCTCTTCCCTCAGACATAGGTGACCTTAACAGAGTTTGTCTATTCTGTCTATTAGCTCTTCCCTCAGACATTGGTGACCTTAACACAGTTTGTCTATACTGTCTATTAGCTCTTCCCTCAGACATAGGTGACCTTAACAGAGTTTGTCTATACTGTCTATTAGCTCTTCCCTCAGACATAGGTGACCTTAACAGAGTTTGACTATTCTGTCTATTAGCTCTTCCCTCAGACATTGGTGACCTTAACACAGTTTGTCTATACTGTCTATTAGCTCTTCCCTCAGACATAGGTGACATTAACAGAGTTTGTCTATTCTGTCTATTAGCTCTTCCCTCAGACACAGGTGATCTTAACAGAGTTTGTCTATACTGTCTATTAGCTCTTCCCTCAGACATAGGTGATCTTAACACAGTTTGTCTATACTGTCTATTAGCTCTTCCCTCAGACATAGGTGACCTTAACACAGTTTGTCTATACTGTCTATTAGCTCTTCCCTCAGACATAGGTGACCTTAACACAGTTTGTCTATACTGTCTATTATCTCTTCCCTCAGACACAGGTGACATTAACAGAGTTTGTCTATTCTGTCTATTAGCTCTTCCCTCAGACATAGGTGACCTTAACACAGTTTGTCTATACTGTCTATTAGCTCTTCCCTCAGACATAGGTGACCTTAACAGAGTTTGTCTATACTGTCTATTAGCTCTTCCCTCAGACATAGGTGACCTTAACAGTGTTTGTTTATTCTGTCTATTAGCTCTTCCCTCAGACATAGGTGACCTTAACAGAGTTTGTCTATTCTGTCTATTAGCTCTTCCCTCAGACATAGGTGACTTTAACAGAGTTTGTCTATACTGTCTATTAGCTCTTCCCTCAGACATAGGTGATCTTAACTGAGTTTGTCTATTCTGTCTATTAGCTCTTCCCTCAGACATAGGTGACCTTAACACAGTTTGTCTATACTGTCTATTAGCTCTTCCCTCAGACACAGGTGACCTTAACTGAGTTTGTCTATTCTGTCTATTAGCTCTTCTCTCAGACACAGGTGACCTTAACTGAGTTTGTCTATTCTGTCTATTAGCTCTTCCCTCAGACACAGGTGACCTTAACAGAGTTTGTCTATACTGTCTATTAGTTCTTCCCTCAGACATTGGTGACCTTAACAGAGTTTGTCTATTCTGTCTATTAACTCTTCCCCCATACACAGGTGACCTTAACAGAGTTTGTCTATTCTGTCTATTAGCTCTTCCCCCATACACAGGTGACCTTAACAGAGTTTGTCTATTCTGTCTATTAGCTCTTCCCTCAGACACAGGTTACCTTAACATAGTTTGTCTATACTGTTTATTAGCTCTTCCCTCAGACATAGGTGACCTTAATAGAGTTTGTCTATACTGTCTATTAGTTCTTCCCTCAGACATTGGTGACCTTAACAGAGTTTGTCTATTCTGTCTATTAACTCTTCCCTCAGACATAGGTGACCTTAACACAGTTTGTCTATACTGTTTATTAGCTCTTCCCTCAGACATAGGTGACCTTAACACAGTTTGTCTATACTGTCTATTAGCTCTTCCCTCAGACATAGGTGACCTTAACACAGTTTGTCTATTCTGTCTATTAGCTCTTCCCTCAGACATAGGTGACCTTAACAGAGTTTGTCTATTCTGTCTATTAGCTCTTCCATCAGACATAATTGACCTTAACTGAGTTTGTCTATACTGTCTATTATCTCTTCCCTCAGACACAGGTGACCTTAACAGAGTTTGTCTATTCTGTCTATTATCTCTTCCCTCAGACATAGGTGACCTTAACAGAGTTTGTCTATTCTGTCTATTAGCTCTTCCCTCAGACATAGGTGACCTTAACTGAGTTTGTCTATACTGTCTATTATCTCTTCCCTCAGACACAGGTGACCTTAACAGAGTTTGTCTATTCTGTCTATTATCTCTTCCCTCAGACATAGGTGACCTTAACACAGTTTGTCTATACTGTCTATTATCTCTTCCCTCAGACATAGGTGACCTTAACTGAGTTTGTCTATACTGTCTATTATCTCTTCCCTCAGACATAGGTGACCTTAACAGAGTTTGTCTATTCTGTCTATTATCTCTTCCCTCAGACATAGGTGACCTTAACTGAGTTTGTCTATACTGTCTATTATCTCTTCCCTCAGACATTGGGGATCTTAACAGAGTTTGTCTATTCTGTCTATTAGCTCTTCCCTCAGACATAGGTGACCTTAACTGAGTTTGTCTATACTGTCTATTATCTCTTCCCTCAGACACAGGTGACCTTAACAGAGTTTGTCTATTCTGTCTATTATCTCTTCCCTCAGACATAGGTGACCTTAACAGAGTTTGTCTATACTGTCTATTAGCTCTTCCCTCAGACATAGGTGACCTTAACTGAGTTTGTCTATACTGTCTATTATCTCTTCCCTCAGACACAGGTGACCTTAACAGAGTTTGTCTATTCTGTCTATTATCTCTTCCCTCAGACATAGGTGACCTTAACAGAGTTTGTCTATTCTGTCTATTAGCTCTTCCCTCAGACATAGGTGACCTTAACTGAGTTTGTCTATACTGTCTATTATCTCTTCCCTCAGACACAGGTGACCTTAACAGAGTTTGTCTATTCTGTCTATTATCTCTTCCCTCAGACATAGGTGACCTTAACACAGTTTGTCTATTCTGTCTATTAGCTCTTCCCTCAGACATAGGTGACCTTAACTGAGTTTGTCTATACTGTCTATTATCTCTTCCCTCAGACACAGGTGACCTTAACAGAGTTTGTCTATTCTGTCTATTATCTCTTCCCTCAGACATAGGTGACCTTAACTGAGTTTGTCTATACTGTCTATTATCTCTTCCCTCAGACATTGGGGATCTTAACAGAGTTTGTCTATTCTGTCTATTAGCTCTTCCCTCAGAAATAGGTGACCTTAACTGAGTTTGTCTATACTGTCTATTATCTCTTCCCTCAGACACAGGTGACCTTAACAGAGTTTGTCTATTCTGTCTATTATCTCTTCCCTCAGACATAGGTGACCTTAACAGAGTTTGTCTATTCTGTCTATTAGCTCTTCCCTCAGACATAGGTGACCTTAACTGAGTTTGTCTATACTGTCTATTATCTCTTCCCTCAGACACAGGTGACCTTAACAGAGTTTGTCTATTCTGTCTATTATCTCTTCCCTCAGACATAGGTGACCTTAACACAGTTTGTCTATTCTGTCTATTATCTCTTCCCTCAGACACAGGTGACCTTAACACAGTTTGTCTATTCTGTCTATTATCTCTTCCCTCCGACATAGGTGACCTTAACAGAGTTTGTCTATTCTGTCTATTAGCTCTTCCCTCAGACATAGGTGACCTTAACTGAGTTTGTCTATACTGTCTATTAGCTCTTCCCTCAGACATAGGTGACCTTAACAGAGTTTGTCTATTCTGTCTATTAGCTCTTCCCTCAGACATAGGTGACCTTAACACGGTTTGTCTATACTGTCTATTAGCTCTTCCCTCAGACATAGGTGACCTTAACTGAGTTTGTCTATTCTGTCTATTAGCTCTTCCCTCAGACATAGGTGACCTTAACAGAGTTTGTCTATACTGTCTATTAGCTCTTCCCTCAGACATAGGTGACCTTAACACAGTTTGTCTATTCTGTCTATTAGCTCTTCCCTCAGACATAGGTGATCTTAACAGAGTTTGTCTATTCTGTCTATTATCTCTTCCTTCAGATATAGGTGACCTTAACAGAGTTTGTCTATTCTGTCTATTATCTCTTCCCTCAGATATAGGTGACCTAAACAGAGTTTGTCTATTCTGTCTATTAGCTCTTCCCTTAGACATAGGTGACCTTAACAGAGTTTGTCTATTCTGTCTATTATCTCTTCGCTCAGACATAGGTGACCTTAACTGAGTTTGTCTATTCTGTCTATTATCTCTTCCCTCAGACATAGGTGACCTTAACTGAGTTTGTCTATTCTGTCTATTAGCTCTTCCCTCAGACATAGGTGACCTTAACAGAGTTTGTCTATGCTGTCTATTAGCTCTTCCCTCAGACATAGGTGACCTTAACAGAGTTTGTCTATACTGTCTATTAGCTCTTCCCTCAGACATAGGTGACCTTAACACAGTTTGTCTATTCTGTCTATTAGCTCTTCCCTCAGACATAGGTGATCTTAACAGAGTTTGTCTATTCTGTCTATTATCTCTTCCCTCAGATATAGGTGACCTTAACAGAGTTTGTCTATTCTGTCTATTATCTCTTCCCTCAGATATAGGTGACCTTAACAGAGTTTGTCTATTCTGTCTATTAGCTCTTCCCTCAGACATTGGTGACCTCAACTGAGTTTGTCTATACTGTCTATTAGCTCTTCCCTCAGACATAGGTGACCTTAACAGAGTTTTTCTATTCTGTCTATTAGCTCTTCCCTCAGACATAGGTGACCTTAACACAGTTTGTCTATACTGTCTATTAGCTCTTCCCTCAGACACAGGTGACCTTAACTGAGTTTGTGTATTCTGTCTATTAGCTCTTCCCTCAGACATAGGTGACCTTAACTGAGTTTGTCTATACTGTCTATTATCTCTTCCCTCAGACATTGGGGATCTTAACAGAGTTTGTCTATACTGTTTATTAGCTCTTCCCTCAGACATAGGTGACCTTAACTGAGTTTGTCTATACTGTCTATTATCTCTTCCCTCAGACATTGGGGATCTTAACAGAGTTTGTCTATTCTGTCTATTAGCTCTTCCCTCAGACATAGGTGACCTTAACTGAGTTTGTCTATACTGTCTATTATCTCTTCCCTCAGACACAGGTGACCTTAACAGAGTTTGTCTATTCCTTCTATTATCTCTTCCCTCAGACATAGGTGACCTTAACAGAGTTTGTCTATTCTGTCTATTAGCTCTTCCCTCAGACATAGGTGACCTTAACACAGTATGTCTATACTGTTTATTAGCTCTTCCCTCAGACATAGGTGACCTTAACACAGTTTGTCTATACTGTCTATTAGCTCTTCCCTCAGACATAGGTGACCTTAACACAGTTTGTCTATTCTGTCTATTAGCTCTTCCCTCAGACATAGGTGACCTTAACAGAGTTTGTCTATACTGTCTATTAGTTCTTCCCTCAGACATAGGTGACCTTAACACAGTTTGTATATTCTGTCTATTAGCTCTTCCCTCAGACACAGGTTACCTTAACTGAGTTTGTCTATTCTGTCTATTAGCTCTTCCCCCATACACAGGTGACCTTAACAGAGTTTGTCTATTCTGTCAATTAGCTCTTCCCTCAGACACAGGTGACCTTAACTGAGTTTGTCTATTCTGTCTATTAGCTCTTCCCTCAGACACAGGTGACCTTAACAGAGTTTGTCTATACTGTCTATTAGCTCTTCCCTCAGACATAGGTGACCTTAACAGAGTTTGTCTATTCTGTCAATTAGCTCTTCCCTCAGACATAGGTGACCTTAACTGAGTTTGTCTATTCTGTCTATTATCTCTTCCCTCAGACATTGGGGATCTTAACAGAGTTTGTCTATACTGTTTATTAGCTCTTCCCTCAGACATAGGTGACCTTAACTGAGTTTGTCTATACTGTCTATTATCTCTTCCCTCAGACATTGGGGATCTTAACAGAGTTTGTCTATTCTGTCTATTAGCTCTTCCCTCAGACATAGGTGACCTTAACTGAGTTTGTCTATACTGTCTATTATCTCTTCCCTCAGACACAGGTGACCTTAACAGAGTTTGTCTATTCTGTCTATTATCTCTTCCCTCAGACATAGGTGACCTTAACAGAGTTTGTCTATTCTGTCTATTATCTCTTCCCTCAGACATTGGGGATCTTAACAGAGTTTGTCTATTCTGTCTATTAGCTCTTCCCTCAGAAATAGGTGACCTTAACTGAGTTTGTCTATACTGTCTATTATCTCTTCCCTCAGACACAGGTGATCTTAACAGAGTTTGTCTATTCTGTCTATTATCTCTTCCCTCAGACATAGGTGACCTTAACACAGTTTGTCTATTCTGTCTATTAGCTCTTCCCTCAGACACAGGTGACCTTAACACAGTTTGTCTATACTGTCTATTATCTCTTCCCTCAGACACAGGTGACCTTAACAGAGTTTGTCTATTCTGTCTATTATCTCTTCCCTCAGACACAGGTGACCTTAACAGAGTTTGTCTATTCTGTCTATTATCTCTTCCGTCAGACATAGGTGACCTTAACACAGTTTGTCTATTCTGTCTATTATCTCTTCCCTCAGACACAGGTGACCTTAACACAGTTTGTCTATTCTGTCTATTATCTCTTCCCTCCGACATAGGTGACCTTAACAGAGTTTGTCTATTCTGTCTATTAGCTCTTCCCTCAGACATAGGTGACCTTAACTGAGTTTGTCTATACTGTCTATTAGCTCTTCCCTCAGACATAGGTGACCTTAACAGAGTTTGTCTATTCTGTCTATTAGCTCTTCCCTCAGACATAGGTGACCTTAACACGGTTTGTCTATACTGTCTATTAGCTCTTCCCTCAGACATAGGTGACCTTAACTGAGTTTGTCTATTCTGTCTATTAGCTCTTCCCTCAGACATAGGTGACCTTAACAGAGTTTGTCTATACTGTCTATTAGCTCTTCCCTCAGACATAGGTGACCTTAACACAGTTTGTCTATTCTGTCTATTAGCTCTTCCCTCAGACATAGGTGATCTTAACAGAGTTTGTCTATTCTGTCTATTATCTCTTCCTTCAGATATAGGTGACCTTAACAGAGTTTGTCTATTCTGTCTATTATCTCTTCCCTCAGATATAGGTGACCTAAACAGAGTTTGTCTATTCTGTCTATTAGCTCTTCCCTTAGACATAGGTGACCTTAACAGAGTTTGTCTATTCTGTCTATTATCTCTTCCCTCAGACATAGGTGACCTTAACTGAGTTTGTCTATTCTGTCTATTATCTCTTCCCTCAGACATAGGTGACCTTAACTGAGTTTGTCTATTCTGTCTATTAGCTCTTCCCTCAGACATAGGTGACCTTAACAGAGTTTGTCTATGCTGTCTATTAGCTCTTCCCTCAGACATAGGTGACCTTAACAGAGTTTGTCTATACTGTCTATTAGCTCTTCCCTCAGACATAGGTGACCTTAACACAGTTTGTCTATTCTGTCTATTAGCTCTTCCCTCAGACATAGGTGATCTTAACAGAGTTTGTCTATTCTGTCTATTATCTCTTCCCTCAGATATAGGTGACCTTAACAGAGTTTGTCTATTCTGTCTATTATCTCTTCCCTCAGATATAGGTGACCTTAACAGAGTTTGTCTATTCTGTCTATTAGCTCTTCCCTCAGACATTGGTGACCTCAACTGAGTTTGTCTATACTGTCTATTAGCTCTTCCCTCAGACATAGGTGACCTTAACAGAGTTTTTCTATTCTGTCTATTAGCTCTTCCCTCAGACATAGGTGACCTTAACACAGTTTGTCTATACTGTCTATTAGCTCTTCCCTCAGACACAGGTGACCTTAACTGAGTTTGTGTATTCTGTCTATTAGCTCTTCCCTCAGACATAGGTGACCTTAACTGAGTTTGTCTATACTGTCTATTATCTCTTCCCTCAGACATTGGGGATCTTAACAGAGTTTGTCTATACTGTTTATTAGCTCTTCCCTCAGACATAGGTGACCTTAACTGAGTTTGTCTATACTGTCTATTATCTCTTCCCTCAGACATTGGGGATCTTAACAGAGTTTGTCTATTCTGTCTATTAGCTCTTCCCTCAGACATAGGTGACCTTAACTGAGTTTGTCTATACTGTCTATTATCTCTTCCCTCAGACACAGGTGACCTTAACAGAGTTTGTCTATTCCTTCTATTATCTCTTCCCTCAGACATAGGTGACCTTAACAGAGTTTGTCTATTCTGTCTATTAGCTCTTCCCTCAGACATAGGTGACCTTAACACAGTATGTCTATACTGTTTATTAGCTCTTCCCTCAGACATAGGTGACCTTAACACAGTTTGTCTATACTGTCTATTAGCTCTTCCCTCAGACATAGGTGACCTTAACACAGTTTGTCTATTCTGTCTATTAGCTCTTCCCTCAGACATAGGTGACCTTAACAGAGTTTGTCTATACTGTCTATTAGTTCTTCCCTCAGACATAGGTGACCTTAACACAGTTTGTATATTCTGTCTATTAGCTCTTCCCTCAGACACAGGTTACCTTAACTGAGTTTGTCTATTCTGTCTATTAGCTCTTCCCCCATACACAGGTGACCTTAACAGAGTTTGTCTATTCTGTCAATTAGCTCTTCCCTCAGACACAGGTGACCTTAACTGAGTTTGTCTATTCTGTCTATTAGCTCTTCCCTCAGACACAGGTGACCTTAACAGAGTTTGTCTATACTGTCTATTAGCTCTTCCCTCAGACATAGGTGACCTTAACAGAGTTTGTCTATTCTGTCAATTAGCTCTTCCCTCAGACATAGGTGACCTTAACTGAGTTTGTCTATTCTGTCTATTATCTCTTCCCTCAGACATTGGGGATCTTAACAGAGTTTGTCTATACTGTTTATTAGCTCTTCCCTCAGACATAGGTGACCTTAACTGAGTTTGTCTATACTGTCTATTATCTCTTCCCTCAGACATTGGGGATCTTAACAGAGTTTGTCTATTCTGTCTATTAGCTCTTCCCTCAGACATAGGTGACCTTAACTGAGTGTGTCTATACTGTCTATTATCTCTTCCCTCAGACACAGGTGACCTTAACAGAGTTTGTCTATTCTGTCTATTATCTCTTCCCTCAGATATAGGTGACCTTAACAGAGTTTGTCTATTCTGTCTATTATCTCTTCCCTCAGACATTGGGGATCTTAACAGAGTTTGTCTATTCTGTCTATTAGCTCTTCCCTCAGAAATAGGTGACCTTAACTGAGTTTGTCTATACTGTCTATTATCTCTTCCCTCAGACACAGGTGACCTTAACAGAGTTTGTCTATTCTGTCTATTATCTCTTCCCTCAGACATAGGTGACCTTAACACAGTTTGTCTATTCTGTCTATTAGCTCTTCCCTCAGACACAGGTGACCTTAACACAGTTTGTCTATACTGTCTATTATCTCTTCCCTCAGACACAGGTGACCTTAACAGAGTTTGTCTATTCTGTCTATTATCTCTTCCCTCAGACATAGGTGACCTTAACACAGTTTGTCTATTCTGTCTATTAGCTCTGCCGTCAGACACAGGTGACCTTAACACAGTTTGTCTATTCTGTCTATTAGCTCTTCCCTCAGACACAGGTGACCTTAACACAGTTTGTCTATTCTGTCTATTATCTCTTCCCTCAGACATAGGTGACCTTAACAGAGTTTGTCTATTCTGTCTATTATCTCTTCCCTCAGACATAGGTGACCTTAACAGAGTTTGTCTATTCTGTCTATTAGCTCTTCCCTCAGACATAGGTGACCTTAACTGAGTTTGTCTATACTGTCTATTATCTCTTCCCTCAGACACAGGTGACCTTAACAGAGTTTGTCTATTCTGTCTATTATCTCTTCCCTCAGACATAGGTGACCTTAACACAGTTTGTCTATTCTGTCTATTAGCTCTTCCCTCAGACATAGGTGACCTTAACAGAGTTTGTCTATACTGTCTATTATCTCTTCCCTCAGACACAGGTGACCTTAACAGAGTTTGTCTATTCTGTCTATTATCTCTTCCCTCAGACATAGGTGACCTTAACAGAGTTTGTCTATTCTGTCTATTATCTCTTCCCTCAGACATAGGTGACCTTAACAGAGTTTGTCTATTCTGTCTATTAGCTCTTCCCTCAGACATAGGTGACCTTAACTGAGTTTGTCTATACTGTCTATTATCTCTTCCCTCAGACACAGGTGACCTTAACAGAGTTTGTCTATTCTGTCTATTATCTCTTCCCTCAGACATAGGTGACCTTAACACAGTTTGTCTATTCTGTCTATTAGCTCTTCCCTCAGACATAGGTGACCTTAACAGAGTTTGTCTATACTGTCTATTATCTCTTCCCTCAGACACAGGTGACCTTAACAGAGTTTGTCTATTCTGTCTATTATCTCTTCCCTCAGACATAGGTGACCTTAACTGAGTTTGTCTATACTGTCTATTATCTCTTCCCTCAGACATTGGGGATCTTAACAGAGTTTGTCTATTCTGTCTATTAGCTCTTCCCTCAGAAATAGGTGACCTTAACTGAGTTTGTCTATACTGTCTATTATCTCTTCCCTCAGACACAGGTGACCTTAACAGAGTTTGTCTATTCTGTCTATTAGCTCTTCCCTCAGACATAGGTGACCTTAACAGAGTTTGTCTATTCTGTCTATTAGCTCTTCCCTCAGACATAGGTGACCTTAACTGAGTTTGTCTATACTGTTTATTATCTCTTCCCTCAGACACAGGTGACCTTAACAGAGTTTGTCTATTCTGTCTATTAGCTCTTCCCTCAGACATAGGTGACCTTAACAGAGTTTGTCTATTCTGTCTATTAGCTCTTCCTTCAGACATAGGTGACCTTAACTGAGTTTGTCTATACTGTTTATTATCTCTTCCCTCAGACACAGGTGACCTTAACAGAGTTTGTCTATTCTGTCTATTATCTCTTCCCTCAGACATAGGTGACCTTAACACAGTTTGTCTATTCTGTCTATTATCTCTTCCCTCAGACACAGGTGACCTTAACAGAGTTTGTCTATTCTGTCTATTATCTCTTCCCTCCGACATAGGTGACCTTAACAGAGTTTGTCTATTCTGTCTATTAGCTCTTCCCTCAGACATAGGTGACCTTAACTGAGTTTGTCTATACTGTCTATTAGCTCTTCCCTCAGACATAGGTGACCTTAACAGAGTTTGTCTATACTGTCTATTAGCTCTTCCCTCAGACATAGGTGACCTTAACAGAGTTTGTCTATTCTGTCTATTAGCTCTTCCCTCAGACACAGGTGACCTTAACAGAGTTTGTCTATTCTGTCTATTATCTCTTCCCTCAGACATAGGTGACCTTAACACAGTTTGTCTATTCTGTCTATTATCTCTTCCCTCAGACACAGGTGACCTTAACACAGTTTGTCTATTCTGTCTATTATCTCTTCCCTCCGACATAGGTGACCTTAACTGAGTTTGTCTATTCTGTCTATTAGCTCTTCCCTCAGACATAGGTGACCTTAACACAGTTTGTCTATTCTGTCTATTAGCTCTTTACTCAGACATAGGTGACCTTAACACAGTTTGTCTATTCTGTCTATTAGCACTTCCCTCAGACACAGGTGACCTTAACAGAGTTTGTCTATTCTGTCTATTATCTCTTCCCTCAGATATAGGTGACCTTAACAGAGTTTTTCTATTCTGTCTATTATCTCTTCCCTCAGATATAGGTGACCTAAACAGAGTTTGTCTATTCTGTCTATTAGCTCTTCCCTTAGACATAGGTGACCTTAACAGAGTTTGTCTATTCTGTCTATTATCTCTTCCCTCAGACATAGGTGACCGTAACTGAGTTTGTCTATTCTGTCTATTATCTCTTCCCTCAGATATAGGTGACCTTAACTGAGTTTGTCTATTCTGTCTATTAGCTCTTCCCTCAGACATAGGTGACCTTAACAGAGTTTGTCTATGCTGTCTATTAGCTCTTCCCTCAGACATAGGTGACCTTAACAGAGTTTGTCTATACTGTCTATTAGCTCTTCCCTCAGACATAGGTGACCTTAACAGAGTTTGTCTATACTGTCTATTAGCTCTTCCCTCAGACATAGGTGACCTTAACAGAGTTTGTCTATTCTGTCTATTAGCTCTTCCCTCAGACACAGGTGACCTTAACACAGTTTGTCTATACTGTCTATTAGCTCTTCCCTCAGACATAGGTGACCTTAACAGAGTTTGTCTATACTGTCTATTAGCTCTTCCCTCAGACATAGGTGACCTTAACAGAGTTTGTCTATTCTGTCTATTAGCTCTTCCCTCAGACATAGGTGATCTTAACTGAGTTTGTCTATACTGTCTATTATCTCTTCCCTCAGACATAGGTGACCTTAACAGAGTTTGTCTATTCTGTCTATTAGCTCTTCCCTCAGACATAATTGACCTTAACTGAGTTTGTCTATACTGTCTATTATCTCTTCCCTCAGACACAGGTGACCTTAACAGAGTTTGTCTATTCTGTCTATTATCTCTTCCCTCAGACACAGGTGACCTTAACACAGTTTGTCTATTCTGTCTATTAGCTCTTCCCTCAGACATAGGTGACCTTAACACAGTTTGTCTATTCTGTCTATTAGCTCTTCCCTCAGACACAGGTGACCTTAACAGAGTTTGTCTATACTGTCTATTAGCTCTTCCCTCAGACACAGGTGATCTTAACAGAGTTTGTCTATACTGTCTATTAGCTCTTCCCTCAGACACAGGTGATCTTAACAGAGTTTGTCTATACTGTCTATTAGCTCTTCCCTCAGACATAGGTGACCTTAACTGAGTTTGTCTATTCTGTCTATTAGCTCTTCCCTCAGACATAGGTGACCTTAACACAGTTTGTCTATACTGTCTATTAGCTCTTCCCTCAGACACAGGTGACCTTAACACAGTTTGTCTATTCTGTCTATTAGCTCTTCCCTCAGACACAGGTGACCTTAACACAGTTTGTCTATACTGTCTATTAGCTCTTCCCTCAGACATAGGTGACCTTAACTGAGTTTGTCTATTCTGTCTATTAGCTCTTCCCTCAGACACAGGTGACCTTAACACAGTTTGTCTATACTGTCTATTAGCTCTTCCCTCAGACACAGGTGACCTTAACTGAGTTTGTCTATTCTGTCTATTAGCTCTTCCCTCAGACACAGGTGACCTTAACACAGTTTGTCTATACTGTCTATTAGCTCTTCCCTCAGACATAGGTGACCTTAACAGAGTTTGTCTATTCTGTCTATTAGCTCTTCCCTCAGACATTGGTGACCTTAACACAGTTTGTCTATACTGTCTATTAGCTCTTCCCTCAGACATAGGTGACCTTAACAGAGTTTGTCTATACTGTCTATTAGCTCTTCCCTCAGACATAGGTGACCTTAACAGAGTTTGACTATTCTGTCTATTAGCTCTTCCCTCAGACATTGGTGACCTTAACACAGTTTGTCTATACTGTCTATTAGCTCTTCCCTCAGACATAGGTGACATTAACAGAGTTTGTCTATTCTGTCTATTAGCTCTTCCCTCAGACACAGGTGATCTTAACAGAGTTTGTCTATACTGTCTATTAGCTCTTCCCTCAGACATAGGTGATCTTAACACAGTTTGTCTATACTGTCTATTAGCTCTTCCCTCAGACATAGGTGACCTTAACACAGTTTGTCTATACTGTCTATTAGCTCTTCCCTCAGACATAGGTGACCTTAACACAGTTTGTCTATACTGTCTATTATCTCTTCCCTCAGACACAGGTGACATTAACAGAGTTTGTCTATTCTGTCTATTAGCTCTTCCCTCAGACATAGGTGACCTTAACACAGTTTGTCTATGCTGTCTATTAGCTCTTCCCTCAGACATAGGTGACCTTAACAGAGTTTGTCTATACTGTCTATTAGCTCTTCCCTCAGACATAGGTGACCTTAACAGTGTTTGTTTATTCTGTCTATTAGCTCTTCCCTCAGACATAGGTGACCTTAACAGAGTTTGTCTATTCTGTCTATTAGCTCTTCCCTCAGACATAGGTGACTTTAACAGAGTTTGTCTATACTGTCTATTAGCTCTTCCCTCAGACATAGGTGATCTTAACTGTGTTTGTTTATTCTGTCTATTAGCTCTTCCCTCAGACATAGGTGACCTTAACACAGTTTGTCTATACTGTCTATTAGCTCTTCCCTCAGACATAGGTGACCTTAACACAGTTTGTCTATACTGTCTATTATCTCTTCCCTCAGACACAGGTGACCTTAACTGAGTTTGTCTATTCTGTCTATTAGCTCTTCTCTCAGACACAGGTGACCTTAACTGAGTTTGTCTATTCTGTCTATTAGCTCTTCCCTCAGACACAGGTGACCTTAACAGAGTTTGTCTATACTGTCTATTAGTTCTTCCCTCAGACATTGGTGACCTTAACAGAGTTTGTCTATTCTGTCTATTAACTCTTCCCCCATACACAGGTGACCTTAACAGAGTTTGTCTATTCTGTCTATTAGCTCTTCCCCCATACACAGGTGACCTTAACAGAGTTTGTCTATTCTGTCTATTAGCTCTTCCCTCAGACACAGGTTACCTTAACATAGTTTGTCTATACTGTTTATTAGCTCTTCCCTCAGACATAGGTGACCTTAACAGAGTTTGTCTATACTGTCTATTAGTTCTTCCCTCAGACATTGGTGACCTTAACAGAGTTTGTCTATTCTGTCTATTAACTCTTCCCTCAGACATAGGTGACCTTAACACAGTTTGTCTATACTGTTTATTAGCTCTTCCCTCAGACATAGGTGACCTTAACACAGTTTGTCTATACTGTCTATTAGCTCTTCCCTCAGACATAGGTGACCTTAACACAGTTTGTCTATTCTGTCTATTAGCTCTTCCCTCAGACATAGGTGACCTTAACAGAGTTTGTCTATTCTGTCTATTAGCTCTTCCCTCAGACATAATTGACCTTAACTGAGTTTGTCTATACTGTCTATTATCTCTTCCCTCAGACACAGGTGACCTTAACAGAGTTTGTCTATTCTGTCTATTATCTCTTCCCTCAGACATAGGTGACCTTAACTGAGTTTGTCTATTCTGTCTATTAGCTCTTCCCTCAGACATTGGTGACCTTAACACAGTTTGTCTATACTGTCTATTAGCTCTTCCCTCAGACATAGGTGACCTTAACAGAGTTTGTCTATACTGTCTATTAGCTCTTCCCTCAGACATAGGTGACCTTAACAGAGTTTGACTATTCTGTCTATTAGCTCTTCCCTCAGACATTGGTGACCTTAACACAGTTTGTCTATACTGTCTATTAGCTCTTCCCTCAGACATAGGTGACATTAACAGAGTTTGTCTATTCTGTCTATTAGCTCTTCCCTCAGACACAGGTGATCTTAACAGAGTTTGTCTATACTGTCTATTAGCTCTTCCCTCAGACATAGGTGATCTTAACACAGTTTGTCTATACTGTCTATTAGCTCTTCCCTCAGACATAGGTGACCTTAACACAGTTTGTCTATACTGTCTATTAGCTCTTCCCTCAGACATAGGTGACCTTAACACAGTTTGTCTATACTGTCTATTATCTCTTCCCTCAGACACAGGTGACATTAACAGAGTTTGTCTATTCTGTCTATTAGCTCTTCCCTCAGACATAGGTGACCTTAACACAGTTTGTCTATACTGTCTATTAGCTCTTCCCTCAGACATAGGTGACCTTAACAGAGTTTGTCTATACTGTCTATTAGCTCTTCCCTCAGACATAGGTGACCTTAACAGTGTTTGTTTATTCTGTCTATTAGCTCTTCCCTCAGACATAGGTGACCTTAACAGAGTTTGTCTATTCTGTCTATTAGCTCTTCCCTCAGACATAGGTGACTTTAACAGAGTTTGTCTATACTGTCTATTAGCTCTTCCCTCAGACATAGGTGATCTTAACTGAGTTTGTCTATTCTGTCTATTAGCTCTTCCCTCAGACATAGGTGACCTTAACACAGTTTGTCTATACTGTCTATTAGCTCTTCCCTCAGACACAGGTGACCTTAACTGAGTTTGTCTATTCTGTCTATTAGCTCTTCTCTCAGACACAGGTGACCTTAACTGAGTTTGTCTATTCTGTCTATTAGCTCTTCCCTCAGACACAGGTGACCTTAACAGAGTTTGTCTATACTGTCTATTAGTTCTTCCCTCAGACATTGGTGACCTTAACAGAGTTTGTCTATTCTGTCTATTAACTCTTCCCCCATACACAGGTGACCTTAACAGAGTTTGTCTATTCTGTCTATTAGCTCTTCCCCCATACACAGGTGACCTTAACAGAGTTTGTCTATTCTGTCTATTAGCTCTTCCCTCAGACACAGGTTACCTTAACATAGTTTGTCTATACTGTTTATTAGCTCTTCCCTCAGACATAGGTGACCTTAATAGAGTTTGTCTATACTGTCTATTAGTTCTTCCCTCAGACATTGGTGACCTTAACAGAGTTTGTCTATTCTGTCTATTAACTCTTCCCTCAGACATAGGTGACCTTAACACAGTTTGTCTATACTGTTTATTAGCTCTTCCCTCAGACATAGGTGACCTTAACACAGTTTGTCTATACTGTCTATTAGCTCTTCCCTCAGACATAGGTGACCTTAACACAGTTTGTCTATTCTGTCTATTAGCTCTTCCCTCAGACATAGGTGACCTTAACAGAGTTTGTCTATTCTGTCTATTAGCTCTTCCATCAGACATAATTGACCTTAACTGAGTTTGTCTATACTGTCTATTATCTCTTCCCTCAGACACAGGTGACCTTAACAGAGTTTGTCTATTCTGTCTATTATCTCTTCCCTCAGACATAGGTGACCTTAACACAGTTTGTCTATACTGTCTATTATCTCTTCCCTCAGACATAGGTGACCTTAACTGAGTTTGTCTATACTGTCTATTATCTCTTCCCTCAGACATAGGTGACCTTAACAGAGTTTGTCTATTCTGTCTATTATCTCTTCCCTCAGACATAGGTGACCTTAACTGAGTTTGTCTATACTGTCTATTATCTCTTCCCTCAGACATTGGGGATCTTAACAGAGTTTGTCTATTCTGTCTATTAGCTCTTCCCTCAGACATAGGTGACCTTAACTGAGTTTGTCTATACTGTCTATTATCTCTTCCCTCAGACACAGGTGACCTTAACAGAGTTTGTCTATTCTGTCTATTATCTCTTCCCTCAGACATAGGTGACCTTAACAGAGTTTGTCTATACTGTCTATTAGCTCTTCCCTCAGACATAGGTGACCTTAACTGAGTTTGTCTATACTGTCTATTATCTCTTCCCTCAGACACAGGTGACCTTAACAGAGTTTGTCTATTCTGTCTATTATCTCTTCCCTCAGACATAGGTGACCTTAACAGAGTTTGTCTATTCTGTCTATTAGCTCTTCCCTCAGACATAGGTGACCTTAACTGAGTTTGTCTATACTGTCTATTATCTCTTCCCTCAGACACAGGTGACCTTAACAGAGTTTGTCTATTCTGTCTATTATCTCTTCCCTCAGACATAGGTGACCTTAACACAGTTTGTCTATTCTGTCTATTAGCTCTTCCCTCAGACATAGGTGACCTTAACTGAGTTTGTCTATACTGTCTATTATCTCTTCCCTCAGACACAGGTGACCTTAACAGAGTTTGTCTATTCTGTCTATTATCTCTTCCCTCAGACATAGGTGACCTTAACTGAGTTTGTCTATACTGTCTATTATCTCTTCCCTCAGACATTGGGGATCTTAACAGAGTTTGTCTATTCTGTCTATTAGCTCTTCCCTCAGAAATAGGTGACCTTAACTGAGTTTGTCTATACTGTCTATTATCTCTTCCCTCAGACACAGGTGACCTTAAAAGAGTTTGTCTATTCTGTCTATTATCTCTTCCCTCAGACATAGGTGACCTTAACAGAGTTTGTCTATTCTGTCTATTAGCTCTTCCCTCAGACATAGGTGACCTTAACTGAGTTTGTCTATACTGTCTATTATCTCTTCCCTCAGACACAGGTGACCTTAACAGAGTTTGTCTATTCTGTCTATTATCTCTTCCCTCAGACATAGGTGACCTTAACACAGTTTGTCTATTCTGTCTATTATCTCTTCCCTCAGACACAGGTGACCTTAACACAGTTTGTCTATTCTGTCTATTATCTCTTCCCTCCGACATAGGTGACCTTAACAGAGTTTGTCTATTCTGTCTATTAGCTCTTCCCTCAGACATAGGTGACCTTAACTGAGTTTGTCTATACTGTCTATTAGCTCTTCCCTCAGACATAGGTGACCTTAACAGAGTTTGTCTATTCTGTCTATTAGCTCTTCCCTCAGACATAGGTGACCTTAACACGGTTTGTCTATACTGTCTATTAGCTCTTCCCTCAGACATAGGTGACCTTAACTGAGTTTGTCTATTCTGTCTATTAGCTCTTCCCTCAGACATAGGTGACCTTAACAGAGTTTGTCTATACTGTCTATTAGCTCTTCCCTCAGACATAGGTGACCTTAACACAGTTTGTCTATTCTGTCTATTAGCTCTTCCCTCAGACATAGGTGATCTTAACAGAGTTTGTCTATTCTGTCTATTATCTCTTCCTTCAGATATAGGTGACCTTAACAGAATTTGTCTATTCTGTCTATTATCTCTTCCCTCAGATATAGGTGACCTAAACAGAGTTTGTCTATTCTGTCTATTAGCTCTTCCCTTAGACATAGGTGACCTTAACAGAGTTTGTCTATTCTGTCTATTATCTCTTCGCTCAGACATAGGTGACCTTAACTGAGTTTGTCTATTCTGTCTATTATCTCTTTCCTCAGACATAGGTGACCTTAACTGAGTTTGTCTATTCTGTCTATTAGCTCTTCCCTCAGACATAGGTGACCTTAACAGAGTTTGTCTATGCTGTCTATTAGCTCTTCCCTCAGACATAGGTGACCTTAACAGAGTTTGTCTATACTGTCTATTAGCTCTTCCCTCAGACATAGGTGACCTTAACACAGTTTGTCTATTCTGTCTATTAGCTCTTCCCTCAGACATAGGTGATCTTAACAGAGTTTGTCTATTCTGTCTATTATCTCTTCCCTCAGATATAGGTGACCTTAACAGAGTTTGTCTATTCTGTCTATTATCTCTTCCCTCAGATATAGGTGACCTTAACAGAGTTTGTCTATTCTGTCTATTAGCTCTTCCCTCAGACATTGGTGACCTCAACTGAGTTTGTCTATACTGTCTATTAGCTCTTCCCTCAGACATAGGTGACCTTAACAGAGTTTTTCTATTCTGTCTATTAGCTCTTCCCTCAGACATAGGTGACCTTAACACAGTTTGTCTATACTGTCTATTAGCTCTTCCCTCAGACACAGGTGACCTTAACTGAGTTTGTGTATTCTGTCTATTAGCTCTTCCCTCAGACATAGGTGACCTTAACTGAGTTTGTCTATACTGTCTATTATCTCTTCCCTCAGACATTGGGGATCTTAACAGAGTTTGTCTATACTGTTTATTAGCTCTTCCCTCAGACATAGGTGACCTTAACTGAGTTTGTCTATACTGTCTATTATCTCTTCCCTCAGACATTGGGGATCTTAACAGAGTTTGTCTATTCTGTCTATTAGCTCTTCCCTCAGACATAGGTGACCTTAACTGAGTTTGTCTATACTGTCTATTATCTCTTCCCTCAGACACAGGTGACCTTAACAGAGTTTGTCTATTCCTTCTATTATCTCTTCCCTCAGACATAGGTGACCTTAACAGAGTTTGTCTATTCTGTCTATTAGCTCTTCCCTCAGACATAGGTGACCTTAACACAGTATGTCTATACTGTTTATTAGCTCTTCCCTCAGACATAGGTGACCTTAACACAGTTTGTCTATACTGTCTATTAGCTCTTCCCTCAGACATAGGTGACCTTAACACAGTTTGTCTATTCTGTCTATTAGCTCTTCCCTCAGACATAGGTGACCTTAACAGAGTTTGTCTATACTGTCTATTAGTTCTTCCCTCAGACATAGGTGACCTTAACACAGTTTGTATATTCTGTCTATTAGCTCTTCCCTCAGACACAGGTTACCTTAACTGAGTTTGTCTATTCTGTCTATTAGCTCTTCCCCCATACACAGGTGACCTTAACAGAGTTTGTCTATTCTGTCAATTAGCTCTTCCCTCAGACACAGGTGACCTTAACTGAGTTTGTCTATTCTGTCTATTAGCTCTTCCCTCAGACACAGGTGACCTTAACATAGTTTGTCTATACTGTCTATTAGCTCTTCCCTCAGACATAGGTGACCTTAACAGAGTTTGTCTATTCTGTCAATTAGCTCTTCCCTCAGACATAGGTGACCTTAACTGAGTTTGTCTATTCTGTCTATTATCTCTTCCCTCAGACATTGGGGATCTTAACAGAGTTTGTCTATACTGTTTATTAGCTCTTCCCTCAGACATAGGTGACCTTAACTGAGTTTGTCTATACTGTCTATTATCTCTTCCCTCAGACATTGGGGATATTAACAGAGTTTGTCTATTCTGTCTATTAGCTCTTCCCTCAGACATAGGTGACCTTAACTGAGTTTGTCTATACTGTCTATTATCTCTTCCCTCAGACACAGGTGACCTTAACAGAGTTTGTCTATTCTGTCTATTATCTCTTCCCTCAGACATAGGTGACCTTAACAGAGTTTGTCTATTCTGTCTATTATCTCTTCCCTCAGACATTGGGGATCTTAACAGAGTTTGTCTATTCTGTCTATTAGCTCTTCCCTCAGAAATAGGTGACCTTAACTGAGTTTGTCTATACTGTCTATTATCTCTTCCCTCAGACACAGGTGATCTTAACAGAGTTTGTCTATTCTGTCTATTATCTCTTCCCTCAGACATAGGTGACCTTAACACAGTTTGTCTATTCTGTCTATTAGCTCTTCCCTCAGACACAGGTGACCTTAACACAGTTTGTCTATACTGTCTATTATCTCTTCCCTCAGACACAGGTGACCTTAACAGAGTTTGTCTATTCTGTCTATTATCTCTTCCCTCAGACACAGGTGACCTTAACAGAGTTTGTCTATTCTGTCTATTATCTCTTCCGTCAGACATAGGTGACCTTAACACAGTTTGTCTATTCTGTCTATTATCTCTTCCCTCAGACACAGGTGACCTTAACACAGTTTGTCTATTCTGTCTATTATCTCTTCCCTCCGACATAGGTGACCTTAACAGAGTTTGTCTATTCTGTCTATTAGCTCTTCCCTCAGACATAGGTGACCTTAACTGAGTTTGTCTATACTGTCTATTAGCTCTTCCCTCAGACATAGGTGACCTTAACAGAGTTTGTCTATTCTGTCTATTAGCTCTTCCCTCAGACATAGGTGACCTTAACACGGTTTGTCTATACTGTCTATTAGCTCTTCCCTCAGACATAGGTGACCTTAACTGAGTTTGTCTATTCTGTCTATTATCTCTTCCCTCAGACATAGGTGACCTTAACAGAGTTTGTCTATACTGTCTATTAGCTCTTCCCTCAGACATAGGTGACCTTAACACAGTTTGTCTATTCTGTCTATTAGCTCTTCCCTCAGACATAGGTGATCTTAACAGAGTTTGTCTATTCTGTCTATTATCTCTTCCTTCAGATATAGGTGACCTTAACAGAGTTTGTCTATTCTGTCTATTATCTCTTCCCTCAGATATAGGTGACCTAAACAGAGTTTGTCTATTCTGTCTATTAGCTCTTCCCTTAGACATAGGTGACCTTAACAGAGTTTGTCTATTCTGTCTATTATCTCTTCCCTCAGACATAGGTGACCTTAACTGAGTTTGTCTATTCTGTCTATTATCTCTTCCCTCAGACATAGGTGACCTTAACTGAGTTTGTCTATTCTGTCTATTAGCTCTTCCCTCAGACATAGGTGACCTTAACAGAGTTTGTCTATGCTGTCTATTAGCTCTTCCCTCAGACATAGATGACCTTAACAGAGTTTGTCTATACTCTCTATTAGCTCTTCCCTCAGACATAGGTGACCTTAACACAGTTTGTCTATTCTGTCTATTAGCTCTTCCCTCAGACATAGGTGATCTTAACAGAGTTTGTCTATTCTGTCTATTATCTCTTCCCTCAGATATAGGTGACCTTAACAGAGTTTGTCTATTCTGTCTATTATCTCTTCCCTCAGATATAGGTGACCTTAACAGAGTTTGTCTATTCTGTCTATTAGCTCTTCCCTCAGACATTGGTGACCTCAACTGAGTTTGTCTATACTGTCTATTAGCTCTTCCCTCAGACATAGGTGACCTTAACAGAGTTTTTCTATTCTGTCTATTAGCTCTTCCCTCAGACATAGGTGACCTTAACACAGTTTGTCTATACTGTCTATTAGCTCTTCCCTCAGACACAGGTGACCTTAACTGAGTTTGTGTATTCTGTCTATTAGCTCTTCCCTCAGACATAGGTGACCTTAACTGAGTTTGTCTATACTGTCTATTATCTCTTCCCTCAGACATTGGGGATCTTAACAGAGTTTGTCTATACTGTTTATTAGCTCTTCCCTCAGACATAGGTGACCTTAACTGAGTTTGTCTATACTGTCTATTATCTCTTCCCTCAGACATTGGGGATCTTAACAGAGTTTGTCTATTCTGTCTATTAGCTCTTCCCTCAGACATAGGTGACCTTAACTGAGTTTGTCTATACTGTCTATTATCTCTTCCCTCAGACACAGGTGACCTTAACAGAGTTTGTCTATTCCTTCTATTATCTCTTCCCTCAGACATAGGTGACCTTAACAGAGTTTGTCTATTCTGTCTATTAGCTCTTCCCTCAGACATAGGTGACCTTAACACAGTATGTCTATACTGTTTATTAGCTCTTCCCGCAGACATAGGTGACCTTAACACAGTTTGTCTATACTGTCTATTAGCTCTTCCCTCAGACATAGGTGACCTTAACACAGTTTGTCTATTCTGTCTATTAGCTCTTCCCTCAGACATAGGTGACCTTAACAGAGTTTGTCTATACTGTCTATTAGTTCTTCCCTCAGACATAGGTGACCTTAACACAGTTTGTATATTCTGTCTATTAGCTCTTCCCTCAGACACAGGTTACCTTAACTGAGTTTGTCTATTCTGTCTATTAGCTCTTCCCCCATACACAGGTGACCTTAACAGAGTTTGTCTATTCTGTCAATTAGCTCTTCCCTCAGACACAGGTGACCTTAACTGAGTTTGTCTATTCTGTCTATTAGCTCTTCCCTCAGACACAGGTGACCTTAACAGAGTTTGTCTATACTGTCTATTAGCTCTTCCCTCAGACATAGGTGACCTTAACAGAGTTTGTCTATTCTGTCAATTAGCTCTTCCCTCAGACATAGGTGACCTTAACTGAGTTTGTCTATTCTGTCTATTATCTCTTCCCTCAGACATTGGGGATCTTAACAGAGTTTGTCTATACTGTTTATTAGCTCTTCCCTCAGACATAGGTGACCTTAACTGAGTTTGTCTATACTGTCTATTATCTCTTCCCTCAGACATTGGGGATCTTAACAGAGTTTGTCTATTCTGTCTATTAGCTCTTCCCTCAGACATAGGTGACCTTAACTGAGTTTGTCTATACTGTCTATTATCTCTTCCCTCAGACACAGGTGACCTTAACAGAGTTTGTCTATTCTGTCTATTATCTCTTCCCTCAGACATAGGTGACCTTAACAGAGTTTGTCTATTCTGTCTATTATCTCTTCCCTCAGACATTGGGGATCTTAACAGAGTTTGTCTATTCTGTCTATTAGCTCTTCCCTCAGAAATAGGTGACCTTAACTGAGTTTGTCTATACTGTCTATTATCTCTTCCCTCAGACACAGGTGACCTTAACAGAGTTTGTCTATTCTGTCTATTATCTCTTCCCTCAGACATAGGTGACCTTAACACAGTTTGTCTATTCTGTCTATTAGCTCTTCCCTCAGACACAGGTGACCTTAACACAGTTTGTCTATACTGTCTATTATCTCTTCCCTCAGACACAGGTGACCTTAACAGAGTTTGTCTATTCTGTCTATTATCTCTTCCCTCAGACATAGGTGACCTTAACACAGTTTGTCTATTCTGTCTATTAGCTCTGCCGTCAGACACAGGTGACCTTAACACAGTTTGTCTATTCTGTCTATTAGCTCTTCCCTCAGACACAGGTGACCTTAACACAGTTTGTCTATTCTGTCTATTATCTCTTCCCTCAGACATAGGTGACCTTAACAGAGTTTGTCTATTCTGTCTATTATCTCTTCCCTCAGACATAGGTGACCTTAACAGAGTTTGTCTATTCTGTCTATTAGCTCTTCCCTCAGACATAGGTGACCTTAACTGAGTTTGTCTATACTGTCTATTATCTCTTCCCTCAGACACAGGTGACCTTAACAGAGTTTGTCTATTCTGTCTATTATCTCTTCCCTCAGACATAGGTGACCTTAACACAGTTTGTCTATTCTGTCTATTAGCTCTTCCCTCAGACATAGGTGACCTTAACAGAGTTTGTCTATACTGTCTATTATCTCTTCCCTCAGACACAGGTGACCTTAACAGAGTTTGTCTATTCTGTCTATTATCTCTTCCCTCAGACATAGGTGACCTTAACAGAGTTTGTCTATTCTGTCTATTATCTCTTCCCTCAGACATAGGTGACCTTAACAGAGTTTGTCTATTCTGTCTATTAGCTCTTCCCTCAGACATAGGTGACCTTAACTGAGTTTGTCTATACTGTCTATTATCTCTTCCCTCAGACACAGGTGACCTTAACAGAGTTTGTCTATTCTGTCTATTATCTCTTCCCTCAGACATAGGTGACCTTAACACAGTTTGTCTATTCTGTCTATTAGCTCTTCCCTCAGACATAGGTGACCTTAACAGAGTTTGTCTATACTGTCTATTATCTCTTCCCTCAGACACAGGTGACCTTAACAGAGTTTGTCTATTCTGTCTATTATCTCTTCCCTCAGACATAGGTGACCTTAACTGAGTTTGTCTATACTGTCTATTATCTCTTCCCTCAGACATTGGGGATCTTAACAGAGTTTGTCTATTCTGTCTATTAGCTCTTCCCTCAGAAATAGGTGACCTTAACTGAGTTTGTCTATTCTGTCTATTATCTCTTCCCTCAGACACAGGTGACCTTAACAGAGTTTGTCTATTCTGTCTATTAGCTCTTCCCTCAGACATAGGTGACCTTAACAGAGTTTGTCTATTCTGTCTATTAGCTCTTCCCTCAGACATAGGTGACCTTAACTGAGTTTGTCTA
Source organism: Bathymodiolus brooksi (assembly GCA_963680875.1). Classification (NCBI taxonomy): domain Eukaryota; kingdom Metazoa; phylum Mollusca; class Bivalvia; order Mytilida; family Modiolidae; genus Bathymodiolus; species Bathymodiolus brooksi. The sequence goes on from OY804586.1 coordinate 23,957,609, forward strand.
TACTGTTTATTATCTCTTCCCTCAGACACAGGTGACCTTAACAGAGTTTGTCTATTCTGTCTATTAGCTCTTCCCTCAGACATAGGTGACCTTAACAGAGTTTGTCTATTCTGTCTATTAGCTCTTCCTTCAGACATAGGTGACCTTAACTGAGTTTGTCTATACTGTTTATTATCTCTTCCCTCAGACACAGGTGACCTTAACAGAGTTTGTCTATTCTGTCTATTATCTCTTCCCTCAGACATAGGTGACCTTAACACAGTTTGTCTATTCTGTCTATTATCTCTTCCCTCAGACACAGGTGACCTTAACAGAGTTTGTCTATTCTGTCTATTATCTCTTCCCTCCGACATAGGTGACCTTAACAGAGTTTGTCTATTCTGTCTATTAGCTCTTCCCTCAGACATAGGTGACCTTAACTGAGTTTGTCTATACTGTCTATTAGCTCTTCCCTCAGACATAGGTGACCTTAACAGAGTTTGTCTATACTGTCTATTAGCTCTTCCCTCAGACATAGGTGACCTTAACAGAGTTTGTCTATTCTGTCTATTAGCTCTTCCCTCAGACACAGGTGACCTTAACAGAGTTTGTCTATTCTGTCTATTATCTCTTCCCTCAGACATAGGTGACCTTAACACAGTTTGTCTATTCTGTCTATTATCTCTTCCCTCAGACACAGGTGACCTTAACACAGTTTGTCTATTCTGTCTATTATCTCTTCCCTCCGACATAGGTGACCTTAACTGAGTTTGTCTATTCTGTCTATTAGCTCTTCCCTCAGACATAGGTGACCTTAACACAGTTTGTCTATTCTGTCTATTAGCTCTTTACTCAGACATAGGTGACCTTAACACAGTTTGTCTATTCTGTCTATTAGCACTTCCCTCAGACACAGGTGACCTTAACAGAGTTTGTCTATTCTGTCTATTATCTCTTCCCTCAGATATAGGTGACCTTAACAGAGTTTTTCTATTCTGTCTATTATCTCTTCCCTCAGATATAGGTGACCTAAACAGAGTTTGTCTATTCTGTCTATTAGCTCTTCCCTTAGACATAGGTGACCTTAACAGAGTTTGTCTATTCTGTCTATTATCTCTTCCCTCAGACATAGGTGACCGTAACTGAGTTTGTCTATTCTGTCTATTATCTCTTCCCTCAGATATAGGTGACCTTAACTGAGTTTGTCTATTCTGTCTATTAGCTCTTCCCTCAGACATAGGTGACCTTAACAGAGTTTGTCTATGCTGTCTATTAGCTCTTCCCTCAGACATAGGTGACCTTAACAGAGTTTGTCTATACTGTCTATTAGCTCTTCCCTCAGACATAGGTGACCTTAACAGAGTTTGTCTATACTGTCTATTAGCTCTTCCCTCAGACATAGGTGACCTTAACAGAGTTTGTCTATTCTGTCTATTAGCTCTTCCCTCAGACACAGGTGACCTTAACACAGTTTGTCTATACTGTCTATTAGCTCTTCCCTCAGACATAGGTGACCTTAACAGAGTTTGTCTATACTGTCTATTAGCTCTTCCCTCAGACATAGGTGACCTTAACAGAGTTTGTCTATTCTGTCTATTAGCTCTTCCCTCAGACATAGGTGATCTTAACTGAGTTTGTCTATACTGTCTATTATCTCTTCCCTCAGACATAGGTGACCTTAACAGAGTTTGTCTATTCTGTCTATTAGCTCTTCCCTCAGACATAATTGACCTTAACTGAGTTTGTCTATACTGTCTATTATCTCTTCCCTCAGACACAGGTGACCTTAACAGAGTTTGTCTATTCTGTCTATTATCTCTTCCCTCAGACATAGGTGACCTTAACAGAGTTTGTCTATTCTGTCTATTAGCTCTTCCCTCAGACATAGGTGACCTTAACTGAGTTTGTCTATACTGTCTATTATCTCTTCCCTCAGACACAGGTGACCTTAACAGAGTTTGTCTATTCTGTCTATTATCTCTTCCCTCAGACATAGGTGACCTTAACACAGTTTGTCTATTCTGTCTATTAGCTCTTCCCTCAGACATAGGTGACCTTAACTGAGTTTGTCTATACTGTCTATTATCTCTTCCCTCAGACATAGGTGACCTTAACAGAGTTTGTCTATTCTGTCTATTAGCTCTTCCCTCAGACATAATTGACCTTAACTGAGTTTGTCTATACTGTCTATTATCTCTTCCCTCAGACACAGGTGACCTTAACAGAGTTTGTCTATTCTGTCTATTATCTCTTCCCTCAGACATAGGTGACCTTAACAGAGTTTGTCTATTCTGTCTATTATCTCTTCCCTCAGACATAGGTGACCTTAACTGAGTTTGTCTATACTGTCTATTATCTCTTCCCTCAGACATAGGTGACCTTAACTGAGTTTGTCTATACTGTCTATTATCTCTTCCCTCCGACATTGGGGATCTTAACAGAGTTTGTCTATTCTGTCTATTAGCTCTTCCCTCAGAAATAGGTGACCTTAACTGAGTTTGTCTATACTGTCTATTATCTCTTCCCTCAGACACAGGTGACCTTAACAGAGTTTGTCTATTCTGTCTATTATCTCTTCCCTCAGACATAGGTGACCTTAACAGAGTTTGTCTATTCTGTCTATTAGCTCTTCCCTCAGACACAGGTGACCTTAACACAGTTTGTCTATTCTGTCTATTAGCTCTTCCCTCAGACATAGGTGATCTTAACAGAGTTTGTCTATACTGTCTATTTGCTCTTCCCTCAGACATAGGTGACCTTAACACAGTTTGTCTATTCTGTCTATTATCTCTTCCCTCCGACATAGGTGACCTTAACAGAGTTTGTCTATTCTGTCTATTAGCTCTTCCCTCAGACATAGGTGACCTTAACTGAGTTTGTCTATACTGTCTATTAGCTCTTCCCTCAGACATAGGTGACCTTAACAGAGTTTGTCTATTCTGTCTATTAGCTCTTCCCTCAGACATAGGTGACATTAACACAGTTTGTCTATACTGTCTATTAGCTCTTCCCTCAGACATAGGTGACCTTAACTGAGTTTGTCTATTCTGTCTATTAGCTCTTCCCTCAGACATAGGTGACCTTAACAGAGTTTGTCTATACTGTCTATTAGCTCTTCCCTCAGACATAGGTGACCTTAACACAGTTTGTCTATTCTGTCTATTAGCTCTTCCCTCAGACATAGGTGATCTTAACAGAGTTTGTCTATTCTGTCTATTATCTCTTCCCTCAGATATAGGTGACCTAAACAGAGTTTGTCTATTCTGTCTATTAGCTCTTCCCTTAGACATAGGTGACCTTAACAGAGTTTGTCTATTCTGTCTATTATCTCTTCCCTCAGACATAGGTGACCTTAACTGAGTTTGTCTATTCTGTCTATTATCTCTTCCCTCAGACATAGGTGACCTTAACTGAGTTTGTCTATTCTGTCTATTAGCTCTTCCCTCAGACATAGGTGACCTTAACACAGTTTGTCTATGCTGTCTATTAGCTCTTCCCTCAGACATAGGTGACCTTAACACAGTTTGTCTATACTGTCTATTATCTCTTCCCTCAGACATAGGTGACCTTAACACAGTTTGTCTATACTGTCTATTAGCTCTTCCCTCAGACATAGGTGACCTTAACAGAGTTTGTCTATTCTGTCTATTAGCTCTTCCCTCAGACATTGGTGACCTTAACAGAGTTTGTCTATACTGTCTATTAGCTCTTCCCTCAGACATAGGTGACCTTAACTGAGTTTGTCTATACTGTCTATTATCTCTTCCCTCAGACATAGGTGACCTTAACAGAGTTTGTCTATACTGTCTATTAGCTCTTCCCTCAGACATTGGTGATCTTAACTGAGTTTGTCTATACTGTCTATTATCTCTTCCCTCAGACATAGGTGACCTTAACAGAGTTTGTCTATACTGTCTATTAGCTCTTCCCTCAGACATAGGTGACCTTAACACAGTTTGTCTATTCTGTCTATTAGCTCTTCCCTCAGACATAGGTGACCTTAACACAGTTTGTCTATGCTGTCTATTAGCTCTTCCCTCAGACATAGGTGATCTTAACAGAGTTTGTCTATACTGTCTATTAGCTCTTCCCTCAGACATAGGTGACCTTAACAGAGTTTGTCTATTCTGTCTATTAGCTCTTCCCTCAGACATAGGTGACCTTAACACAGTTTGTCTATTCTGTCTATTAGCTCTTCCCTCAGACACAGGTGACCTTAACACAGTTTGTCTATACTGTCTATTAGCTCTTCCCTCAGACATAGGTGACCTTAACACAGTTTGTCTATTCTGTCTATTAGCTCTTCCCTCAGACATAGGTGACCTTAACACAGTTTGTCTATACTGTCTATTATCTCTTCCCTCAGACACAGGTGACCTTAACACAGTTTGTCTATACTGTCTATTAGCTCTTCCCTCAGACATAGGTGACCTTAACACAGTTTGTCTATACTGTCTATTATCTCTTCCCTCAGACACAGGTGACCTTAACACAGTTTGTCTATACTGTCTATTATCTCTTCCCTCAGACACAGGTGACCTTAACAGAGTTTGTCTATACTGTCTATTATCTCTACCCTCAGACATTGGTGACCTTAACAGAGTTTGTCTATTCTGTCTATTAGCTCTTCCCTCAGACACAGGTGACCTTAACAGAGTTTGTCTATTCTGTCTATTAGCTCTTCCCTCAGACATAGGTGACCTTAACACAGTTTGTCTATACTGTCTATTAGCTCTTCCCTCAGACATAGGTGACCTTAACAGAGTTTGTCTATACTGTCTATTAGCTCTTCCCTCAGACATAGGTGACCTTAACACAGTTTGTCTATACTGTCTATTAGCTCTTCCCTCAGACACAGGTGATCTTAACAGAGTTTGTCTATACTGTCTATTATCTCTTCCCTCAGACATTGGTGACCTTAACAGAGTTTGTTTATACTGTCTATTAGCTCTTCCCTCAGACACAGGTGACCTTAACAGAGTTTGTTTATACTGTCTATTATCTCTTCCCTCAGACATAGGTGATCTTAACAGAGTTTGTCTATACTGTTTATTAGCTCTTCCCTCAGACATAGGTGACCTTATCAGAGTTTGTCTATACTGTCTATTATCTCTACCCTCAGACATTGGTGACCTTAACAGAGTTTGTCTATACTGTCTATTATCTCTTCCCTCAGACATAGGTGACCTTAACAGAGTTTGTCTATTCTGTCTATTAGCTCTTCCCTCAGACACAGGTTACCTTAACATAGTTTGTCTATTCTGTCTATTAGTTCTTCCCTCAGACACAGGTGACCTTAACAGAGTTTGTCTATTCTGTCTATTAGCTCTTCCCTCAGACACAGGTGACCTTAACTGAGTTTGTCTATACTGTCTATTAGCTCTTCCCTCAGACACAGGTTACCTTAACATAGTTTGTCTATTCTGTCTATTAGTTCTTCCCTCAGACACAGGTGACCTTAACAGAGTTTGTCTATTCTGTCTATTAGCTCTTCCCTCAGACATAGGTGACCTTAACTGAGTCTGTCTATACTGTCTATTAGCTCTTCCCTCAGACATAGGTGACCTTAACTGAGTTTGTCTATACTGTCTATTAGACCCTATGGCTTTTTTGCTTCCACATCTTTAAATTATTAGACTTTCCAATCTTTCGATTTTGAGCTTACCCAATGAAACTTGTGGTGCCCACTAAATTTAATATCTACGTTTTTATTAGTTTTTGATGCTAAATAAGCAACATAAGTAACATAAGTAACATAAGTAAGATAAATAACATAAGTAACATAAGTAACATAAGTAACAAAACCATCATTAATAACATAAGTAACATAAGCAACATAAGCAACATAAGCAACATAAGCAACATAAGTAACATAAGCAACATAAGCAACATAAGCAACATAAGTAACATAAGTAACATAAGCAACATAAGTAACATAAGTAACATAAGCAACATAAGTAACATAAGCAACATAAGCAACATAAGTAACATAAGTAACATAAGCAACATAAGCAACATAAGTAACATAAGTAACATAAGTAACATAAGTAACATAAGCAACATAAGTAGCATAAGTAACATAAGCAACATAAGCAACATAAGCAACATAAGCAACATAAGTAACATAAGCAACATAAGCAACATAAGCAACATAAGTTACATAAGTAACATAAGCAACATAAGTAACATAAGCAACATAAATAACAAAAGTAACATAAGTAACATAAAAAACAAAAGCAACATAAGTAACATAAGTAACATAAGCAACATAAGCAACATAGGTAACATAAGCAACATAGGCAACATAAGTAACATAAGCAATATAAGCAACATAAGCAACATAAGCAACACAAGTAACATAAGCAACATAAGTAACATAATCAACATAAGCAACATAAGCAACATAAGTAGCATAAGCAACATAAGTAACATAAGCAACATAAGCAACATAAGCAACATAGGTAACATAAGTAACGTAAGCAACATAAGCAACATAGGCAACATAAGTAGCATAAGCAACATAAGCAACATAGGTAACTTAAGCAACATAGGCAACATAAGTAACATAAGCAACATAAGCAACATAAGCAACATAAGTAACATAAGTAACATAAATAACATAAGTAACATTAGTAACATAAGTAACAAAAGCAACATATGTAACATAAGTAACATAAGCAACATAAGCAACATAAGCAACATAAGCAACATAAGTAACATAAGTAACATAAGCAACATAAGTAACAAAAGCAACATAAGTAACATAAGTAACATAAGCAACATAAGCAACATAAGCAACATAAGTAACATAAGTAACATAAGTAACATAAGTAACATAAGCAACATATGTAACATAAGTAACATAAGCAACATAGGCAACATAGGTAACATAAGCAACAAAACAACATAAGCAACATAAGTAACATAAGTAATATAAGCAACATAAGTAACATAAGTAACATAAGCAACATAAGTAACATAAGTAACATAAGTAACATAAGCAACATAAGTAACATAAGCAACATAAGCAACATAAGCAACATAAGTAACATAAGTAACATAAGTAACATAAGTAACATAAGCAACATAAGTAACATAAGCAACATAAGCAACATAAGTAACATAAGTAACATAAGCAACATAAGCAACATAAGTAACATAAGTAACATAAGCAACATAAGTAACATAAGTAACATAAGCAATATAAGTAACATAAGTAACATAAGTAACATAAGTAAAATAAGTAACATAAGCAACATAAGCAACATAAGTAACATAAGTAACATAAGTAACATAAGTAACATAAGTAACATAAGTAACATAAGCAACATAAGTAACATAAGTAACATAAGTAACATAAGCAACATAAGTAACATAAGCAACATAAGCAACATAAGCAACATAAGTAACATAAGTAACATAAGTAACATAAGCAACATAAGCAACATAAGTAACATAAGCAACATAAGCAACATAAGTAACATAAGCAACGTAAGCAACATAAGTAACATAAGCAACATAAGTAACATAAGTAACATAAGTAACATAAGCAACATTAGTAGCATAAGTAACATAAGCAACATAAGTAGCATAAGTAACATAAGCAACATAAGTAACATAAGTAACATAAGTAACATAAGTAACATAAGCAACATAAGTAACATAAGTAACATAAGTAACATAAGTAACATAAGTAACATAAGCAACATAAGTAACATAAGTAACATAAGCAACATAAGTAACATAAGTAACATAAGTAACATAAGTAACATAAGCAACATAAGCAACATAAGTAACATAAGCAACATAAGTAACATAAATAACATAAGCAACATAAGTAACATAAGCAACATAAGTAATATAAGTAACATAAGCAACATAAGTAACATAAGCAACATAAGCAACATAAGTAACATAAGTAACATAAGCAACATAAGTAACATAAGTAACATAAGTAACATAAGTAACATAAGTAACATAAGCAACATAAGTAACATAAGTAACATAAGTAACATAAGTAACATAAGTAGCATAAGTAACATAAGTAACATAAGTAACATAAGTAACATAAGTAACATAAGCAACATTAGTAAAATAAGTAACATAAGCAACATAAGTAGCATAAGTAACATAAGTAACATAAGCAACATAAGCAACATAAGTAACATAAGCAACATAAGCAACATAAGCAACATAAGTAACATAAGCAACATAAGTAACATAAGCAACATAAGCAACATAAGTAACATAAGTAACATAAGTAACATAAGTAGCATAAGCAACATAAGCAACATAAGCAACATAAGTAACATAAGCAACATAAGTAACATAAACAACATAAGCAACATAAGTAACATAAGTAGCCTAAGCAACATAAGTAACATAAGCAACATAAGTAACATAAGTAACATAAGTAACATAAGTAACATAAGCAACATTAGTAAAATAAGTAACATAAGCAACATAAGTAGCATAAGTAACATAAGCAACATAAGCAACATAAGCAACATAAGTAACATAAGCAACATAAGCAACATAAGCAACATAAGTAACATAAGCAACATAAGTAACATAAGTAACATAAGCAACATAAGCAACATAAGTAACATAAGTAACATAAGTAACATAAGTAGCATAAGCAACATAAGCAACATAAGCAACATAAGTAACATAAGCAACATAAGTAACATAAACAACATAAGCAACATAAGTAACATAAGTAACATAAGTAACATAAGTAACATAAGTAACATAAGTAATATAAGCAACATAAGTAACATAAGCAACATAAGCAACATAAGTAACATAAGCAACATAAGTAACATAAGCAACATAAGCAACATAAGTAACATAAGCAACATAAGCAACATAAGTAACATAAGCAACATAAGTAACATAAGTAACATAAGTAACATAAGTAACATAAGTAACATAAGCAACATAAGTAACATAAGCAACATAAGTAACATAAGCAACATAAGCAACATAAGTAACATAAGTAACATAAGCAACATAAGTAACATAAGTAACATAAGTAACATAAGTAACATAAGCAACATTAGTAACATAAGTAACATAAGCAACATAAGTAGCATAAGTAACATAAGTAACATAAGCAACATAAGTAACATAAGCAACATAAGCAACATAAGCAACATAAGTAACATAAGCAACATAAGTAACATAAGTAACATAAGCAACATAAGCAACATAAGTAACATAAGTAACATAAGTAGCATAAGTAACATAAGTAACATAAGCAACATAAGCAACATAAGTAACATAAGCAACATAAGTAAGATAAATAACATAAGCAACATAAGTAACATAAGCAACATAAGTAACATAAGTAACATAAGAAACAAAAGTAACATAAGCAACATAAGCAACATAAGCAACAGAAGCAATATAAGCAACATAAGTGACATAAGTAACATAAGCAACATAAGTAACATAAGTAACATAAGCAATATACGTAACATAAGTAGCATAAGTAGCATAAGTAACAGAAGTAACATAGGTAACATAAGCAACATAAGTAACATAAGCAACATAAGTAACATAAGTAACATAAGTAACATATGCAACATAAGTAACATAAGTAACATAAGTAACATAAGTAACATAAGTAACATAAGCAACATAAGCAACATAAGCAACATAAGGAACATAAGCAACATAAGTAACATAAGTAACATAAGTAACATAAGCAACATAAGTAACATAAGTAACAGAAGTAACATAGGTAACATAAGCAATGTAAGTAACATAAGCAACATAAGGAACATAAGCAACATAAGTAACATAAGTAACAGAAGTAACATAGGTAACATAAGCAATATAAGTAACATAAGCAACATAAGGAACATAAGCAACATAAGCAACATAAGCAACATAAGCAACATAAGCAACATAAGTAACATAAGTAACATAAGCAACATACGTAACATAAGTAGCATAAGTAGCATAAGTAACAGAAGTAACATAGGTAACATAAGCAACATAAGTAACATAAGCAACATAAGGAACATAAGCAACATAAGCAACATAAGCAACATAAGCAATATAAGTAACATAAGTAACATAAGCAACATATGTAACATAAGTAACATAAGTAACATAAGTAACATAAGCAACATAAGTAACATAAGTAGCATAAGTAGCATAAGTAACATAAGCAACATAAGTAGCATAGGCAACATAAGTAACATAAGCAGCATAAGCAACATAAGCATGTGTAAACCTCACTAGCTCTTTACACAAGGTTAGTTTTAAAGGTTAATAGAATTTCATTGCATTTTGTTAACCTTCAGTTGTCATGGCTAGCTAAAATATATAACATTTTGTTAACCTTTAGTTGTCATGGCTTGCTAATGTATATAACATTTTGCTAACCTGTAGTTTGCATGGATAGCTAAAATATATAGCATTTTGCTAACCTTTAGTTTGCATGGCTAGCTAAAATATATATCATTTTGATAACCTTTAGTTTGCATGGCTAGCTAAAATATATAACATTTTGTTAACCTTTAGTTTGCATTGCTAGCTAAAATATACAACATTTTGTCAACCTTTAGTTTGCATGGCTAGCTACAATATATAACATTCTGTTAACCTTTAGTTTGCATTGCTAGCTAAAATATATAACATTCTGTCAATCTTTAGTTTGCATGGCTAGCTACAATATATAACATTTTGCTAACCTTTAGTTTGCATGGATAGCTAAAATATATAACATTTTGTTAACCTTTAGTTTGCATGGCTAGCTAAAATATATATCATTTTGTTAACCTGTAGTTTGCATGGCTAGCTAAAATATATAACATTTTGTTAACCTTTAGCTTGCATGGCTAGCTACAATATATAACATTTTGTTAACCTTTAGTTTGCATGGCTAGCTACAATATATAACATTTTGTTAACCTGTAGTTTGCATGGCTAGCTAATATATATAACATTTTGTTAACCTTTAGCTTGCATGGCTAGCTACAATATATAACATTTTGCTAACCTTTAGCTTGCATGGCTAGCTACAATATATAACATTTTGTTAACCTTTAGCTTGCATGGCTAGCTACAATATATAACATTTTGTTAACCTTTAGCTTGCATGGCTAGCTACAATATATATCATTTTGTTAACCTTTAGCTTACATGGCTAGCTACAATATATAACATTTTGTTAACCTTTAGTTTGCATGGCTAGCTACAATATATAACATTATGTTAACCTTTAGTTTGCATTGCTAGCTAAAATATATAACATTCTGTCAATCTTTAGTTTGCATGGCTAGCTACAATATATAACATTTTGTCAACCTTTAGTTTGCATGGCTAGCTACAATATATAACATTTTGTTAACCTGTAGTTTGCATGGCTAGCTAAAATATATATCATTTTGTTAACCTTTAGCTTGCATGGCTAGCTACAATATATAACATTTTGTTAACCTTTAGTTTGCATGGCTAGCTAAAATATATAACATTTTGTTAACCTTTAGTTTGCATGGCTAGCTAAAATATATATAATTTTGTTAACCTGTAGTTTGCATGGCTAGCTAAAATATATAACATTTTGTTAACCTGTAGTTTGCATGGCTAGCTAAAATATATATCATTTTGTTAACCTTTAGTTTGCATGGCTAGCTAAAATATATAACATTTTGTTAACCTTTAGTTTGCATGGCTAGCTAAAATATATATCATTTTGTTAACCTGTAGTTTGCATGGCTAGCTAAAATATATAACATTTTGTTAACCTTTAGTTTGCATGGCTAGCTAAAATATATATCATTTTGTTAACCTGTAGTTTGCATGGCTAGCTAAAATATATAACATTTTGTTAACCTGTAGTTTGCATGGCTAGCTAAAATATATATCATTTTGTTAACCTTTAGCTTGCATGGCTAGCTACAATATATAACATTTTGTTAACCTTTAGTTTGCATGGCTAGCTACAATATATAACATTTCGTTAACCTGTAGTTTGCATGGCTAGCTAATATATATAACATTTTGTTAACCTTTAGTTTGCATGGCTAGCTAAAATATATATCATTTTGTTAACCTGTAGTTTGCATGGCTAGCTACAATATATAACATTTTGTTAACCTGTAGTTTGCATGGCTAGCTAAAATATATAACATTTTGTTAACCTGTAGTTTGCATGGCTAGCTAAAATATATATCATTTTGTTAACCTTTAGCTTGCATGGCTAGCTAAAATATATATCATTTTGTTAACCTTTAGTTTGCATGGCTAGCTACAATATATAACATTTCGTTAACCTGTAGTTTGCATGGCTAGCTACAATATATAACATTTCGTTAACCTGTAGTTTGCATGGCTAGCTACAATATATAACATTTCGTTAACCTGTAGTTTGCATGGCTAGCTAAAATATATAACATTTTGTTAACCTGTAGTTTGCATGGCTAGCTAAAATATATATCATTTTGTTAACCTTTAGCTTGCATGGCTAGCTAAAATATATATCATTTTGTTAACCTTTAGTTTGCATGGCTAGCTACAATATATAACATTTCGTTAACCTGTAGTTTGCATGGCTAGCTACAATATATAACATTTCGTTAACCTGTAGTTTGCATGGCTAGCTACAATATATAACATTTCGTTAACCTGTAGTTTGCATGGCTAGCTACAATATATATCATTTTGTTAACCTTTAGCTTGCATGGCTAGCTACAATATATAACATTTTGTTAACCTGTAGTTTGCATGGCTAGCTACAATATATAACATTTTGTTAACCTTTAGCTTGCATGGCTAGCTACAATATATAACATTTCGTTAACCTTTAGTTTGCATGGCTAGCTACAATATATAACATTTTGTTAATCTTTAGTTTGCATGGCTAGCTACAATATATAACATTTTGTTAACCTTTAGTTTGCATGGCTAGCTACAATATATAACATTTCGTTAACCTGTAGTTTGCATGGCTAGCTACAATATATATCATTTTGTTAACCTTTAGCTTGCATGGCTAGCTACAATATATAACATTTTGTTAATCTTTAGTTTGCATGGCTAGCTACAATATATAACATTTTGTTAATCTTTAGTTTGCATGGCTAGCTACAATATATAACATTTTGTTAACCTGTAGTTTGCATGGCTAGCTAAAATATATATCATTTTGTTAACCTTTAGTTTGCATGGCTAGCTACAATATATAACATTTCGTTAACCTTTAGTTTGCATGGCTAGCTACAATATATAACATTATGTTAACCTGTAGTTTGCATGGATAGCTAAAATAGATATCATTTCGTTAACCTGTAGTTTGCATGGCTAGCTACAATATATATCATTTCGTTAACCTGTAGTTTGCATGGCTAGCTACAATATATAACATTTCGTTAACCTTTAGTTTGCATGGCTAGCTACAATATATAACATTTCGTTAACCTTTAGCTTGCATGGCTAGCTAAAATATATAACATTTTGTTAACCTTACTGCCTTTGTTAACAAAGTTGGTTTTCAAAATTAAAATAAATGAGAATTTTCAACCTCACTACCATGAAAAACAAGGTAAGTTTCATGTCTAGTTTAATTACATAAACATTTTGAGCTCTCAACCTCTATAAACAAGGTTAGATTTTTTTCTTTAACTAATTGAATTTCATAAGCATTCCAAACTGATTCCCTGTATGCACAAGTTCATGTTTTTGTGTTAGGGGTATCCATTTTGCCATCTATTGTATTTTAGGCAGTGTGTGGTATGTTTTGTTTTTAATTTAATTTAATTTTATTTAATTTTATTTTATTTTTTATTTTATTTTATTTTATTTTATTTTATTTTATTTTTTATTTTATTTTATTTTATTTTATTTTATTTTATTTTATTTTATTTTATTTTATTTTATTTTTTATTTTATTTTATTTTATTTTATTTTATTTTATTTTATTTTATTTTATTTTATTGTTGTAATTTCCCCATTTTTACAGACAAAACAGACAGTACAATACATTTACGCAACAAGATATTAAACACACTATATTGACATTATTCCATTCTGAATAAATACAGTAGTTGGTTTAATACATATCTTTACTACTGAAATTTACAGTTCATCAAAGAAAGTAATGTATATTTAAACTGATGTTCTATTCCTTCAGGAATAGGTAACCCAAGCCGATGTTTTGCTAATCTGTTTTAGACCCTTTAGTTTACTTGCTCCCTAAGACTCTTAAATTATTTGGTTTTCCAATCTGTTGTATTTGAGCCTGCCGGATGACGTGCATGGTCTTAATAGCGGCGGTTGTGGGAACTGTCCAATACACTCCAAACACTTGACCCCCACTGTGTGTGCCAGTCCCACGCCACCGACTGTTATCTCAGATAAGCGTCGTGCGCACTAAATGAGATAGCTACGGCTTTCCAATCTTTTGCATTTGCGCGTGTCTGATGAAGGTCACGGTCGTAAGATCACGAGGAGGGGACAACTGTCTAATCCACTCCTAACACTTTTCCCCATCCTCACTGTATGTTCTAGCCCTATGCCACTGAAGAATATTCCAGAAACGTGTCATGCGCACTAAATCAGATATCTACGTTTTTATTGTACTAGAAAATAGTGAAATTAAAATACAGATAACACATTTAGTGTGCATGACACGTTTCTGGGATATTCTTCATCGTGTACGCTCAGAATCAAACGATTGCAATCAAAAGAAAACAATATAGTTAAAGGGCCGATCACCTATGTCTGAGGGAGGAGAACCTTACTTTTAATAATAATTAGGTCACCTATGTCTGAGGGAGGAGAACCTTACTTTTAATAATAATTAGGTCACCTATGTCTGAGGGAGGAGAACCTTACTTTTAATAATAATTAGGTCACCTATGTCTGAGGGAGGAGAACCTTACTTTTAATAATAATTAGGTCACCTATGTCTGAGGGAGGAGAACCTTACTTTTAATAATAATTAGGTCACCTATGTCTGAGGGAGGAGAACCTTACTTTTAATAATAATTAGGTCACCTATGTCTGAGGGAGGAGAACCTTACTTTTAATAATAATTAGGTCACCTATGTCTGAGGGAGGAGAACCTTACTTTTAATAATAATTAGGTCACCTATGTCTGAGGGAGGAGAACCTTACTTTTAATAATAATTGGGTCACCTATGTCTGAGGGAGGAGAACCTTACTTTTAATAATAATTAGGTCACCTATGTCTGAGGGAGGAGAACCTTACTTTTAATAATAATTAGGTCACCTATGTCTGAGGGAGGAGAACCTTACTTTTAATAATAATTACATTATTTAGCAACTATAAATTTCAATAAAAATATATCATGTCATTTAATATGACTATTTGCTTTTACCTACATGACAGATTAGTACATGTACTTAATACCTTTTACCTACATGACAGATTAGTACATGGACTTAGTACCTTTTACCTACATGACAGATTAGTACATGTACTTAGTACATTTTACCTACATGACAGATTAGTACATGAAATTAGTACCTTTTACCTACATGACAGATTAGTACATGTACTTAGTACATTTTACCTACATGACAGATTAGTACATGTACTTAGTACATTTTACCTACATGACAGATTAGTACATGAACTTAGTACCTTTTACCTACATGACAGATTAGTACATGGACTTAGTACCTTTTACCTACATGACAGATTAGTACATGTACTTAATACCTTTTACCTACATGACAGATTAGTACATGTACTTAATACCTTTTACCTACATGACAGATTAGTACATGGACTTAGTACCTTTTACCTACATGACAGATTAGTAAATGTACTTAATACCTTTTACCTACATGACAGATTAGTACATGTACTTAATACCTTTTACCTACATGACAGATTAGTACATGGACTTAGCACCTTTTACCTACATGACAGATTAGTACATGTACTTAATACCTTTTACCTACATGACAGATTAGTACATGGACTTAATACCTTTTACCTACATGACAAATTAGTACATGGACTTAGTACCTTTGTGGACATTCAACCAAGAGGGGTTCACTGCCCCAATCTGTATTGCATAGAAGTATAGTTTTATACACAATATAGAGTGTGTTTGTCCTTATATGGAATTTTATTTTTTAACTGTCCACTCATTATATATATAGATACGTCTTAAGAAAAGTCAATAATAACGGTACCATGAGGACCATAGCAAAAATACAATAATACAATAAATATGTATATGTTTTTAATTTCAGGCGCGGATCAAGTGCGAATACCTAATTTTCGAGTTGGAAGTCATGTAGTTAGCGTATTAGTGTTGTAAGTATTGCATTAAAAATAAAAACGTTGATATATATAGATTTAATGCATACGACGTGCTTCTATGAATAATCGTCATTCTAACATCACCTCCTTCTTTCGCTTTGTTAACAAACGAACGAGTTATCCATTCGGTATAATCTCATTAGCACATGCGCCGGTGAATGTGACTGACTTTTCCATTGGCAGCATAAATTTTGTGCGACATTATCCGCAAACGTAAATATAAATTTCCGTCTTCCAATCAAAGTATACTACTGTATTTGTACTCTTAGACATATCAGAATCGAAATAAATCATGGAAGCCAGAATGTGTTTTGAGCTTTAACATGGATTGGCGGATATTAGTAAATTTTATCCCTCGCTTCTGGCTCGGGATAAAATACTAATATCCGCCAATCCATGTTAAAACTCCCAACACATTCTGGCTTCCATGATTTATTTCTTAATCAACCTTGTAAGAGTGTGATATGACTCATATAGAGGCAAACCCTCGGGTGACATAATCTTTCTCTGGGAGACAATCCATCATATGTTGATTATCTCCCTTGTTTTTGGCTCGTAGCCAAAAGACTGGAAAGCCAAATCATGGTAATCCAAAGGACCTGAACAGGATAGACTAGACTAAATCGGTGAAGGTCATCCATGCCCAAGGCAGGGGAGCCTTAGTTTTAATAATAGCTACATTATTCGAGAACTGTACATTTCAGTAATGAATATATCTAATAAACCATGTCAGTGCCAAAACATTTACTACAGGGCGGACGATACCCTCGAAGACTAATAGCAGAGGTATATTGTTCTTTATTTGAACACTGTATTCAGATATAATAAAGAGTTGTCATTATTGAGAAGAGTGTTAGGCTTATGGTGTTTAACGCCACTTTCAACAATCTTTTAGTTATATCGTGGCGCTTTATTAAGAAGAAGATTTTCATTAGATATAAACAATGCAATGATGAACGACACTATCACAAATCAAAAAAAGGAGATATTCGAAAATAACAGGTTAGGCGATAATGGCCGACACCCACACAGGGCCTATGTTAGGGGGTTCAGCTGGTACATCGGCCCGGGGATTGGATAGCCAAGAAGGGGCCACTGAATCCCTGAAGGTCCCCATAGCCTTAGCCATAGACGTTTTATTTTGATTTTGTCTTCTTCATTTTTGTGTGTGGTATTTTCAATTATTTTTAGTTTATTTCAAAAAAATAGTTATGTAAATTTCACTTAGATTTCTGAATTCTGGTTGTTGATCATCACTCATATGTCACTGGTTTGTATAAAGTATGTGTTTTCTGGACATTCTGTTGCACAGGAAATAAAGCATTGATGAAAGTTTACCAGTGTTTTTATTGGACCTCTTATCTTCCATTTTGAGATATGTCTCAGTGTGTCCCCAGGGCCCCAAAAGCAGTCTTGTTTCGTCTTGCAAAATTTCTCTTGGAGGTCCTGCACACACATTGCACAATACTCTGGCAAAGTTAAACGTCCAAAGCCAGACAGAAGCCAATGGAAGCATATGTATTGTTTTATAGGACATGAACATTACTGTGGCAAAAAAGGCCTGACATATGGCATTAAAAATCAAGTTCTTGGCTTGTTGTCTTGGAACAGGCACACAAATGTGGCGAGGTTAAACCGGTTAATGACATCCAACTCTTTCGATATCTAGATATCTGGCCAAACAGTAATGAGAAGAGTATGCAGATACCAAAGGGAGGTAATCAGAATCCATATTTTGAAGAAGAACAGACAAAACAATGGCCAAAAGTACAAAAGGACAAAATACAATCTACAAAACATACATATAAAACTAAAGATCGAGTAACACGAACCCCACTAAAAATCGGGGGTATATTAAGTAAACAGATTCGTTTCAATTGAGAATTACACCGACTGATCAAATAAATTGAACGTTAGAGAAAACCGAAGGGGGATCATGAATGGACAATCCAGAGACACAGACAACATTTGGGCACAAGAAGCCAAACAAAACAAAACGTGCAACACGTATAAAATTATAACTACAATCAACGCGAACACAACCATTAAAAACGAGAGTGAACTCAGGTTTCGAGAAGGATAATCAGGTCATGTCTCTTATAAAAAGTATTTTTCATATATTCAAGTCTAGTGCTCGAACCAGGTGTCACCATTAACATACACGATTTATTGCTTGTAAACTGAAATCCAGCTCACATAATGTTAAACAGCAATATGTCAATTTGAAAACAATATCAGACTTCAACATTTAGTATTTGGGTACACAATTTTCGACAAAGAATATTTTCACCTAAATTATTTTTTAACTATATTGGCATTTACAATTTACAAATCCTATTATGTATCCGAACAAAAGACAAAGAAAATTGTTGTTTATCTGTTATTTAAAAATGAATTTCAAAGAAAAATGAAGGAAAATAAATTACTATGAATGAATTCATTGTTCAATCATATATTAAATAAACTGTGATCATAACTTATGCAATAGAATATATTAGAATAAAATAGTTTTATATGTAATTATAATTTTGAGTATTTCCCTGGATATTCAAAACAGAATTTCACAGGGATACTTCAGAGGAACTTGGACTCTGAAGTAAAAATGCAACAAGTAATTTACTAAATAAATTCTGTGATATTGAAAAAAAAAAAAAAAATTATATACTAACCCATCTGTTTTATCTATATATTTCAGCGACACTGGTGGGCATCACATACAACGAAATATAATCCATAAATTTATTGATGCTGCTGATGTGAGTATCTCTAAGAAATTATTGTAAGCTAAGGTTTTTGGTCTATGGTGTTTAGCGCCACCTTCAACACTATTTCAGTAATAGCATGACAATCAGTTTTATTGGTGGAGGAAACCGGAGGACCCAGAGAAAACCACCGAACTGCCGCAAGTCGCTGACAAACTGTATCACATACGCATAAAACATTTGTCGAAATTGCTATATTATATTGACTTATATTACAAATACTGATTGATTCGCAATCAAGATAATAACCCCTTTGGTATCTTCAAGCTCTTCTTCACCCCCCCTCCCCCCCCCCTCACTGTCTACCTTGATGAAGACAATTTCTCTTAACACACTGCTATGAATATTTTTCCGGGAACTATATCTAATCAATTAATTAAGCCTGGTATGTATTTTACTATTTTGGATGTCTCAATTTGTTATAAATACTGTTATAGTGACAGCCGGAAACTTTGAGCCGTAATGAAAGCGGAAGGTTTGGCGCTTTAAAATCTGATTCAACCCACCATTTCTTTAGAAATGCCTGTACCAAGTCAGGGTCATTACGGTTTTCACAGTTTTCCGGTTGTTGACTGGTTTTGTCTGTCTATATACCTATGAGTTTTGACTTTCCCTTTATAGGATTGTTCGGAGTTCGGTAATTTTGTTATTACCCTTATTTACATTGTAAATTTAAAATTGAATATTTTTTCTCCATTTTCCTTTAAAACTTTAACTATACATTTTTCTATCGTAGGCTGTCATGATTGTCTATGATATTACAAGTGAAAAGTCATTTCTTAAGATCCCAGAATGGGTTGCCATGACAAAACGACGGGTAAGAAACTTTATCATAGATTTATAACTACATTATGTGTTCATTTCATTCAGAAAGCCTCATGTAATTGGCTCACACGTGACATTGAAATTGATATTTCACCAATCAATGAAGTGCCTAACTATTCAACCAAGCCCACTTCCAGAAACTCTTTTCGACCGTCATGTAAACTAATAACTATTCAAAATAACAATAGTTGAAAATGAGGAATATAAAAACAAAAATTGATAATTTTTATTGTATTTTTGATAATGTTAAATGGAAATTGTATGTATTAGATGTAATGTTTGTAGTTTTATAGGGTAGTACATTGGTCAACACCTTTACATGCCAATAAAGCTACAAAAGATTGCATTCAATTCTGAAGTAGGTGTGCGTCAATCTAAATTTGATATCTACGTTTTTTTTACTATTCGCTATAGAGACTGAACAAAAACAATGAAACGTATATTTTCATTTGATCATAGAAAACCAAAAATCAAAAACATTTTGACGTCATTTCTTAGCGAATGGAATATTTGCCCCTGATTCAGAAGATTGGATTTTGGAACTGTTCCAATTTTGTGATATTTGTTTGTTTTCCATTTCATAAGTATAAATATTTCGTCAAGCCAGGAAAGTGCGCAGTCATGTGTATGTATGCTATGAGTATTGATTTTTCGTGTTTCCACGATTTTTCTATTAGATTTTGGAACTGTTTCGACAGCATTGTCGATATCGTCGCCGTTGTCTTGATTATATAGTGTTCTTCACCACTAAGCCAGACGCCGTAATATGCATGATAGATAACAATATAATGGCCAACGACCCACTGATAAACACATGGTATCGTGTACACATCACAACGAACAGAAATGAATAGATTAAGTGCTTGTACAACTAAATACCACACGATTGCGACAATAAAGTGTGGCGGATGTCTTTTAAGAAGCAAGAACTGCTTAGCCTTCGCGAGCACCAGGGTTCACCTTCAGGTTTTGGTGAGGTCTGTGATGCTCATCCCATTAGCTTTCTGTGTTATGTTTTATGTGTTATGTTTTATGTGTTATGTTTATGTGTTATGTTTTATGTGTTATGTTTATGTGTTATGTTTTATGTGTTATGTTTGTAGTGGTCCTGTGTATTGTGTGCCCTATGTTGCCAGTGTCACTGGATTGTTCATTCTTAATTTCCCCTTCGGTTTTATCTAACGTGGAATTATTTACATATTAATGATAATATTAATTAATATAACCATGGTGACGTGTGTCCTTTAAAATTACATCCTCTTTTCTTGTATTCATGTTTTTTTCTTTATAAAGTGAGGGTACAAAATGTGTTCCCTCTTTTTCAGAATTTGTATGATATAAATGAAAATTCTACCGATGAAGATGTGGCTCTAAGCGGGGTATCTATATTAAGACTATAATAAGACTGAAATAGCTTTATATCCCATCAAGCATTATTGTTTTTAGACCGTGTGATCTGTTTGAAAATATAGAACAGCGTATATATTGTAATTGTTCACATTTCTGCTATCAAGAAGGTCTGTGACCATAGCCAATTTTGGATGACCAGTTGAGGCCCTTTGGTTTGATAGCTCCCAAAACCTAACTTTTCAATCCTTTGTCTTTCAACGTACCTAATGAAGGTTGTTCCACAAACGCGTCTTGTCCATTAAATAAACGTTAGAATCGAAGGTGCAATCACAAATGGACAATCCAGAGAAACTAGCAACACAAGGGTACAAAAGGCGAAGACAAACAAAACCGAAAAACCCCAACACAATTTTTGTTGGACCATTCAGTGTTCTCTAGCGTTTATGTATATTCTCTGTTCTATAATATCCCAATTTAAACTAAATGAAAAGAAAAACATAAAATACCATACTGTTGGAACACAAGAATACAATATGATTTAAAAGACACATCTCCATGGAATAACTTTGTGTATTTTGTTCGAATACGTTACGTCATAAATGAAAGAAAAAGACATTAAAAGTGGATGGATGTTTAAACAACATACTACACTAATTATAATGTGAATTGGTTAGCCTTTTGTAGGATCAAAAGGCATTGATTCATGACCGTGATTCAACAAACAAAAACACAAACCAAAAAGAAAACAAAAAGCAAAAAACAAACAAACAAAAGAAAACAGGCTCAAATATACCATATACGTACATTGTCGGAAAATATGTAATTTATTTGCACGAGCCTTAGAAACTGATTGAAAAGCGAGCCTTTAGCGAGCTTCTCTAGCCTGTTTCGTTGCGAGTGCAAATATATTTTATATTTAACAATAATGCATGTATATTGTGTTTATCCTGCAATATCAAAAAGTCCATAACACCTGCCACACTGTTTAAAAAAATAACTGATCCAAGCGTCGTTCTAATCGTTTTCAATGGTGTCATCTGTGACGTCAGTGCTTATATACTGTTACTGTTTCTTTCTGTCGCTCCACATGAATCAGGTACCAGAAAAGCTCTATGAGGTCCATGACCTAATAACACTGAAGTTATTTGACCACCTTTATTATTACTCAAAATCACACAGTTGCAGGATAAAAAATAATAAACAAAAACAGAAAAAAACGGAAGTTAAACCAGACACTCCAAAATGGTTTACATCTTGCCCTACTGACAACACTCATCGGCAAGTATCAAACTTGCATGTAATGATGTAATTATGTCGTTTTGTTTTTTATTACATATAAATTACATGTATTGTAAAATTGCATCAGCTGCATGTTTAGTACCTTAACACTTATGTTAAAAATTGACGTTTTTTAAGGAAGATGATCCAGTATTAATGTTAGTAGGGAATAAAACTGATCTGAGACAAACTGATATACGGTGGACAAAGAAGGTAATTCTAACTGTAGTACATGAAAGTTCTTAATACATGGACACGTTATATAGGGGTCGTCGTGGTCGTGATCGTGTGGTAGTTGGAGTTACAGCTAACTGTGCAGTCAGTGCCTATCACCACTAAAGTTGTGAGTTCAAACCCCGTTCATGGCGAGGTATACTCGATACAACAATATGTGATAAAGTTTGTCAGTGACTTACGACAGGTCGTTGGTTTTCTCCGGATACACCAATAAAGCTGACCGCCACGATATAGCTGAAATATTGTTGGAAGTGGTGCTAAACACTATAAGCCAAGCCAACAAACACATTATTCGTGTTATAGATAGGATAACAATCAACAAATCGAAATAGGACAGACAATATGATGGCCAAAAGAAAAACGACAAGTGTTTACGACAAGTGGAACATATTCGTGGTCTAACTGTAGTACATTTGTACATATAAGTTCTCAATACACATTATACATGTTAAAGATAGAGAAACAATCAGCAAATCGAAGAAGGACAGACAATGCAATGGTCAATTGAAAAAGGACAAAAAGACAAGCAGTGATGTACAATACTCTACACAGAAAATATGTGTAAATAAATACAAATACAAAATAAGACATAAACCCGCTACAAAACAAATGGGAGTAAAGACGAACTGAACATCGTTTTACGCGACAACACAACACGGAACTAAAAACGTCAAGAGGTGTAATTTGACGACATGAACAACACTAACCTCACTAAAACAAGCCACATGATATCCAATAGTCACATGATATCCAATAGGACAACGTGCTTACATTGATTTTTACAGTGCTAGTAATATAATGGGAAAAAAACCCCACAATGTCGGAACACGCTTTGAATGAGGCAACAACGATAACTCTAACACAGAAATACATGACCGCTTATATATCCGGCTTGGTACAGGCACTTCAATAAAAAATGGTGGGGTTAAACTAGTTTAATTTCCCGAACCTCCCCTCTTAGTGAAATATAGCGGTTATGCAGGTGCTTTCCACATGATGATATAATGCCAATACTCACATGTATCCAAATGAAGCAACAGTCCGCCGGTAGACGTGTCGTCCCACTCGGATACATTAACCTGATTCCGAACCAACCAGTCTTTGCTCTTTCTCCTTCTTTACTGTTGCTTGCTTAGAGGGGAAGCTGTAAATACATATTTTACAGTATTTGATTTTACACGACATGCCATTGAACCCACGACATACTTCGAGAAAACTGAAATTTCGACACATCGAAATTTGAGATAACAGGAGCAAATTAAGTTGAAAGTACTAAGTTGAAAACAGGACTTCAGAAAAATTTCGAGTAAACCAAGTTTTACATAACGAGATTCACCTGTACATGTATATAAAGATCTTTATGAAAAACAACCCAGGTGCTTTAACTTTGAATTATTACTAATAACTTGAAAACTCTGCTATTTGAAATGATAATCATCGGCTCGTTCAACTTGATTGCATATAACGCTTTGATAACACCATGTTACTGATAATTTCTTTGTCTTCTCCTAGAACGACAAGAACGACAGCGATGAAGCATGTCGTGTAATAGAAGATGATAGACTTAAACAGGTAAGTTGTATCACCGGGTTTTTAACTAGCATTACACGACGGATCCAAGTATTGAATCATGAACTAATTACCCTCCCGGAACACCTGAGTTCACACCCGGTTCTTAGAGGGATTCGTGTTACTCTATCTAGTTTTATTTGTAATGTTTTGGAGGTCGTTGTTTGTCCTTTTGTTCTTTTTCTTTTGGCCATTGTGTTGTCTGTCCTTCTTCGATTTTCAGATTCTGATTACCCCTTTATTATCTTCGAACTCTTCTTACTAGCATTACACGACGGATGCAAGTAATGAAGCAGGAACTTCTTACCCATGTGGAGCACCTGTGTTCATCCCTAGTTTCTAGTGGGGTTTGTGTTGTTTAATCTCTAGTTTTCGGTGTAGTGTTTTGTTGATAATTGTTTGTCCATTTGTCCGTTTACCTTTGGTCATTGTATTATCTGTCCGTCTTCTATTTAGAGCTTATGGTTACCCATTTGGTATCTATTGTATGATTAAGATTGCGTACAAGATTACAGATAATATTTTAGGCCAATAAGCTGTTTTGTCTTTCACCCTGCAAAATGCGAGCAGACGACAATTTATCAAGATGTGTCTTTTTGGCGACAACGTTATTGATCGAACAGCCGTACAAAATTATTGTGTTTGCACGTTTTTATTACAAATTTGTTTCAAACTAAAGACTACAATTTGTACTTATTTGCTTCTCCTCTAATCGCGGGACATTAAGGAGAAAGAGCAAAGACTGGTTGGCTCGGAATCAGAATAATATGTCCGAGTGGAGCAACATGTCCACACGCGAACTGTTGTTTCAGTGATCTACCAATATGAACAAATCCAACTCTCCGTGTTGGTCTAGTATCATCATCATTACCATTATTATTATCATCATCATCATCATCATCATCATCATCATCATCATCATCATCATCATCATCATTGAAATGCAACTTGCATTAGGTAATAATCGCTCACTCAATCTCTTATCTTTATAAATTTAAGAAGGGGCTGTCGTGGTCGTGATCGTATGATTGATTTATAACTACGTATGCAATCAGTGCCTATCACTACTAACGTTTTGAGTTCGAGATGTACTCGATACAACATTATGTGATAAAGTTTGTCAGAGACATACGGCAGGTCGGTGGTTTTCTCCGGTTTCCTCCACCAATAAAACTGAACGGCAAAACATAGCTGAAATATTTATGAAAGTGGCGTTAAATATCATAACCCTAACCCTAGAACTTTAATTGGTAAAATACGATCAAACAAAACAAAAGAATAAAAGCTTAGACAACGCACACTCAGGGAGAGGTAAGGATTATCACCTTTCCTAATAATAACACCTGTCGTCAATTCCTTAGACAACGCATACTCAGGAAGAGGTAAGGCTTATCGCCTTTCCTAATAATAACACCTGTCGTCAAGTCCTTAGACAACGCACACTCATGAAGAGGTAAGGATTATCGTCTTTCCTAATAATAACACCTGTCGTCAAGTCCTTAGACAACGCACACTCATGAAAAGGTAAGGATTATCGTCTTTCCTAATAATAACACCTGTTGTCAAGTTCTTAGACAACGCACACTCAGGAAGAGGTAAGGATTATCGCCTTTCCTAATAATAACGCCTGTCGTCAAGTCCTTGGAAAACGCACACTCAAGAAGAGGTAAGGATTATCGCCTTTCCTAATAATAACACATGTCGTCAAGTCCTTAGACAACGCACACTGAGGAAGAGGTAAGGATTATTGCCTTTCCTAATAATAACACCTGTCGTCAAGTCCTTAGACAACGCACACTCATGAAGAGGTAAGGATTATCGCCTTTCCTAATAATAACACCTGTCGTCAAGTCCTTAGACAACGCACACTCATGAAGAGGTAAGGATTATCGCCTTTCCTAATAATAACACCTGTCGTCAAATCCTTAGAAAACGCACACTCATGAAGAGGTAAGGATTATCGCCTTTCCTAATAATAACACCTGTCGTCAAGTCCTTAGACAACGCACACTCAAGAAGAGGTAATGATTATCGCCTTACCTAATAATAACACCTGTCGTTAAGTCCTTAGACAACACACACTCAGGAAGAGGTAAGGATTATCACCTTTCCTAATAATAACACCTGTCGTCAAGTCCTTAATCAAACGTATGCCATTAGGGGAGCATGAACCGTCCCGGAGCACATGGGTTCACTCCTGGTTGTTTGTGGGGTTCGTGTTGCTCATTTTGTTAGCTCTCTGTGTAGTGTTTTGTGGATCATTGTTTGTCTTTCTGTCCTTTTTTTTTTATCTAAGAAGAGTTAGAAGATACCAAAGGGGTAATCAGAAACCGTATATCGAAGAAGAACAGACAACACAATGGCCAAAGGAAAAAAGTACAAAAGGACAAACAACGATCAACAAAACATACATATAAAACTAAAGATCGAGTAACACAAACCCCACTAAAAACCGAGGGTGAACTCAGGTGCTCCGGAATGGTAAGTAGTTCCTACCATTGCATTTTCCGTTTCTTTTATACACTGCTTCTGATTACTCCGTTGATATCTTCAACTTTTCTTCCATGTATACGTAGGAAAAACAGAGATTCCGGCGTTTATTATTTGGAAACATATTATTTAATGAACCTCGATTTGTTTCAGATGGCACATTCTAACAGAATCCACCTCCACAAGGAAGTCAGTGCCAAAGCAGATATTAACATAGATCTGGCGTTTAAATCATTAATTGAAAAACTTATAGTAAAGGTAAGGTTTTAACGAACTATAGATAAAATGGTGTGGATTGCACCTGTGTATGGAGTATATATTTCTCAGTTGAAACGATATTCCAGAGCTTGTGGTTCCTATCAGGATTTCCTGGATATAGTGTTGCTGCTAACAAGGAAGCTACTGAACCAAGGGTTGCTCCTGGTTAAGTGGAAAGTTTTACGGTCACCACCATGACTTGATTGACCGCTACAGAATATCTGTTTCACAAATGACCACTGATAGGTTTCACTTGTCGTTAACACTTACCTGACCTTTCCTCATTCATGATTTATCACCGAGTTTGTAACTAGATTAACACCACGGGTGCCAATAGTGGAGCAGGAACTAATACCCTTCCGGAGCACGTGCGTTCACCCCCGGTTATTAGTGGGGTTCGTGTTACTCGATCTTTATTCATATGTGTATGCTTTGTAGATCGTTTGTTGCTCCTTTGTTCCTTTTCTTTTGGCTATTGTGTTGTCTGTCCTTTTTCGATTTACGGATTCTGACTACCAATTTGGTACCTTCAAACTCTTCATAGAAATAATGGTTTGGATTGCTTGTATGGTCGAACCGCATCGATAGTGCAATGGTTAACGGGCTCGGCTATAGTGCGGTAGATTGTGGGTTCGAAACCCGGTCCAATCAAACCAAGGACTATAAAATGTGCATTTACTGCTTCTCTGCTAAGAACGCAACATTAATGATTAAGGGAAAAAACTGATTGGTTCAGAAAAAGGATAATGTGTCCAAGTGGATCGCCATGTCCAGGGCTGGATTAACCCTTAGGCAAAATAAACACGTGATTAGGGCATCAAGGCGCAAAGGGGCACCACAAAATTCCGGCCACAAGTCAATTTATTTTATCAGCCAGATTGTGGGTTCGAGACCCGGTTTGGTCAAACCAAAGACTACAAAATTTGCATTTGCTGCTTCTCCTCTAAGAACGCAACATTAGCGAGTAAGAGAAAAAAACTGATGAAAGGCTCGGAAACAGGATAATGTGTCCGAATGGATCACCATGTAACCCATATCCATCCGTGGACGACTGTACATGTTGTTTCAGGAGCTAGCACTATAAAAATCCAACTGATTGTGTTGGGCTAGTAAACAGTGGTCATCCTTCATCTCAACGAATTTTTAAATGTTCTTGCCATGAAATAACTGGCAAAGATACTCAATTGGCGTTAAACAACAATCACTCATTCACTGATTGCTTGATCATTGGTTGTTTATAATAATACCACTGCTGCTAGACTATTATTCCTCGAGGGTATCATCCGCTCAGTAGTAGGAGTTTTGGCATTGACATGGTTTATTAGATATATTTATTATGAACCATTTCAGTGTCGAACCAACGATTACTGTGCGGATGATACCCACGTGGACTAATAGTCTAGAACAAACCATTACTGTGCGGATGATACCCACGTGGACTAATAGTCTAGAACCAACGACTACTGTGCGGATGATACCCACGTGGACTAATAGTCTAGAACCAACGACTACTGTGCGGATGATACCCACGTGGACTAATAGTCTAGAACCAACGATTACTGTGCGGATGATACCCACGTGGACTAATAGTCTAGAACCAACGATTACTGTGCGAATGATACCCACGTGGACTAATAGTCTAGAACCAACGACTACTGTGCGGATGATACCCACGTGGACTAATAGTCTAGAACCAACGCCTACTGTGCGGATGATACCCACGTGGACTAATAGTCTAGAACCAACGACTACTGTGCGGATGATACCCACGTGGACTAATAGTCTAGAACCAACGATTACTGTGCGGATGATACCCACGTGGACTAATAGTCTAGAACAAACGATTACTGTGCGGATGATACCCACGTGGACTAATAGTCTAGAACCAACGACTACTGTGCGGATGATACCCACGTGGACTAATAGTCTAGAACAAACGATTACTGTGCGGATGATACCCACGTGGACTAATAGTCTAGAACCAACGACTACTGTGCGAATGATACCAACGTGGACTAATAGTCTAGAACAAACGATTACTGTGCGGATGATACCCACGTGGACTAATAGTCTAGAACCAACGACTACTGTGCGGATGATACCCACGTGGACTAATAGTCTAGAACAAACGATTACTGTGCGGATGATACCCACGTGGACTAATAGTCTAGAACCAACGACTATTGTGCGGATGATACCCACGTGGACTAATAGTCTAGAACAAACGATTACTGTGCGGATGATACCCACGTGGACTAATAGTCTAGAACAAACGATTACTGTGCGAATGATACCCACGTGGACTAATAGTCTAGAACCAACGACTACTGTGCGGATGATACCCACGTGGACTAATAGTCTAGAACCAACGATTACTGTGCGGATGATACCCACGTGGACTAATAGTCTAGAACCAACGATTACTGTGCGGATGATACCCACGTGGACTAATAGTCTAGAACCAACGACTACTGTGCGGATGATACCCACGTGGACTAATAGTCTAGAACAAACGATTACTGTGCGGATGATACCCACGTGGACTAATAGTCTAGAACCAACGACTACTGTGCGGATGATACCCACGTGGACTAATAGTCTAGAACAAACGATTACTGTGCGGATGATACCCACGTGGACTAATAGTCTAGAACCAACGCCTACTGTGCGGATGATACCCACGTGGACTAATAGTCTAGAACCAACGACTATTGTGCGGATGATACCCACGTGGACTAATAGTCTAGAACAAACGATTACTGTGCGGATGATACCCACGTGGACTAATAGTCTAGAACCAACGACTACTGTGCGGATGATACCCACGTGGACTAATAGTCTAGAACAAACGATTACTGTGCGGATGATACCCACGTGGACTAATAGTCTAGAACTAACGACTACTGTGCGGATGATACCCACGTGGACTAATAGTCTAGAACAAACGATTACTGTGCGGATGATACCCACGTGGACTAATAGTCTAGAACCAACGACTACTGTGCGGATGATACCCACGTGGACTAATAGTCTAGAACAAACGATTACTGTGCGGATGATACCCACGTGGACTAATAGTCTAGAACAAACGATTACTGTGCGGATGATACCCACGTGGACTAATAGTCTAGAACAAACGATTACTGTGCGGATGATACCCACGTGGACTAATAGTCTAGAACCAACGACTACTGTGCGGATAATACCCACGTGGACTAATAGTCTAGAACAAACGATTACTGTGCGGATGATACCCACGTGGACTAATAGTCTAGAACCAACGACTACTGTGCGGATGATACCCACGTGGACTAATAGTCTAGAATAAACGATTACTGTGCGGATGATACCCACGTGGACTAATAGTCTAGAACCAACGACTACTGTGCGGATGATACCCACGTGGACTAATAGTCTAGAACAAACGATTACTGTGCGGATGATACCCACGTGGACTAATAGTCTAGAACCAACGACTACTGTGCGGATGATACCCACGTGGACTAATAGTCTAGAACCAACGATTACTGTGCGGATGATACCCACGTGGACTAATAGTCTAGAACCAACGATTACTGTGCGGATGATACCCACGTGGACTAATAGTCTAGAACAAACGATTACTGTGCGGATGATACCCACGTGGACTAATAGTCTAGAACCAACGACTACTGTGCGGATGATACCCACGTGGACTAATAGTCTAGAACAAACGATTACTGTGCGGATGATACCCACGTGGACTAATAGTCTAGAACAAACGATTGATTACTGTGCGAATGATACCCACGTGGACTAATAGTCTAGAACCAACGACTACTGTGCGGATGATACCCACGTGGACTAATAGTCTAGAACCAACGACTACTGTGCGGATGATACCCACGTGGACTAATAGTCTAGAACCAACGACTATTGTGCGGATGATACCCACGTGGACTAATAGTCTAGAACCAACGATTACTGTGCGGATGATACCCACGTGGACTAATAGTCTAGAACAAACGATTACTGTGCGGATGATACCCACGTGGACTAATAGTCTAGAACCAACGACTACTGTGCGGATAATACCCACGTGGACTAATAGTCTAGAACAAACGATTACTGTGCGGATGATACCCACGTGGACTAATAGTCTAGAACCAACGACTACTGTGCGGATGATACCCACGTGGACTAATAGTCTAGAATAAACGATTACTGTGCGGATGATACCCACGTGGACTAATAGTCTAGAACCAACGACTACTGTGCGGATGATACCCACGTGGACTAATAGTCTAGAACAAACGATTACTGTGCGGATGATACCCACGTGGACTAATAGTCTAGAACCAACGACTACTGTGCGGATGATACCCACGTGGACTAATAGTCTAGAACCAACGATTACTGTGCGGATGATACCCACGTGGACTAATAGTCTAGAACCAACGACTACTGAGCGGATGATACCCACGTGGACTAATAGTCTAGAACAAACGATTACTGTGCGGATGATACCCACGTGGACTAATAGTCTAGAACAAACGATTACTGTGCGGATGATACCCACGTGGACTAATAGTCTAGAACCAACGACTACTGTGCGGATGATACCCACGTGGACTAATAGTCTAGAACCAACGACTATTGTGCGGATGATACCCACGTGGACTAATAGTCTAGAACCAACGATTACTGTGCGGATGATACCCACGTGGACTAATAGTCTAGAACAAACGATTACTGTGCGGATGATACCCACGTGGACTAATAGTCTAGAACCAACGACTACTGTGCGGATGATACCCACGTGGACTAATAGTCTAGAACAAACGATTACTGTGCGGATGATACCCACGTGGACTAATAGTCTAGAACAAACGATTACTGTGCGGATGATACCCACGTGGACTAATAGTCTAGAACCAACGACTACTGTGTGGATGATACCCACGTGGACTAATAGTCTAGAACTAACGACTACTGTGCGGATGATACCCACGTGGACTAATAGTCTAGAACCAACGACTACTGTGCGGATGATACCCACGTGGACTAATAGTCTAGAACAAACGATTACTGTGCGGATGATACCCACGTGGACTAATAGTCTAGAACAAACGATTACTGTGCGAATGATACCCACGTGGACTAATAGTCTAGAACCAACGACTACTGTGCGGATGATACCCACGTGGACTAATAGTCTAGAACCAACGATTACTGTGCGGATGATACCCACGTGGACTAATAGTCTAGAACCAACGATTACTGTGCGGATGATACCCACGTGGACTAATAGTCTAGAACCAACGACTACTGTGCGGATGATACCCACGTGGACTAATAGTCTAGAACCAACGACTACTGTGCGGATGATACCCACGTGGACTAATAATCTAGAACAAACGATTACTGTGCGGATGATACCCACGTGGACTAATAGTCTAGAACCAACGACTACTGTGCGGATGATACCCACGTGGACTAATAGTCTAGAACCAACGACTACTGTGCGGATGATACCCACGTGGACTAATAGTCTAGAACCAACGATTACTGTGCGGATGATACCCACGTGGACTAATAGTCTAGAACCAACGACTACTGTGCGGATGATACCCACGTGGACTAATAGTCTAGAACCAACGACTACTGTGCGGATGATACCCACGTGGACTAATAATCTAGAACAAACGATTACTGTGCGGATGATACCCACGTGGACTAATAGTCTAGAACCAACGACTATTGTGCGGATGATACCCACGTGGACTAATAGTCTAGAACCAACGATTACTGTGCGGATGATACCCACGTGGACTAATAGTTTAGAACAAACGATTACTGTGCGGATGATACCCACGTGGACTAATAGTCTAGAACCAACGACTACTGTGCGGATGATACCCACGTGGACTAATAGTCTAGAACCAACGATTACTGTGCGGATGATACCCACGTGGACTAATAGTCTAGAACCAACGACTACTGTGCGGATGATACCCACGTGGACTAATAGTCTAGAACCAACGATTACTGTGCGGATGATACCCACGTGGACTAATAGTCTAGAACAAACGATTACTGTGCGGATGATACCCACGTGGACTAATAGTCTAGAACCAACGACTACTGTGCGGATGATACCCACGTGGACTAATAGTCTAGAACCAACGATTACTGTGCGGATGTTACCCACGTGGACTAATAGTCTAGAACAAACGATTACTGTGCGGATGATACCCACGTGGACTAATAGTCTAGAACCAACGACTACTGTGCGGATGATACCCACGTGGACTAATAGTCTAGAACCAACGATTACTGTGCGGATGATACCCACGTGGACTAATAGTCTAGAACAAACGATTACTGTGCGAATGATACCCACGTGGACTAATAGTCTAGAACCAACGATTACTGTGCGGATGATACCCACGTGGACTAATAGTCTAGAACCAACGACTACTGTGCGGATGATACCCACGTGGACTAATAGTCTAAAACCAACGACTACTGTGCGGATGATACCCACGTGGACTAATAGTCTAGAACCAACGATTATTGTGCGGATGATACCCACGTGGACTAATAGTTTACCTTACAGGTAATTGTGTTATTAATTGTTTGTGTTTACATGTCTGATCCTGTTAATTTCTGGTGTACATATGTGTGTCAATGTTGATTGTTTGTGGCTATATACCAACACTTGTCGATACACATCGTGTTCTCGATAACATGAGATTATATGTTTATCTTATCTTACAGAGAGGAATATCAGAAAAGAAAGCACCAATTGAAAAAACAGACACTGCACCATTGCTTAAAATAAAGACACCGCCCTGGCGTAAATATTGCATGTGCACAATTTTATGATGACGATACAAAGATATTAGTTCATGCGAAATTATAGTCTTCCTATTTTCTGTTCCAGAGAGGACCATCCATGTTGAAAGCTGCAAAACTAGAGACAAAAAATGGGATATGTGCAATCTTATGATACCTATTTAAGTTTTAGATGTGGACCATTGGTATGCCTTATATGGATAAGAGTGGTTTACCAGTAAAGAATACTCCTTTTGGTTAGAGATTATTTTTAAAGCATCTGCTTGCGGTTGTTAACTTTCAATTATGTTTTGTATTCGTATTTGATAATCAGAGAATTGATTATAACGTGTATGACCGGAAATCCTGAAGACTCTGCAGTGTTTTGCTTGGACGATTAAACAGTACGATAGTTGCATTATATTACTTCCTGTGGTCACAATATTTGTGGTACCTGTTTCGTACTCAAACTCAAAAATCGCCCAATCAAAACACAGCATCCAATATATAAATGGTTCTCATTGGACGATTTTTAAGCACGGGTAAAAAAAGATTAGTACTCTTAAACATTTAATTCCTTAAGAATGGAATGTTTGTATGTGAGTTTAATCCATTTTTGTATTAATATGAATAACTGGGTATGGTGCATTAAATGACAATTTATGTTTTCTGTTCGTACAAAAGACACAAGATGAAATACTTCCTAATTATTTTGTATCATTGTTAACTGTTTTGTTTATTTTGTATCTTGTTTTTATATATATTTCCTTCCCTGTTGTGTGTCAAACAAATGTTAATTAAAAGCGTTTAAAAACAATCTTGTTTATGCTTAATCATCACAAACGGGGTGACTGATACGAAATATCCATGGCAGGCATCTTATAAGAAACAGGAACTGCTTACTCTTCGTGAGCACCCAGGTTCATCACCGGTTGTTTTGGTGGTGTCTGTGTTGCTCATCATTTTAATATCTGTGTTGCGTTGTGCCTTGTGTACCAAATGTTGTCAGTGTCCCTGTCTTGATGGCCTTGTGTACCAAATGTTGCCAGTGTCCCTGTTTTGATGGCCTTGTGTACCAAATGTTGCCAGTGTCCCTGTCGTGATGGCCTTGTGTACCAAATGTTGCCAGTGTCCCTGTCTTGATGGCCTTGTGTACCAAATGTTGCCAGTGTCCCTGTCTTGATGGCCTTGTGTACCAAATGTTGCCAGTGTCCCTGTCTTGATGGCCTTGTGTACCAAATGTTGCCAGTGTCCCTGTCTTGATGGCCTTGTGTACCAAATGTTGCCAGTGTCCCTGTCTTGATGGCCTTGTGTACCAAATGTTGCCCGTGTCCCTGTCTTGATGGCCTTGTGTACCAAATGTTGCCAGTGTCCCTGTCTTGATGGCCTTGTGTACCAAATGTTGCCAGTGTCCCTGTCTTGATGGCCTTGTATACCAAATGTTGCCAGTGTCCCTGTCTTGATGGCCTTGTGTACCAAATGTTGCCAGTGTCCCTGTCTTGATGGCCTTGTGTACCAAATGTTGCCAGTGTCCCTGTCTTGATGGCCTTGTGTACCAAATGTTGCCAGTGTCCCTGTCTTGATGGCCTTGTGTACCAAATGTTGCCAGTGTCCCTGTCTTGATGGCCTTGTGTACCAAATGTTGCCAGTGTCCCTGTTTTGATGGCCTTGTGTACCAAATGTTGCCAGTGTCTCTGTCTTGATGGCCTTGTGTACCAAATGTTGCCCGTGTCCCTGTCTTGATTGCCTTGTGTACCAAATGGTGCCAATGTCCCTGTTTTTATTGCATTGTGTACCAAATGTTGCCAGTGTCCCTGTCTTGATGGCCTTGTGTACCAAATGTTGCCAGTGTCCCTGTCTTGATGGCCTTGTGTACCAAATGTTGCCAGTGTCTCTGTCTTGATGGCCTTATGTACCAAATGTTGCCCGTGTCCCTGTCTTGATTGCCTTGTGTACCAAATGGTGCCAATGTCCCTGTTTTTATTGCATTGTGTACCAAATGTTGCCAGTGTCCCTGTCTTGATGGCCTTGTGTACCAAATGTTGCCAGTGTCCCTGTCTTGATGGCCTTGTGTACCAAATGTTGCCAACCTCAAAATTAAACATTTTGATATTAAGTGTTTTCTTAAATACAAAATGTTTGCAATCATATTAAGCTATGGTGGTGTCGTCATCCGTTTGTAGACAGAATGGTTTCTGTGCAATAACTTAAGTCTAAGTTCTTCTGAATATTAAATACGATGATCCTAGCCACGGGATAAAGGTTGGTATCTATTTGGGGCTTGCCATAGGATAAAGGTTGGTATCTATTTTGGGCTTGCCACAGGACAAAGGTTGGCATCTATTTGGGGCTTGCCACGGGATAAAGGTTGGTATCTATTTGGAGCTTGCCATGGGATAAAGGTTGGTATCAATTTGGGGCTTGCCATGGGATAAAGGTTGGTATCTATTTGGGGCTTGCCACGGGATAAAGGTTGGTATCTATTTGGGGCTTGCCATGGGATAAAGGTTGGTATCTATTTGGGGCTTGCCACGGGATAAAGGTTGGTATCTATTTGGGGCTTGCCATGGGTTAAAGGTTGGTATCTATTTGGGCTTGCCATGGGATAAAGGTTGGTATCTATTTGGGGCTTGCCACGGGAAAAAGATTGGTATCAATTTGGTGTTTGCCATGGGATAAAGTTGGTATCTATTTAGGGCTTGCCACGGGATAAAGGTTGGTATCTATGTAGGGCTTGCAACAGGATAAAAGTTGGTATCTATTTGGGCTTGCTACGGGATAAAGGTTGGTATCTATTTGGGCTTGCTACGGGATAAAGGTTGGTATCTATTTGGAGCTTGCTATGGGATAAAGGTTGGTATCTATTTGGGGCTTGCCATGGAATAAAGGTTGGTATCTATTTGGGGCTTTCCACGAGATAAAGGTTGGTATCTATTTGGGGATTGCCATGGGATAAAGGTTGGTATCTATCTGGGGCTTGCCACGGGATAAAGATTGGTATCTATTTGGGGCTTGCCACGGGATAAAGGTTGGTATCTATTTGGGGCTTGCCACGGGATAAAGGTTGGTATCTATTTGGGGCTTGCCACGGGATAAAGGTTGGTATCTATTTGGGGCTTGCCACGGGATAAAGGTTGGTATCTATTTGGGGCTTGCCACGAGATAGAGGCTGGTATCTATTTGGGGCTTGCCACGGGAAAAAGGTTGGTATCTATTTGGGGCTTGCCATGGGATAAAGGTTGGTATCTATTTGGGGCTTCCCACGGGATAAAGGTTGGTATCTATTTGGGGCTTGCCACGGGATAAAGGTTGGTATCTATTTGGGGCTTGCCACGGGATAAAGATTGGTATCTATTTGGGGCTTCCCACGGGATAAAGGTTGGTATCTATTTGGGGCTTGTCACGGGATAAAGGCTGGTATCTATTTGGAGTTTGTCATGGGATAAAGGTTGGTATCTATTTGGGGCTTGTCATGGGATGAAGGTTGGTATCTATTTGGGGCTTGCCATGGGATAAAGGTTGGTATCTATTTGGGGGTTGCCAAGGGATAAAGGTTGGTTTCTATTTGGGGTATTGTGATCCTATCCTTGCCACAGGATAAAGGTTGGTATATATTTGGGGCTTGCCACGGGATAAAGGTTGGTATCTATATGGGGCTTTCCACGGGATAAAGGTTGGTATTTATTTGGGGCTTGCCACAGGATAAAGTTTGGTATATATTTGGGGCTTGCCACGGGATAAAGGTTGGTATCTATTTGGGGCTTGCCACGGGATAAAGGTTGGTATCTATGTAGGGCTTGCAACAGGATAAAAGTTGGTATCTATTTGGGCTTGCTACGGAATAAAGGTTGGTATCTATTTGGAGCTTGCTGTGGGATAAAGGTTGGTATCTATTTGGGGCTTGCCATGGAATAAAGGTTGGTATCTATTTGGGGCTTTCCACGAGATAAAGGTTGGTATCTATTTGGGGATTGCCATGGGATAAAGGTTGGTATCTATCTGGGGCTTGCCACGGGATAAAGATTGGTATCTATTTGGGGCTTGCCACGGGATAAAGGTTGGTATCTATTTGGGGCTTGCCACGGGATAAAGGTTGGTATCCATTTGGGGCTTGCCACGGGATAAAGGTTGGTATCTATTTGGGGCTTGCCACGGGATAAAGGTTGGTATCTATTTGGGGCTTGCCACGAGATAGAGGCTGGTATCTATTTGGGGCTTGCCACGGGATAAAGGTTGGTATCTATTTGGGGCTTGCCATGGGATAAAGGTTGGTATCTATTTGGGGCTTCCCACGGGATAAAGGTTGGTATCTAATTGGGGCTTGCCACGGGATAAAGGTTGGTATCTATTTGGGGCTTGCCACGGGATAAAGATTGGTATCTATTTGGGGCTTCCCACGGGATAAAGGTTGGTATCTATTTGGGGCTTGTCACGGGATAAAGGCTGGTATCTATTTGGAGTTTGTCATGGGATAAAGGTTGGTATCTATTTGGGGCTTGTCATGGGATGAAGGTTGGTATCTATTTGGGGCTTGCCATGGGATAAAGGTTGGTATCTATTTGGGGGTTGCCAAGGGATAAAGGTTGGTTTCTATTTGGGGTATTGTGATCCTATCCTTGCCACAGGATAAAGGTTGGTATATATTTGGGGCTTGCCACGGGATAAAGGTTGGTATCTATATGGGGCTTTCCACGGGATAAAGGTTGGTATTTATTTGGGGCTTGCCACAGGATAAAGTTTGGTATATATTTGGGGCTTGCCACGGGATAAAGGTTGGTATCTATTTGGGGCTTGCCACGGGATAAAGGCTGGTATCCATTTGGAGCTTGTCTTGGGATAACGGTTGGTATCTATTTGCGGTTTTTCATGGGATGAAGGTTGGTATCTATTTGGGGTATTGTAATCCTATCCTTGCCACTGGATAAAGGTTGGTATATATTTGGGGCTTGCCACGGGATAAAGGTTGGTATATATATGGGGCTTTCCACGGGATAAAGGTTGGTATTTATTTGGGGCTTGCCACAGGATAAAGGTTGGTATCTATTTGGGGCTTGCCACGTGATAAAGGTTGGTATATATTTGGGGTATTGTTATCCTATCTTTGCCACGTGATAAAGGTTGGTATCTATTTGGGGTACTGTGATCCTATCTTTGCCACAGGATAAAGATTGGTATCTATTTGGGGTATTGTGATCCTATCCTTGCCACGTGATAAAGATTGGTATCTATTTGGGGTATTGTGATCCTATCTTTGCCACGGGATAAAGGTTGGTATCTATTTGGGGTATTGTGATCCTATCTTTGCCACGTGATAAAGGTTGTATCTATTTGGGGTATTGTGATCCTATCCGTGCCACAGGATAAAGGTTGGTATCTATTTGGGGTATTGTGATCCTATCCTTGCCACAGGATAAAGGTTGGTATCTATTTGGGGTATTGTGATCCTATCCTTGCCACGGGATAAAGGTTGGTATCTATTTGGGGTATTGTGATCCTATCCTTGCCATGGGATAAAGGTTGGTATCTATTTTGGGTTTGTCATGGGATGAAGGTTGGTATCTATTTGGGGCTTCCCATGGATAAAGGTTGGTATCTATTTGGGGCTTGTCATGGGATGAATGTTGGTATCTATTTGGGGCTTGCCATGAGATAATTTGGGGGTTGCCACGGGATAAAGGTTGGTATCTATTTGAGGTATTGTGATCCTATCTTTGCCACATGATAAAGGTTGGTATCTATTTGGGGTATTGTGATCCTATCCTTGCCATGGGATAAAGGTTGGAATCTATTTGGGGTATTGTGATCCTATCCTTGCCACGGGATAAAGGTTTGTTTCTATTTGGGGTATTGTGATCCTATCCTTGCCACGGGATAAAGGTTGGTTTCTATTTGGGGTATTGTGATCATATCCTTGCCACAGGATAAAGTTTGGTATCTATTTGGTGTATTGTGATCCTTTCCTTGCCACAGGATAAAGGTTGGTATCTATTTGGGGTATTGTGATCCTATCCTTGCCACAGGACAAAGGTTGGTATCTAATTGGGGTATTATGATCGTATCCGTGCCACAGGATAAAGGTTGGTACCTATTTGGGGTATTGTGATCCTATCCTTGCCACGTGATAAAGGTTGGTATCTATTTGGGGTATTGTGATCCTATCTTTGCCACAGGATAAAGATTGGTATCTATTTGGGGTATTGTGATCCTATCCTTGCCACGTAATAAGGATTGGTATCTATTTGGGGTATTGTGATCCTATCTTTGCCACGGGATAAAGGTTGGTATCTATTTGGGGTATTGTGATCCTATCTGTGCCACAGGATAAAGGTTGGTATCTATTTGGGGTATTGTGATCCTATCTTTGCCACGTGATAAAGGTTGGTATCTATTTCGGGTATTGTGATCCTATCCTTGCCACGGAATAAAGGTTGGTTTCTTTTTGGGGTATTGTCATCCTATCCTTGCAACAGGATAAAAGTTGGTATCTATTTGGGGTATTGTGATCCAATCCTTGCCACAGGATAAAGATTGGTATCTATTTGGGGTATTGAGATCCTATCCTTGCCACAGGATAAAGGTTGGTATCTATTTGGGGTAATGTGATCCAATCCTTGCCACGTGATAACAAATGGTATCTATTTGGGGTATTGTGATCCTATCTTTGCCACCTGATAAAGGTTGGTATCTATTTGGGGTATTGTGATCCTATCCTTGCACAGGATAAAGGTTGGTATCTATTTGTGGTATTGTGATCCTATCCTTGTCACAGGATAAAGGTTGGTATCTATTTGGGGTATTGTGATCCTATTCTTGCCACGTGATAAAGGTTGGTATCTATTTGGGGTATTGTGATCCTATCCTTGCCACGGGATGAAGGTTAGTTTCTATTTGGGGTATTGTGATCCTATCCTTGCCACAGGATAAAGGTTGGTATTTATTTGGGGTATTGTGATCCTATCCTTGCCACAGGATAAAGATTGATATCTATTTGGGGTATTGTGATCCTATCCTTGCCAGAGGATAAAGATTGGTATCTATTTGGGGTATTGTG
The DNA here is from genome assembly GCA_963680875.1 of Bathymodiolus brooksi. Lineage (NCBI taxonomy): Eukaryota > Metazoa > Mollusca > Bivalvia > Mytilida > Modiolidae > Bathymodiolus > Bathymodiolus brooksi. The sequence continues at coordinate 23,998,533 of OY804586.1, forward strand.
ATCCTATCCTTGCAAGAGGATAAAAGTTGGTATCTATTTGGGATATTGTGATCCTATCCTTGCCACGGGATAAAGGTTGGCATCTATTTGGGGTATTGTGATCATTTCCTTGCCACGGGATAAAAGTTGATATCTATTTGGGGTATTGTTATCCTATCCTTGCCACGGGATAAAGGTTGGTATCTATTTGGGGTATTGTGATCCTATCCTTGCCACAGGATAAAGATTGGTATCTATTTGGGGTATTGTGATCCTATCCTTGCCAGAGGATAAAGATTGGTATCTATTTGGGGTATTGTGATCCTATCCTTGCAACAGGATAAAAGTTGGTATCTATTTGGGGTATTGTGATCCTATCCTTGCCACGGGATAAAGGTTGGCATCTATTTGGGGTATTGTGATCATTTCCTTGCCACGGGATAAAAGTTGATATCTATTTGGGGTATTGTGATCCTATCCTTGCTACAGGATAAAGGTTGGTATCTATTTGGGGTATTGTGATCCTATCCTCGCCACAGGATAAAGATTGGTATCTATTTGGGGTATTGTGATCATATCCTTGCCACAGGATAAAGGTTGGTATCTATTTGGGGTAATGTGATCATATCCTTGCCACGGGATAAAGGTTGGTATCTATTTGGGGTATTGTAATCTATCCTTGCCACAGGATAAAGATTGGTATCTATTTGGGGTATTGTGATCTTATCCTTGCCACGGGACAAAGGTTGGTATCTATTTGGGGTATTGTGATCCTATCCTTGCCACGGGATAAAGGTTGGTATCTATTTGGTGTATTGTATGTGATCCTATCCTTGCCACAAGATAAAGGTTGGTATCTATTTGGGGTATTGTAATCCTATCATTGCCACGGGATAAAGGTTGGTATCTATTTGGGGTATTGTGATCCTATCCTTGCCACAGGATAAAGGTTGGTATCTATTTGGGGTATTGTGATCCTATCCGTGCCACGGGATAAAGGTTGGTATCTATTTGGGGTATTAGGATCCTATCCTTTCCACAGGATAAAGGTTGGTTTCTATTTGGGGTATTGTATGTGATCCTATCCTTGCCACAGGATAATGGCTGGTATCTATTTGGGGTATTGTGACCCTATCCTTGCCACGTGATAAAGGTTGTTATCTATTTGGGGTATTGTGATCTTATCGTTGCCACGGGATAAAGGTTGGTATCTATTTGGTGTATTGTGATCCTATCCTTGCCACAGGATAAAGGTTGGTTTCTATTTGGGGTATTGTGATCCTATCCTTGCCACAGGATAAAGGTTGGTATCTATTTGGGGTATTGTGATCCTATTCTTGCCACAGGATAAAGGTTGGTATCTATTTCGGGTATTGTGATCCTATCCGTGCCATGGGATAAAGGTTGGTATCTATTTGGGGTATTGTGATCCTATTCTTGCCACGTGATAAAGGTTGGTATCTATTTGAGGTATTGTGATCCTATCCTTGCCACGGGATAAAGGTTAGTTTCTATTTGGGGTATTGTGATCCCATCCTGCCACTGGATAAAGGTTGGTATCTATTGGGGGTATTGTGATCCTATCCTTGCCACAGGATAAAGATTGGTATCTATTTAGGGTTTTGTAATCCTATCCTTGCCAGAGGATAAAGATTGGTATCTATTTGGGGTATTGTGATCCTATCCTTGCAACAGGATAAAGGTTGGTATCTATTTGGGGTATTTTGATCCTATCCTTGCCAGAGGATAAAGATTGGTATCTATTTGGGGTATTGTGATCCTATCCTTGCAACAGGATAAAAGTTGGTATCTATTTGGGGTATTGTGATCCTATCCTTGCCACGGGATAAAGGTTGGCATCTATTTGGGGTATTGTGATCATTTCCTTGCCACGGGATAAAAGTTGGTATCTATTTGGGGTATTGTTATCCTATCCCTGCCACGGGATAAAGGTTGGTATCTATTTGGGGTATTGTGATCCTATCCTTGCCATGGGATAAAGGTTGGTATCTATTTGGGGTATTGTGATCCTATCCTTGCTACAGGATAAAGATTGGTATCTATTTGGGGTATTGTGATCTTATCCTTGCCACGGGATAAAGGTTGGTATCTATTTGGGGTATTGTAATCCTATCCTTGCCACGGGATAACGGTTGGTATCTATTTGGGGTATTGTATGTGATCCTATCTTTGCCACAGGATAAAGGTTGGTATCTATTTGAGGTATTGTGATGCTATCCCTGCCACAAGATAAAGGTTGGTATCTATTTGGGGTATTGTGATCCTATACTTGTCACAGGATAAAGGTTGGTATCTATTTGGGGTATTGTAATCCTATCCTTGCCACGGGATAAAGGTTGGTATCTATTTGGGGTATTGTGATCCTATCCTTGCCACGGGATAAAGGTTGGTATCTATTTGGGGTATTGTGACCCTATCACTGCCACGTGATAAAGGTTGTTATCTATTTGTGGTATTGTGATCCTATCCTTGCCACAGGATAAAGGTTGGTATCTATTTGGGGTATTAGGGATCCTATCCTTTCCACAGGATAAAGGTTGGTTTCTATTTGGGGTATTGTATGTGATCCTATCCTTGCCACAGGATAATGGCTGGTATATATTTGGGGTATTAGGATCCTATCCTTACAACGTGATATAGGTTGTTATCTATTTGGGGTACTGTTATCCTATCTTTGCCACGGGATAAAGGTTGGTATCTATTTGGGGTATTGTGATCCTATCCTTTCCACGGGATAAAGGTTGGTTTCTATTTGGGGTATTGTGATCCTATCCTTGCAACAGGATACAGGTTGGTATCTATTTGGGGTATTGTGATCCTAGCCTTGCCACGGGATAAAGATTGGTATCTATTTGGGGTATTGTGATCCTATCCTTGCAACAGGATAAAGGTTGGTATCTATTTGGGGTATTGTGATCCTAATCTTGCCACGTGATAAAGGTGGGTATCTATTTGAGGTACTGTGATCCTATCCTTGCCACGGGATAAAAGTTAGTTTCTATTTGGGGTATTGTGATCCTATCTTTGCCACAGGATAAAGGTTGGTATCTATTTGGGATATGGTGATCCTATCCTTGCCACAGGATAAAGATTGGTATCTATTTGGGGTATTGTAATCCTATCCTTGCCAGAGGATAAATATTGGTATCTATTTGGGGTATTGTGATCCTATCCTTGCAACAGGATAAAGGTTGGTATCTATTTGGGGTATTGTGATCCTATCCTTGCCACGGGATAAAGATTGGCATCTATTTGGGGTATTGTGATCATTTCCTTGCCACGGGATAAAAGTTGGTATCTATTTGGGGTATTGTTATCCTATCCCTGCCACGGGATAAAGGTTGGTATCTATTAGGGGTATTGTGATCCTATCCTTGCAACAGGATACAGGTTGGTATCTATTTGGGGTATTGTGATCCTAGCCTTGCCACGTGATAAAGGTTGGTATCTATTTGGGGTATTGTGATCCTATCCTTGCAACAGGATACAGGTTGGTATCTATTTGGGGTATTGTGATCCTAGCCTTGCCACGTGATAAAGGTTGGTATCTATTTGAGGTATTGTGATCCTATCCTTGCCACGGGATAAAAGTTAGTTTCTATTTGGGGTATTGTGATCCTATCTTTGCCACAGGATAAAGGTTGGTATCTATTTGGGATATTGTGATCCTATCCTTGCCACAGGATAAAGATTGGTATCTATTTGGGGTATTGTAATCCTATCCTTGCCAGAGGTTAAATATTGGTATCTATTTGGGGTATTGTGATCCTATCCTTGCAACAGGATAAAGGTTGGTATCTATTTGGGGTATTGTGATCCTATCCTTGCCACGGGATAAAGATTGGCATCTATTTGGGGTATTGTGATCATTTCCTTGCCACGGGATAAAAGTTGGTATCTATTTGGGGTATTGTTATCCTATCCCTGCCAAGGGATAAAGGTTGGTATCTATTTGGGGTATTGTGATCCTATCCTTGCCATGGGATAAAGGTTGGTATCTATTTGGGGTATTGTGATCCTATCCTCGCCACAGGATAAAGATTGGTATCTATTTGGGGTATTGTGATCTTATCCTTGCCACAGGATAAGGTTGGTATCTATTTGGGGTATTGTAATCCTATCCTTGCCACGGGATAAAGGTTGGTATCTATTTGGGGTATTGTAATCCTATCATTGCCACAGGATAAAGATTGGTATCTATTTGGGGTATTGTGATCTTATCCTTGCCACGGGACAAAGGTTGGTATCTATTTGGGGTATTGTGATCCTATCCTTGCCACGGAATAAAGGTTGGTATCTATTTGGGGTATTGTATGTGATCCTATCCTTGCCACAGGATAAAGGTTGGTATCTATTTGAGGTATTGTGATGCTATCCTTGCCACAAGATAAAGGTTGGTATCTATTTGAGGTATTGTGATGCTATCCTTGCCACAGGATAAAGGTTGGTATCTATTTAGGGTATTAGGATCCTATTCTTTTCACAGGTTAAAGGTTGGTTTCTATTTGGGGTATTGTATGTGATCCTATCCTTGCCACAGGAAAATGGCTGGTATATATTTGGGGTATTGTGATCCTATCCTTGCCACGTGATATATGTTGTTATCTATTTGGGGTATTGTGATCTTATCCTTGCCACGAGATAAAGGTTGGTATCTATTTGGGGTATTGTGATCCTATCCTTGCCACAGGATAAAGGTTGGTTTCTATATGGGGTATTGTGATACTATCCTTGCCACAGGATAAAGGTTGGTATCTATTTGGGGTATTGTGATCCTATCCTTGCCATGGGGTAAAGGTTGGTATCTATTTGGGGTATTGTGATCCTATCCTTGCCACGGGATAAAGGTTGGTTTCTATTTGGGGTATTGTGATCCTATCCTTGCCACGGGATAAAGGTTGGTATCTATTTGGGGTATTGTGATCCTATCCTTGCCAAAGGATAAAGGTTGGTATCTATTTGGGGTATTGTGATCCTATCATTGCCACAGGACAAAGGTTGGTATCTATTTGGGGTATTATGATCCTATCCTTGCCACAGGATAAAGGTTGGTACCTATTTGGGGTATTGTGATCCTATCCTTTCCACGTGATAAAGGTTGGTATCTATTTGGGGTATTGTGATCCTATCCTTGCCACAGGATAAAGGTTGGTACTTATTTGGGGTATTGTGATCCTATCCTTTCCACGTGATAAAGGTTGGTATCTATTTGGGGTATTGTGATCCTATCCTTGCCACGGGATAAAGGTTGGTATCTATTTGGGGTATTGTGATCCTATCCTTGCCACGTGATAAAGTTTGGTATCTATTTGGGGTATTGTGATCCTATCTTTGCCACAGGATAAAGATCGGTATCTATTTGGGGTATTGTGATCCTATCCTTGCCACGTGATAAAGATTGGTATCTATTTGGGGTACTCTGATCCTATATTTGCCACGGGATAAAGGTTGGTATCTATTTGGGGTATTGTGATCCTATCTTTGCCACGTGATAAAGGTTGGTATATATTTGGGGTATTGTGATCCTATCCTTTCCACGGGATAAAGGTTGGTTTCTATTTGGGGTATTGTGATCCTATCCTTGCAACAGGATAAAGGTTGGTATCTATTTGGGGTATTGTGATCCTATCCTTGTCACAGGATAAAGGTTGGTATCTATTTGGGGTATTGTGATCCTATTCTTGCCACGTGATAAAGGTTGGTATCTATTTGAGGTATTGTGATCCTATCCTTGCCACGGGATAAAGATTGGTATCTATTTGGGGTATTGTAATCCTATCCTTGCCAGAGGATACAGATTGGTATCTATTTGGGGTATTGTGATCCTATCCTTGCAACAGGATAAAGGTTGGTATCTATTTGGGGTATTGTGATCATTTCCTTGCCACGGGATAAAGGTTGGTATCTATTTGGGGTATTGTTATCCTATCCTTGCCACGGGATAAAGGTTGGTATCTATTTGGGGTATTGTGATCCTATCCTTGCCATGGGATAAAGGTTGGTATCTATTTGGGGTATTGTGATCCTATCCTTGCTACAGGATAAAGGTTGGTATCTATTTGGGGTATTGTGATCCTATCCTCGCCACAGGATAAAGATTGGTATCTATTTGGGGTATTGTGATCTTATCCTTGCCACGGGACAAAGGTTGGTATCTATTTGGGGTATTGTGATCCTATCCTTGCCACGGAATAAAGGTTGGTATCTATTTGGGGTATTGTATGTGATCCTATCCTTGCCACAGGATAAAGGTTGGTATCTATTTGAGGTATTGTGATGCTATCCTTGCCACAAGATAAAGGTTGGTATCTATTTGAGGTATTGTGATGCTATCCTTGCCACAGGATAAAGGTTGGTATCTATTTAGGGTATTAGGATCCTATTCTTTCCACAGGTTAAAGGTTGGTTTCTATTTGGGGTATTGTATGTGATCCTATCCTTGCCACAGGAAAATGGCTGGTATATATTTGGGGTATTGTGATCCTATCCCTGCCACGGGATAAAGGTTGGTATCTATTTGGGGTATTGTGATCCTATCCTTGCCATGGGATAAAGGTTGGTATCTATTTGGGGTATTGTGATCCTATCCTTGCTACAGGATAAAGATTGGTATCTATTTGGGGTATTGTGATCTTATCCTTGCCACGGGATAAAGGTTGGTATCTATTTGGGGTATTGTATGTGATCCTATCTTTGCCACAGGATAAAGGTTGGTATCTATTTGAGGTATTGTGATGCTATCCCTGCCACAAGATAAAGGTTGGTATCTATTTGGGGTATTGTGATCCTATACTTGTCACAGGATAAAGGTTGGTATCTATTTGGGGTATTGTAATCCTATCCTTGCCACGGGATAAAGGTTGATATCTATTTGGGGTATTGTGATCCTATCCTTGCCACGGGATAAAGGTTGGTATCTATTTGGGGTATTGTGACCCTATCACTGCCACGTGATAAAGGTTGTTATCTATTTGTGGTATTGTGATCCTATCCTTGCCACAGGATAAAGGTTGGTATCTATTTGGGGTATTAGGGATCCTATCCTTTCCACAGGATAAAGGTTGGTTTCTATTTGGGGTATTGTATGTGATCCTATCCTTGCCACAGGATAATGGCTGGTATATATTTGGGGTATTAGGATCCTATCCTTACAACGTGATATAGGTTGTTATCTATTTGGGGTACTGTTATCCTATCTTTGCCACGGGATAAAGGTTGGTATCTATTTGGGGTATTGTGATCCTATCCTTTCCACGGGATAAAGGTTGGTTTCTATTTGGGGTATTGTGATCCTATCCTTGCAACAGGATACAGGTTGGTATCTATTTGGGGTATTGTGATCCTAGCCTTGCCACGGGATAAAGATTGGTATCTATTTGGGGTATTGTGATCCTATCCTTGCAACAGGATAAAGGTTGGTATCTATTTGGGGTATTGTGATCCTAATCTTGCCACGTGATAAAGGTGGGTATCTATTTGAGGTATTGTGATCCTATCCTTGCCACGGGATAAAAGTTAGTTTCTATTTGGGGTATTGTGATCCTATCTTTGCCACAGGATAAAGGTTGGTATCTATTTGGGATATGGTGATCCTATCCTTGCCACAGGATAAAGATTGGTATCTATTTGGGGTATTGTAATCCTATCCTTGCCAGAGGATAAATATTGGTATCTATTTGGGGTATTGTGATCCTATCCTTGCAACAGGATAAAGGTTGGTATCTAATTGGGGTATTGTGATCCTATCCTTGCCACGGGATAAAGATTGGCATCTATTTGGGGTATTGTGATCATTTCCTTGCCACGGGATAAAAGTTGGTATCTATTTGGGGTATTGTTATCCTATCCCTGCCACGGGATAAAGGTTGGTATCTATTAGGGGTATTGTGATCCTATCCTTGCAACAGGATACAGGTTGGTATCTATTTGGGGTATTGTGATCCTAGCCTTGCCACGTGATAAAGGTTGGTATCTATTTGGGGTATTGTGATCCTATCCTTGCAACAGGATACAGGTTGGTATCTATTTGGGGTATTGTGATCCTAGCCTTGCCACGTGATAAAGGTTGGTATCTATTTGAGGTATTGTGATCCTATCCTTGCCACGGGATAAAAGTTAGTTTCTATTTGGGGTATTGTGATCCTATCTTTGCCACAGGATAAAGGTTGGTATCTATTTGGTATATTGTGATCCTATCCTTGCCACAGGATAAAGATTGGTATCTATTTGGGGTATTGTAATCCTATCCTTGCCAGAGGTTAAATATTGGTATCTATTTGGGGTATTGTGATCCTATCCTTGCAACAGGATAAAGGTTGGTATCTATTTGGGGTATTGTGATCCTATCCTTGCCACGGGATAAAGGTTGGCATCTATTTGGGGTATTGTGATCATTTCCTTGCCACGGGATAAAAGTTGGTATCTATTTGGGGTATTGTTATCCTATCCCTGCCAAGGGATAAAGGTTGGTATCTATTTGGGGTATTGTGATCCTATCCTTGCCATGGGATAAAGGTTGGTATCTATTTGGGGTATTGTGATCCTATCCTCGCCACAGGATAAAGATTGGTATCTATTTGGGGTATTGTGATCTTATCCTTGCCACGGGATAAGGTTGGTATCTATTTGGGGTATTGTAATCCTATCCTTGCCACGGGATAAAGGTTGGTATCTATTTGGGGTATTGTAATCCTATCATTGCCACAGGATAAAGATTGGTATCTATTTGGGGTATTGTGATCTTATCCTTGCCACGGGACAAAGGTTGGTATCTATTTGGGGTATTGTGATCCTATCCTTGCCACGGAATAAAGGTTGGTATCTATTTGGGGTATTGTATGTGATCCTATCCTTGCCACAGGATAAAGGTTGGTATCTATTTGAGGTATTGTGATGCTATCCTTGCCACAAGATAAAGGTTGGTATCTATTTGAGGTATTGTGATGCTATCCTTGCCACAGGATAAAGGTTGGTATCTATTTAGGGTATTAGGATCCTATTCTTTCCACAGGTTAAAGGTTGGTTTCTATTTGGGGTATTGTGATCCTATCCTTGCCACGTGATATATGTTGTTATCTATTTGGGGTATTGTGATCTTATCCTTGCCACGAGATAAAGGTTGGTATCTATTTGGGGTATTGTGATCCTATCCTTGCCACAGGATAAAGGTTGGTTTCTATTTGGGGTATTGTGATACTATCCTTGCCACAGGATAAAGGTTGGTATCTATTTGGGGTATTGTGATCCTATCCTTGCATTGGGGTAAAGGTTGGTATCTATTTGGGGTATTGTGATCCTATCCTTGCCACGGGATAAAGGTTGGTTTCTATTTGGGGTATTGTGATCCTATCCTTGCCACGGGATAAAGGTTGGTATCTATTTGGGGTATTGTGATCCTATCTTTGCAAAAGGATAAAGGTTGGTATCTATTTGGGGTATTGTGATCCTATCATTGCCACAGGACAAAGGTTGGTATCTATTTGGGGTATTATGATCCTATCCTTGCCACAGGATAAAGGTTGGTATCTATTTGGGGTATTGTGATCCTATCCTTGCCACGGGATAAAGGTTGGCATCTATTTGGGGTATTGTGATCATTTCCTTGCCACGGGATAAAAGTTGGTATCTATTTGGGGTATTGTTATCCTATCCTGCCAAGGGATAAAGGTTGGTATCTATTTGGGGTATTGTGATCCTATCCTTGCCATGGGATAAAGGTTGGTATCTATTTGGGGTATTGTGATCCTATCCTCGCCACAGGATAAAGATTGGTATCTATTTGGGGTATTGTGATCTTATCCTTGCCACGGGATAAGGTTGGTATCTATTTGGGGTATTGTAATCCTATCCTTGCCACGGGATAAAGGTTGGTATCTATTTGGGGTATTGTAATCCTATCATTGCCACAGGATAAAGATTGGTATCTATTTGGGGTATTGTGATCTTATCCTTGCCACGGGACAAAGGTTGGTATCTATTTGGGGTATTGTGATCCTATCCTTGCCACGGAATAAAGGTTGGTATCTATTTGGGGTATTGTATGTGATCCTATCCTTGCCACAGGATAAAGGTTGGTATCTATTTGAGGTATTGTGATGCTATCCTTGCCACAAGATAAAGGTTGGTATCTATTTGAGGTATTGTGATGCTATCCTTGCCACAGGATAAAGGTTGGTATCTATTTAGGGTATTAGGATCCTATTCTTTCCACAGGTTAAAGGTTGGTTTCTATTTGGGGTATTGTATGTGATCCTATCCTTGCCACAGGAAAATGGCTGGTATATATTTGGGGTATTGTGATCCTATCCTTGCCACGTGATATATGTTGTTATCTATTTGGGGTATTGTGATCTTATCCTTGCCACGAGATAAAGGTTGGTATCTATTTGGGGTATTGTGATCCTATCCTTGCCACAGGATAAAGGTTGGTTTCTATTTGGGGTATTGTGATACTATCCTTGCCACAGGATAAAGGTTGGTATCTATTTGGGGTATTGTGATCCTATCCTTGCCATGGGGTAAAGGTTGGTATCTATTTGGGGTATTGTGATCCTATCCTTGCCACGGGATAAAGGTTGGTTTCTATTTGGGGTATTGTGATCCTATCCTTGCCACGGGATAAAGGTTGGTATCTATTTGGGGTATTGTGATCCTATCCTTGCCAAAGGATAAAGGTTGGTATCTATTTGGGGTATTGTGATCCTATCATTGCCACAGGACAAAGGTTGGTATCTATTTGGGGTATTATGATCCTATCCTTGCCACAGGATAAAGGTTGGTACCTATTTGGGGTATTGTGATCCTATCCTTTCCACGTGATAAAGGTTGGTATCTATTTGGGGTATTGTGATCCTATCCTTGCCACAGGATAAAGGTTGGTACTTATTTGGGGTATTGTGATCCTATCCTTTCCACGTGATAAAGGTTGGTATCTATTTGGGGTATTGTGATCCTATCCTTGCCACGGGATAAAGGTTGGTATCTATTTGGGGTATTGTGATCCTATCCTTGCCACGTGATAAAGTTTGGTATCTATTTGGGGTATTGTGATCCTATCTTTGCCACAGGATAAAGATTGGTATCTATTTGGGGTATTGTGATCCTATCCTTGCCACGTGATAAAGATTGGTATCTATTTGGGGTACTCTGATCCTATCTTTGCAACGGGATAAAGGTTGGTATCTATTTGGGGTATTGTGATCCTATCTTTGCCACGTGATAAAGGTTGGTATATATTTGGGGTATTGTGATCCTATCATTTCCACGGGATAAAGGTTGGTTTCTATTTGGGGTATTGTGATCCTATCCTTGCAACAGGATAAAGGTTGGTATCTATTTGGGGTATTGTGATCCTATCCTTGTCACAGGATAAAGGTTGGTATCTATTTGGGGTATTGTGATCCTATTCTTGCCACGTGATAAAGGTTGGTATCTATTTGAGGTATTGTGATCCTATCCTTGCCACGGGATAAAGATTGGTATCTATTTGGGGTATTGTAATCCTATCCTTGCCAGAGGATACAGATTGGTATCTATTTGGGGTATTGTGATCCTATCCTTGCAACAGGATAAAGGTTGGTATCTATTTGGGGTATTGTGATCATTTCCTTGCCACGGGATAAAGGTTGGTATCTATTTGGGGTATTGTTATCCTATCCTTGCCACGGGATAAAGGTTGGTATCTATTTGGGGTATTGTGATCCTATCCTTGCCATGGGATAAAGGTTGGTATCTATTTGGGGTATTGTGATCCTATCCTTGCTACAGGATAAAGGTTGGTATCTATTTGGGGTATTGTGATCCTATCCTCGCCACAGGATAAAGATTGGTATCTATTTGGGGTATTGTGATCTTATCCTTGCCACGGGACAAAGGTTGGTATCTATTTGGGGTATTGTGATCCTATCCTTGCCACGGAATAAAGGTTGGTATCTATTTGGGGTATTGTATGTGATCCTATCCTTGCCACAGGATAAAGGTTGGTATCTATTTGAGGTATTGTGATGCTATCCTTGCCACAAGATAAAGGTTGGTATCTATTTGAGGTATTGTGATGCTATCCTTGCCACAGGATAAAGGTTGGTATCTATTTAGGGTATTAGGATCCTATTCTTTCCACAGGTTAAAGGTTGGTTTCTATTTGGGGTATTGTATGTGATCCTATCCTTGCCACAGGAAAATGGCTGGTATATATTTGGGGTATTGTGATCCTATCCTTGCCACGTGATATATGTTGTTATCTATTTGGGGTATTGTGATCTTATCCTTGCCACGAGATAAAGGTTGGTATCTATTTGGGGTATTGTGATCCTATCCTTGCCACAGGATAAAGGTTGGTTTCTATTTGGGGTATTGTGATACTATCCTTGCCACAGGATAAAGGTTGGTATCTATTTGGGGTATTGTGATCCTATCCTTGCCATGGGGTAAAGGTTGGTATCTATTTGGGGTATTGTGATCCTATCCTTGCCACGGGATAAAGGTTGGTTTCTATTTGGGGTATTGTGATCCTATCCTTGCCACGGGATAAAGGTTGGTATCTATTTGGGGTATTGTGATCCTATCCTTGCCACAGGATAAAGGTTGGTATCTATTTGGGGTATTGTGAACCTATCATTGCCACAGGACAAAGGTTGGTATCTATTTGGGGTATTATGATCCTATCCTTGCCACAGGATAAAGGTTGGTATCTATTTGGGGTATTGTGATCCTATCCTTTCCACGTGATAAAGGTTGGTATCTATTTGGGGTATTGTGATCCTATCCTTGCCACAGGATAAAGGTTGGTACCTATTTGGGGTATTGTGATCCTATCCTTTCCACGTGATAAAGGTTGGTATCTATTTGGGGTATTGTGATCCTATCCTTGCCACGGGATAAAGGTTGGTATCTATTTGGGGTATTGTGATCCTATCCTTGCCACGTGATAAAGTTTGGTATCTATTTGGGGTATTGTGATCCTATCTTTGCCACAGGATAAAGATTGGTATCTATTTGGGGTATTGTGATCCTATCCTTGCCACGTGATAAAGATTGGTATCTATTTGGGGTACTCTGATCCTATCTTTGCCACGGGATAAAGGTTGGTATCTATTTGGGGTATTGTGATCCTATCTTTGCCACGTGATAAAGGTTGGTATATATTTGGGGTATTGTGATCCTATCCTTTCCACGGGATAAAGGTTGGTTTCTATTTGGGGTATTGTGATCCTATCCTTGCAACAGGATAAAGGTTGGTATCTATTTGGGGTATTGTGATCCTATCCTTGTCACAGGATAAAGGTTGGTATCTATTTGGGGTATTGTGATCCTATTCTTGCCACGTGATAAAGGTTGGTATCTATTTGAGGTATTGTGATCCTATCCTTGCCACGGGATAAAGATTGGTATCTATTTGGGGTATTGTAATCCTATCCTTGCCAGAGGATACAGATTGGTATCTATTTGGGGTATTGTGATCCTATCCTTGCAACAGGATAAAGGTTGGTATCTATTTGGGGTATTGTGATCATTTCCTTGCCACGGGATAAAGGTTGGTATCTATTTGGGGTATTGTTATCCTATCCTTGCCACGGGATAAAGGTTGGTATCTATTTGGGGTATTGTGATCCTATCCTTGCCATGGGATAAAGGTTGGTATCTATTTGGGGTATTGTGATCCTATCCTTGCTACAGGATAAAGGTTGGTATCTATTTGGGGTATTGTGATCCTATCCTCGCCACAGGATAAAGATTGGTATCTATTTGGGGTATTGTGATCCTATCCTTGCCACAGGATAAAGGTTGGTTTCTATTTGAGGTATTGTGATGCTATCCTTGCCACAAGATAAAGGTTGGTATCTATTTCGGGTATTGTGATCCTATCCTTGTCACAGGATAAAGGTTGTTATCTATTTGGGGTATTGTAATCCTATCATTGCCACGGGATAAAGGTTGGTATCTATTTGGGGTATTGTGATACTATCCTTGCCACGCGATAAAGGTTGGTATCTATTTGGTGTATTGTGATCCTATCCTTGCCACGTGATAAAGGTTGTTATATATTTGGGGTATTGTGATCCTATCCTTGCCACGGGATAAAGGTTGGTATCTATTTGGGGTATTGTGATCCTATCCTTGCCACGTGATAAAGGTTGTTATATATTTGGGGTATTGTGATCCTATCCTTGCCACGGGATAAAGGTTGGTATCTATTTGGAGTATTAGGATCCTATCCTTTCCATAGGATAAAGGTTGGTTTCTATTTGGGGTATTGTATGTGATCCTATCCTTGCCACAGGATAATGGCTGGTATATATTTGGGGTATTAGGATCCTATCCTTGCCACGTGATATAGGTTGTTATCTATTTGGGGTATTGTGATCCTATCCTTGCCATGGGATAAAGGTTTTTATCTATTTGGGGTATTGTGATCCTATTCTTGCCACAGGATAAAGGTTGGTATCTATTTGGGGTATTGTGATCCTATCCTTGCCACGGGATAAAGGTTGGTATCTATTTGGGGTATTGTGATCCTATCCTTGCCACAGGATGAAGGTTGGTATCTATTTGTGGTATTGTGATCCTATCCTTGCCACGGGATAAAGGTTGGTATCTATTTGGGGTATTGTATGTGATCCTATCCTTGCCACGGGTTAAAGGTTGGTTTCTTTTTGGGGTATTGTGATCCTATCCTTGCCACATGATAAAGGTTGGTATCTATTTGGGGTATTGTGATCCTATCCTTGCCACGGGATAAAGGTTGGTTTCTATTTGGGGTATTGTGATCCTATCCTTGCCACAGGATAAAGGTTGGTATCTATTTTGGGTATTGTGATCCTATCCTTGCCACAGGATAAAGATTGGTATCTATTTGGTGTATTGTGATCCTATCCTTGCCAGAGGATAAAGGTTGGTATCTATTTGGGGTATTGTGATCCTATCCTTGCAACAGGATAAAGGTTGGTATCTATTTGGGGTAATGTGATCCTATCCTTGCCACGGGATAAAGGTTGGTATCTATATGGGGTATTGTGATCCTATCCTTGCCACAGGATAAAGGTTGGTATCTATTTGGGGTATTGTGATCCTATCCTTGCCACAGGATAAAGGTTGGCATCTATTTGGGGTATTGTGATCCTATCCTTGCCACGGGATAAAGGTTGGTATCTATTTGGGGTATTGTGATAATATCATTGCCACGCGATAAAGGTTGGTATCTATTTGGGGTATTGTGATCCTATCCTTGCCACGTGATAAAGGTTGTTATCTATTTGGGGTATTGGGATCCTATCCTTGCCACAGGATAAAGGTTGGTATCTATTTGGGGTATTGTGATCCTATCTTTGCCACATGATAAAGGTTGGTATCTATTTGGGGTATTGTGATCCTATCCTTGCCATGGGATAAAGGTTGGTATCTATTTGGGGTATTGTGATCCTATCCTTGCCACGCGATAAAGGTTGGTATCTATTTGGGGTATTGTGATCCTATCCTTGCCACGTGATAAAGGTTGTTATCTATTTGGGGTATTGTGATCCTATCCTTGCCACGGGATAAAGGTTGGTATCTATTTGGGGTATTGTGATCCTATCCTTGCCACAGGGTAAAGGTTGGTATCTATTTGGGGTATTGTGATCCTATCCTTGCCACGGGATAAAGGTTTGTTTCTATTTGGGGTATTGTGATCCTATCCTTGCCACGCGATAAAGGTTGGTTTCTATTTGGGGTATTGTGATCATATCCTTGCCACAGGATAAAGTTTGGTATCTATTTGGTGTATTGTGATCCTTTCCTTGCCACAGGATAAAGGTTGGTATCTATTTGGGGTATTGTGATCCTATCCTTGCCACAGGACAAAGGTTGGTATCTAATTGGGGTATTATGATCCTATCCGTGCCACAGGATAAAGGTTGGTACCTATTTGGGGTATTGTGATCCTATCCTTGCCACGTGATAAAGGTTGGTATCTATTTGGGGTATTGTGATCCTATCTTTGCCACAGGATAAAGATTGGTATCTATTTGGGGTATTGTGATCCTATCCTTGCCACGTAATAAGGATTGGTATCTATTTGGGGTATTGTGATCCTATCTTTGCCACGGGATAAAGGTTGGTATCTATTTGGGGTATTGTGATCCTATCTTTGCCACGTGATAAAGGTTGGTATCTATTTGGGGTATTGTGATCCTATCCTTGCCACGGAATAAAGGTTGGTTTCTTTTTGGGGTATTGTGATCCTATCCTTGCAACAGGATAAAAGTTGGTATCTATTTGGGGTATTGTGATCCTATCCTTGCCACAGGATAAAGATTGGTATCTATTTGGGTTATTGTGATCCTATCCTTGCCACAGGATAAAGGTTGGTATCTATTTGGGGTAATGTGATCCTATCCTTGCCACGTGATAACAAATGGTATCTATTTGGGGTATTGTGATCCTATCTTTGCCACCTGATAAAGGTTGGTATCTATTTGGGGTATTGTGATCCTATCTTTGCACAGGATAAAGGTTGGTATCTATTTGGGGTATTGTGATCCTATCCTTGCACAGGATAAAGGTTGGTATCTATTTGTGGTATTGTGATCCTATCCTTGTCACAGGATAAAGGTTGGTATCTATTTGGGGTATTGTGATCCTATTCTTGCCACGTGATAAAGGTTGGTATCTATTTGGGGTATTGTGATCCTATCCTTGCCACGGGATAAAGGTTAGTTTCTATTTGGGGTATTGTGATCCTATCCTTTCCACGTGATAAAGGTTGGTATCTATTTGGGGTATTGTGATCCTATCCTTGCCACAGGATAAAGGTTGGTACCTATTTGGGTTATTGTGATCCTATCCTTTCCACGTGATAAAGGTTGGTATCTATTTGGGGTATTGTGATCCTATCCTTGCCACGGGATAAAGGTTGGTATCTATTTGGGGTATTGTGATCCTATCCTTGCCACGTGATAAAGTTTGGTATCTATTTGGGGTATTGTGATCCTATCTTTGCCACAGGATAAAGATTGGTATCTATTTGGGGTATTGTGATCCTATCCTTGCCACGTGATAAAGATTGGTATCTATTTGGGGTACTCTGATCCTATCTTTGCCACGGGATAAAGGTTGGTATCTATTTGGGGTATTGTGATCCTATCTTTGCCACGTGATAAAGGTTGGTATATATTTGGGGTATTGTGATCCTATCCTTTCCACGGGATAAAGGTTGGTTTCTATTTGGGGTATTGTGATCCTATCCTTGCAACAGGATAAAGGTTGGTATCTATTTGGGGTATTGTGATCCTATCCTTGTTACAGGATAAAGGTTGGTATCTATTTGGGGTATTGTGATCCTATTCTTGCCACGTGATAAAGGTTGGTATCTATTTGAGGTATTGTGATCCTATCCTTGCCACGGGATAAAGATTGGTATCTATTTGGGGTATTGTAATCCTATCCTTGCCAGAGGATACAGATTGGTATCTATTTGGGGTATTGTGATCCTATCCTTGCAACAGGATAAAGGTTGGTATCTATTTGGGGTATTGTGATCATTTCCTTGCCACGGGATAAAGGTTGGTATCTATTTGGGGTATTGTTATCCTATCCTTGCCACGGGATAAAGGTTGGTATCTATTTGGGGTATTGTGATCCTATCCTTGCCATGGGATAAAGGTTGGTATCTATTTGGGGTATTGTGATCCTATCCTTGCTACAGGATAAAGGTTGGTATCTATTTGGGGTATTGTGATCCTATCCTCGCCACAGGATAAAGATTGGTATCTATTTGGGGTATTGTGATCCTATCCTTGCCACAGGATAAAGGTTGGTTTCTATTTGAGGTATTGTGATGCTATCCTTGCCACAAGATAAAGGTTGGTATCTATTTGGGGTATTGTGATCCTATCCTTGCCACGGGATAAAGGTTGGCATCTATTTCGGGTATTGTGATCATTTCCTTGCCACGGGATAAAAGTTGATATCTATTTGGGGTATTGTGATCCTATCCTCGCCACAGGATAAAGATTGGTATCTATTTGGGGTATTGTGATCATATCCTTGCCACAGGATAAAGGTTGGTATCTATTTGGGGTAATGTGATCATATCCTTGCCACGGGATAAAGGTTGGTATCTATTTGGGGTATTGTCATCTATCCTTGCCACAGGATAAAGGTTGGTATCTATTTGGGGTATTGTGATCTTATCCTTGCCACGGGACAAAGGTTGGTATCTATTTGGGGTATTGTGATCCTATCCTTGCCACGGGATAAAGGTTGGTATCTATTTGGTGTATTGCATGTGATCCTATCCTTGCCACAAGATAAAGGTTGGTATCTATTTCAGGTATTGTGATCCTATCCTTGTCACAGGATAAAGGTTGGTATCTATTTGGGGTATTGTAATCCTATCATTGTCACGGGATAAAGGTTGGTATCTATTTGGGGTATTGGGATCCTATCCTTGCCACAGGATAAAGGTTGTTATCTATTTGGGGTATTGTGATCCTATCCTTGCCACGGGATAAAGGTTGGTATCTATTTGGGGTATTAGGATCATATCCTTTCCACAGGATAAAGGTTGGTATCTATTTCAGGTATTGTGATCCTATCCTTGCCACAGGATAAAGGTTGGTATCTATTTGGGGTATTGTGACCCTATCCTTGCCACGTGATAAAGGTTGTTATCTATTTGGGGTATTGTGATCCTATCCTTGCCACGGGATAAAGGTTGGTATCTATTTGGGGTATTAGGATCATATCCTTTCCACAGGATAAAGGTTGGTTTCTATTTGGGGTATTGTATGTGATCCTATCCTTGCCACAGGATAAAGGTTGGTTTCTATTTGGGGTATTGTATGTGATCCTATCCTTGCCACAGGATAATGGCTGGTATATATTTGGGGTATTAGGATCCTATCCTTGCCACGTGATATAGGTTGTTATCTATTTGGGGTATTGTGATCTTATCTTTGCCACGGGATAAAGGTTGGTATCTATTTGGGGTATTGTGATCCTATCCTTGCCACAGGATAAAGGTTGTTATCTATTTGGGGTATTGTGATCCTATCCTTGCCACAGGATAAAGGTTGGTATCTATTTGGGGTATTGTGATCCTATCCGTGCCATGGGATAAAGGTTGGTATCTATTTGGGGTATTGTGATCCTATTCTTGCCACGTGATAAAGGTTGGTATCTATTTGAGGTATTGTGATCCTATCCTTGCCACGGGATAAAGGTTAGTTTCTATTTGGGGTACTGTGATCCCATCCTGCCACAGGATAAAGGTTGGTATCTATTTGGGGTATTGTGATCCTATCCTTGCCACAGGATAAAGATTGGTATCTATTTAGGGTTTTGTAATCCTATCCTTGCCAGAGGATAAAGATTGGTATCTATTTGGGGTATTGTGATCCTATCCTTGCAACAGGATAAAGGTTGGTATCTATTTGGGGTATTTTGATCCTATCCTTGCCAGAGGATAAAGATTTGTATCTATTTGGGGTATTGTGATCCTATCCTTGCAACAGGATAAAAGTTGGTATCTATTTGGGGTATTGTGATCCTATCCTTGCCAAGGGATAAAGGGTGGCATCTATTTGGGGTATTGTGATCATTTCCTTGCCACGGGATAAAAGTTGGTATCTATTTGGGGTATTGTTATCCTATCCCTGCCACGGGATAAAGGTTGGTATCTATTTGGGGTATTGTGATCCTATCCTTGCCATGGGATAAAGGTTGATATCAATTTGGGGTATTGTGATCTTATCCTTGCTACAGGATAAAGATTGGTATCTATTTGGGGTATTGTGATCTTATCCTTGCCACGGGATAAAGGTTGGTATCTATTTGGGGTATTGTAATCCTATCCTTGCCACGGGATAAAGGTTGGTATCTATTTGGGGTATTGTAATCCTATCCTTGCCACAGGATAACGATTGGTATCTATTTGGGGTAGTGTGATGCTATCCTTGCCACGGGACAAAGGTTGGTATCTATTTGGGGTATTGTGATCCTATCCTTGCCACGGAATAAAAGTTGGTATCTATTTGGGGTATTGTATGTGATCCTATCTTTGCCACAGGATAAAGGTTGGTATCTATTTGAGGTATTGTGATGCTATCCCTGCCACAAGATAAAGGTTGGTATCTATTTCGGGTATTGTGATCCTATACTTGTCACAGGATAAAGGTTGGTATCTATTTGGGGTATTGTAATCCTATCCTTGCCACGGGATAAAGGTTGGTATCTATTTGGGGTATTGTGATCCTATCCTTGCCACGGGATAAAGGTTGGTATCTATTTGGGGTATTGTGACCCTATCCTTGCCACGTGATAAAGGTTGTTATCTATTTGGGGTATTGTGATCCTATCCTTGCCACAGGATAAAGGTTGGTATCTATTTGGGGTATTAGGGATCCTATCCTTTCCACAGGATAAAGGTTGGTTTCTATTTGGGGTATTGTATGTGATCCTATCCTTGCCACAGGATAATGGCTGGTATATATTTGGGGTATTAGGATCCTATCCTTGCCACGTGATATAGGTTGTTATCTATTTGGGGTACTGTGATCCTATCTTTGCCACGGGATAAAGGTTGGTATCTATTTGGGGTATTGTGATCCTATCTTTGCCACGTGATAAAGGTTGGTATCTATTTGGGGTATTGTGATCCTATCCTTTCCACGGGATAAAGGTTGGTTTCTATTTGGGGTATTGTGATCCTATCCGTGCCATGGGATAAAGGTTGGTATCTATTTGGGGTATTGTGATCCTATTCTTGCCACGTGATAAAGGTTGGTATCTATTTGAGGTATTGTGATCCTATCCTTGCCACGGGATAAAGGTTAGTTTCTATTTGGGGTACTGTGATCCCATCCTGCCACAGGATAAAGGTTGGTATCTATTTGGGGTATTGTGATCCTATCCTTGCCACAGGATAAAGATTGGTATCTATTTAGGGTTTTGTAATCCTATCCTTGCCAGAGGATAAAGATTGGTATCTATTTGGGGTATTGTGATCCTATCCTTGCAACAGGATAAAGGTTGGTATCTATTTGGGGTATTTTGATCCTATCCTTGCCAGAGGATAAAGATTTGTATCTATTTGGGGTATTGTGATCCTATCCTTGCAACAGGATAAAAGTTGGTATCTATTTGGGGTATTGTGATCCTATCCTTGCCACGGGATAAAGGTTGGCATCTATTTGGGGTATTGTGATCATTTCCTTGCCACGGGATAAAAGTTGGTATCTATTTGGGGTATTGTTATCCTATCCCTGCCACGGAATAAAGGTTGGTATCTATTTGGGGTATTGTGATCCTATCCTTGCCATGGGATAAAGGTTGGTATCTATTTGGGGTATTGTGATCTTATCCTTGCTACAGGATAAAGATTGGTATCTATTTGGGGTATTGTGATCTTATCCTTGCCACGGGATAAAGGTTGGTATCTATTTGGGGTATTGTAATCCTATCCTTGCCATGGGATAACGGTTGGTATCTATTTGGGGTATTGTAATCCTATCCTTGCCACAGGATAAAGATTGGTATCTATTTGGGGTAGTGTGATGCTATCCTTGCCACGGGACAAAGGTTGGTATCTATTTGGGGTATTGTGATCCTATCCTTGCCACGTGATAAAGGTTGGTATCTATTTGAGGTATTGTGATCCTATCCTTGCCACGGGATAAAGGTTAGTTTCTATTTGGGGTACTGTGATCCCATCCTGCCACAGGATAAAGGTTGGTATCTATTTGGGGTATTGTGATCCTATCCTTGCCACAGGATAAAGATTGGTATCTATTTAGGGTTTTGTAATCCTATCCTTGCCAGAGGATAAAGATTGGTATCTATTTGGGGTATTGTGATCCTATCCTTGCAACAGGATAAAGGTTGGTATCTATTTGGGGTATTTTGATCCTATCCTTGCCAGAGGATAAAGATTTGTATCTATTTGGGGTATTGTGATCCTATCCTTGCCACGGGATAAAGGTTGGCATCTATTTGGGGTATTGTGATCATTTCCTTGCCACGGGATAAAAGTTGGTATCTATTTGGGGTATTGTTATCCTATCCCTGCCACGGAATAAAGGTTGGTATCTATTTGGGGTATTGTGATCCTATCCTTGCCATGGGATAAAGGTTGGTATCTATTTGGGGTATTGTGATCTTATCCTTGCTACAGGATAAAGATTGGTATCTATTTGGGGTATTGTGATCTTATCCTTGCCACGGGATAAAGGTTGGTATCTATTTGGGGTATTGTAATCCTATCCTTGCTACGGGATAACGGTTGGTATCTATTTGGGGTATTGTAATCCTATCCTTGCCACAGGATAAAGATTGGTATCTATTTGGGGTAGTGTGATGCTATCCTTGCCACGGGACAAAGGTTGGTATCTATTTGGGGTATTGTGATCCTATCCTTGCCACGGAATAAAGGTTGGTATCTATTTGGGGTATTGTATGTGATCCTATCTTTGCCACAGGATAAAGGTTGGTATCTATTTGGGGTATTGTGATGCTATCCCTGCCACAAGATAAAGGTTGGTATCTATTTCGGGTATTGTGATCCTATCCTTGCAACAGGATAAAGGTTGGTATCTATTTGGGGTATTGTGATCCTAATCTTGCCACGTGATAAAGGTGGGTATCTATTTGAGGTATTGTGATCCTATTCTTGCCACGGGATAAAAGTTAGTTTCTATTTGGGGTATTGTGATCCTATCTTTGCCACAGGATAAAGGTTGGTATCTATTTGGGATATGGTGATCCTATCCTTGCCACAGGATAAAGATTGGTATCTATTTGGGGTATTGTAATCGTATCCTTGCCAGAGGATAAATATTGGTATCTATTTGGGGTATTGTGATCCTATCCTTGCAACAGGATAAAGGTTGGTATTTATTTGGGGTATTGTGATCCTATCCTTGCCACGGGATAAAGATTGGCATCTATTTGGGGTATTGTGATCATTTCCTTGCCACGGGATAAAAGTTGGTATCTATTTGGGGTATTGTTATCCTATCCTTGCCACGGGATAAAGGTTGGTATCTATTTGGGGTATTTTGATCCTATCCTTGCAACAGGATGCAGGTTGGTATCTATTTGGGGTATTGTGATCCTAGCCTTGCCACGTGATAAAGGTTGGTATCTATTTGGGGTATTGTGATTCTATCCTTGCAACAGGATACAGGTTGGTATCTATTTGGGGTATTGTGATCCTAGCCTTGCCATGTGATAAAGGTTGGTATCTATTTGAGGTATTGTGATCCTATCCTTGCCACGGGATAAAAGTTAGTTTCTATTTGGGGTATTGTGATCCTATCTTTGCCACAGGATAAAGGTTGGTATCTATTTGGGATATTGTGATCCTATCCTTGCCACGTGATAAAGATTGGTATCTATTTGGGGTATTGTAATCCTATCCTTGCCAGAGGATAAAAGTTGGTATCTATTTGGGGTATTGTTATCCTATCCCTGCCAAGGGATAAAGGTTGGTATCTATTTGGGGTATTGTGATCCTATCCTTGCCATGGGATAAAGGTTGGTATCTATTTGGGGTATTGTGATCCTATCCTCGCCACAGGATAAAGATTGGTATCTATTTGGGGTATTGTGATCTTATCCTTGCCACGGGATAAAGGTTGGTATCTATTTGGGGTATTGTAATCCTATCCTTGCCACGGGATAAAGGTTGGTATCTATTTGAGGTATTGTAATCCTATCATTGCCACAGGATAAAGATTGGTATCTATTTGGGGTATTGTGATCTTATCCTTGCCACGGGACAAAGGTTGGTATCTATTTGGGGTATTGTGATCCTATCCTTGCCACGGAATAAAGGTTGGTATCTATTTGGGGTATTGTATGTGATCCTATCCTTGCCACAGGATAAAGGTTGGTATCTATTTGAGGTATTGTGATGCTATCCTTGCCACAAGATAAAGGTTGGTATCTATTTCGGGTATTGTGATCCTATACTTGTCACAGGATAAAGATTGGTATCTATTTGGGGTATTGTGATCCTATCCTTGCCACAGGATAAAGGTTGGTATCTATTTGGGGTATTGTGACCCTATCCTTGCCACGTGATAAAGGTTGTTATCTATTTGGGGTATTGTGGTTCTATCCTTGCCACGGGATAAAGGTTGGTATCTATTTAGGGTATTAGGATCCTATTCTTTCCACAGGTTAAAGGTTGGTTTCTATTTGGGGTATTGTATGTGATCCTATCCTTGCCACAGGAAAATGGCTGGTATATATTTGGGGTATTAGGATCCTATCCTTGCCACGTGATATATGTTGTTATCTATTTGGGGTATTGTGATCTTATCCTTGCCACGAGATAAAGGTTGGTATCTATTTGGGGTATTGTGATCCTATCCTTGCCACAGGATAAAGGTTGGTTTCTATTTGGGGTATTGTGATACTATCCTTGCCACAGGATAAAGGTTGGTATCTATTTGGGGTATTGTGATCCTATCCTTGCCATGGGATAAAGGTTGGTATCTATTTGGGGTATTGTGATCCTATCCTTGCCACGGGATAAAGGTTGGTTTCTATTTGGGGTATTGTGATCCTATCCTTGCCACGGGATAAAGGTTGGTATCTATTTGGGGTATTGTGATCCTATCCTTGCCACAGGATAAAGGTTGGTATCTATTTGGGGTATTGTGATCCTATCATTGCCACAGGACAAAAGTTGGTACCTATTTGGGGTATTGTGATCCTATCCTTTCCACGTGATAAAGGTTGGTATCTATTTGGGGTATTGTAATCCTATCCTTGCCACGGGATAAAGGTTGGTATCTATTTGGGGTATTGTGATCCTATCCTTGCCATGTGATAAAGTTTGGTATCTATTTGGGGTATTGTGATCCTATCTTTGCCACAGGATAAAGATTGGTATCTATTTGGGGTATTGTGATCCTATCCTTGCCACGTGATAAAGATTGGTATCTATTTGGGGTACTGTGATCCTATCTTTGCCACGGGATAAAGGTTGGTATCTATTTGGGGTATTGTGATCCTATCTTTGCCACGTGATAAAGGTTGGTTTATATTTGGG
Organism: Bathymodiolus brooksi; assembly: GCA_963680875.1. NCBI lineage: Eukaryota > Metazoa > Mollusca > Bivalvia > Mytilida > Modiolidae > Bathymodiolus > Bathymodiolus brooksi. Next base: position 24,023,566 of record OY804586.1, read on the forward strand.
GTATTGTGATCCTATCCTTTCCACGGGATAAAGGTTGGTTTCTATTTGGGGTATTGTGATCCTATCCTTGCAACAGGATAAAGGTTGGTATCTATTTGGGGTATTGTGATCGTATCCTTGTCACAGGATAAAGGTTGGTATCTATTTGGGGTATTGTGATCCTATCCTTGCCACGTGATAAAGGTTGGTATCTATTTGAGGTATTGTGATCCTATCCTTGCCCTGGGGTAAAGGTTGGTATCTATTTGGGGTATTGTGATCCTATCCTTGCCACGGGATAAAGGTTGGTATCTATTTGGGGTATTGTGATCCTATCCTTGCCACGGGATAAAGGTTGGTATCTATTTGGGGTATTGTGATCCTATCCTTGCCACAGGATAAAGGTTGGTATCTATTTGGGGTATTGTGATCCTATCATTGCCACAGGATAAAGGTTGGTTTCTATTTGGGGTATTGTGATCCTATCCGTGCCATGGGATAAAGGTTGGTATCTATTTGGGGTATTGTGATCCTATTCTTGCCACGTGATAAAGGTTGGTATCTATTTGAGGTATTGTGATCCTATCCTTGCCACGGGATAAAGGTTAGTTTCTATTTGGGGTACTGTGATCCCATCCTGCCACAGGATAAAGGTTGGTATCTATTTGGGGTATTGTGATCCTATCCTTGCCACAGGATGAAGATTGGTATCTATTTAGGGTTTTGTAATCCTATCCTTGCCAGAGGATAAAGATTGGTATCTATTTGGGGTATTGTGATCCTATCCTTGCAACAGGATAAAGGTTGGTATCTATTTGGGGTAGTTTGATCCTATCCTTCCCAGAGGATAAAGATTTGTATCTATTTGGGGTATTGTGATCCTATCCTTGCAACAGGATAAAAGTTGGTATCTATTTGGGGTATTGTGATCCTATCCTTGCCACGGGATAAAGGTTGGCATCTATTTGGGGTATTGTGATCATTTCCTTGCCACGGGATAAAAGTTGGTATCTATTTGGGGTATTGTTATCCTATCCCTGCCACGGGATAAAGGTTGGTATCTATTTGGGGTATTGTGATCCTATCCTTGCCATGGGATAAAGGTTGGTATCTATTTGGGGTATTGTGATCTTATCCTTGCTACAGGATAAAGATTGGTATCTATTTGGGGTATTGTGATCTTATCCTTGCCACGGGATAAAGGTTGGTATCTATTTGGGGTATTGTAATCCTATCCTTGCCACGGGATAACGGTTGGTATCTATTTGGGGTATTGTAATCCTATCCTTGCCACAGGATAACGATTGGTATCTATTTGGGGTAGTGTGATGCTATCCTTGCCACGGGACAAAGGTTGGTATCTATTTGGGGTATTGTGATCCTATCCTTGCCACGGAATAAAAGTTGGTATCTATTTGGGGTATTGTATGTGATCCTATCTTTGCCACAGGATAAAGGTTGGTATCTATTTGAGGTATTGTGATGCTATCCCTGCCACAAGATAAAGGTTGGTATCTATTTCGGGTATTGTGATCCTATACTTGTCACAGGATAAAGGTTGGTATCTATTTGGGGTATTGTAATCCTATCCTTGCCACGGGATAAAGGTTGGTATCTATTTGGGGTATTGTGATCCTATCCTTGCCACGGGATAAAGGTTGGTATCTATTTGGGGTATTGTGACCCTATCCTTGCCACGTGATAAAGGTTGTTATCTATTTGGGGTATTGTGATCCTATCCTTGCCACAGGATAAAGGTTGGTATCTATTTGGGGTATTAGGGATCCTATCCTTTCCACAGGATAAAGGTTGGTTTCTATTTGGGGTATTGTATGTGATCCTATCCTTGCCACAGGATAATGGCTGGTATATATTTGGGGTATTAGGATCCTATCCTTGCCACGTGATATAGGTTGTTATCTATTTGGGGTACTGTGATCCTATCTTTGCCACGGGATAAAGGTTGGTATCTATTTGGGGTATTGTGATCCTATCTTTGCAACGTGATAAAGGTTGGTATCTATTTGGGGTATTGTGATCCTATCCTTTCCACGGGATAAAGGTTGGTTTCTATTTGGGGTATTGTGATCCTATCCGTGCCATGGGATAAAGGTTGGTATCTATTTGGGGTATTGTGATCCTATTCTTGCCACGTGATAAAGGTTGGTATCTATTTGAGGTATTGTGATCCTATCGTTGCCACGGGATAAAGGTTAGTTTCTATTTGGGGTACTATGATCCCATCCTGCCACAGGATAAAGGTTGGTATCTATTTGGGGTATTGTGATCCTATCCTTGCCACAGGATAAAGATTGGTAGCTATTTAGGGTTTTGTAATCCTATCCTTGCCAGAGGATAAAGATTGGTATCTATTTGGGGTATTGTGATCCTATCCTTGCAACAGGATAAAGGTTGGTATCTATTTGGGGTATTTTGATCCTATCCTTGCCAGAGGATAAAGATTTGTATCTATTTGGGGTATTGTGATCCTATCCTTGCAACAGGATAAAAGTTGGTATCTATTTGGGGTATTGTGATCCTATCCTTGCTACGGGATAAAGGTTGGCATCTATTTGGGGTATTGTGATCATTTCCTTGCCACGGGATAAAAGTTGGTATCTATTTGGGGTATTGTTATCCTATCCCTGCCACGGGATAAAGGTTGGTATCTATTTGGGGTATTGTGATCCTATCCTTGCCATGGGATAAAGGTTGGTATCTATTTGGGGTATTGTGATCTTATCCTTGCTACAGGATAAAGATTGGTATCTATTTGGGGTATTGTGATCTTATCCTTGCCACGGGATAAAGGTTGGTATCTATTTGGGGTATTGTAATCCTATCCTTGCCACGGGATAACGGTTGGTATCTATTTGGGGTATTGTAATCCTATCCTTGCCACAGGATAAAGATTGGTATCTATTTGGGGTAGTGTGATGCTATCCTTGCCACGGGACAAAGGTTGGTATCTATTTGGGGTATTGTGATCCTATCCTTGCCACGGAATAAAGGTTGGTATCTATTTGGGGTATTGTATGTGATCCTATCTTTGCCACAGGATAAAGGTTGGTATCTATTTGAGGTATTGTGATGCTATCCCTGCCACAAGATAAAGGTTGGTATCTATTTGGGGTATTGTGATCCTATCCTTGCAACAGGATAAAGGTTGGTATCTATTTGGGGTATTGTGATCCTAATCTTGCCACAGGATAAAGGTGGGTATCTATTTGAGGTATTGTGATCCTATTCTTGCCACGGGATAAAAGTTAGTTTCTATTTGGGGTATTGTGATCCTATCTTTGCCACAGGATAAAGGTTGGTATCTATTTGGGATATGGTGATCCTATCCTTGCCACAGGATAAAGATTGGTATCTATTTGGGGTATTGTAATCGTATCCTTGCCAGAGGATAAATATTGGTATCTATTTGGGGTATTGTGATCCTATCCTTGCAACAGGATAAAGGTTGGTATTTATTTGGGGTATTGTGATCCTATCCTTGCCACGGGATAAAGATTGGCATCTATTTGGGGTATTGTGATCATTTCCTTGCCACGGGATAAAAGTTGGTATCTATTTGGGGTATTGTTATCCTATCCTTGCCACGGGATAAAGGTTGGTATCTATTTGGGGTATTTTGATCCTATCCTTGCAACAGGATACAGGTTGGTATCTATTTGGGGTATTGTGATCCTAGCCTTGCCACGTGATAAAGGTTGGTATCTATTTGGGGTATTGTGATCCTATCCTTGCAACAGGATACAGGTTGGTATCTATTTGGGGTATTGTGATCCTAGCCTTGCCATGTGATAAAGGTTGGTATCTATTTGAGGTATTGTGATCCTATCCTTGCCACGGGATAAAAGTTAGTTTCTATTTGGGGTATTGTGATCCTATCTTTGCCACAGGATAAAGGTTGGTATCTATTTGGGATATTGTGATCCTATCCTTGCCACGTGATAAAGATTGGTATCTATTTGGGGTATTGTAATCCTATCCTTGCCAGAGGATAAATATTGGTATCTATTTGGGGTATTGTGATCCTATCCTTGCAACAGGATAAAGGTTGGTATCTATTTGGGGTATTGTGATCCTATCCTTGCCACGGGATAAAGATTGGCATCTATTTGGGGTATTGTGATCATTTCCTTGCCACGGGATAAAAGTTGGTATCTATTTGGGGTATTGTTATCCTATCCCTGCCAAGGGATAAAGGTTGGTATCTATTTGGGGTATTGTGATCCTATCCTTGCCATGGGATAAAGGTTGGTATCTATTTGGGGTATTGTGATCCTATCTTCGCCACAGGATAAAGGTTGGTATCTATTTGAGGTATTGTAATCCTATCATTGCCACAGGATAAAGATTGGTATCTATTTGGGGTATTGTGATCTTATCCTTGCCACGGGACAAAGGTTGGTATCTATTTGGGGTATTGTGATCCTATCCTTGCCACGGAATAAAGGTTGGTATCTATTTGGGGTATTGTATGTGATCCTATCCTTGCCACAGGATAAAGGTTGGTATCTATTTGAGGTATTGTGATGCTATCCTTGCCACAAGATAAAGGTTGGTATCTATTTCGGGTATTGTGATCCTATACTTGTCACAGGATAAAGATTGGTATCTATTTGGGGTATTGTGATCCTATCCTTGCCACAGGATAAAGGTTGGTATCTATTTGGGGTATTGTGACCCTATCCTTGCCACGTGATAAAGGTTGTTATCTATTTGGGGTATTGTGGTTCTATCCTTGCCACGGGATAAAGGTTGGTATCTATTTAGGGTATTAGGATCCTATTCTTTCCACAGGTTAAAGGTTGGTTTCTATTTGGGGTATTGTATGTGATCCTATCCTTGCCACAGGAAAATGGCTGGTATATATTTGGGGTATTAGGATCCTATCCTTGCCACGTGATATATGTTGTTATCTATTTGGGGTATTGTGATCTTATCCTTGCCACGAGATAAAGGTTGGTATCTATTTGGGGTATTGTGATCCTATCCTTGCCACAGGATAAAGGTTGGTTTCTATTTGGGGTATTGTGATACTATCCTTGCCACAGGATAAAGGTTGGTATCTATTTGGGGTATTGTGATCCTATCCTTGCCATGGGATAAAGGTTGGTATCTATTTGGGGTATTGTGATCCTATCCTTGCCACGGGATAAAGGTTGGTTTCTATTTGGGGTATTGTGATCCTATCCTTGCCACGGGATAAAGGTTGGTATCTATTTGGGGTATTGTGATCCTATCCTTGCCACAGGATAAAGGTTGGTATCTATTTGGGGTATTGTGATCCTATCATTGCCACAGGACAGAAGTTGGTACCTATTTGGGGTATTGTGATCCTATCCTTTCCACGTGATAAAGGTTGGTATCTATTTGGGGTATTGTAATCCTATCCTTGCCACGGGATAAAGGTTGGTATCTATTTGGGGTATTGTGATCCTATCCTTGCCACGTGATAAAGTTTGGTATCTATTTGGGGTATTGTGATCCTATCTTTGCCACAGGATAAAGATTGGTATCTATTTGGGGTATTGTGATCCTATCCTTGCCACATGATAAAGATTGGTATCTATTTGGGGTACTGTGATCCTATCTTTGCCACGGGATAAAGGTTGGTATCTATTTGGGGTATTGTGATCCTATCTTTGCCACGTGATAAAGGTTGGTTTATATTTGGGGTATTGTGATCCTATCCTTTCCACGGGATAAAGGTTGGTTTCTATTTGGGGTATTGTGATCCTATCCTTGCAACAGGATAAAGGTTGGTATCTATTTGGGGTATTGTGATCCTATCCTTGTCACAGGATAAAGGTTGGTATCTATTTGGGGTATTGTGATCCTATCCTTGCCACGTGATAAAGGTTGGTATCTATTTGAGGTATTGTGATCCTATCCTTGCCCTGGGGTAAAGGTTGGTATCTATTTGGGGTATTGTGATCCTATCCTTGCCACGGGATAAAGGTTGGTATCTATTTGGGGTATTGTGATCCTATCCTTGCCACGGGATAAAGGTTGGTATCTATTTGGGGTATTGTGATCCTATCCTTGCCACAGGATAAAGGTTGGTATCTATTTGGGGTATTGTGATCCTATCATTGCCACAGGACAAAGGTTGGTATCTATTTGGGGTATTATGATCCTATCCTTGCCACAGGATAAAGGTTGGTACCTATTTGGGGTATTGTGATCCTATCCTTTCCACGTGATAAAGGTTGGTATCTATTTGGGGTATTGTGATCCTATCCTTGCCACAGGATAAAGGTTGGTACCTATTTGGGGTATTGTGATCCTATCCTTTCCACGTGATAAAGGTTGGTATCTATTTGGGGTATTGTGATCCTATCCTTGCCACGTGATAAAGGTTTGTATCTATTTGAGGTATTGTGATCCTATCCTTGCCACAGGATAAAGGTTAGTTTCTATTTGGGGTATTGTGATCTTATCCTTGCCACAGGATAAAGATTGGTATCTATTTGGGGTATTGTAATCCTATCCTTGCCAGAGGATACAGATTGGTATCTATTTGGGGTATTGTGATCCTATCCTTGCAACAGGATAAAGGTTGGTATCTATTTGGGGTATTGTGATCCTATCTTTGCCACGTGATAAAGGTTGGTTTATATTTGGGGTATTGTGATCCTATCCTTTCCACGGGATAAAGGTTGGTTTCTATTTGGGGTATTGTGATCCTATCCTTGCAACAGGATAAAGGTTGGTATCTATTTGGGGTATTGTGATCCTATCCTTGTCACAGGATAAAGGTTGGTATCTATTTGGGGTATTGTGATCCTATCCTTGCCACGTGATAAAGGTTGGTATCTATTTGAGGTATTGTGATCCTATCCTTGCCCTGGGGTAAAGGTTGGTATCTATTTGGGGTATTGTGATCCTATCCTTGCCACGGGATAAAGGTTGGTATCTATTTGGGGTATTGTGATCCTATCCTTGCCACGGGATAAAGGTTGGTATCTATTTGGGGTATTGTGATCCTATCCTTGCCACAGGATAAAGGTTGGTATCTATTTGGGGTATTGTGATCCTATCATTGCCACAGGACAAAGGTTGGTATCTATTTGGGGTATTATGATCCTATCCTTGCCACAGGATAAAGGTTGGTACCTATTTGGGGTATTGTGATCCTATCCTTTCCACGTGATAAAGGTTGGTATCTATTTGGGGTATTGTGATCCTATCCTTGCCACAGGATAAAGGTTGGTACCTATTTGGGGTATTGTGATCCTATCCTTTCCACGTGATAAAGGTTGGTATCTATTTGGGGTATTGTGATCCTATCCTTGCCACGTGATAAAGGTTTGTATCTATTTGAGGTATTGTGATCCTATCCTTGCCACAGGATAAAGGTTAGTTTCTATTTGGGGTATTGTGATCTTATCCTTGCCACAGGATAAAGATTGGTATCTATTTGGGGTATTGTAATCCTATCCTTGCCAGAGGATACAGATTGGTATCTATTTGGGGTATTGTGATCCTATCCTTGCAACAGGATAAAGGTTGGTATCTATTTGGGGTATTGTGATCATTTCCTTGCCACGGGATAAAGGTTGGTATCTATTTGGGGTATTGTTATCCTATCCTTGTCACAGGATAAAGGTTGTTATCTATTTGGGGTATTGTAATCCTATCATTGCCACGGGATAAAGGTTGGTATCTATTTGGGGTATTGTGATACTATCCTTGCCACGCGATAAAGGTTGTTATCTATTTGGAGTATTGTGATCCTATCCTTGCCACAGGATAAAGGTTGGTATCTATTTGGGATATTGTGATCCTATCCTTGCCACGGGATAAAGGTTGGTACCTATTTGGGGTATTGTGATACTATCCTTGCCACGCGATAAAGGTTGTTATCTATTTGGGGTATTGTGATCCTATCCTTGCCACGGGATAAAGGTTGGTATCTATTTGGAGTATTGGGATCCTATCCTTGCCACAGGATAAAGGTTGGTATCTATTTGGGATATTGTGATCCTATCCTTGCCACGGGATAAAGGTTGGTATCTATTTGGGGTATTGTGATCCTATCCTTGCCACAGGATAAAGGTTGGTATCTATTTGTGGTATTGTGATCCTATCCTTGCCACAGTATAAAGGTTGGTATCTATTTGGGGTATTGTATGTGATCCTATCCTTGCCACGGGTTAAAGGTTGGTTTCTATTTGGGGTATTGTGATCCTATCCTTGCCACAGGATAAAGGTTGGTATCTATTTGGGGTATTGTGATCCTATCCTTGCCACGGGATAAAGGTTGGTTTCTATTTGGGGTATTGTGATCCTATCCTTGCCACAGGATAAAGGTTGGTATCTATTTTGGGTATTGTGATCCTATCCTTGCCACAGGATAAAGATTGGTATCTATTTGGGGTATTGTGATCCTATCCTTGCCAGAGGATAAAGGTTGGTATCTATTTGGGGTATTGTGATTCTATCCTTGTCACAGGATAAAGGTTGGTATCTATTTGGGGTATTGTGATCCTATCCTTGCCATGGGATAAAGGTTGGTATCTATTTGGGGTATTGTGATCTTATCCTTGCCACAGGATAAAGGTTGGTATATATTTGGGGCTTGCCACGGATAAAGGTTGGTATCTATTTGGGGCTTGCCACAGGATAAAGGTTGGTATCTATTTGGGGTAGTGTGATTCTATCCTTGCCACATGATAAAGGTTGGTATCTATTTGGGGTATTGTGATTCTATCCTTGCCACGTGATAAAGGTTGGTATCTATTTGGGGTAGTGTGATCCTATCCTTGCCATGGGATAAAGGTTGGTATCTATTTGGGGTAGTGTGATCCTATCCTTGCAACAGGATAAAGGTTGGTATCTATTTGGGGTATTGTGATCCTATCCTTGCCATGGGATAAAGGTTGGTATCTATTTGGGGTATTGTGATCCTATCCTTGCCACAGGTTAAAGGTTGGTATCTATTTGGGGTATTGTGATCCTATCCTTGCCACGGGATAAAGGTTGGTATCTATTTGGGGTATTGTGATCCTATCCTTGCCACAGGATAAAGGTTGGTATCTATTTGTGGTATTGTGATCCTATCCTTGCCACGGGATAAAGGTTGGTATCTATTTGGGGTATTGTATGTGATCCTATCCTTGCCACGGGTTAAAGGTTGGTTTCTATTTGGGGTATTGTGATCCTATCCTTGCCACAGGATAAAGGTTGGTATCTATTTGGGGTATTGTGATCCTATCCTTGCCACGGGATAAAGGTTGGTTTCTATTTGGGGTATTGTGATCCTATCCTTGCCACAGGATAAAGGTTGGTATCTATTTGGGGTATTGTGATCCTATCCTTGCCACAGGATAAAGATTGGTATCTATTTGGGGTATTGTGATCCTATCCTTGCCAGAGGATAAAGGTTGGTATCTATTTGGGGTATTGTGATCCTATCCTTGCAACAGGATAAAGGTTGGTATCTATTTGGGGTAATGTGATCCTATCCTTGCCACGGGATAAAGGTTGGTATCTATTTGGGGTATTGTGATCCTATCCTTGCCACAGGATAAAGGTTGGTATCTATTTGGGGTATTGTGATCCTATCCTTGCAACAGGATAAAGGTTGGTATCTATTTGGGGTATTGTGATCCTATCCTTGCCACGTGATAAAGGTTGTTATCTATTTGGGGTATTGTGATCCTATCCTTGCCACGGGATAAAGGTTGGTATCTATTTGGGGTATTGTGATCCCATCCTTGCCACGGGATAAAGGTTGGCATCTATTTGGGGTATTGTGATCCTATCCTTGCCATGGGATAAAGGTTGGTATCTATTTGGGGTAGTGTGATCCTATCCTTGCAACAGGATAAAGGTTGGTATCTATTTGGGGTAGTGTGATCCTATCCTTGCCATGGGATAAAGGTTGGTATCTATTTGGGGTAGTGTGATCCTATCCTTGCAACAGGATAAAGATTGGTATCTATTTGGGGTATTGTGATCCTATTCTTGCCATGGGATAAAGGTTGGTATCTATTTGGGGTAGTGTGATCCTATCCTTGCAACAGGATAAAGGTTGGTATCTATTTGGGGTATTGTGATCCTATCCTGTTTCCAAACAACAGACCTTTAATAAGGTGCAAATAAGGAAGTTTCTGTTATTTGTACATGGTGAGTTTATTTTTCATCTGATTTTGATAATAAAAACGTAGATCTCACATTTAGTGCTCACAACACGTTTCAGGAATAACCTTCATCAGATACGCTCAAAGTCAAAAGGTTGGAAGGCAAAATAATTGAAAAAAATTTGAAGCAAGTAAACCAAAGAGAATCGCCTAAAGAAGGTTAAGGTCACCTATCCCTGAGGGTGGAGAACCTTAGTTTCTTTTAATGAATTCCTTAGGAAAATCCCTTTCAGAAAATGACATGATCTGATGTAACTATTATCGTTTTTTACATGAAAGTGGCCCTCTGGAATCAAACAATTAATGAACTCCCCCAACATCACAATATCTCCCTGACAACCTATTGTGTCAGCTGTGATGTGTATTCATACAATAGTTCTGGTGAAGAGAAAATGAACACATAGCTATTTGTTTTCACATTTTATTTTTTCTATATGTAATCAAACTATGAGCATATGACAATCATATGACATACCAATAATATGTACAAATGTGTAGTTAAGTACAATTTCATGTATAAAAATATTAAATGCAACCAATAAATAAAATGACTATGAGGATATCACAGAAAACTTGCTAGGCCACAATAAAAAAAATGTTTGTTTCACCTTACTACTACCCTATCTTTTATTGCCGGCAGCATATCACCCCCCACTGAATATGCTTTAATGCTGAAAATGTTTGAGAAGATGACATGGTTAATATTATTTTTCATTTCTTTGCCAGGGGTTATCTATTAACAAGAAAGACAACTCTAGAACAATTATATAATTACCTCCCCTTAAGATATTCTGTTGACATTTCTAAATCATCCTATCACCAAAAATCTGAAAATTATATACAACAATTTATTTGACTGTTGCATCTTTCAATGAAGGTAGAAGATAAGGGGAGACAACTTTAATTCTTATTCTGGCCTTTTCTACATCTTGAGTTTTATCTTGAAAAAAATTAGCTGAAATTATCAACATCTTCTAGTAATAAAAATCTTATTCGTTTTTTTTTGTAATCTTTTTTTTTCTAAGTCATCCTACGACAATAAATCAATTTCCACTCAATTTTCAAGTTCCATTAAAAACCAGATAACTTTTATCATCCTAATTTTAAAATGGTAAAAAATGAAATCTTGGTTCATAATAGAGAAAAAAGTGTTAACTGATCAAACAAATAATGGGTTACGCAGAACGAAGAATGATACGACAGGCAGTATGTTGACAAGGGAAAGTTAAACAAATGCATATTAAAAGCAAGTGTTCACTTTTGTATTTTGCTTGACACAATAAATTACTGTACACAATAACGTGTTGTATACAGTAATATGATGGCCCCACTGTATTTTGCTTGACACAATAAATTACTGTACACAATAACGTGTTGTATACAGTAATATGATGGCCCCACAATAAATTACTGTACACAATAACGTGTTGTATACAGTAATATGATGGCCCCACAATAAATTACTGTACACAATAACGTGTTGTATACAGTAATATGATGGCCCCACAATAAATTACTGTACACAATAACGTGTTGTATACAGTAATATGATGGCCCCACAATAAATTACTGTACACAATAACGTGTTGTATACAGTAATATGATGGCCCCACAATAAATTACTGTACACAATAACGTGTTGTATACAGTAATATGATGGCCCCACAATAAATTACTGTACACAATAACGTGTTGTATACAGTAATATGATGGCCCCACAATAAATTACTGTACACAATAACGTGTTGTATACAGTAATATGATGGCCCCACAATAAATTACTGTACACAATAACGTGTTGTATACAGTAATATGATGGCCCCACAATAAATTACTGTACACAATAACGTGTTGTATACAGTAATATGATGGCCCCACAATAAATTACTGTACACAATAACGTGTTGTATACAGTAATATGATGGCCCCACAATAAATTACTGTACACAATAACGTGTTGTATACAGTTATATGATGGCCCCACAATAAATTACTGTACACAATAACGTGTTGTATACAGTAATATGATGGCCCCACAATAAATTACTGTACACAATAACGTGTTGTATACAGTAATATGATGGCCCCACAATAAATTACTGTACACAATAACGTGTTGTATACAGTAATATGATGGCCCCACAATAAATTACTGTACACAATAACGTGTTGTATACAGTAATATGATGGCCCCACAATAAATTACTGTACACAATAACGTGTTGTATACAGTAATATGATGGCCCCACAATAAATTACTGTACACAATAACGTGTTGTATACAGTAATATGATGGCCCCACAATAAATTACTGTACACAATAACGTGTTGTATACAGTAATATGATGGCCCCACAATAAATTACTGTACACAATAACGTGTTGTATACAGTAATATGATGCCCCACTGTATTTTGGACATTTGTCTGGTTTACTATTTCAAGATTTAAATATGCATTCCAAATTTGCGAAATTTCGGCCACTTTAACCATTGAAATAGAAATTATGACGACAACAACGCCATAACACAATACAACTGCATTTGTTTTGTGGCCATATTAAAAAAAACCCAAGAGGTAGCACTCTATACAGTGTCTCAAACTCCATTGTTTGACAAAGTTTAACACATTTTATTTTTAACTATTTTGCTAAAAAAAAATTGAGGACATCTGCTGATCAGAGAAAACTTTCACCTCTATTATTATTTACTGAAATCTCCCGTAGATTTATACTATAAAGAGTTATCTTTCATGATACAATAACAACGTAATATAAACTGTCTATAATCAGTCAACCACTTTGACAGTCTGTATGTTCGGTGAGATAGTTACTGCCCCTGTCTGTCCAGCTATTCGTCTATGCACTATGCCTGTTTGTGGGTAATTCTCAATGGTAGATGTTTGACGAGGATGTCTTCCTGCCGTAGCTTGACCAATTGTTTCCTAAAAATACACAATAGTTGAAACAAATGAAAAAGAGTCCAAATAAACAAAATATATGTAGTGAGATGGCTTAAAATATGCATCATAAAAACACTTGAATAGTAAACAAATATTAACCATGGAAAGTTGAGAAATATTGTTATTTACGAGTGATCGTTTAAAGATTTGAGTTCGCTATAGATTTCAATGCAATACACAAACAATTGTATTCCATGAAAATATAGAATAATGTCAGTTTTGAAGCTTGAGACAGACATTGTCATTATGAGGACGAGCAGTGATACTACTGGTATGTCCAAACTTTCAAACCTGATGTTATTGAATTTATTGGTAACTTCATAATGTGTTTGATGTCACACAGACTCAGTTCGTTAATACTGACAATACCACTAGATCAAAGGAATATGTAATATTTATGCCATGGTTTTCCTATTTAAATGGTTATACAATCGAACGTGAAGTGTAAGATTGTTTAACATTTAACTTGGAAAACCGTAGTATAAGTGATTTGTAACATGAAGTCCTGCAATATCACGTCTAGCCGTTGATTATTATACGACTGTCTGATAGTAATAAAACTACAGCCAAGATTTGAAGTGCTCAATATCTCGTATCTGCTTGTATTATTTCATACTGCTTTGCTGTTGCTTACATTCTGGTATATACACCATATAATGATCAAATGAAAAGAATGCATTCATGTTACAATGTCTAAATAGCTAATAAAACACAACAAATGTAATCCATGGTAAAAGACAAATAATTGTAATGTACAAAATATTGTGAGAAATAGATTACTAGAGGCTAAGTGGGCTGAGCCTGTGTCGCCCATCTTTCATTGTGCCTTGAAGAAACTTAATACAGAACCTTCCATAGGTATTTCCCACCAAATTTTGGTTCATTTGGCTAAGCAGTTACAGAGAAAAAAAATTTAGGAATCGACCAACCAGAAACAAGAATTGCCTAAGGCAGCCATGTTTGTTAACGGATCGGGACAAAATTAGCAATCTTTATAGAGCACCTTCCATATATGTTTCCTACAAAGTTTCGGTTCATTTGGCAAAGCAGTTTCAGAGAAGAAGATTTTTTAGAAATCGACCAATCAGAAACAAGCAGTGCCTATGGTGGCCATGTTTATCTATGGATTAAAACGAAATGAGCAATCCCTATAGAGGCACTTCCATATATAGATGCTTCCTATCAAGTTTCGATTCATTTGGCAAAGTGGTTTCAGAGGAGAAGGTTTTTAGAAATCGACAAATCAGAAAAAAGAATTGCCTGTGGCGGCCATGTTTGTTAATGGATCGGGACGAAATGAGCAATCACTATAGAGGACCTTCCATAGATGCTTCCTATCAAGTTTCGGTTCATTTGGCAAAATGATTTCAGAGGAGAAGAATTTTAAAAATCAGCCAATCAGAAACAAGAATCGCCTGTGGTGGCCATGTTTGTTAATAGATCGGGACGAAATGAGCCAAATTTATAAAGGACCTTCCATAGATGCTTCCTACCAAGTTTCGGTTCATTTGGCAAAGTGGTTTCAGAGAAGAAGATTTTTAGAAATCGACCAATCAGAAACAAGAATTGTCTGTGGCAGCAATGTTTGATAATGGATCGGGAGGAAATTAGCATTCTTTATAGAGGACCGCCCATAGATGATACCTACCAAGTTTCAGTTCATTTCGCTAAGCGGTTTCAGAGGAGAAGGTTTTTAGAAATCGACAAATCAGAAACAAGAATTGCCTGTGGCGGCAATGTTTGTTAACGGATCGGGACAAAATGAGCAATCACCATAGAGGACCTTCCATAGATGCTTCCTATCAAGTTTCGGTTCATTTGGCAAAACAATTTCAGAGGAGAAGAATTTAAAAAAATCAGCCAATCAGAAACAAGAATCACCTGTGGCAGCCATGTTTGACAATGGATCGGGAGGAAATGAGCATTCTTTATAGAGGACCGCCCATAGATGATACCTACCAAGTTTCAGTTCATTTGGCTAAGCGGTTTCAGAGGAGAAGGTTTTTAGAAATCGACAAATCAGAAACAAGAATTGCCTGTGGCAGCAATGTTTGTTAACGGATCGGGACAAAATGAGCAATCACCATAGAGGACCTTCCATAGATGCTTCCTATCAAGTTTCGGTTCATTTGGCAAAACAATTTCAGAGGAGAAGAATTTAAAAAAATCAGCCAATCAGAAACAAGAATCACCTGTGGCAGCCATGTTTGACAATGGATCGGGAGGAAATGAGCATTCTTTATAGAGGACCGCCCATAGATGTTACCTACCAAGTTTCAGTTCATTTGGCCAAGCGGCTTCAGAGAAGATTTTTTAGAAATCAACTAATCGGAAACAAGAATTGTCTGTGGTGGCCATGTTTGTTAATGGATCAGGACGAAATGAGCAATCTTTACCGAGAACCTTCTAAAGATGCTTCCTACCAAGTTTCGGTTGATTTAGCCAAACGGTTTCAGAGGAGAAGAATTTTAACTAGAGGCTCAGGTGAGCCTGTATCGCTCACCTGACATAAATAAGCCCTCTTAAGAATGTCTGCATAGTTTTACTATTCAAATCCCATAGGGTTCTACAATGTATGTTAAAACTATGTCTGCTCATGGCAGCCATCTTGGATGGAGGTCGTGGTCACCGGACACAATTTTGAAAGTATACTACACAAGGACCACATCCATGCCATGTTAGCTTTAAATTGGCTGACTGGTTTCAGAGGAGAAAACATTTAAACAATTTTCCCATAGGTCCTATATTAAAACTATGTCCGCTGACGGTGGCCATTTTGGACCGAGATCGGGGTCACTGAACACATTTTTGGCAGTTGACCACCTAAGGACAATCTATGACATGTTTGCTATATTGGCAGACTGGTTTCAGAGGAGAAGATTTTAAAACAATTTTTCCCCATAAGGTCCTATGTTAAAACTATGTCTGCTGAAGGTGGCCATCTTGGATGGAGGTCAGGGTCACCGGACACAATTTTGAAAATTGACCACTTAAGGACAATCCATGCCATGTTTGCTTTAAATTGGCTTACTGGTTTCAGAGGAGAAGATTTTTAAACATATTCAGGGACAGAAATTAACTTTTATGGGCAGTAGCCATCTGGGCCCCTAAATTTAAAAAACTGGTAGCCCAGGTCTAAATGTAGGGCCCCAGGTATCACCGGTGAGGACCGTGAAGTGGTCCGAACATGCTAGAGGGGTTTGGGGGGCATGCCCCCCCCCCCCCCCCCCCCATGAAAATTTTGAATTTTTTAAAGGCAAATCCTGCATTCTGAGCATATTTGAAGAAGGTAGAACTAGCTATAAAAGAGAGCATTTTTTTACTCTTATTTTTATAAAAAGTGGTTTGAATCTGAATATGACCTACATCTAATCCTTTTGACAAAGTTTGATCTTTCAATCAGTAATTCATTAAATCAAATACACAATGAAAAAATCTCATTTAGAAGACATGAATACACACTGATGTTTCTGAATACTGTCTAATTTATAAGAGACACAACCACTGATAAATTGGTTCGTGAGTCTTGTCGCCATGAGCTTGACTAGTCGGGCATACCATACCATCGTCGGTGAGTTTAAGCCACGGTCTATCTTTTTCCCATTCTGTAGAATAACTCCTCACCCTTTTAGAAGACTCATATTCACTGTAGTATAGAGTTTTATCTTCAGTTTTTCTTTTTTTTAATAGGATTCACACCTTTTATAAAGTTCCACATTTTGACGAAAATTTCCGGAAATTCATAAATTTTATTAATTGTCTGTTAACGGAGAAGGTATGGGAAAATTCTGTATATGGTATGGCCAACCACTCGAATTTCGTCCATTTTACGTCACACGCACTTTTCTACATTATGACGTCACTTCCAGCCTTCATAAAAGTTGGGGAAATCCCTGCTACCCAAAACCTTGTATTGGAACAGTATGCGGTCAAAATCGGTATTTCAACGTTATTTCTGTATGATAAAATATTAATCTACCATGATTGTGACTTTAAAAAAATGAGGATTCAAAAATTGTTAAATAGAGTTGAAAAATGCAGATGGATATTTTTGTGGACAACCTGTCATAAAGGTAAGTGATTTTTCTTCAATATATCTCATTAAGCAACGTTATTTTTTTCCCCCCGTTTGTTATTTTCATGGCATGTTTTGCGCATCGTCGAAATTCGAGTGGTGTGGCGTAGAGGAAGTTGGGTCAGGGTCATTCAGTTATGTAAAGAAAGATACAAAATCGAAGTGCAGAATGGTTGTATTTTTTTATTAAAATCTATAAACAAGTAATTTTCCAACACGAATGTATCGTCAGCCCTGTCCAATCTGCTTCCGGTAAAGTGCTACACTGCGCATGATATTTTCATCGACGAATTTCGAGTGTACTGTCATACATTTAATTTATACTTACCATACGCTTTTTTCAGTGCTTGTGTCTTATTTATACAAATTAAGACAATATTTAGAGGAGGAAAAGCCAGAAGAGACTAGAGAAAAGCTATACCTAGCCGGAGTTGCGAATTTCATCGATGCAACAGGCCGTTAGCACTTTGAATAACCTCAACCTCGATCAAAGTACATGTAACGCATTCAAGTACCTAGAGTATAATACGTAGTGACAATATTCCACACAAGAGATAGTTTAACAGCACCAAGAGACAAATTTGTGCCATAGGCCATTGATTGAGGATTGAGGAGAAGTACCTATTTTGTAAAACACCCAAAATTAAAGGCCTTCTTTCAATGAAACTCGGAAAAATTGGTCAAGAAATTTAAGAAATGAAATCATCACTTTACTATTTTCCATACTGGTTCCCGGGAATTATTACGCAAATTAATAGTAGACAAGAAGTAGTAAGAACCAGTGAAATGTTTATGTTATATTTTTCACGTGGTCGTATTGTAAACAACTCGGTTCAAATGTCAAACTGGAAATATAAAATTATTAGTCGCCAGCTGGGCTCCTTTGAGGTATTATCTTAATCACCCAGCTGAAGTTTCAGTCGCCATGGGCGAGTAGGCGACCGTTAATATCTGTCCCTGATATTTCCCATAGGGTCCTATGTTAAAACTATGTCCGCTGATGGCGGCCATCTTGGATGGAGGTCTGGGTCACTGGATATAATTTTGAAAGTTGACCACCTAAGGACCATTCATGCCATGTTTGCTTTAAATTGACTTACTGGTTTCAGAGGAGAAAACTTTTAAACATTTTTTCCATAGGGTCCTATGTTAAAATTAAGTCGAGTCATGGTGGCCATCTTGAATTTCCGATCAGCAAACGATTCACAAGTTTAGTACAGGACCACCCAATGATCATTCCTGCAAAGTCACAATTCCATTGGCTTAGTGGTTTCTAACAAGAAGATTTTTAAAATTTTGACCAATCAGAACACATTATGGGCCCTGGCAGCCATGTTGGATTTCCGATCAGCGCCAAAAACAACAATCTTGTATATAACCATTCAATGAACATTTCTGCCAAGTTTGGTTCAAATCTGATTTGTGGTTTCAGAAAAAAATATGAAAATGTGAAATTCCCATAGGGTCCAATGTTAAACTAAGTCGAGTCATGGCGGCCATCTTGAATTTCCGATCGACAAACGATTCATAAGTTTAGTACAGGACCACCCAATAATCATTCCTGCAAAGTCACAATTCAATTGGCTTAGTGGTTTCTAACAAGAAGATTTTTAAAATTTCAACCAATCAGAACACATTATGGGCCCTGGCAGCCATGTTGGATTTCCGATCAGCGCCAAAAACAAAAATCTTGTATATGACCATTCAATGAACATTTCTGCCAAGTTTGGTTCAAATCTGTTTTGTGGTTTCAGAAAAAAAGATGAAAATGTGAAATTCCCATAGGGTCCAATGTTAAACTAAGTCGAGTCATGGCGGCCATCTTGAATTTCCGATCGGCAAACGATTCACAAATTTAGTACAGGACCACCCAATGATCATTCCTGCAAAGTCACAATTCCATTGGCTTGGTGGTTTCTGACAAGAAGATTTTTAAAATTTCAGCCAATCAGAACACGTTATTGGCCCTGGCAGCCATGTTGAATTTCCGATCTACACCAAAAACACAATCTGGTAGAGGACCATCCAATGAACATTTATGGCAAGTTTGGTTGAAATCTGTTCAGCAGTTTCAGAGAAGAAGAGTTAAATGTGAAAAGCTAACGGACGGAGGGACGGACGCTTACCCATGACCTATGGCCAGGTGAGCTAAAAATCAGCCAAACAGAAACAAGAGTCGCCTGTGGTGGTCATGTTTGTTAACGAATCGGGACGAAATGAGCAATCTTTACAGAGGACCTTCCATAGATGCTTCCTATCAAGTTTCGGTTCATTTGGCCAAGCGGTTTCAGAGGAGAAGATTTTTTTAAATCGGCCAATCAGAAACAAGAATTGCCTGTGGCAGCCATGTTTGTTAATGGATCGGGAGGAAATGAGCAAATCTTATAGAGGACCTTCTATAGATGCTTCCTACCAAGTTTCAGTTCATTTGGCTAAGGGGTTTCAGAGGAGAAGATTAAAATGTGAAAAGTTAACAGATGACGGATGCCAAGTGATGGCAAAAGCTCATGTGAGCTAATGACTTGTTCTCCACACGCATTGTTTTATCTACGTAATAATCCACAGGTTCCACGTTGTGAAAAATATACAAAAGTTATGTAAAATACACCGACAACTTTATTACATCCTAACCAGGGTACTGTGAAAGTATTTTCATGGGTTCTTGAATTCGTGGTTTCAAACATTATAGGTAACATTCAATGGGAAAATTGTATTTCGCTAGATTTTAATTTTCGTTGTTTAAGTGAACCACGAAATCCACGAAAATTAGAACCCCACGATTAATAATGTCTTAAATTTAACACAATTATCTTTCTGCCGTCACAGAACTCAACTCAGAATTTCCCCAATCTATTTAAATTTAGAAGTTTGCTGTATCTTTTTTTTCTATTTTGTTTCTTTCTAACAACATCCTGTTTAGCCTGACGTCAGGTAACCTTACATTCATCATTGACCGTCAAATCATATGTAAGACAGTCGTGACCACAAGTCCAACATTCGCACCCTAATACGCACCTCCAGTGTCAAGGTTTCCCTCCCTCTTTTCCTTCCTATAGAAGTCAGTAAATCATTTTGTCAAGTACCTCTCGATACTTGCCACACATTGAGAGAGAGAGTGGGAGTTAAGGTGTTTACTGCCACTTGCAACAATATTTCAGTTATATCGTGGTGGTCAGTTTTATTGATGGAGGAAACCGGAGTACCCGGAGAAAATCACCGACCTGCCACAAGTCACTGACAAACTTTATCACATAATGTTGTATTGAGTACACCTCGCCTGAATGAGATTCGACCTCACAGCATTAGTGGTGATAGGCACTGATTGCACATGTAGTTGTAAATCAAACTACCATATGATCAAGACCACGATCACAATGGTCCCTGCCACACATTGAACAGAATTTACTTGGGTAATTACCTTATTAACGGGTGGGTGCCTTTCTACAATCACAGAGCTCATCGGAGGATCTAATGATGGATTTTTCCCAATACTTGACGCACCCCGACCAGAGTCTGTCTTGCCGGTGATTTTAGCTGAGATTATTTTACCTTTACTTGATGATGTTGTACTGGTTCTGCTACACACCTATAAAATAGTTTAAAAAATATGCTACATGCCTAGAGAAGAATCAACATATACCAATTTTATAGTCTTTGGTTAGACCCATCCAGGACTGCACTCGAAGCGAACATGCTAACCTTAACACCACAGATGCAGTTACAATCTAATAAAAATTAGATGTTTGTTGTAATGTCTTTCTTTTAATTTGCTGATTGGTCAGTTGATAAAAATTAACCCTGACATGACCCCAAACAGGAAGCTACTGTATTGTCAAAAGGAAATAAATAAATAAAAAAAAATCTAATTTTAATTAGATTTAACCTTCTGGAATGAAAAAGTGGGTTATAAGAGGAAGTATTGTTAATTAAAATATGTGAGCCTCAATATGGTGTTGTGCTTATATTACAAGAGATTCAATCCTCAATCCATCAATACATTACAATGCCAATGGGGATTGAGTGACTGATGTCCAGTGAGCAACTTTTCATCTATATATTAGCAAGAACAAGTTGGTTTTTTTTGACGGGATAAATAATGATGCTCACTTTGTTCTAAACTGACACTCTTGTAGACATGTAGCTACAATCAGACACATTATATTGACTCTTCTTCCAACCAATTTTGTATTTACTCCTTCATATCACATGCTCAGCAGAGAAACATCAAATGCCAGTTTTATAAACTGTGAGGCCAAACCCATGATCTACTAATCTATTGACGAACAAGATAAGGATTACACCACCGAGATAGTATGTAATTATGTTATCTTTCTCTTGGCCATTGTGTTGTCTGTCCTTCTTTGATTCAAGGATTCTGATTACGTCTTTGGTATCTTCAAACTCTCCTTAACTGGTTTTAAGATGTACCAATTCACTATATACTTACGGAAGCTTTAGATCTAACACTTGAAGCCGACGATGGCCTAGCCCCCTGACTTGTGATGATTTTGGGTGGGGCAAGGTTTTCTCTTGGGTCCGTTGTGTATATTGCTTCCTGTAGGATTGTCTTTGGAGCACCGTAATCTTTTACTGGGATGCTACTGTCTAAATTGTCAGAAAAATCTGATGAGATGTGTCCTCTTTGTCCTAAAATTAGTAGGAAAACATTTTTCAATTTAGTAGACACTGCTTTATAAATTAAATTATTTGGCTTTTCTAATCTGACGATTTTGAGCGTACCTGAAGAAGGTTATTCCAGAAATGTGTGGTGCACACTAATCATGATATATACGTTTTCATTATAAGGTCACCCCTTCTGTAATGAAAAAGTGACCTCATAAGAACAGTGGTCTCTACTGTGGGACAATTTACTAGTATTTAACAATCCCAGTGCATCTGAAATCTGTCCTGATAAGACAGGTGGTCTTTGGTGAGAGGGACCTTGTAAGAAAAGGACTACTATATGCAATTCACTAAGTAGATATATGACTGCATAAAAATGTTTTTGAATCGGTAAAATTTAGCTGTTGTTTTAAAAATTTTGATATTGCAGAATAAACACAATATATATACAGAAGCTGTGAAACAGGCTAGAAAAACTTATCAAAGACTCGCTTTTCTACCTGTTTCTTAAGCTCATACAAATAAATTTTATAATTTTTGACAATGTACATATATTGTATATATATATTTGACAAAACATGGAAGAATACCTGGTTCAGGTCTCTGATCATCTTGAGGTTGAAACATCGTCATAGCTTCAAGGTTGAGTGCACACACTCCACGCATGAATGCTTTCTTCATGGTTTCTTCATAACAGTCACGCTCTTGATGTAGCTTTGTCACTTCAGCTCTTGCTGCTTCTAATGCCTCATTTAACTAAAACAAAAACAACTTTTTTTTAAAATATTAGTTTTTGACAATTATTATTATAAATGCATTACATAATTTTGTGGAATGGTGTCCAAACAATTCTAAAAAATACGAAAAATATTTGACAACTTTGCACGCTGACAATAGTAAATAAAAAAAAATGGTGGAAATGTGATTTCCTGATCCGAAAAAGAGCAAAATACATTGCTCTTGTTTAAAATGTGCACCCCTTCTGCAAAATAAAGAATCAATGCATTATACATAGGTAATTATAATGTATTGGTTGATTCATTGGTGTTTAACACCAACATTAGCAGTATTTCAGCTATATTGTGGCGTAAACAAATGTTATATTAGCTTGAGACATAATAATTATAATAGATATATATATAGTATAACATCAGTTCTGAAAGTCGAGATAGACATTATCATTAGTATCCTATAGAGTCTGATAGGACAACCTGAGATACTAGTGATAATGTATCTCGAGACCTTCAAATCTGATGTTATTGTTTTTATCTGTATTAAACGTCACACTGACCGATATTTTCCAGAATCAGAACTTGGTGAGATTATAGGAAAAATGTCTAATCTATCGATAATAAAAGTTATGAATTATAGGTTTTTTACTATTATTATATTGTGCAATTCCATGTTCTCTCATGTTCAGTACCAGTTATATTCCTTCATATAACTATATGCTAGGGTAAATACTAAATGGATTTGTGTTCTTATTTCTAAGGTGGACTGTATCTGTGTAGTGGTTAGTGTTGTTGCCTTGAGTATGGTAGATCGTGGGCTAGAGTCCCCTTTGGGTCAAACCAAAGAATATCATATGGGTATTTGTTGCTTCTTCGATCGACATAGCATGAAGGAGAAACAGCAAAGACTGGTTGGTTGAGAATCAGGATAATGTGTTAAGAGTTGACCAATATGTCTATCAGTGGACTATTGTGTCATTGAGCTATAAAAATCAAATTAAGCCTGTTGGTCTAGTACAAAGCAAAAAAAAACAATGTATCTCGAGACCTTCAAATCTGACATTATTGCATTTATCTGTATTAAATATCATAATATAACGTCACACTGACCGATATTTTCCAGAATCAGAGCCACTTGGTGAGATTATGGGAAAAATGTCTAATTTATCGATAATAAAAGATATGAATTATAGGTTTTTCCTATTATCATATCGTGCAATTCCATGTTCTCTCATGTTCAGTACCAGTTATATTCCTTCCTATAACTACATAATCCTGCTGGTCTAGTAAAAAGGAGTTGGATTAACATTTACCTATGCAATCACTACCAAACCTAAAGTTGTATAAATTAACTTCCATCCAAGAAAAGATGTGTTCCTTACATTACATGATAAATATTGTGTGATAAAACTGACCAACACAGCAAAACAGAAATATTGTTG
Organism: Bathymodiolus brooksi; assembly: GCA_963680875.1. Lineage (NCBI taxonomy): Eukaryota > Metazoa > Mollusca > Bivalvia > Mytilida > Modiolidae > Bathymodiolus > Bathymodiolus brooksi. The sequence continues at coordinate 24,047,535 of OY804586.1, forward strand.
AAGTGGAAAATGGTTTAACACATTCATAACCCTGGAACTTTTTTTCTTCTTAATACATGTACATACATTGATTGCTTGATTGGTGTTTAATGCTAGTCTTAGCTGTATTTCAGCTATATTGTGGTGTGCATGTATATACAAATTCATGTTTAGCTTGATATAAACCCAACCTAAGTATTTCAGATGCTTGTTGCATCTTACTTTATTTTTTTTAGCGATACATTAACATATGACGACATCCCATATAGGGTCACATGAGGTTTAATATTTTCAACCGACCAATCAGCAATCAGGCTACTAAATGTTTAGGTATCAAAGCAGCGTACACACCAAGAGCTGTTGTCCGATAGTCCAACTGGTCAATATATTTAAATGTCTTGCATATGTATGGCTCGTCAAAGATGAATGAAAAATAACATGGCATGACCTCAAAAAACATGATGCTGTCAGATCTTGCCAGAGAAAAAAAAAAGATACAACAAACATCCAATTTTAATTAGCTTGATATAAACTTTGACCTTTGCCCTTCTCAATACTTACGGATCTAACTTTAGTTTCATATTCATTCGTTAAGTTCATGCAGACTTCTTGTGCCTTGGCTTGGCAAGCTCTTTCCACACGATTGCGCCATTTATCTTCAATAACTGAATGCCAGGCATCCCAAACTTTGTGAGATAGATTTCTTTCATAGTGACGAGCTGCTAGTTTACTGGCAAATATCTACAAAATATATTTATTGCATTATAATAATTATGACACTCATTCATATTCAAATTTAAATGTACCTGATGCAAGTTATTCCAGAAATGTGCCATGTGTACTAAATCAAGATATATATCTTTTTGTTAACATATTCAGTGAAGCATAAAAAATATGAAACTGTTTCTAAAATTAATTATTACAGAAACATTTCATACCTCTCTGAGGGTGGTGATCGTATGTTAGTTTGATTTATAACTACCTAAGCAATCAGTGCCTATCACCGCTGATTTTGTGAGTTCGAATCTCGATCAGGGCGAAGTGTACAACATTATGTGATAAAGTTTGTCAGTGACTGGTGTCAGATTGGTGGTTTTCTCAGAGTACTCCAGTTTCCTCCACAAATAAAACTGACTGCCACTATATAACTGAAATATTGTTGAAAGTGGCGTTAAACAACATCAAACAAACAAACAATAAAAATGAAAGTTAAAATCTTGATCAACCGACCACTGATATTTATAACTACCTAAGCAATCAGTGCCTATCACCACTAACATTGTGTATTAGAACCTCCCTCAGGCGAGGTGTACTCAAAACAACAATATGTGATAAAAGTTTATCAGCGACTTGCGGCAGGTCGGTGGTTTTCTCCGGGTACTCTGGTTTCCTCCACCAATAAAACTGACTGCCACGCTATAACTGAAATATTCTTGAAAGTGTCTTTAAACACCAAATCCCCTAACCCTACACAGGTTTCATGATATCTAAAATTCATCTTAACTAATTATAATTTCATACCTCTCTCTTTCTATCGATGTGTTTGAGCTTCCATTCATTAAATTTCTTCAGCATTTCAATCTTCTCTCTCTGTTTCTGCATGGCGTGTGTAAGGTTAGATATAACCTGGTCCTTACGTTCTATAGACTGTTCATAGGTATGTAGTAACTCCTTTAGACTCTCCATCTCGTTTAATACTTGATTTTTCTCTGCGGCATGTCTGAAGGATGAGAAAAAACAATTCTTGTTACAGTAAAACCTGCTATAGTGACCACCTCTATCAAGAAATAACTTGTATTATGTGACCTCCTGTCCTTATGTCTGAAGGATGAGAAAAAAACAATTCTTGTTACAGTCAAATCTGCTATAGTGACCACCTCTATCAAGAAATAACTTGTATTATGTGACCTCCTGTCCTTACGTCTGAAGGACGAGAAGAACAAATTCTTGTTACAGTCAAATCTGCTATAGTGACCACCTCTATCAAGAAATAACTTTTATTATGTGACCTCCTGTCCTTACGTCTGAAGGACGAAAAGAAAAAATTCTTGTCACAGTCAAATCTGCTATAGTGACAACCTCTATCAAGAAATAACTTGTATTATATGTGACCTGCTGTCTTCTGTCTAGAATGGGGGAACATAATTCTTGTTACAGTTTTTGTCAAGATATCTATGTTTTAATCACAATAGACAGGGAAAATCTGAATAAATTAAAATCAGAAAAAATATCATAATAAATAAAATCAAAATCAATTTCATGTTCACAATAGCCAGGTAAATTAGAATAAAACAAAATCAGAATCAATTTCATGTTCACAACAGGCAGGTAAATCAGAATCACTTTAATGTTTACAATGGACAGGAAAATCACAATAAAACAAAATTGGAATCAATTTCATGTTCACAATAGAAAGATTAATAAAATGACTAAATTTTAACCATTTGGTTAGGTATAAATAGGGTTCTGAATTAATTAGGAGGTAGATTTAACATTTATTTAATTATAATTACCTTTCTTGTTCTCTCATCAACTGTTGTCTGCCGTGTTCCACGATCCTAATCTTTGATTGACTAAACTCAGCCTAAAAACCCCAAAAAGAATAAACAAATATTGGAAATTGGTACATGACTAATCAATATTATATGTACCATAAAGTAAACTCAGATTTAGTTCCTTTTTTTGCAACACTTTTGACAGCAAATTTGAAGATAAAAAAATTCTATCTGATATTAAGTATGCATACTGTAGAAATATAGGAGTGAGTGATTGTTGTTTAACGCCAACTCAGAAATTTTTCAGCTAATTCATGACGGGAACAAGTTAATTTTCAATGTGATGATGATGAGATTTCATTTGTACAAGATCAACACGCTTAGATTTTTTTTTTAGTGCTAGCTCACTGAATCAACAATCCGCAGATAGACATGTCGCCCCACGCAGCACATTATCCTGATTCCAAGCCAACCAGTCTTTGCTCTTTCTCCTTAATGCTGCATGCTTAGCAGAGAAGCAACATATATCAACTCTAGTCTTTGGTTTGACCCGATTGGGGCTCAAACCCACAATCTACCAAATTCAAGGCGAGCTCGCTAAACATTACACGAATGATGCGGTTCATATGATTTTAATATCATTAGATACAACCGAACGGAAACAAAACATTGCATCAAATAAAATTGACCACCATGATATAACTGAAATACTGTTTGGTGAAAGTGGCATTAAACACCATAGTCCTAACCCTAACCCCTAATTAGTTTTATATCAAATTATTGGTTTTCTAAATGTAAGTTTGTTACCATGACATTCCTTTTTAAATCTAGACACCACTGATCCATTAAGTTCTCCATCTTAGTTACATCCTGGTCAACTGTTGCTGTAAATGTATAGTCTGTCTCCTCCAGTTCTCCCCCTTTCTGTGAAATTCGACTGGTTTCCTTGTCGAAGCCATCCGTGACATGTGATAAAAACTTTGGCGCCGAGAATTTCTGCGTCTTTTGTTTTTCTGCAAAAACGGCATAACACAATGATTTTCACTAGTGATTAATAAAGATTTTATACAAAAACTAATAACTAGATTTGATATCTACGTTTTTACTACTTTCACTGGGTCAATACCTCTGCTGTTGTATTATTAGTACCCCCACGTGTCATACGCCCAGTACTCAGTGTTTATATTTTTAATAGATATTTTTATTATTTATATTTACAGTTTCTAAATAATGTAAATAGTGTAAGTGTCTACAGTCCTCATGATAGGTACCAGTCTACAATCCTTATGATAGGTACCAGTCTACAATCCTCATGATAGGTACCAGTCTACAGTCCTCATGATAGGTACCAGTCTACAGTCCTCATGATAGGTACCAGTCTACAGTCCTCATGATAGGTACCAGTCTACAGTCCTCATGATAGGTACCAGTCTACAGCCCTCATGATAGGTACCAGTCTACAATCCTCATGATAGGTACCAGTCTACAATCCTCATGATAGGTACCAGTCTACAGCCCTCATGATAGGTACCAGTCTACAGTCCTCATGATAGGTACCAGTCTACAGTCCTCATGATAGGTACCAGTCTACAGCCCTCATGATAGGTACCAGTCTACAGTCCTCATGATAGGTACCAGTCTACAGTCCTCATGATAGGTACCAGTCTACAGCCCTCATGATAGGTACCAGTCTACAATCCTCATGATAGGTACCAGTCTACAATCCTCATGATAGGTACCAGTCTACAGCCCTCATGATAGGTACCAGTCTACAGTCCTCATGATAGGTACCAGTCTACAGTCCTCATGATAGGTACCAGTCTACAGCCCTCATGATAGGTACCAGTCTACAATCCTCATGATAGGTACCAGTCTACAATCCTCATGATAGGTACCAGTCTACAGCCCTCATGATAGGTACCAGTCTACAGTCCTCATGATAGGTACCAGTCTACAGTCCTCATGATAGGTACCAGTCTACAGTCCTCATGATAGGTACCAGTCTTCTGGCCCAAGATAGGTACCAGTCTACAGTCCTCATGATAGGTACCAGTCTACAGTCCTCATGATAGGTACCAGTCTACAGCCCTCATGATAGGTACCAGTCTACAGTCCTCATGATAGGTACCAGTCTACAGCCCTCATGATAGGCACCAGTCTACAGTCCTCATGATAGGTACCAGTCTACAGCCATCATGATAGGTACCAGTCTTCTGGCCCAAAATAGGTACCAGTCTACAGTCCTAATGATAGGTGCCAGTCTTCTGGCCTAAGATAGGTACCAGTCTTCTGGCCTAAGATAGGTACCAGTCTACAGTCCTCATGATAGGTACCAGTCTTATGGCCCAAGACCAGTAAACTGTTTTCGAACCAGTAAATTGTTTCAGTTTTTTTAAGAACTATATAAAAATAAATTCAAGAATTTGATTCGTACCAGTAAAAATTCAACTTTCATTTCAAGGACTGCTGTCTATATATCTCAACACTTGAGATAGGCATCGGGCTGCAAATCTACGCCAGCACAGTATAAGTGGCTATCTTTGTGTGCGGGTAATTTTCACTTCTATGCACGTTTTAGATATATACGTGAAATTTACCCCCTGAAGAATAGTTTCTCTGATTTAAAAACAATACAGATTGAAACAAAAAGAACGACAGGGAGATATAATATTACTACCTGTCTGTGACTTATAATTGTTAAATAACCAATTTAATAGTGAGTGAGTGATTTTTGTTTAATCCTCAAAGGAGTAATATTTCATCTATATCATGATGAGAACAAGCTACATTCAATGAAATGATGTCCAATTTGTACTAGACCAGCATATTTAGTTATTTGGATTTTAATAGAGCTAGCTCACACTGAAACAACAGTCTGCTAATGGCATGACTGGCCACTCGTAATTCAAATGCACCTTAAATTTCACAACAACAAGTTACAACACGAATGGTCACTCATACTTCAAAGGCACTTTTCAGGACAATGAAATTGATGACCAATTCGTACTTCAAATGCACCTTTCAAGAAAAATGACATGAATGGCAAATCTTACATATCACAATGACATGAATGGCCACTCATACTTCAAACGCACCTTTCATGTCAACGACATGAATGGCCACTCATACTTCAAACACACCTTTCACGTCAAGGACATAAATGGCCACTCATACTTCAAATGCATCTTTCACAACAACATCAATGACCATTTATGCTTCAAACACACCTTTCACAACAACGACATGAATGGCCCCTCGTACTTTAAATGCATCTTTCACGACAATGACATGAATGTCCATTCGTACTTCAAAGGCACCTATCACAACTACATGAATGGCCATTTGTACTTCAAACGCACCTTTCACGACATGAATGGGAACTCGTCCTTCACACACACCTTTCATGACAATGACATGAATGGCAACTAGTACTTCAAACGCACCTTTCACGACAACTACATGAATGGCCATTTGTACTTCAAATGCACCTTTCATGACAATGACATGAATGGCAAATCATACTTCAAATGCACCTTTCACAAGAAGGACATGAATGGCCACTCATACTTCAAATACACATTTCATGACAATGACATGAATGGCCACTAATATCTCAAAGTCATACTGTCAAACGCACCTTTAGTTTTTGCTAAAAACTCTTCATCACTTCCTGCATCATCATTTAATACTTCATCTTCATGTTTACTTCCTATTGGACTTTGACCCCCAAAATCAGGCAATCCTGTTTCTCTCGTAATCTTGACAATAATGGGATTAGTGTCAGTCATTGAATTATCTGAAGAGAAAAAAAATGGAATATTAAAATTTACATTTGATTTAAATACTTTAATATCATAATACAATAGTCTTAAATTAAACGCATCGGTGGTCACTGTGGTGGTGTAATGGTTAGCATGCTCTCCTCGAGTGCAGTAGATCGTGAGTTTGAGCTCCGATCTGGTTAAACCAAAGATTATAAAATTATTGATATGTGTTGCTTCTCTGTTAAGCATGCAACACTAAGGAGTTTGAGTAAAGACTGGTTGACTCAGGATAATGTGTGAGTGGAGAGACATGTATATCTGCTGACTGTTGTTTCAGTGAGTTAACATCTGACTCAGTGTGTTTGTCTAGAACAAAGCAGACATCATCATCATTTCATCAAAACACAATTTGTTTTTGCCATGAAATACGCTGAAAAATGGTTTATTTGATGTTAATTAACAGTCACTCACTCAGTCCTCTCTTATAAGACCATCTCTTCTGCAATGAAAAAGTGGCCTTATATGGGTGGTGACCTCTTGGGAGGGGGGATAATATAGTAGTACAAGTGGAACAAAAAATTCTGGTCCCAATGTGTTTCTGCAACATTCTTTATTTTAAAAATCCTTGTGTATTCCGAAACCTGTCACTTCTGACAGTAGTGGGAACACAGTGGATTTCTTCTCTGAGTTAAATAAAACACAGACAGCTGTCGTGTTTTTCAGTATTAATTTTTAGGTATTATTTTGTGGAATTTTCAAATCAAGAACGCCAATCATGTTCCACCGACATTTACGTTATTTTTCGCACTGTTTTTTGAGTTTTGATGTCTGTGTTTCTACTTAAAACACAGACTTTAATCCCAAAACACAGACACCATGTTTTTCAACTGAGACCCCTTGTTACTATACTGTAAATAATGTGGCCGTCAATTTTATTGATGTACTGAAGAACCCAGAGGAAATAACCGACCTGTTGCAAGGAATTAATCAACATACACAAAGCCATAGTATTTACTTATCTACTAACTCCAGTGTGTGAAACTAAATTTGGGGTATCATAGACCAATCTCTATTTTACATAGACCTCACTACATTTTATATAAAATTTTGAAAATTTGACATAGACCAGCTTGATTTTACATAGACATTGTCTATAGGTCTACCGATAATTTCGCACACTGCAACTCATACTAATATTTAAACTCTAACCTGTTTGTCTCTCTCTAGTTACGGTAACTAACGTTTCCTGTCTATGTTTTGGTCTGTCTTGTGGAAAGGATTCTCTAATGTCTGTCAAAGTTTTCGGTAATCTATCCTGATCATATTTTGGAACCACAACAGCATACTTTAACAGTTCTTCATATTCGTCCTGCAAAAACAAACTAGTATTACTGTGAGCACAGCTCACTAAGATATACCTCCCACTCCCAACATCTGTCCAACCTATTTCCATAACCAAAACATTACTGATTGTTCCGACCAAAAATGAAAGGGACCCTCCTCTCTTCACCGGTAAGCTGCTGATAAAATTTCAAAACATTCTGAGAAACACTACTCATTCAAGTTATCATACGACATAGGGTAAAAATCCTATTTTCCGTCATATCAAGTCCAATAACTCTGGAACGGCAAAAGTGTAAATCGTCAAAAATGAAAGGGATCCTCCTCTCGTCACCGGTAAGCTGCTGATAAAATTTCAAAACATTCTGAGAAACACTACTCAAGTTATCATACGACATATGGTACAAATCCTATTTTCCGTCATATCAAGTCCAATAACTCTGGAACAGCAAAAGTGAAAATCGTCAAAAATGAAAGGGATCCTCCTATGTTCACCAGTAAACAGCTGATAAAATTTTAAAAGATTCTAAGAAACACAACTCAAGTTATCGTACAACATAGGATTTGTCTACAGACGGACGGACATTGTGAAACCAGTATACCCCCTACAACTTCGTTGCGGGGGGTATAACAAATAATTCTTGTCCACCAATAATTTAAAATTTTCAATAACGAACATTTTCATATATTCTGTAAAACACAGCCACAACAGTGGTGATACCACAATTTACTGTGATTATGTATGCAGGCAGGGCTACGAGGTAAATGTTTTTTCGTCTATACTGTACATGTAGTGTGTTTAACCAGTTAATTAAATTTTCAAAATATTTTTATGATTTATCAACATGGTAGTTAAATTTCTACATGAGAAGCCAATTATTTTTCGACTGTAATTAACAACGGATATAAGCAGCTTAAAACTATTTTTGATGTTCTTGTCATATGTGAAACAGGTCCTCCTTCTACTGCCAGTGTATTCAAATATTTTCCCTAAGAACCAATAACAGGCCAATTAAACCGCTTTAAATGCCAAAACGGCCGGTTAAAATGTCACAATATCAAAACATTTTATTTTGGTCACTTGTTGCATTAAAGTTGAGTAGGAGTAAATCTGAATCGCTGTGTATTAAATAATAGTTTATGCAGGGATGTCAGGGTTTATGATTAAGATGTAGTGAACTGGTACCCCAACTTTCCTATTCACGATAGTGATGCCACAATGAGGAACCAGTATATTTTAAATCCTCTATGTCAGTATGTGATCTAGATAACATGAAAACACACTCATGCCATCTATAATAGCTAAATATTGAGGAGAGAAAGATGTGTTATTTCAGATGAATCGAGCACAATCTTTTGGACATTTAAAATTCATATACAGGTATGTACCTTACTTACCAACTGAAAGCTATTTATTTTAATATTAGTAAGTCTTTATCTAAATTATTTCAAAATCAGGCCACATAAAAATGGCTCTAGTCTTATATAAAATGACAGTAAAACATAAAAAAGTACAAACAACCAGATTTATTAAATCATTAAATGATCATATGATAATCAGTAATTTGTTGAGACTGTTTTTTTTTTTAATTTTGACTTGAATTATCAAATACATTTCTAAAGTTTAAAATTAAAATAACTTTATTTGTGTAAAAACATAATTCTGATTAAAGAAATAGATTTAAGTTTTCTAAAACAAAATATCCCAAATCAATTAAGAAAGAACCCAATATCATAACAGCCCTCATATCAAAATGGTTTCTTCTCTCGATGTCCCTTAAAAACTCAGATCTTTGTTTAATTTAGTTGTAATGTAGTTGACTCATAAAAGTTCAATTTTTGGCTACATTTCTATGACATAAAGTTTACCACTGTTTTTTGCATTGGAATTTCTTCTTACATTCTAACTTTTTATAAACCAACAAACCAACCCTGTGAACACTGAGAACTGACCAAGAAAAATAACACGGCTAAGCCGAGATATCCCTATTTGATACAATTATCTGGTATTCCACACAGGCACTCGTGGCATGGAATTACCACCCCTCTTTTTAAAATTTCTGTTTACATATTTATTTTCAATAAAATTTCTTAATTTTTTCATCTCTTTTTCTTAATTAAACTTGTCTGTGTCCATTTTCAAACAATTTTATGTTAACAGCAACTTACATGTGTCGACCCTATATATATACAATATACGTACATTGTCGGTAAATATAAAATTTATTTGTACTAGCTTTAGTAACAGGCAGAATAGCGAGCCTTTGGCAAGCTTTTCAGGCCTGTTTCGCAGCGAGTACAAACAAATTTTATATTTAATGACAATGTACGTATATTGTGTTTATCCTGCAATGTCAAAAAAGTCGGAAAACTTGTCAGATTTAAACAAAAAGGACAGAAACAAGTGTCATTCCTCGCCTTTAATAAATGTTGTCAAGGGTGTCTTCTTCGTGGTCCGCGTTACATTAGTACCAGTTTCATACTTGTCTGCGCCCTTCGCTGTACATAGCTACAGGGTACCAGGAAAGTTTATTTGTCTAGTACGAATAAAGCAAACATTTATTCGTATAGCATATTTGTACAGCAAATGTACTGATTGCAGGATAAATACTTTTATTATCCACTATAAAGGGTTGACACATGGTATGTAAGTTGTTGTTAACACTGAAACACCAAAATTTGTATTAATGCTACCTCTCTTTGCTGTAACTTTAAAAAACAATTCTTTGGCAATACGCTAACATTGAACAATATCTCGTTTGGGGTTAAATCATGTAATCTTTCATTTATATCTTTGACCGTCAAATGATATCCAAGACATTTAAATATATTGACCAATTGGACAACAGGTTTTGATGTTTACTCAGTAGGCTTATCACTGATTGGTTGTTTGAAAACATGAACCTTCACATGAACCTCATATGAAATGTCATTAGATGTTAGTGTATCATCAAAGAAAAAAGATACAACAAAGATCTACTTTTAATTAGAATGAGTGAGTGATTGTTGTTTAACGTCAACTCAGCAATTTTTCATGGCGAGAACAAGTTAATTTTCAATGAGATGATGATAAGGTCCGCTTTGTTCTAGACCAACACGCTTAGTTGCATTCTTATAGTGCTAGCTTACTGAAACAACAGTCCGCGGGTAAACATGTTGCTCCACTAGGGACACATTATTCTGATTCCGAGCCAACCAGTCTTTGCTCTTACTCTTTAATGCTGCGTGCTTATCGGAGAAGCAGCAAATACCAATTTTATAGTCTTTGGTTTGACCAGATCAGGCCTCGAACCCACGATCTACCGCACTCGAGGCAAACACACTAACCATTACACCACCGATGCGGTTACTTTTAAATAGATTGCTCACCAAAAGTCTTGTAGAAACAGAGCTCCCTGGTGAATCAGGAGGAAGTTCTGGTTCACTGATATCTAGAGATGACATCTTCAATGTATTCTGTTACTATCTATAAACAAAAAAATAAAATTTTACTTAAAAAAAAAGGACTAGTTCTTGTTTGATGAAAGTGGTCATAGGCATTGATTGCATATGTAGTTGTAAACCCAACTACCATGTGAATTGTGATCACAAGAAGGAACATGATTGAAAAGAGCCCATAGATGGGATATTTATAGTCGTGTTTCACCACCTTTTGTGTGAAGTTTGATACTACAACTTCCATGCTGGTGTGTTTTGCATCCAATAAAACTTGCTATCAATTCAGGTAATACCCCGGTAATTAAAATTATGATGATGAGTATAGCTTTATCAAAATAAGTAACTGTTATCAGAATGGACTGTTACAGTTTATAAACATTAACATAGAACAGAACAAAATATCAGTTTCCATATGTGCAACAGTACACCTGAAATAAATGGGTTAGTCCATGCAGCAGATAAATAGACTAGTCCAAATTTGTGTATTGACTGTCAGAAGAAAACTGGGATAAAACTACATGTATATATATATATTTTCTAACACTAGGTATCAGAATCGACCAAAGGTTTAAGAATTGATCATCGGATCGGATGCTGACGTATACCGATTAGTCATGCTTTTTATGATCAATTCACCACAAGTGGAAAGTATATCGTCGTTGCGGTTCCAAAATGTTGTAGGTCAAAATTTGGCGAAATCGTTTTATTTCCATTTTAGAATTAACTAGTTGGCATGCATCTACCCTAAAAAATTTGTATGTCTACACCAATCAGAAGTTGTGAATTTGACCATGTGACAAAAACTCGTATTATCATTGGCTTGAAAATTTATTTCCAAAACCTCGTATGTTACATGATGTTTTTCGAAAAGGATGGTGGACCTTCAAAATAAAGTTAAGATTCATTTGTTTGAATAATTTTAAGGAAACATTTACAAATGAGTCTTACCTTTATTTTGAAAGCCTTTTTCGAAAAACATCATGCAACATACGAGGTTTTGGAAATAAATTTTCATCACTTCACCTTGTTATAGAAGCAAAATGTTTTTTGCTTATACTGAAAACTTACCAAAACTGGCTTACAACATTTTGGAACCGCAACGACGATATAGGCATATTCTAGATTTTTAAGTTTATGCCAATTAAGTAATTAGCACAATCGAAACAATTTAATTTTTCAAAACATATAGTTTTTTATGCAGGGGTTCAAAATTATTTTTTAAAGTGAAAAGTCCTGGTCGTTTCAGTTTAAATCGGGAAGGTTCGTTTCTTTTAAGAAGATCTTATTTAACTTATCAATAAACACTGTGTACTTTTTCAATTGTTTAGATTTACATTGTTGTGAGAATATATGTATCAGATGCAAAAGAGGAATATAATGTCTATAAAAAAAAAATTGTCAGGACAAAATGTTTTACAAGTGGTTTCATTACTTTTGAACATTAGTCATGTGATTCACTGTCCAATACACATACTGATTTCACTGCATAACAAAAATAAATACCTCCTTTCCGTTACGAGTACATACATTATTGCCATACAAATATAGTAGCAAATGTTACATGCACGACGACGTGCATATGAAAATTTCAGGAAAGCCGGGATAGACAGTCATGTTTTATTTTTTCTGCTTTGTTAGTTTGTTTTCCGGAAGTGAATAACAATGGCTGTTTGCTTTGCAAAAAAAAAATATATAACTGTTTGTGACGGGTTACCATTATATAATGACTAATGTAGATTTTTAAGAAATCAGCAATTCTATGATTTCATGCTATAGATGTTTTAAGGGTTTAATAAATATATTAAAAGAAAATGAAATGAAAATTGGAAGGTCAGCGGGCACACCTAATACCCAATGAAGTCAGTTGTGAAGGTTCACAGACTTATCGTGTTAGGACCTAGATGATTTTGATGCCTTGTTATGATTCAGGTTTATTGAGATTTTGCTGGGTTCGACGTAACCGCTGGCCAGTATATTTACGGTCGTGCCAGTCAAACAGAACAAAGATCGGCCCGCTGGGCCAGTTGATATTCTCGGGCCAGCAACTTTCGCTTCTTCCAACCGGTAGATTTTTCGTACTTCTGTGTCATTCAATATCGACAGATAACAAGGACTTTAAAATATAATATTAATAAAGTCCTTGCTGATAAGTATAGCAGGCAATCACATTATTCAGTAAAAATCGTTGATTTCCGTTCCGCTGATTCATTGCCCAAGAATCTCGTCGGATCTCGTCTATTCGGAATTCGTCGTGAAAAACATGGCAGCGTCCAGTTAAAGAAAAGCACCATCATGGATTGTTTCTTAACGAACTAAAAAAAACATAAAGTTGAAATTACAAATAACGAAAAAAAGAAAACGTGTATTTATTCCGTCCTGGACGACAACTTATCCATCGTTGCAGAATGGCATTAGTGCAGGGTTTGTGAAATTGCATGTGGGTTTGGTGGTCCTAGTGAAAAGAATGTCAGTCCTCATTAATTTTCTATTGCAAAATACCAAACTTGTGTCGGTCCTTGGTAAAATCTGCCCAAATTTTGCTGGTCATGTCTGACAGGACTGACACATTTCGTGAACTCTTATAGCGGAATGACATGTACAGTTTGTACTAAATTTGATAAAACCGGCACTTTCATTACCCGATGCAAAAACTATAAAAGGGATAGTATAAACCAGCATGAAAAATCAGAATCCCACAAAGTTAATGTAATTAAGTTCAATGGTCAGAAAAACCCACAAAATTCTGAAGGAGCTAAAGCTCTAAGAGCCTTAAGCCAACTAACAGTCCAAATAATACTAAAATTTTCTTGGTCGGGGTGAACCCTCCCTTTCATATCGGGCCAGTGGAATTTTGAAGGGGCCAGTTGTTCAAAAATAAAAATAAAATTCTAAAGTCGACCCCTGTTTTGCCCCAAAAAATGAAAACGGAAGTCTTGCAATATTATGAAGAATCTTATAATACATAGCAATATTTTTAACTTTTTCACAGCATGGGCCATTGTAGTCCGAGATTCCTCTGTCGTTTAACGGCATTGATAAAGTTGCTGTAGCCGTTCAACGTCAGAGCGTGCTATATACGGAAACCATCGAATTTGCCTCACCAGCCCTAGGATCGGCACATTTCCACATTTTGTGGCTATCAGATTTTATTTTCTATCAGAAACCCTTATATAAATCGCTTCACCAATCATTTTTCTATTCATTCAAAACCATCTTACCCTCAGAAAGTGGTGTTACACTCCATTACAGCACAATTTTGCCTTAGATCCTATTATTCTGCCATTTGACTTCCATTTTCGAATCTACAAACGTGATCTCGCGATACTAACTGAATGATAACAGTAACGCATTGCATGATGGGAGCTACTTAATTCAGCGCGCCAAATTATTTTAGCATTATTTGCATACGTAAACAACATTCAAATCACATGGAAGACCATACATTTAAGCGTATTCTACAGGACAAACAGTCCATCTATAGATCAAAGCAGAGCAGAAGGAAATAATACAGAATGTGTTGGAAAGAAAAGATTCAATGGCAGAGTGTTGCCAATGGGCTTCGGAAAGAGCATGTGTTACGTCCCCCTTTTTTGGACAAGGTACTACATCATTTTTTTTTTCTTATGGTTATCTGTAATTCACTATTGCTGTTAAAATCATTACCAATCAATATAATCAACTGTATTAAATTTTATGTTAATTGTTCTGCCTTAACAGGCGTGTATGATTGGCAATACAAATATTTGTTTGTTTGTTTATATGCAAATCATCTCCCATGATACATTGCGGTAATCGTGGTTTTCTCGTAGTCACGTGACAAATGTTTGAAAAATGGAAGACAAATGGCGGAATCATAGGATCTAAGGCAAAATCGTGCTGTAATGGAGTGTAGCACCACTTTCTGAGGGTAAGATGGTTATGAATGAATAGAAAAATGATTGGTGAAGCGATTTATATAAGGGTTTCTGATAGAAAATAAAATCCGATAGCCACGAAACGTGGAAATGTGCTGACCCAGAGTTGGAGAAGCAAATCCGCTGTTTTCCATATGTATCACGCTCTAACATTGAACTGCTACAGCAACTTTATCAATGCCGTTAAACGACAGAGGAATCTCGGACTAGGGCCATTGCAATTTCAATAACAGAAATTTTTGAAAGAAAAAAATTACATATTCCTTTCAGCATCTATACATTATATATACACTGTACTTAGTCATAAACGAAAGCCTTATGGAGCTATGACTAGCCAATGTATCGCTAGCTTTTCAGGTCGCACCTGCTTTTAATAAATTAGAACCGACAGCGACAGGTCAGAACATGCAAAATATCGAACGGGTCGTATTTTTCTACAAATTTTGAGTTTAGCTGATTTATTTAACCTACAGAATGAAATATATAGGATTTATGCTGACTGTCTAGATGAATGTCTAGCTAAAATAATCTTGCCAACACAGGAAATATTAAATAAACACTGTCTCAAACGAAAAATTTATCATTCGACAGCCATATTGTAAACAAATTCAATTTCATATTATCGATGTAAGATCATCAGTGATTGGTCAATTATATTTGTTATCCGTAGAATGATTGGACATTGAATTTTCAGCGATATCACAAGTAACCAATACTTAAAATTAAAGAATAGTAACTGCAAGGATTTAAATAGTAGAGACTATACAAATCCTTGGTGGATGTCGAAAGTTTTTTTTTATTTACACGAAATAGTAAATATAATACAACAATCATTACATTGTTGAGATCCAACCTCCAGTTGTCTTATTTACGTTATTTATGTCTCTTAACTTCTTCTTCTTCTTTCTTCCGTATTTGCGTCCAGGATAGTCCGAGATTCCTCTGTCGTCCGACGACATTATATATTATTGCTAGAGCCGTCGAACATCAGAGCGCAATATATTCGGAAAACAGCTGCTTTGCCTCACCAGCTCTGGGTCGGCACATTTCCACGTTTCGTGGCTATCGGATTTTATTAACTATCAGAAACCCTTATATAAATCGCTTCACCAATCATTTTTCTATTCATTCATAACCATTTTACCCTCAGAAAGTGGTGTTACACTCCATTACAGCACGATTTTGCCTTAGATCCTATTATTCCGCCATTTGACTTCCATTTTCGAATCTACACACGTGATCTCGCGATACTAACTGAATGATGACAGCAACGCATTGCATGATGGGAGCTAATTAATGCAGCCTGCCAAATTATTTGGAGCATTATTTGCATACGTAAACAACATTCAAATCACATGGAAGACGATACATTTAAGCGTATTCTGCAGGACACACAGTCCATCTACAGATCAAAGCAGAGCAGAAGGAAATAATACAGAATGTGTTGGAAAGAAAAAATTCAATGGCAGAGTGTTACCAACGGGCTTCGGAAAGAGCATGTGTTACGTTCCCCCTTTTTGTTTTTGGACAAGGTACTACATTTTTTTTTCTTATGGTTATCTGTAATTCACTAAATTTGCTGTTAAAATCATTACCAATCAATATAATCAACTGTATTAAATTTTATGTTAATTGTTCTGTCTTAACAGGCGCCTATGATTGGCAATAACAAATATTTGTTTGTTTGTTTATATGCAAATCATCTCCCATGATACATTGCGGTAATCGTAGTTTTCTCGTAGTCACGTGACAAATGTTTAAAAAATGGAAGACAAATGTCGAAATCATAGGATCTAAGGCAAAATCGTGCTGTAATGGAGTGTAACACCACTTTCTGAGGGTAAGATGGTTATGAATGAATAGAAAAATGATTGGTGAAGCGATTTATATAAGGGTTTCTGATAGAAAATAAAATCCGATAGCCGCGAAACGTGGAAATGTGCTGACCCAGAGTTGGAGAAGCAAATCCGCTGTTTTCCGTATATATTGCGCTCTGACGTTCGACGGCTCTAGCAATAATATATAATGTCGTCGGACGACAGAGGAATCTCGGACTACGTCCAGGACTGAACCACCAAGTATAAACTTGTATTAATCTTTATTTTTACTCTTTAAATTTTAAGAGTTGCACTATATGCACCTTATTTACACCCACAGTATCGAATAATTAAAAATTTCGGATAAAAGGTAAAAACTAGTGCGGTAGTATTCAATATCCTATATATATAATACAGTTAATGGGTCGCTGAGAAGTTCAGCCTTTAAAATCTAAAAAAGGGAACCTTATGTACAAGTTCAATATATACATCTATTGTATGTGACGGTATTTTCACGGTAACTGCTGCCACCCCCCATTAATTTCGCAATTTAAGCACAGGCAGACTAGTGTCACTTCACAGCATATACTTCTATCTATATTATTTTATATTTTTACATGCGAACATATATAAGCTTGTACATCTGCTATTCATAATCTTTCATTTTCCAGACTCTGTGAACATGCATTTTGTAGCATAATTCCGTTGACTGCAGCATTATATTCTTCAATTTTGTATCAGAATCAAACAAATGTTTGTGACCACGCGTCAGTTCCAATATACGAGATGACCAATTCTTTGAATCTTGTAAATTGGTCCTTCCGTATACAGTGTAGTGCTGAGCACCTAGTCAGCATATGTTCTATGTCTTCGTCACCAACTCCACATAGTGGGCATATTGGGTCTACACGACCATTTGAGAAGCGATGCTTATCTTTTTGTACTAAATATGTTCCTGTTAACATTCTGCACTTTGCTATACCTTTCCTTATATCTGCTACATTCGATGGTAAGGAGGTCCAAACAAGATGTGTAGAGCCAACTTTTAGATCCTTAGTATTCACGTTTCTTATTGATGTTTTATCCTGAAGCATTTTTTGTAGATTTTCAGTCCAGAATAATGTAATTGCTTTCTTACATATATATTTCCAGTTTAACACTTAATCCATTCCTTTGGTAAATAAAATAAAAGTGAAATATGTGCACATTTTAATGCTTGAATTTGAGAAGATCTTTTTGTCTTCTGTTTCTACCTAATACTGACCATCATCAACGAGTTGATTATTAAGCCTTCGATATTCTCTAACGTTTATTTATTAGGGTGCATAATATATATAAAATAATCTATATGATACATTCGTAACTTTTAAACAAACAAGTTTTTGAATGAAAAGAAAAGTACTGATCGATGAGGTATTCGCAGTTTATTCAAATTTGGCTCTTGTAAATAAAAACAGTTTGTTGGAAATATCTAGAACTCTTTGTATAAACCCCTCCCCCCCCTTTATTTTGTCATGTTGATACACTATAATTACACACAATGGATATGAACTGCCTATTTACCAGTTTGAAAAGGTGTATTAAAATTTCACTTGCCAATATTTAGATATATAAATTGACTTTGAACATTTGAAATATAAATTATCAGTTACATGGTATAATTTATGCTGAATGTATTAAACATGAAAAGTTAGATAAAAGTTCAATAAAATGCATAATATTGTCAAAACTGCATTATGCCCAAGGACGATAACCCTGTAATTTAGCCTTCCTGCCACCGTCATAGGTTGACTCTACTGGTTCCTTTATAGATATAATGGGCAAATGTGTTCACTACAATGCGTAGCCTATAGCTCATAAGTGTACTCATAATTACATTTTGAGGCACGTGATCGGGTTACTGGGCTAGATATGTTTCTTTGACGAGCACTGTGTTCTTAATTCATCCACAAATACTGTTATGTCTAATAAATAAACGTAAGAGAATATCGAAGGGGCGATCAAAAATGGACAATCGAGAGAAACTGGCAATATATTTATCTTTGGAGTGTGTCATTATTAATTTCCACATGTCCATTTCTACGCCATTCGCTTTTACTTTGTCTTCCAGTTGTATTCTTCCCTGTCGATATTTGCGAGACTGCAGTTAATAATGTTCACTACATGATTTCCTCCTCTCTACATTAGAAAAATGGCGGGAGGAATTCGACCTGGAATAACCTTCATTGGTACGTTCATAGTCAAAGCCCTGGATTTGACAGCCACATCATTAAACAATCATTAGGAGTAAGAAAACCAAAGGGCCTAAACAGGATAGCCAAAATCGCTAATTATGTCGATATTTATATAATCTTGTGTATAAAATGCTTGAAGATGCCAAAGGCATAAACAGTGCCGAAATAGTGACTACTGGGCGAATGATACACTCGGGGACTAATAGTCCACCAGCAGAGGTATCTACCCAGTGATAGTAATAAAAGCGTAGCTATCACAGTTAGTGCGCACGATACGTTTCTTAAATAACCTTCATCAGGTACGCTCAAAAACATTTCTGGAGTTTCTACAGTTTCAAAAGTACTATTTGTAGGTCAATTGCAAAGATAGACAAATAATACTTGATTATCACTGTTTCAGATTAGCCGAATATCAATGTTAAAAGTTGAGAACCATATATCATTTATGAAAGTAATAAATACAATCCGTGTAAAGAGTCACCTTGTATTAACCTAATGTCTTAACGTCAAGTCAGCTGTATTAATGACGAGAACAAATTTACAAACATAAATCATTTAAAATGGTGACACTGGGAAGGACCTATTGTTTGATTGCGGCAAAAAAAGGTAGTTGATTGATAAAGCAGCAAATTTGTGTGATAACAAGGCACCAAATACCAATTTTAGTACACTATTGTTCTATAGAACCTGAAACAAATTGTCTTTACGTACAAGAACCGTAATTATCTTCATAAGTTAGACACCCGTTTACGTTTTTATTTCGCTTCATTGACCCTGCCATATGTACTGTTCATGTTTATGTTTTCATTCATTGTTGTGATAGTATGTGTTTTCAGTGGAAGCGAATGATTACATGTTTTAAATTCAGTTTATTTATTGTTTTGCTTTGTCGTTTGAGATCAAATTATCAAGAGGAGGAAGTTGGAATTCCATTACCCGATGTTTCACATCCACATGTGTTTTGCCAGGACCTGGATTTCCAACGTCAATTGTCGTGGTCTTTTTGTTTTGTTTTCAACGAATTGTGATGAGATGTAGTTGTTCGTTGTGTTGATATTGGTAGAATTCCTGACCATCACTGTTAAGACTTTTTTTTTATAACCGGAAGGTGATTCAAGAGGGAGTGGTTGCCATCTCACTCACCACTTTAATCTAATTCCTCCACATTTGTTTCGACTTTCTAAAGCTATGGTCCATGCACCGACAACTGTTGCCGTTTTTAATCTGTGATGGTTCGTATTGTTACAGTTGGTTAGTTTTTAAACACGAAGTGTATCTTATTTTCTTGAAACTGTTTGCAGTAAATATATAACATAGAGTTGATTTTGAAATATTATGCAAATAAAATCTATTACTAGTCTTCACCACAGCATACGAGGAAGTCGATGTAGAAGATATTTTAACATGTCGTTAATCATAGAACTAAAGATCATCAAGATGATTCGAAGATATCTATTTCCATTGTTCCCTAGTGCTGTTTAATATTACTTGGTTTGTCAAAGACAACATATAAATATGAGAATGCTTATTAACGCATGAACATGAACACGAAGGTAATCCAATGTTCACTGCTCACATCGCGAATGGTACAACTAGAGCAACTAGAACCCTGCAACAAAATGCTTGTGAACCTAGGACAAAGGGACAAACAATAATTTAAAACACTTCACAGAAATCTGAAGATTAAACAACACAAACCCCATTGAAAACCGGGATGAACTCAGGTACACCGGAAGGGTAAGGAGTACCTGCTCCACTAGTTGCAACCATCGTGTTACTCTTATTGCGAGTCCGGTGAAAAGTCATGAATGAAGAAAGGACGGGATTATTATAAGCATTGTGCTATACAGTCCTAATATCATGCGTAATGGTAGTCCTTAAAAGGAGTTAGAATAATTGATGTTTCACTTCAGTTTTAAACTGTATCTCTTATCTCCCCTTAGTTGTGCATATTACAATCAAAACATCCATCAGAAAGCCACTTTCAATAATACTTCAGTTAGTATATTGGCAGAGGAAACCGGATTATCCGGGTGTAACTAAAAATAGTTGAACAATTGGTTGAAGTAATTATTAACATAGACCAAAACCAGCACTCATGTATTAGCTTAATATGGGTTAAATGTATTTTTGCATGTGTATTTTTGGACAATTTTGATTTTCCAAGGGTAATTATTTGTTGTTTTATTTGTACATATGGTGTCTAGAACCCCTGGTGAAGTACAATACAAAAATGTTCACCAATCGTCTAGAATCACTGAACACGTTAAGCATATAAATTGTAGACCCATTACATAGAATCCATGTACAAGCTAAATGAAGAAATGCACATATGTTGTCAATTGATCCTATATTCCAGACCTTGTGGTTCCTATCGTGATTTTCTTGATAGACGGTTGCTGCCAACACGGAAGCTGCCGAACAAAGGATTTCTAGTGCTTAAGTTAATGTCATCACTTCGAGAAAAAACTATGATCGCCACCTTACATTGTTTAACCGTTACAGATATGTTCCGTTTGTCGTAATAGCATTCCGGTCCTTTCCACATTCATGACTTATCACCGGGTTTGTAACAAGAGTAACACGACGGGTGCGTGGCGTGGAGCTGGAACTGCATACTCTTCCAGAGCAACTCACTTGGCTTCCGTTTTTTTAACATTTATCAGTGTGGTTTGTGTTGTCCATTTTGTTAAAATACATGTCTTCACTTATTTGGCTCCATATTGTGATGTGCGCTGCAATTTTCGCGTTCAAACAATATTCGGTTCATCTTTACTTCCATTTATTTTGAAACCGCATCGGTGGCGTAATGGTTAGCGTGTCCTCCTCGAGTGCTGTTTATCGTGGGTTCGAGTCCCGGTCGGGTCAAACCAAGGATTATAAAATTGGTATGTGTTGCTTCTCCGCTAAGCACGCCGCATTAAGGAGAAAGAGCAAAGACTGGTTGGCTCGGAATCAGAATAATGTTTCAGAATGGAGCAACATGTCTAACCGTGGACTGTTGTTTCAGTGAGTAGCACTAAAACAATCCAACTCAGCGTGTTGGCCTAGAACAAAGCCGACCTCATCATCATCTCATTGAAAATTAACTTGTTCCGTCCATGATATAGCTGAAATATTGCTGAATTGGCGTTAAACAACAATCACTCACTCTATTTATTTTGAGGTGCCATCGTGGTCATGATGGTATGATAGTTAGATTTACAACTATATGTGCAATCAGTTCCTGTCATCACTAAATTGTTGAGCCATAACCTAATGGCGAGGTGTACTCGATACAACATTATTTGATAAAAATTTTCAGTAACTTGCTACAGGTCGGTGATTTTCTTCTGTTTCCTTCATCAACAAAACTGACTTCCCGATATAGCTGAAATATTGTTGAAAGTGGCGTTAAACACCATAAACCCACCCATTTATTTTATCGTACACTCATGTTTTATTACTATTAATTGTATAAATTTACACAAACTGGTGTCCACAATTATTTCCATGTCAGATGATATTCGTCTCACTTGACAGTAACACGACGAGTGTCGTATGTGGAGCATGAACTGCTGTCCCTTTCAAAGCACCTGAGTTCAGCCCCGGTATTTAGTGGGGCTCGTGTTGCTAGATCGTTTCTGTGTAGTGTTTTCGTTTTTTGTCCCTTTACATTTGGCCATTATTTTGTCTGTCATTCCAGTTCAGTTTACCCCTTTGGTATCTTCAAACTCTTCGTCTCTAGAGGCCATGAACAAGTGAATACAGAAATGTACATCTAGTGTCTAGAATCACTGATCAAGCTAATTACAGAAATGTACATCTGGTGACTTAAACACATGAACAAGTTAAATACAGAAATGTACATCTGGTGTCTGGAACCCCTGAAGAAGTACAATACATCAATGTATATCTTGTTTTTAGAACCCCTGAATAAGTTAAATACAGAAATGTACATCTGGTATCTGGAACCGCTGAACAGGTTGAGTACAGAGATGTACATCTGGTGTCTAGAGCCCCTGATTAAGCTAAATACAGATATGCACATCTGGTGTATTTAATTGATATTGTAATCTTTGATGTTTATTATAATGAATTATATGAATTACATGAAGTAAACGTAC
Source organism: Bathymodiolus brooksi (assembly GCA_963680875.1). NCBI lineage: Eukaryota > Metazoa > Mollusca > Bivalvia > Mytilida > Modiolidae > Bathymodiolus > Bathymodiolus brooksi. Next base: position 24,070,623 of record OY804586.1, read on the forward strand.
TAGTCAAAATGAAGGGGAAATATTAATAAGTCACAGTTATTTTTTTAAAATACAAATCACTCTATTTAATGGTGTATATTGTTCTGATTTTCTCCTACTACCCTCTTGTAACATCAAACAGAAAAGCCGTACTACTCTAATTTACAACTAATAACCTATTAGTAGATCTCTCATAATCAAGTACACGTGGGCTTACTAGACCATCCTTGGAAGACAATAGTTGTCTATGACGTTGTCCATCAGGGTAGATAACCATAACGTTGTTAGAATGACACCCGACTACATACACGTTCCCATCAGTGTCTACAAAATACCAAGTGGACAATATAGATCACGGTTACCTTTGAATTCCCATTGTGTTGTACCATGTAAATCACAACATATCACGGTGTTAGTGCTAGTGTTTGTGTAGTACAGTTTGTCTCCAGATGTAGCTACGTAATCAACGCCAGACATACTACTGTTGATTATATCACTAACAGATCTATCACTCAGATTTATCATCTTTAGTCCTTTATCCCAAGCACAGTAATATATTGTTCTACCTCTAACCGCCATGCCATAAATATTCGTATCCATGGGAATAGTTGTCATGACTTTCTTACTTTCTATATATATTATAGCTATGCATCTTTTACCTCCACCTCGAGGTGATACAGCAATACTATTAGTATCTTTAACATAAACTGTATCAAGAGTACCAGACCCTGTTTTATCTTTACCTATCTGGAATAATTCTATTCCTTCTTTGTTGATGAATCTTACAATATCAGAACTGTAACAGGAGAATACCATTCTACCATCTGGAAGTAAAGAACATCCTGTGATATTAGTCCCCTTGATGTTTATTTTTTGTTTCAGATTGAGCTGTATATTTTCAACTGACACGTGGGATGATAGTGCAGATACCATCATCTGTGCTTGTTTAACTCTTTGTCTGACAAAGGTCATCTCACAAGGCTTTGATTCAACAACTACTTCGGCAAACTTTTGAATGCTAGTGGCAATATTCTTCAGACCGGTGTCTATCTTACATGATAGTTTGGTTTGATTCAGACGGTCACTGTTAACTATTGACTGTAGACACATGTCTTGTGTTTCTACTTCTTTCTCTATTTGCTTTATGGCTATAAATGTTTGTAGGTCTGATGCATACTTTTTCATGTTGACTATATTTGTCTGGTGTTCGGTGAGTTCTTTCTCTTTCTCGTCTAAAGATATAAATAGTTCACGTGTTTCGTCGGTTACTTGTATTTCTGCTTCATCCAATTCCGTCATCAGATTTTCTTGTAACCTGTCAAGATGATTGTTGATTTTTGTTCTCATTTCCTGTATTTCATTCTCAATTATTCGTTCTGTTCTTTAACAGCACTGGAGTTGGTCTCTCTATTTTGTTTAATGTTACCAATATTGTCAATCAATTCTTTAATCAAATGCTCGGTCTCAGTGAACATGGTTGATGTCTTCACATTCTTTATTATTTCTTCAATGATAGCTACATTCTTACAATCACTATGATTTTTCACGACACAAATTCTACAACACGGACACTCATGTTCTTTACAGTATAAATTGAACTTTTTCTGATGTTCGCTGCAATGTTCTTTAATTTTCAACACGGACGACGGCAACTTCTGGTATTCCGCTATGGGTATCGTGGTATGACCTCGTGACAGCTTCCATGAACTGTGATATTCAATGCATTCTGTACAAAGTCCTTTTTCACAATCTCGACACCAAACTTCTGATGGTTTAGAAATATGGCTGTTATCACACATTCCACAGAAAGATGGAGAGGTTGACATGATGTTGATATCCTGTAATATATTATTAATATTAAAATAGAAATTATTATTTATTAATTGTCTGTAGTCACTTTGATTTCTGTACACCACTAAAATTAATTAATTAAAATCAGAATGGCTTTTCAATCAACCCTGCCTTTCCTAGCGCTCTATTATAGTACAGTGTAGATACATATGGCATAACAGATAGAACAAAAATGTTCTCTGTCGGAACAGTTCTCAAATCGAATGAGAAAATCGTAGTATCATAGCAAATTCAGTCTTCCATGATTAAGATAGAGGCCCATTTAGTCTTCCATGATTAAGATAGAGGCCCATTTAGTCTTCCATGATTAAGATAGAGGCCCATTTAGTCTTCCATGATTAAGATAGAGGCCTATTTAGTCTTCCATGATTAAGATAGAGGCCCATTTAATCTTCGATGATTAAGATAGAGGCCCATTTAATTTTCCATGATTAAGATAGAGGTCCATTTAGTCTTCCATGATTAAGATAGAGGCCCATTTTCACACGTTTCACGCGATATCAATAGAATATTGTTGAAAGTGGCGCTAACTACCATAACCAACCACTATATATTATATCGTACTTATTTTCTGTCATTGTATCAAATTTTCTTATTTAAAGTACAGGGTCAGATTAAATTTCGGGTCAAGATATATTTTTTATAAAATTTGGCGACAGTAAAAAAAAAGACAGCCGCTACACCTCCCTCTCGAAAGGTTAAATTGTTGTTCCCTCCATTAAACAACAATCAATCGACTAAAAATGAACTAAACAAAAGCTGATAAATATGAGGATAGTCCATTTAAAGGCTAAATATAGCTGAAACTAATTCTTTCGACTGTTGCTATATATAACACATTACTAGAATGTGTGTTTCCTTTCCTGTTCTATCTAATGTTCCGTCAGCTTTTAATGGCATGCAATATATATACATCTTCAAAACCCCTTTTTAGCTCATTGGTCTTACTCGACGTGTACAGAATTACAGTTTTACATCAGTTATGTATTTACAATTGCATGTCACCAATGTATAAATAACTTTACACTAAAATATTATACGCACATGTAAGAGATTCAATGAATATTTGTTGATGAGCGCGGGAGTATTGTGTTTACATTTTTTTTTGTAATATTAGGGGCTACATTAAGGAAGTAAGAACATTATATATAATATATTCTGACCAGAATTAAGTTGTTTATTGAAATTATGTGGTTATTATAATAAAACCCTGTTGTTTTTACTTTTTTTTAGATTCCTCGGACTGGAACATTTTGAAAAATAGCCATGTCACGTACTGGTACAGAGTGATACATGCAGAACAGGACATACATGTCACGTACTGGTACATAGTGATACATGCAGAACAGGATATACATGTCATGTACTGGTACAGAGTGATACATGCAAAACAGGACATACATGTCACGCACTGGTACAGAGTGATACATGCAGAACAGGACATGCATGTCACGTACTGGTACAGAGTGATACATGCAGAACAGGACATGCATGTCACGTACTGGTACAGAGTGATACATGCAGAACAGGACATGCATGTCACGTACTGGTACAGAGTGATACATGCAGAACAGGACATGCATGTCACATACTGGTACAGAGTGATACATGCAGAACAGGACATGCATGTCACGTACTGGTACATAGTGATACATGCAGAACAGGATATATATGACTTACAGTTAAATGAAAGTCATTATTATCTAGTTCTATTTTGGCTCAGTACATTGTGCCGACCACAGTAAATATATTAAAAAGAGTAATCAAATACATACATTGTTCCACTTTTAACACAATGGTACCTCTTGAATATTATAAAATTCCAATTTTGTAAGTTACAATGCTTATATAGAGAGTGTTATGTACTGAAGCTACAGGGCTATATTGATAAAGATATACATACTGCTGTTAAAATGGATTACTAAACAACTTACTCATTTAAAATAAGAAAAATATGATACTAATAATATATGTTTGACATAATAACAACATACATTACCTGAAAATTCCTGCAAATACTTGAAAACGATGCCTTCTGACAACTATCACCTAATCAGGAAAGTTGTAGAAGAGGACGGTAACGGTCACGTGATTTACATTTTGTTCAGATAATAATCAACATTGACGCGGAACTTTGTAAACATTAGTTATCATTAAACTTAGTACTAAACAACCGAGAATATATATACTTATACCTATAGTAGATATAGATAAACCAGAGGCTCACAGGAACATAACATTAGTTATCATTAGACTTAGTACTAAACAGGTAGTAACTTATACCTATAGTAGATATAGATAAACCAGAGGCTCACAGGAACATAACATTAGTTATCATTATACTTTGTACTAAACAGGTGGTAACTTATACCTATAGTAGATATAGATAAACCAGAGGCTCACAGGAACATAACATTAGTTATCATTAGACTTAGTACTAAACAGGTGGTAACTTATACCTATAGTAGATATAGATAAACCAGAGGCTCACAGGAACATAACATTAGTTATCATTAAACTTAGAACTAAACAGGTGGTAACTTATACCAATAGTAGATATAGATAAACCAGAGGCTCACAGGAACATAACATTAGTTATCATTAGACTTAGTACTAAACAGGTGGTAACTTATACCTATAGTAGATATAGATAAACCAGAGGCTCACAGGAACATAACATTAGTGATCATTAGACTTTGTACTAAACAGGTGGTAACTTATACCTATAGTAGATATAGATAAACCAGAGGCTCACAGGAACATAACATTAGTTATCATTAGACTTAGTACTAAACAGGTGGTAACTTATACCTATAGTAGACATAGATAAACCAGAGGCTCACAGAAACATAACAATAGTTAGCATTAGACTTTGTACTAAAGAGGTGGTAACATATACCTATAGTAGACATAGATAAACCAGAGGCTCACAGGAACATAACATTAGTTATCATTAGACTTTGTACTAAACAGGTAGTAACTTATGCCTATAGTAGATATAGATAAACCAGAGGCTCACAGGAACATAACATTAGTGATCATTAGACTTTGTACTAAACAGGTGGTAACTTATACCTATAGTAGATATAGATAAACCAGAGGCTCACAGGAACATAACATTTGTTATCAATAGACTTAGTCCTAAACAGGTGGTAACTTATACCTACAGTAGACATAGATAAACCAGAGGCTCACAGGAATATGCATCATTCAACTGATTTATACATGCACAGAGCATAAGCCTATATAGATCTGATATCAAGGTAATAAGATTTGTAGAGGTTTACACTGATATATTTGTTAAAGATTTTGGTGCAATATTTTACGAAAAGTTTAAAGATACGAAAAGGGTAATCAGAATCCACAGAAGGAGAAGAAGGAGGACAGACATTACGATGGCCGAAAGGGAGAAGAATGATCAACAAAGAAAACCCACATAAAACTAAAGATCGAGTAACACGAACCCTATTAACACATTAAAACAAAACTTTTGGCTAATGAAAGAAATTTACATATTTAGCATAGGTGGATAAAATATGAGGTTGGTCAATGCAGTTTAGAAATCTTATTTTACAAGGACCATGTCAGTAAGGGTTGATTTAATCTGCGACATTTTTATATATTAAATGATATTTAAAGGATTTTTTTTATATAAAAAAAACATCTTAATCTGCATATTCTCCCAAAAATGTTAAAATCTATACCTTATTGCGGAAAATATGTTAAAAAAAAATAATTTGATGTGAAAACTGCAATCTGATTGGCTGATCCACCTGGAGCAACATTGGATATACTTGATAACCTGGCTTTGCAGCGTGACGTCGCCAATATATTCATTCACCAACGACAAATTCAAATAGTACCATGAGATAATCGTTATTAAAATCGGTGAATGGTTACATTTTGTTGTAGAAATTCAAATATTAGGAATATGTTCAATTTTTGAATAGGTTATACCTATATAGCCTGGTTTGGAACATAATTCGGTTCGCGTTTATTAAGGATAAACTGCCTAAAACCAAGTTATTCCGTATAGCCTGTTAAAAAATAAGAATATTTCTTAAATGTCTACAGTACAAGTATCTGTCACTTCTATCGTAAAACGAAATTATTTTTCTACTAGTTTTTGAAATCCCCCCTTTGTTTCCATACACTTATCTTAATAGTAACAATAGCCATTTTGGCTGGATAATTTTTTTGCGCATTCGCTAAGAAAACTCCAAATGATCAACTTCACTGAAAAACTAAAATTATATAAAATACAAAGCTCATTAGTATAAAGGTAATTTTAAAAAATAAGCTAATTTTTTACCTTTGCCATTGTTCTTACTCCTTAATGCCGTGTGCTAAGTAAGGAAGTGATACCAATGTTTATGTTCTTGGTGTAACCCGTTTGGAACAATCTAACTGACGTGTGTCGAACACATTGACCATTACATCACAGCGACTGTTTTGCGAAAAGATACAATAAGTGTATATGTTGTTTTCTAATTTTTAAATACTCCTTTTGAAGTGCCTGTATCAAACCAGACGAAGAACCGGCCATGTATTTCTGTGTTAATGGTATCAATTGTGCCTCTTTCTACGACTTTTCTATTGTATATTAAAACTGTTCTGACAGCTTGGTATTTCTATTTTTCATTTTATTTATATTACATACAATGCAAACACAATTAGAAGAACCATTTGTGTCTAATAATCACACAACATGAATGGTGGCAGATTTTATAGAAATAAAAATAAAAATGTAGATTTAGTAAATAAACAAATACATATATTAGGTATAGTATTGTTTTAACAAGATAACCTGCTTTATCTTTGGGGTACATTCAAACTAAATCATGTAGCGATGTGTAAATCGTATATATAATCAACCAACGTCACCATTATGTACCGACACCCTATGTCGTCAAGAATTGCATAAGGAGTCGGTACATGTATAAAGCTGTTGATACCTTAAGATTACATGGATATGATTTCGAACAAGTTTAATAAAGAGCTGAAATAATGAAGCAATGCTATTGAAATTAAACATATAAATAGAAAGTTGAAAAGGGGAGTGGCTACAAAATACGGGTAATAACAAAATTACCGAACTCCGAGCAATCTTACAAAGGGAATGTCAAAACTCATAATTATATAAACAGACAAAATCAGTCAACAACCGGAAAACTGTGAAACGTGTATGAAATGTGTAGGTGATACGGCGTTTTGACTTTCGTTCTGTAAATATAAACACGTCTGTCAAGAATTAATAGGATATAGTGCATTCTCTATCCATAGTTGTCGTTCCCGCTAAACTCCACTACACTTCTGTCAACGCTTGACAAATAGTCCCAAATCGCATGACCATCATTACTGTTTTCAATCACATGATCAAAACATCGTCGTACTTGTTGACGGCATGTTTCACTCTATGTTCCATCTTGTCTATCATGTGGTCGTTTTTAATTTTTACCCCCGCAAAATAGTTCTCCAAGAAGTGTGTGTGTGTGGGGGGGCATTTTTAAGAGAGAATTGATTTGAAACGAGTGATATTTACAGTAATTAAAACAATTTTAAGTACATTTTTTTTTACTATTTCTAAATTCTACAAAAATCTTGTAAAGTGGGCGTTGACAGAGGTGTGTGGACCGTAGCGGGAACGACAACTCTGGATAGAGAATGGGGAATAGTGGTGTTCAGCACAGATTGCTTGTCGTGTTTGCTTTGTTTTTCTTCGTCTAATGTACACTATTGCGCCAGTATCTCTGTATTGTCCATTATTGCTTGCCCCTTTGGGATTCTCTAACGTTTATATACAATATAAACAAAATTAGAAGAAACACTTGTGTCCAATAATCACAAAAAATTAATGATGACAAATTTAAAACAAATAAATTTGAAATATAGATCTAGTAAATAAACAAATATCAGAGATAGCATTATTTAAAGAACACAAGATAACATATTTTGTATATAGGGTACAGGTAAACGACATCATGTAGTGATGTGTAGATCATATATAAAATAAAAATACCCACGTCATCAATATGTACCGACCTTCCACATGAATAATAAGAGTATAGATGGTCGGTACATGAAAGAAGAGCTTCAAGATATCAAAGGGGTAATCTGAATACGTTAATCAAAGAACAGACAACACAATGACCAAGAAAAAATACAACAGGACAAGAAACGATCAAACAAAACATTACATGGAAAACTGATGATCGAGAAACACAAACCCCACTAAAAGCCATAGTTGAAATCAGGTGCTCCGGAAGGGTAATCCGTTTCTGTTCCAATGGTAGCACCAGTAAGCTGTTTGTATTTTGATGTAAGATGAATAAGGTAATGTACAAGCTTAGTAAAAGAAAAAAGAGATATAACAATCAAGAAATATTAATGAAAATCAATATATAAATAGAAAATTGAACAGGAATGGGGCTAGGTATTTCCATGCGACAAACCGGTATGATATATCCAAGTGATAAGGCACTTTGACTATCGTTCTATAAATAGAAATGTGACTGGCAAGATTTATGTGTGCATAGTGTTGTCCAACACGTGTTATGTTGTGTTTTTGCTTTGTTTTTCTTCGTCTTGTGTACCCTGTCTTGCCCGTTTCTCTTGATAGTTCATTTTTTATTGCCCCTTCGGTATTCTCTACCCTTGCAGAACGCTAAGTTCAATCCTGTTTTTAATGAAGCTGGGTTTCCTTAATTTAGACTGCATAGGTTTGTTCGTGTTGATAGTTTTATTTGTTCTCTTTTTATATTCTTTATGTTATGTCACGTTGTTAGTCTGTCTTGTCTTATGATTTGTTTATTCTTTGCATCTACTAACAACCGTCTACATATAATTAGGTCCGTCATGATTGTAGTAGTGATTGTATGCTCTATATGTGAAATCAATGCCTATCATCTATAGCGTTGTAAGTTCGAATCCCGCTCACGGCGAGGTGTACCAACGTTAGATGATAAAGTTTGTCAGTGATTTAAAGCAGGTCATTGGTTTTCCCCGTGTACTCTGGTTTCCTCCACCAATAAAACTGACCATCACAATATCTGAAATATTTTTTGAAAGGGGCGTTAAGCACTTCAGTCCACTTTAATCCACTCTACATATCTTGCATGTAAATCATATGTCCCCATATGTCTACATTTAGTCACACCGAATAACGACTTCATCTAAAAGGATATTATGTTTGTCTTTTTGTAGTGTATCGCCGACAAACCAAATACAGGATGTAAGAGTGTAATACGATGAGTGCCTTTAGGTTATCTGTACTGTTCTTGTTCCTCAATCGTTAGTTTTCTGTGTAGTGTTTTGCTGATCATTGTTAGTCATTTTGTCCTTTTTCTTGTGGCCATTTCATCGTCTCTCCTCGGATTTACGGCTTATTATAACAGTTTGGTATTTTCAAGCTCTTCTTTATCATCACTGTCTTACTGCGGTCAGCCAAAAGTCATTATAATAGTGAGATGAAAACGATAAGAAGTGAAAACACAGAGAAACACAGGAAGCCAATGTTCATATATAAGCTGTATGCATGTAACCATAAAGGGCAACAACTATACCTACACAGTTCTTATTAATAACAGGCACAGCTCACTTGTGTTGATAAACACGTATTGTAGCGTATATATAGGTCGAATGTAGAATGTTAAAACAGTCGAATGATTGCAAACCGTAATAAATCTATGGGAGCAAGTTACATTATTACTCATAGACCCATGTAACGTTCAGAAACAAATCTATGGGAGCAAGTTACATTATTACTCATAGACCCATGTAACGTTCAGAAGCAAATCTATGGGAGCAAGTTACATTATTACTCATAGACCCATGTAACGTTCAGAAGCAAATCTATGGAAGCAAGTTGCATTATTACTCATAGACCCAAGTAACATTCAGAAACTAATCTATGGGAGCAAGTTACATTATTACTCATAGACCCATGTAACGTTCAGAAGCATATCTATAGGAGCAAGTTACATTATTACTCATAGACACATGTAACGTTCAGAAACAAATCTATAGGAGCAAGTTACATTATTACTCATAGACCCATGTAACGTTCAGAAACAAATCTATGGGAGCAAGTTACATTATTACTCATAGACCCATATAACGTTCCGAAGCAAATCTATAGGAGCAAGTTACATTATTACTCATAGACCCATGTAACGTTCAGAAGCAAATCTATAGGAGCAAGTTACATTATTACTCATAGACCCATGTAACGTTCAGAAACAAATCTATGGGAGCAAGTTATATTATTACTCATAGACCCATGTAACGTTCAGAAGCAAATCTATAGGAGCAAGTTACATTATTACTCATAGACCCATGTAACGTTCAGAAGCAAATCTATAGGAGCAAGTTACATTATTACTCATAGACACATGTAACGTTCAGAAACAAATCTATGGGAGCAAGTTACATTATTACTCATAGACCCATGTAACGTTCAGAAGCAAATCTATGGAAGCAAGTTGCATTATTACTCATAGACCCAAGTAACGTTCAGAAACTAATCTATGGGAGCAAGTTACATTATTACTCATAGACCCATGTAACGTTCAGAAGCATATCTATAGGAGCAAGTTACATTATTACTCATAGACCCATGTAACGTACAGAAACATATCTATGGGAGCAAGTTACATTATTACTCATAGATCCATGTAACGTTCAGAAACAAATCGATGGGAGCAAGTTACATTATTACTCATAGACCCATGTAACGTTCAGAAACAAATCTATGGGAGGAAGTTACATTATTACTGATAGACCCATGTAACGTTCAGAAACAAATCTATGGGAGCAAGTTACATTATTACTCACAGACCCATGTAACGTTCAGAAGCAAATCTATGGGAGCAAGTTACATTATTACTCATAGACCCATGTAACGTTCAGAAGCAAATCTATAGGAGCAAGTTACATTATTACTCATAGACTCAAGTAACGTTCAGAAACAAATCTATGGGAGCAAGTTACATTATTACTCATAGACCCATGTAACGTTCAGAAGCAAATCTATAGGAGCAAGTTACATTATTACTCATAGACCCATGTAACGTTCAGAAACAAATCTATGGGAGCAAGTTACATTATTACGCATAGACCCATGTAACGTTCAGAAGCAAATCTATAGGAGCAAGTTACATTATTACTCATAGACCCATGTAACGCTCAGAAGCAAATCTATAGGAGCAAGTTACATTATTACTCATAGACCCATGTAACGTTCAGAAGCAAATCTATAGGAGCAAGTTACATTATAACTCATAGGCACATGTAACGTTCAGAAACAAATCTATGGGAGCAAGTTACATTATTACTCATAGACCAATGTAGCGTTCCGAAACAAATTTCAATAAATGATTCTTAGAGAGTATTAAATTCGATATTGTCTCGTATCGTTCATGTTCTAGCATAGTCATCGTCAAGTTACATTAATATTATAAAGCGTTCTTAAAGTTCACGGGAAGGGAGGTTGTTTCCACTCTCAATTTGTTTGTTAACCACGAAATAGATTGCGGCTGGAAAGAATAACTAACACGTCCCGCAAACCTTATGGAGTAAGTTGACAATCTGTAAATCCTCCATCCGTCAGGCCGAGTTAAATATAATATGGAGGATAAAAGAATAATAAGCTCCACAAGATATGTACATTTTCTTCTTAAATAATTCAATCTCCAATTTGTGACAGAATAATCACTTTTGTAAACATATCCACATGCACTAGTGTAAAGATCAAAGATTAAAGCTGTCAGTGGGGGAGTGACGTGCAAATTGAATGTTATTGTATAATCGGATATATGGTCAGACGGACTGGCGATGGTAGGCAAAAATGTACAAGTTGCATATCACACAGATAATCATTGTAAATAGAATGGTATCACGTGATATACACAAAAGATCTACATTGGTCATAATCACTGTAAATGTTTTTATAATATTATCACTAATACATTAATGTCATGTAACGTCGTGGTAGTGATCGTATGTCTATCATCACTAAAGCTTTTAGTGCGAATCCCGCTCATGGCGAGGTGTACTCGCTACAGAAATATGTGATAATGGTTGTGAGTTACTTGTGAAAGTTTGGTGGTTTTCTACGCATATTCCTCCACATATAAAGTTTGCCACCACAATTTAAATGAAATATTGTTGAATTTGGCGTTATCACCCTAACATTTTCTTTTGACTTCTTAACTATTTTTGTCATTGTACATAATTGCATAAGCTAAATTTGGTGTCTAGAACCACTAACCAAGTTAAATACAAAGATGTACACCTGATATATGGCGCCACTTAACAGATGAAATACAGAAATCCACATTTGGCGTCTAGAATTCATGAACAAGTTACATACAGAAAAGTACATCTGGTGTCGGGAAACACTGAAGTAGCTAAATAAAGAAATGCAATCTGGTTTCTAGGGCTACTGAATAGGTTAAATACCTAAATGTACATCTGGTGTATTAAGTTGATATTAAATTTTTTTTATGTTTATTATAATGAAATAAATGGCTTAAATGAAGTAGACTTACTAGTCAAGATGAAGGGGTAATGTAAATAAGTCAAAGTTATTTCTTTAAAATAAAAAATCACTCTATTTAATGGTGTATAATGTTCTGTTTTTCTCCTACTGTCCTCTTGTAACATCAAACAGAAAAGCAGTACTGCTATGATTTGCAACTAATAACCTATGGGTCGATTTGTCATAATGAAGTACACGCGGGTGTATCAGACCATCCTCGGAAGACAATAGTTGTCTATGACGTTGTCCATCAGCGGAGATAACCACAACATTGTTAGACTTACAACCAATGACATACACGTTCCCACCATTGTCTACGGAGATACCACGTGGATTTTTTAGAACACGTTCATCTTTGAATTTCCATTGTGTTGTACCATGTAAATCACAACATGTGACTGTATGTGTGATAGCCGTTGTGTAGTAAAGGTTGTCTCCAGATGTAGCTACGTAATAAACCCCTGACATATTACTCTTGATGATATCACCAACAGATTGATCAATAAGGCTTAACATCTTTAGTCCTTTACCACTTAAGTAATATATTGTTTTACCTCTAACCGCCATGCCATAAATGTTTGTATCCATGGAGATAGTTGTCATGACTTCCTGACTTTCTATATCTATCATAGTTATACATCTCTTCTTTCCATCTGCAGTTGATACAGCAACGCTATTGGTATCTTTTATATAAACTGTATCATAAGTATCGGATCCTGTTTTATCTCTCCCTATCTGGATTAATTCTACTCCTTCTTTGTTAATAAAGCTTACAGTGTTACTACTGTTACAGGACAATACCATTCTACCATCTGGGAGTAAAGAACTCCCTCTGATGAAACTCCCCTTGGTGTTTATCTTTAGTTTAAGATTCAGCTGTATACAGTCAACTGTCATGGGTGGTGATAGTTCAGCTACCATCATCTGGGCTTGTTTTTCTTTTTTCCGGACAAAATTCATCTCACAAGGCTTTGATTCAACAACTACTTCGGCAAACTTTTGAATGCTGGTGATTATATTCGTCAGACCGGTGTCTATCTTGTATGTTAGTTTGGTTTGATTTAGACTATCGCTGTTGACTAATGACTGCAAACACGTGTCTTGTGTTTCTACGTCTTTTTCTATTTGCTTGACGGCTAACAATGTTTGTAGGTCTGATGCATACTTTTTTATGTTGACTAAATTTGTCTCGTATTCGCTCAATTTTTTATGTTTCTCGTCTAAAGATACCTGTATCTCATGTGCTTCATCTGTTATTTGTTTTTCTGCTTCGGACAATTCCGCCAGGAGATTATCCTGTAACCTGTCAAGGTGATTGTTGATTTTTGTTCTCAGTTCCTGTATTTCATTTTCGATTATTCGTTTCTGTTCTTTAACAGCACTGGAGTTGGTATCTCTATTTTGTCTAATTTTACCAATATTTGCAATCACTTCTTTAATCAAATGTTCGACCTCATTGAACATGGTTGATGTTTTCACGTTCTTTGTTATATTTTCAAGAACAACGACCTCTTTACAGTCTTTATGATTTTCCAGGAGACAAATACCGCAACATTGACACTCATGTTCTTTACAGTATAAACTGTATTTTTCGTGGTGTTCATTGCAATGTTCTTTAAATTCAAACACGTACGACGGCAACTTCTGGTATTCCGCTATGGGTATCGTGGAATGACTCCGGGATAGCTTCACTGAACTGTGGTATTCAGTGCATTCTGTACAAAGACCTTCCTCACATTCTCGACACCAATCTTCTGATGGCTTAGAAATATGGCGGCTCTCACACATTCCACATAAAGATGGAGAACTTGACATGATGTTGATATCCTGTAATATATTACTGGTATTAAAATAGAAATTAACATTTATTGTCTTTGTTCACTTTGATTTCTATGCACCACGTAAATTAATTAATTAATTAATTAAAATCAGATCTACTTTGTAATAACACTCTCTACCCTTCAGTCTGGAATTGTTGTAAGCAATTCAATTAAATAAATAAGACTTTTTTTTAAATGCTAGAATGAAATCATTTTTTTTATTTGGCAATGCCCATCACTTTGCTAGAGATAGCAGAAGAATCAGGTGAACTATGGTAAAATCTATAAATTTTGAAATTGGATCTCGTTGGTGCCTTTCGGTCAATTTTATCTCTGAAACCTAAAGCGATAGAGGAAATTCAACAAATTACCGAAAGCTCTATAATCAATCAATTGAAGAAAAAAAACCACATCAAAATCGCATGAAATTTATGCATGCGAAATGTAATGTCGTGAGTTCGAATCTCGATCAGGGTGTGGCGTACAACATTATGTGATAAAGTTTGTCAGTAACTTGCGACAGGTCGGTGGTTTTCTCCGGATCGTCCGGTTTCCTCTACCAATAAAAACTGAGTGTCACGATATAACTGAAATGTTCTTGAAAGTGGCGTTAAACACCATCAAGCAAACAAACAAAAGACATTTAAAATTTGGACACCCATCTAGGTCCCTTTCTAAAATAAAATATCTAAATATTTGTAATGGTTCACTCATATGCTATAAAGATGAACATTTTGTTCAAATTGGATGCAAAATAAAAAGGCTCAAATTTTGAAATCCTTCCTTTCTGGCTGCTTTCATGTCAAAACGGTAATGGTTACATAGTAATGCTTTACATTTTTCGGATAGTGATTGCCTATGAAATTATTATCATGATTATGATTATTATTTACAATATTTATATAGCCCATTATCTAATTAAAGTTACTGTAATTAGCATGATATAAATAAATTGTACAATTCAATCGAAAATAGAATATAGCAACAAAATAAATAACTAATAGAGAGGTAAACATTTGACACACATGAAAAAAGGGGGGAAATTATAGATATAGATATAGTAATACAAGTTCTTAAAAACAGGCGAAGCTGTCGGTGTAAGAAGTTTACATTAAATTATAATAAGCAAGTATTAAAAGATGAGTGTTTGAACATTAATTAAAACAAGAATTTCCTGTGCCCAAAGGAGAATATTCCCCTGCATTCACAAGGTATAACTACATTGAAAATACATGATAATAAGTCTCATAACGCTTACAAAAATGAATTCATAGCAGTTGCATTCACAATGCGAAGTGGGACGGACAAACGAACAAACAAAATGGACGGACGAATGGACAAAGAAACTAACGCACGGACAGACGCACAAACCGAAAATATATGCCCCAATACGATAGAATGCGGGGAATAAAAATATCATCAAAATCAGACAAACAATAAATCATTGAGTCGAACCTGTATATAAAATGTACCCTTTATGAACAGTTGCATTTTTTATACCGGTTATTATATATTCTACTAACTAATGGGAAAATGGACAAAATGAGGTTGCCACACCCTATTAGACCATTGTGGGCCTCTTTTTTTGTTGTGCATTTCCGGTCAGAAAATCGTAACTTTGTTGAGGACCAATGTCCATTCAATAACTATTATTTTCTGTTCTTATTCGATATACGAATTATGATTGCCCCTTTGGTATCTTCAAACTCTTCATAGTAATCCTTCCCCGCACTTTCCGGTCTTCTCCAACTTATTGTCCTCTACATTCTGCACAACTTTTACAGCTTGCCCCCACCCCCCTTTTCTTGTTCTCTCTTTAGCATCTGTTATTTAAATTGTTTAACTACTATTACCATGTTTTAATCAAGCCATCAAATGGGAAATAAATAGTGTTGCCATTGTGCATGTCATCAACACAAAGTATGGCTTATGGCTTATAATGATTCACGCCACTTTCAACAATATTTCAGCTATATCGTTGTCGTCAGTTTTATTGGTTTAGGAAATCGGAATATTCGGAGAAAATCACCGACCTGTCGCAATTCACCAAGAACCTTCATCACATAATGTTGTATCGAGTATACCTCCCCAACTATTAGTGGTGATAGGCACATATTGCATAGCTAGATGTAAATCCAACTACCCTACGATCACGCCCTTCAAAACAAAACAAAGTAGGAAACAACATTATTGTTACTATTAAGACATGACATCTACACAATGTGAGGCAGGGGGAACCTTTTGTCATCCTGCACCACATTTTCACAATTCTAATAATTGATAATTGTTAAGTTTGTGTGTGTGTGTGTTTCAGTATTGTGACTACTAATTGTAATGGGGGAGAAAGGCTTTGACATATAACTGCCAAGCGACGCACCAGTCATTGTATATCTTCTGGAGAAGTGGATTGGGTCTCTAAAACCTTGCCACATCAATTGTATATTTACCTTTTATACACCTATATTGTATATGTATTGGTACTTCAAATTCAGTGTATTAACATTAAATAACATGCCGTAAACAACAGACATAGATTAGCAAGAGACCCCTTGACACGTGGGACCCCCGGGCAACTGCCCATCGTTCCCATGCGATAAAATGGCACTGCTGGAAGGTGTACTAAGCTTCGAGATCTTAATAATTGATCAAGGTAAGATCATTGTAGCCTTGACATATTTGTTTTATTTCTTATTTTTAAATACGCATATGTTTTAAGCTACATTTATATAAAGTTGCCATCGATTACTAAATTAATTTTACTTTTTTAAGATAATTTAATGCAGCTCAAATAGATTTCTAGAAAACTGACTTATTTATATCAGAAAATATGACAATTATAATATCTGTATGACATAACAACAACATAAATTACCTGCAAATACTTGAAACGATGTCTTTTGACGAATTATCACTAAATCAGGAAAACTGCAAAAGTGGAAGTTAAATAGTCACGTGATTTACCTGTTGGTACGACTGACATGATACCTGTACTGAATAAATATTAAATATCTACATAAAAGAAAATGTATGTATGACTGTTATGTTTTTAAAATGTTTTAAATTGTTTTATATAAAGGACAATTCCGTCCAAAACTCGATTGACTTCATAAAAAAAAAAAAAGGATTCCCCTTTACACTTATTACTATGAATTATAGTTTGTGATTTGCATGTAACTTTTATGGGGAGGGAGAAAGAGAAGAAAACAATTATTTTGCCAAATTTTATAGAAAAAAAATGAAAAGATCTGAAAGATGCAAAATATAGATAATCTGGCACTCCTGGTTTCAATAAGATTTTTTTTATAACTATTTTCAATGGTATCTTCTGTGAAGTAGAAGGACCCGCGTGGCTCAATGAGTTAGGTAGTTGGATTACCTAACTACTCTTACAAGCCTATCACCAATACGTCGTGGGTTCGTGTCCAACTTTGTAAATTACAAAAAGGGTGCATTCGACTCGCAGCTGCAAGTGATCAAGTTTACCAGTTGCTTGCCCATGGTCGGTGGTTCTCTGCGAGTCCTCCGACTTCCCCAACCACTAAAACTGGTCGCCATGATATAGCTGAAATATTGCTGAAAGTGGCATTAAGCAACAATCACCCACTCATACAATTACAGAATAATATCATGTACAATATTCCCAGTTCAGTATCTAGTCAATGTTGTTCTTATTATTGTATCTATACAATCCTGACCCCGTAACAGGAACCACTAACTACCCCGATTATAGAAGAAATAAATATCATTGTTTTAGTCCTAGGTTTGACCCGACCGGGAATCTGGAATCGAGCCCACGTTCTACCCAGACTGAGGTGAACACGTTGACCATTACCGGGCCCCCCTCAGACGAATTGGACAACATATTTAGCGAACGTGGCTTGGTGAAAATTTAAGTCATTGAAACGGATACAGCCACTTCTGGTTTGCGCTGGATTTTCCATATGCATTCGGAATTCTCTAGACCGGCCATGTGTAACAATGCCATCATGATTATCTCCTCTCAAATGTAAAGTAAGCCTTTAAAATACAGATAATTGTTCCAATGCAGATTGTAAAAATATGTTCAACTCCAAATTACTGACATTTGATTTTTAAAGCCCCTTTTTTATTTTCTAAATCAATTTAAACAGGACCGGAAGTGGCTGTATTCGTTTCAATGATTGACAAATAGACGAAGCGACTTTCGCTGAATATTCTTGTCCAATTCGTCTGAGGGGGGCCCGGTAAGTATATTTAAATGTGGCAGTCGAAAAGAGAAATATCTCGGGAGTGTAACGATATAATTGGGTCAGCGAAAGGATCACAAATAAGCTAAACATATTGAGGCGAAGTGGGGAATGGGAAAAGGCCAGATGTTTACCTTGAAGTAAGGAAGAGGAGGGGGCATATATTTTTTGAATGAAACAAGTGCCTGTGAGTTTTACATCAGGTATATATTTACAATTATATGTCACCAATTTATAAATAACTTTACACTAAAATATTATACACACATGTACAGATTCAATGGATATTTGTTGATGAGCATGGGAGTATTTTGTTTACAATTTGTTTGTAATGCTATTGTCATTTGTAAGGGGCTACATTAAGGAAGTAAGAACTATGCAAGAACAAGAAGGATCTACTGAAGATATCTTTATTCATCGAAAAAACCTCCTGGGAGGGTACAAAACTGAAGATACAAATACAAAACATACACTACAGGTAGAGACATGGTACTACATATCACTCTGAGAGACATCTGGTTAGACATGTCAGACATGTAGTCTGATACAGGTAGATCACTGCATACCTGCTGTGACAATATACAAAATCTACCTGGAACACCTGATTAAGGTGTCATAAACTTGTAATGGGATCAATTAACATATCCAGGAAACAAAAAAAAATAAGGCTATATTGTTAAATTATTAACTTCTTTTTCACGTATAATTTTAATATGAAGATGGAGACAAAGTGAAAAGGAAAGCAAATGATAATCTGAAATAAAAAATGAGCTATTTTATTTATTTATTTTGTTTTTGTTTTTTTACATACAAATAAAGATAAACATGAAAATTGTTGTTATACATTAAAAGCTATTATTGGAATTAAATATATTAAAAATTATGATTGGTATTAAATAATAAGTTCACATTCATATCTTTTAGTACATTGTACTTCCTAATTTAAAAATAATTTTCTCAATTAAAAAAATTGGTCATCCCTTAAAATTACTAAAATCAATCAATAAATCAATTAATACTTTTTATATTATCATTTTTATTTTTTTTTAGGGGGGGGGGGGGGATTTTTTAAAATTTTATTTCATATTCAATAGATATAGTTGCATGGTAAAATATTTAATTAAGTTTGTATTTATCATTAACAGGCGATGAGAAAAACTGATATTTCTGTTGACTGGTAGTTTCTTTTTCTCTTGGTCATGATTTCAAAATATTGTGCCAAAATAATAAATGTTTGGGACTTTTCTGACCCTATCGTTGAAGTAATGCATTCGGAATTCAGTTGTCCTTCACTTCCGTCAGTTCAACGAAAAATTTGGCAATAAATGTGTGAAAATCTTCAAATTCTGGAAAACTGAGCTATCGTATGCACAAAACAAAAATGGGAGGGAACAGATGCGTCTTTAAGAAATGGATACATGTCCTAGTTGGAATGACACAATGTAAATAAGGTGCAATAAATGTACCCGAAGCGAGCAGGTGTACGATTTTTAAACCTGCAGAGTTTCATGCCTTGTCGATTATTAGTATCTATATAGGGTCGATACATGCAATTTGATGTTAACATAAGATTGTATGAATATTGACACAAACAAGTTAAAATAAGGAAATAAAGAAATAAAGAAATTTTATTGAAAATAAATTTGTAAGGAGAAAGTTAGAAAACAGTCTGTAAAACTGTTACAACTTATAGTTCTATAACATATGACATCACATTCTCTGTTCACATTTTACGTTTTCATTGGGATTTTTTTAAACTCTGCATAAAATAAAAAAATCCCAATGAAAACGTAAAATATGAACAGGGAATGTGAAGTCATATGTTAATTTACGAATGAAAGGGAAAAATGTCCGAAGTACAACATAGGAGCCAACTGAAAATAATGATACAAAGAAACACACATAAACCATAAAATATTTGAAGAAAAGTAGACTCCCAAAAAGAGAAATAAAGTACAGAAATGAGGGCGATCGGAATGGTTCTATAAATAGAACACTTCCAAATAGTCATGAATCCAGTTGAAAACTGCCGTAAAGTGAAACACGTGCAACTACAATATTTGGAGACCTACATTAATATTAGTTGTTATTTTTATTTATTTTCTTCTAAATATTTTATTTTTAACCACGTCTTGTAAATTTTATCACATGCTGCCGCGAATAAAAAAACGGTAATTACGTATTTGCACAATATTGATTTTTGTGACCTACTTCAACCAATATCCACATCTGAAAACGAAAACGTTACATCTCCTGAAATCAACATTGTTTCAACTTAATTATCACCTGTAACAGGTACATGTAGATAAAACTAGCTAAGCATCATATAATTAATTTTGTTAATTGCACCCTGCTGTTTCTATACAGGTATTTTATTACCTGTGTCTGTTCGACCTAGGGTCTGATATGTCAGATCCGACACGTCAGACATATATCGTACCATGTCTCTACCTGTACTGTACTTACAAAAAATGCAAAAGTTACCAGAAAATATGTAAAAGTTTATCAATAATATCATTTTGGTGTTCCATACATTTTCTAACATGTTGTTTGGTGAAAGATGCACAATAATGTCTTAAATGTACAATCACACACGCTTTTGAAAAAAATCTGATATAGCACTAAAAGCGTTCCGTACATACTTTTGATTTTACAAATATAGTACACTTAAATGATGACAATAATGGCTTTCCATAGAAAATAATTGTTTACAATCGGATGTAAGCAATATTAAAATAAACGACAAATAACTATTTAAACTAGATCGAAAGGGTAGAAAATTACATAACTATTGACGAGAGTTGCAGATATAGCTGTAGAATTGACTAGAATAGTCATAATTCAATTGCACTTGCATATGACATTGGAACGATAATAAACACAAATGTAAATGTACAAAACTTACAAATCTAACTTACACATCAATTACTTAAAGTGACCAAGGAAATGAAAATGTAATATAATTAAAACACTTACTCTGTGGCGTCGTGCACCGAAAATAAAAGTTCTAAAAAATGTCGACAAAATGTTCAGAGAAGTACATCAAGTATAGGGGAAAGAAACCAAATATCAATACCGGACAAGATTCCGGAAAACACTACAAGAACATTCTACCGTTAATATATTCTGACCAGAATTAAGTTGTTTATTGAAATTATGTGGTAATTATAATAAAACTCTGTTGTTATTATTTTTGTATAAAATTCATCGGACTGGAACACTTTGAAAAAATAGTCATGTCACGTACTGGTACAGAGAGATATATGCAGAACAGGACATACATGTCACATACTGGTACAGAGTGATATATGCAGAACATGACATACATGTCACGTACTGGTACAGAGTGATACATGCAGAACAGGACATACATGTCACGTACTGGTACAGAGTGATACATGCAGAACATGTCATACATGTCACGTACTGGTACAGAGTGATACATGCAGAACAGGACATACATGTCACGTACTGGTACAGAGTGATACATGCAGAACAGGACATACATGTCACGTACTGGTACAGAGTGACACATGCAGAACAGGACATACGTGTGACGTACTGGTACAGAGTGATACATGCAAAACAGGACATGCGTGTGACGTACTGGTACAAAGTGATACATGCAGAACAGGACATGAATGTCACGTACTGGTACAAAGTGATACATGCAGAACAGGACATGCATGTCACGTACTGGTACTGAGTGATACAGGCAGAACAGGACATGTGTATGACGCACTGGTACAGAGTGATACATGCAGAACAGGACATACGTGTCACGTGCTGGTACATAGTGATACATGCAGAACAGGACATACATGTGATGTACTGGTACAGAGTGATACATGCAGAACAGGACATACGTGTGACGTACTGATACAGAGTAATACATGCAGAACAGGACATACATGACATACAGTTAAATGAAAGTCATGATATAGTTCTATTTTGTCTCAGTACATTGTGCTGACCACAGTATATATGTTGAAAAGAGTAATTACATCTATACATTGTTCTACTTTTAACACCTGCTTTTGATAAGTTTGTGTAATTGATTGATTAATTGATTAATTGATGCTTAACGTCAACTTTAACAGCAGTATTACAGCTATATCGGGGTGTGAATAAATGTCATCAAACGTCATTTACCTTTTGTCAAATATTCGTAATCACTAAGCTGAACATATTGTAAGTTGAGAATAAAAGATATAGAACTGTTACGATTTAAATATCTAGATAGCAATCAATTCATTCATAATTATTATTTGGTAAATTAGTTTTGAATTGTTCTATAGCACTGATCATTCATATGGAATCTCTGGTTGGCTTGATAACAAAAGAACAGCGATCTCCCTTTATGTGTGGTAAACATTTGTAGGATATCATTTACATTTGTTTTATATGGGGTATGATTTCTATTAAGTAGAAAAAGGGGGAGGGGGTGCCTATACGGGCGTGTCGTACTGAATACTCCCATAAACGATTTTGTATCATTTCCTCAAGTCAATTTGATTTGTAATTATAGTGTTATCGTAGTGCTTTGTATCTTCACTATTTTTTGTGAACAAGAAAAGTTTTTTTTTTCATCTAATGTTCTTTGTCATGATATGTCTTAGAAGCTAGCGTTAACTATTACATTATGCATGAGACAAAAATATGCTCCAGACATTTGTGAAGAACTAATTCGGAGGACACTATGAAGATCATCATAGTTTACCACAAAGAACATTTTACAAAAATACTGAGGAAAATCACTAAAACTTTGGCAAAGTTCATTGTTGAATTTCAATATATATACCGAAACATTTCATAAATTATTGACATTTTTCTTTACTGATGGACAAGATACTTACAACTTGGAAATTTCGAATATTGCGTTGAGTAGATTATTATAGCTACGAGTGAGTGAGTGAGTGAGTGAGTGGGTGAATAATCATTCTTTATCACCAAGTGAGCACCTGTTCAGGTATATCATGGTCAGAACACGTTACATTTCAATGAGATGAAGACGATGATATCCATTGTGCATTTAATATTTTAAATTACTTTCTAAATACTACATGCAAAGTATGTTGTTTGTCGGCAATTTACAAATTATAAATATTATTGAAACTTCGAATCATTGTTTTTTAATAAAAAATAAAGAAAATGATATGAGCGGAATTGTACAGTTAAAGGTTAAAAGTTTAAAACTACATGGTTATATAATTTATTATAATTTTTCATCTTTGAGAACAAGTTTATTCTATAAATTGTCACAACAGGTAATAAAAAGAAAATACTATTACAACATTACTAAGCATTCATGTCTTATAACATACAACTTGTACTATCATAAATGTATGTAATTCTTACTTTTATGGATTTAATAATAGGAAGACATTTGCTTAAGTTCTTCCTTCTAATATTTCTGAATGGGTCATCGTGGTCGTGATCGTGTGGTAGTTGGAACTACCGATACAATCAGTGCTTATCACCACTAAAGTTTTGTGTTTGAATCCCGCTCATGGCGAAGTGTACTCAATATAATTGTATGTGATAGATTGTGTCAGTGACTTGCTCTATGTCGGAGGTTGTCTCCGGGTACTCCGGTTTCCTTCATGCATAAAACTGACTTACACGTACGATATTGCTGGAATATTGTTGAAAGAGGCGTTGACAAATTGTAAAAATATATTGTGATTAAAAGGTATAAGGGGTAACCAGAAGTATTGAAGGAGCACAAACAACACAACGATCATTAGGAAATATGTTTTATCATCAAAGATTAACATAGATTTGTCAGATAAAGACTCTTTGAAAATATTTAAAAAATCACAAAATATTACATAAGATAAAAGATAATAATAATAATGCATGCTTGAAATAAAAAGCAAACACCATAAATACCTGAGAATACTTGAAAAAAATATCTTTTGATGAAATATCCCCCCAAAAAAATCAGGACCAATATGGAATAGGGAGCGAACACCACATCATTAACCTTTTGTCAAATATTAGTAATCACTAAGCTGAACATATTGTAACTTGAGAATAAAAGATATATAACTGTTACGTTTTAAATATCTAGATAGAAATCAATTCATTCATAATTATTATTTTGTAAATTAGTGTTTAATTGTTCTATATAAAGGATTATTACTGTGGAATCTTGGTTGGCTTGATAGCAAAAGATCTCTCTCTTTAAGCGGGGTAAAAATGTATATGATATAATCTAAATTTATTATATATTAAGTACACTGTCTTTAGAAAATTAATATGTGCCCTAAACGGTTTTATAAAAGTCTTGATTTTGGAATTATAATGGTATGTCTTGTCGCTAAGAAAACGCTTTCCCCCAAATAGGACATAGGGCTAAGCAATTGGTGCTGCAGTGTATCAATGGTGTGAGCTCAAATCCCGTCGAGAGAAGAACAAAACATTGGCAGCTCAAAGATCTAATTTTAATACTGTTTGGTTTAATGCTTAGACGTATATATATATAAACGGCTGAAAAGGTGGCCAACGTATGGACCTACGGGATGTCGGATCGGAAACAAGTGTTCACGATTATGTGCAAGCAAACAAAAATGATAAATAAACGTATAAAGTGCAACACAACAAAATCAAAAAAGATGTTAAAATGTAACAAAAATAACTATAAGTCTACAAAAAGACTATAATTATAATCAAATTGGCGGATATTTCGCTTGACCGACAAGCTTCATCAGAGTTTGTAATCTGATCTGAAAGCTGATCTGATGATTAGATTGTCACATGACCATCAATTATCGTGACGAAAAAATCATAATCTTGAACTTTATAAAATCATAATCATCAACTTTATATTATTCAAATATGTATGTACACTAATTTATAAACAATATGAAAACAATGAGAACAATGTAATGATGAAATTTGCCAACTAGCTAACAACCAGGCACTGGTTGAAAAGTTAAAAAAAAAAAAATTATTTAGGCCTTTTTGTTTATGCCCTCCGGATGTAATGTTCGTAACTCGCGGATCCAAAAACTCTCTCTTTTTTGTCTTTGATTTCTCTTTCCAACTTGGATTGTGGTCAATGATATAAATTTTGGATCTACCAAAGTCATCCAATGAGTGCCCCGGCGACACAAAATGTTGACTCATGAGCAAGAGCGTCTTTTTCGTAAGGTCACTTCTGTGTCCATTAATTTTGTTGTTGAATGGTTGGACACTTTCTCCTACGTATTGCTACCTGCAGACGTGACAGTCAAGGAGGTAAACCACATTAGGTGTTTTGCAATTGACATTGCAAACAATCTTATGCTCCTTTCTTGTCGTCTTGCTATGGAACACTTGTGCGTATTGTAATTGGAGACAACACTTGCAACGCTTGTCACCACATGGTTTAATCTGGCCGACCGTCGATGAAGGTTTAGATAACACAGCTCTGACCAGTGTATCCTTAATGCTTTTGGGTCGCCGGAACGCTAAAACGGGTGGTTCAGGGAACAACTTGGCCAGCGTTTCACTTTTGTCAATTTCTGTCCAATGATGAAGGACAATGCCTGAAATGTTCTCTAAAGAGGGATGGTAAGTGAGAACAAGGGGAAGCCGTTTGTTGATCTTTTTTTCTTTGTACTCCAGGAGGTCATTTCTGTTAGTTTCACTGGCCTTTGAAAACCCACTCTCTATAACTTTGTCATTATATCTCCGTCTCTTCAAATGATGGCGTAAATCTCCTAGTCTTTGCGTGGTGTTTTCAACAGTGGAACATATTCGCTTTTCCCAAATGGCTTGGCTGAATGGGATGCTCTTAAACATTGCTTAGGATGGCAACTATCGGGTGAAAGGTATTGATGTTTGTCTGTGGGTTTAGAGTATAAATCAGTTGTCATGTTGCCCTCCTTGACCGTGGTGGTAGTATCAAGGAAGGACCTTTTGGTTTTTGACACTTCGTGTGTGAATATTATAGACGGATGGATACTGTTGGCATGTTCGAAAAATTCATCAAGCTCTTTTTCGTTTTGTATCCACTTCATGTCAACGTCATCTATCAATCGGAACCACGAAAGAGGTTGTTGGCGTTAAACAATAATTACTCAATCACCCAGTCCAATTAATATCCCTTGCTATAATGTGTCTCAAAGACTAGCAATATTGTGTATATAAACAAATATGCTCCAGACTTTTCTGAGGAACTGATTCAAGCCACAATATGTTATTTGGTTTATGGTTATTGACGTCACTTTCAACAATATTTCAGTTATTTCGTTGTGGTCAGGAGGAGGAAACCGGAGACCTTGGTGAAAACCGCCGACGAGTCGTAGGTCACTGACAAACTTTATCACATAATGTTGTATCGAGTACACCTCGCCATGAAATGGGTTCGAATCCATACATTTAGGCACTGATTGCACAAATAGTTGTAAATCAAAGTACATATGATGAAGACGACGACCACCCTTTAAGTGCCACTATGAACAGTATAGATCCTCTTAGCTTAATACAAACAACATTTTTCAAAATATTGAGACAAATCACTAAAATCGTCTCAAATTTCATTGCTGATTCAATATATATAGTTAATGATTCGATAAATCATTGACATTTTTATAGAAGGACATGTAGTCATGGTTACTGACACCAAGTTAGCAACTGTTCAGCTATATCATGGAGAGAACATGTTACATTGCGATGAGATGATAATGATGTCCATTTTTGTACTAGACAAACATACTGAATTGGATTTTTGAATTTTTGATAGATAATTAAAGCTACAGTATAGACTTAGACATGTGGCTATACTCGGACATACTTTTACAGTAGGTTACCATTGCAACGAGTATATGGAGTAGCAATATATATATAAGTGAGTGAATGAGTTAGTTAGTACGTCATTTAATGAGTCAGTGGGTGAGTGGGAGTGTTAGTTAGTTAGTTAGTGAGTGAGTGAGTGAGTGAGTGAGTGAGTGAGTGAGTGAGTTAATATTGCTTAACACCACGTGAGCACCCTTTCAGCTATAACTGCTTTTCAGTATACGTATGAGTTATTATTGTTTAACACCACGTGATCACTCGTGGCAAGAACAAGTTACATTTCGATGAGATGATGATAATGTCCTTTTTGTACTAGTCAAGCACATTGTAATATTTGGAGGGTTAGAACACTAAATCGACCGCTCATACATGTCTCTTTACTGTGATATATTTTCCTGAATTCAAACCAAACTCTCTTTCTTTCTACGCCTTACTGCTAGGTGTTAGGCTGTGAAGCAAGTGAAATCCCCTTTTTTACCCAACCTTTGATAGAAACCAATATCCACTGCACTTGAGGCCAACACATTAACCATTGCACCATCGAAGTGGTTTGATTGAATTAATAAAACAGATGTGTTTCCTTTTTAGGATGTTGTCAAATATATAATATATTATATATGAATATAACTTTCAGTTGTGTTACTCGATCTTTAGTTTTACGTATAATGTTTTCTAAATCGTTGTTTGTTCTTTTGTTCTTTTTCCTTTGTCCATTGTGTTGCCTGTCCTTCGATTTACAGTTTCTGATTACCCCTATGGTATCTTCAAACTCTTCTTCCTCTAAAACGAATCATGTAAATAGAAAAAAACAACAACATTTGTCAAAAGGGAGTGAGGGTGGTTTTTTTTAAATTTCAAAAAGTAAAGTGAAAATAGAGGTCGAGTAAACAAATTGATAAATGCATCAGGAATATTATTGTTTTAACAATACAAGATAACCTATTTTTATATGGGGTACATGTGAACTAAAACATTGATAACAACATTGATTCGTTATTAGCGCAAAAGATAGTAATACATGTTTTTGTATGTACTTCCTTAATATAACAAATTGTAAATTGGAGAAAACTACATAAGGTAGTACAATGTATGTCTAATCCATTTTGTCTATTACAGTGGCAAATAAAATATCCTTCAATTAAGCTACATCATGTAGTGACGTGTAAATTATATATAATATATAACTATTATTGTCATCAATGAAAATCACAGACCCCGCCCTATTTTGAGTTGAAGGGAATCTGAGCAAATTTGGGATTCATATGCCATAAGTGAGGATTTGGATCACATGAACCGGCTTAACCATGGAAATGTATATGTCAAGAAAGGGTTAGTATCACATTTACTGGATTGACCATGGAGATTTAAATGTCAAAAGAGAGTTTGGATCCAATTAACCGGCTTAACCACGAACAAGTTAAATACAGAAATGTACATCTGATGTCTGGAAGCCATGAACAAGTTAAATACAGAAATGTGCATCTGGTGTCTGGAAGCCATGGACAAGTTATATACACAAATATACATCTCGTGTATGGAAGCCACGAACAAGTTAAATACAGAAATTTACATCTGGTGTCTGGAAGACATGAACAAGTTAAATACAGAAATGTACATTTAGTGTCTAGACCCACTGAATAAATTAGATACAAAAATGTGCATCTGGTGTCTAGAACCATTGAACAAGCTAGATACAGAAATCTGCATCTGGTGTCTGAAAAGCATGAACAAGTTAAATACAGAAATGTGCATCAGGTGTCTGGAAGTCTTGGAAAAGTTAAATACAATGTACATTTGGTGTCTAGAGCCACTGAATAAATTAAATACAGAAATGTACATCTGCTGTCAAGAACCATTGAACAAGCTAGATACAGAAATCTGCATCTGGTGTCTGGAAGCCATAAACAAGTTAAATACAGAAATGTGCGTCTGATGTCTAGAACCACTGAACAAATTAAAAAAGAAATGTATTTGGGGTCTGAAAGCCATGAACATGTTAAAATCAAACATGTACATTTCTTCATGTTTATAAAATATAACCATTTGTTTCTTATAATCACAAAAATTTAATTGTGACACATTTTATGAAAATACAATCAGAACATAGTAAATAAACAGATAAATCTATCAGAGATAGTTTTAATTTAACAGCATGTTTTTATATGCGGTACATGCAAACTAAATCGTGTAGTGATGTGTAGATCATATATAAAATAAAAATACTAACGTCATCAATATATACTGACCTTCCACATAGATAATAAGAGTATAGATGGTCGGTACATGAAAAAAGAGATTGAAGCTACCAAAGTGGTAATCAGAATCGTAAATCAAAGGACAGACAATCCAATGAACACTAAGAAAAAACAGGACAATCAACGATCTATGCAAAAATTACACAGAAAACTGACGATCGAGAAGCACAAACCCCTCTAAATATCAATAATACTTAATAATCTGCTCCACTAGTGGCATCCGTAAGCAGTTGTTACTTTGATGTAAAATGATTAAAGTAAAATACAAGTTTAGTTAAAGCAAAAGAGATGAAATAATCAAGAAATATCATTGAAAATAAATATATAAATAGAAAATTGAAAAGGGTAATTTTATGCTACAAGCGGGTAAGAGATATCCAGGTGATACGGTGTTTTCACTCTCGTTTTATGAATAGAAACACGACTGACAAGAATTAATAAGTTACCATTCTATATTTGTTCGTGTTGATAGTTAAGTCTCCCAAACGTTGTTTGGAGAGTTATTGTTTTTGCTCCGTTTCTTCTTCTTATTATTATTATTATTATTATTATTATTATTCTCCTTTCTTTCTTTGCGACATGAACGTGTCCACGACGGATCTCAAGAACTACTGGACAGAATTTCATGAAACTTGGTGGAGTTATAGATATATGTTTCTAGTTGGTCCTAACGTTTTCAGCTTTGTGGTAAAGGGGGTTTCCTGTACTGAACAAATATTAAATATCTAGATAAGAATGTATTTGTTGTCACTTGTCTCAATGTGTTTCAAAATATTATATACACGTAGACATGTATGTAAGCATGTAAAACATATGCTATCCACTTTTTTCGAAGTACTAAATTATGATCCCATATATATACCACCGCAAAGCTCATTAAAACTTTGAAACATAACGTGGTTTTACAAAATATTGATGACAATGAAAATGTTTCTCTACACATCTCTTGTAACTATATGCCTAAAACATTAACACTATATATATGTTTATAACATTTTACATGTAAACAAATATGATATATACTTTTTTGAACGACTAATCTAAGATCTCACATATAATACCACCAAGATCAGTCGACATTTGAAACATAATGTTGCTCTGTCCTTTACAATATATGGACGAACAGCACTGAAATCGTCACAAATTTCATGCGCGATATATATACAATATACGTACATTGTCGGTAAATATAACATTTATTTGTGCGAGCTTTAGAAACAGGAAGAATAGTGAGTCTTTGGCGAGCTTTTCAGGCCTGTTTCGCAGCGAGTACAAATGAATTTTATATTTAACGACAATGTACGTATTTTGTGTTTATCCTGCAATGTCAAAAAAGTCGGAAAACTTGTCAGCTTTAAACAAAACGGACA
The DNA here is from genome assembly GCA_963680875.1 of Bathymodiolus brooksi. Lineage (NCBI taxonomy): Eukaryota > Metazoa > Mollusca > Bivalvia > Mytilida > Modiolidae > Bathymodiolus > Bathymodiolus brooksi. The sequence goes on from OY804586.1 coordinate 24,101,445, forward strand.
GAAACAAGCGTCATTCCTCGCCTTTCATAAATGTTGTAAAGGGGTTCTTCTTCGTTAATTAGTATCAGTTTCATACTTGTCTGCGCCCTCCGCTGTACATAGCTATAGGGTACCAGGAAAGTTTATTCGTAGGCTGAAAAGTTTATTCGTATAGTACGAACAGTTTATTCGTTTAGTACGAAAAAAGCAAAAATGTATTCGCATAGTATATATGTACAGCAAATGTACTGATTGCAGGATAAATTTAAGTACGTTCTGGTCAAATAGAAAAAAATGAGGTATTAATCTATTCTAGTCGAGTACATCAGCCATTGTAAGGTCGACGACTAGAGATTGTAGATATATATCACGTGATCAAATGAGTATACAATGTTACTCGCCTGCCAGTTCTAGCAATACATTATTCTGGTCGGTAACTTAAACATGCCCTTCCTGGGAAAACCTAGAATGGAGTTGAAATATCATCACTATGATGTACAAGAAATTTACTTTTTTTCATCGTATTCTACTATGCAAAAGCAACGGATATTCCGAAATGCTACAAACGACTTGAATATGTTAGAATTTTGTATGATAAAAGCTATGCACCACAATATAATAGTAATCCAGGTATCTATACAGGGCATATACATATACAATATACGTACATTGTCGGAAGAAGAGCTTGAATATACCAAAGAGGTAATCAGAATCCGTAAATAGAAGAAGGACAGACAACACAATGGTCAAAAGAAAAAGGACAAACACCGATCTATAAAACATTACATATAAAACTAAAGATCGAGTAGAATAAACCAGCGGTGAAATCGGCGATAGGCAATGAATGAGGAACGGACAGGAAAGTGTTCACGACAAATCAAACATATCCATGGTCATTTTTGACAGGGAGGATGATCCATACAGGCTAACAAAGTCATGGCGGTGACCGTAAAACTTTCGAAGTGCAGACTTCAACTTAACCCTTGGTTCAGTATCTTACTTGTTAGCAGCAACCCTTTATCAATGAAATCATGAAAGGAACCGCATGCTGGAGTATCGGATCAAATGCGAGATATGACTTCCATATGCAGGCGCTGCTGGAATGTTGTTACCTATAAATGGAAGGTTCACAAAGGGACAATTGAAATCTTCTCTTTTGTCGTAAAGCTTCGTTCTTAACCGCACCTCACTGTCAATTTCGAGGTGTAGGTCAAGGTATGAAGCAGATATATTATCTGCATCTGTATTATCCATTATGTCATGCTCAATGAGATAAACCTAGAATATTTAATGTTCCCAGTTCATTATCACGTCAAAGTCAAGTCAATGTTTTTCTTATGGGTTTACCTATAAAATCATGACCCCCGTAACAGAAGACAAGAACCATCCTTTTGACAGAATAAACAAATACCCAATTTCGAGTCCTAGGTTTTGTGATTAGTGTAATATTAGATATTTTTCTTATTTTCACGGACTTAACACATTTCTGTAGTTTTCTTAAATGCTTCTCGCGATGATTAATACTTTTCTAATTTATCGGTAGACAAATCATTTAGCAAACTTCTGCTAAGAAATAATGCGCTAGACAATGCTATTAACGATCAAACTGAACCTAAGGGTACTGTTAGTATCTAAGATGGTGACCGTTATTAAATATAACTAACGAATTGCTAGTCACAATAAATATCCATAAATCAAGTCGAATGATATTGTGAGCTATTGAAGATGGCAACCGTGACTATAAATAGCTGAATAATTGCTAGAAGTGACAAACATCCAATAACCAATCCGAATGGTCATGCTATATTGAAATGGTGGCTGTTTATAGAAGCTTCATTTGGGTTGAATGTTTTTTCTGTGTGTAATTTTGGACAATTTGGATTTTCAAAGGGTAATTATTTGTTGTTTTTTGTACATATGGTGTCTAGAACTCCTGAAGAAATAAAAGCCAAATTTGCTCATAAATCGTCTAGACTCACGTTTAGCATATAATTGTAGACCCAGTACCTAGAACCAATGTACAAGTTTAATGAAGAAATGCACATATGTTGTCAGTTGATCCGATATTCCAGAGCTTGTGATTCCTATCATGACCTCCTTGATAGACGGTTGCTGCTAACATGGAAGTTGCTGCACCAAGGATTTCTAGTGGTTAAAATACATGTCATCACGTATTTGGTTCAGTGTTGTGATGTGTGCTACAATGTTTGCTGTCACGATATTCGCTTTACTCCCATTTATTTTGAGTGGCCGTCTTGGTCGTATGGTAGTTGGATTTACAACTACTTGTGTAATCAGTGCCTTTCACCAATGATGTTGTGAGTTAGAACCTCGTTAATGGTGAGGTGTACTCGTTACAACATTATGTGATAAAGTTTGTAACTGACTTGCAGCAGGACGGTGGCTTTCTCTGGTTTCCTTCACAAATAAAACTGACTGACACGGTATAACTGAAATATAGTTGAAAGTGGCGCTAAACACCATAAACAGTCCTATTTATTTTGTCATCAACTCATGTTTTATTACTATTAATTGTATAAATTTACACATTCTTGTGTCCAAAATTATTTCCATATCAGATGATGTTCGTGTCGTTTGAAAGTAACACGACGAGTGTCGTATGTGGAGCATGAACTGCTGTCCCTTTCAAAGCACCTGAGTTCAGCCCCAGTATTTAGTGGGGCTTGTGTTGTTAGATCTGTTCTGTGTAGTGTTTTCGTTTTCTGTTCTTTTATGTTGTCTGTCATTCCAGTTCAGATTACCCCCTTGGTATCTTCAAACTCTTCGTCTCTGGATGCCATGAACAAGTGAATACAGAAATGTACATCTAGTGGCTTGAATCACTGATCAAGCTAAATGCAGAAATGTACATCTGGTATCAATAACCACCGAGGAAGTGAAATAGAGAAATGTGCATCTAGTGTCTAGAACCACTTAACAAATTAAACACAGAAATGAACATATGGTTTTCAGAACCCAAGAACAAGTTAAATATAGAAATGTACATCTGGTGTCTAGAACTACTGAACAAGTTAGATATATAAATGTACATCTGGTGTCTAGAACTACTGAACAAGTTAAATATAGAAATGTACATCTGGTGTCTAGAACTACTGAACAAGTTAAATACAGAAATGTACATCTGGTTTCTAGAACTACAGAACAAGTTAAATACAGAAATGTACATCTGGTATCTAGAACTACTGACCAAGTTAAATACAGAAATGTACATCTGGTGTCTTGAAATATTGAACAAGTTAAATATAGAAATGTACATCTGGTGTCTAGAACTACTGAACAAGTTAAATACAGAAATGTACATCTGGTGTCTAGAACTACTCAACAAGTTAAATATAGAAATGTACATCTGGTGTCTACAACTACTGAACAAGTTAAATATATAAATGTACATCTGGTGTCTAGAACTACTGAACAAGTTAAATATAGAAATGTACATCTGGTGTCTAGAACTACTGAACAAGTTAGATATATAAATGTACATCTGGTGTTTTGAATTACTGAACAAGTTAAATATAGAAATGTACATCTGGTGTCTAGAACTACTGAACAAGTTAAATATATAAATGTACATCTGGTGTCTAGAACTACTGAACAAGTTAAATATAGAAATGTACATCTGGTGTCTAGAACTACTGAACAAGTTAGATATATAAATGTACATCTGGTGTCTAGAATTACTGAACAAGTTAAATATAGAAATGTACATCTGGTGTCTAGAACTACTGAACAAGTTAAATACAGAAATGTACATCTGGTTTCTAGAACTACAGAACAAGTTAAATACAGAAATGTACATCTGGTATCTAGAACTACTGACCAAGTTAAATACAGAAATGTACATCTCGTGTCTAGAACTACTGAACAAGTTAAATATAGAAATGTACATCTGGTGTCTAGAACTACTGAACAAGTTAAATACAGAAATGTACATTTGGTGTCTAGAACTACTGAACAAGTTAAATATAGAAATGTACATCTGGTGTCTACAACTACTGAACAAGTTAAATATAGAAATGTACATCTGGTGTCTAGAACTACTGAATAAGTTAAATACAGAAATGTACATCTGGTGTCTTGAAATATTGAACAAGTTAAATATAGAAATGTACATCTGGTATCTAGAACTACTGAACAAGTTAAATACAGAAATGTACATCTGGTGTCTAGAACTACTCAACAAGTTAAATATAGAAATGTACATCTGGTGTCTAGAACTACTGAACAAGTTAAATATAGAAATGTACATCTGGTATCTAGAACTACTGAACAAGTTAAATATAGAAATGTACATCTGGTGTCTAGAACTACTGAACAAGTTAGATATATAAATGTACATCTGGTGTCTAGAACTACTGAACAAGTTAAATATAGAAATGTACATCTGGTGTCTAGAACTACTGAACAAGTTAAATACAGAAATGTACATCTGGTTTCTAGAACTACAGAACAAGTTAAATACAGAAATGTACATCTGGTATCTAGAACTACTGACCAAGTTAAATACAGAAATGTACATCTGGTGTCTAGAACTACTCAACAAGTTAAATATAGAAATGTACATCTGGTGTCTAGAACTACTGAACAAGTTAAATACAGAAATGTACATTTGGTGTCTAGAACTACTGAACAAGTTAAATATAGAAATGTACATCTGGTGTCTAGAACTACTGAACAAGTTAAATATAGAAATGTACATCTGGTATCTAGAACTACTGAACAAGTTAAATACAGAAATGTACATCTGGTGTCTTGAAATATTGAACAAGTTAAATATAGAAATGTACATCTGGTGTCTAGAACTACTGAACAAGTTAAATATAGAAATGTACATCTGGTGTCTAGAACTACTGAACAAGTTAAATATAGAAATGTACATCTGGTGTCTAGAACTACTGAACAAGTTAAATACAGAAATGTACATCTGGTGTCTAGAACTACTGAACAAGTTAAATACAGAAATGTACATCTCGTGTCTAGAACTACTGAACAAGTTAAATACAGAAATGTACTTCTAGTGTCTAGAACTACCGAGCAAGTTAAATATAGAAATGTACATCTGGTGTCTAGAACTACTGAACAAGTTAAATACAGAAATGTACATCTGGTGTCTAAAACTACTGAACAAGTTAAATATAGAAATGTACATCTGGTGTCTAGAACTACTGAACAAGTTAAATATAGAAATGTACATCTGGTGTCTAGAACTACCGAACAAGTTAAATATAGATATGTACATCTGGTGTCTAGAACTACTGAACAAGTTAAATACAGAAATGTACATGTGGTGTCTAGAACTACTGAACAAGTTAGATATAGAAATGTGCATCTGGTGTCTAGAACTACTGAACAAGTTAAATATAGAAATGTACATCTGGTGTCTAGAACTACTGAACAAGTTAAATATAGAAATGTACATCTGGTGTCTAGAACTACTGAACAAGCTAAATATAGAAATGTACATTTGGTGTCTAGAACTACTGAACAAGTTAATTACAGAAATGCACATCTGGTGTCTAGAACTACTGAACAAGTTAAATACAGAAATGTACATCTCGTGTCTAGAACTACTGACCAAGTTAAATACAGAAATGTACATCTCGTGTCTAGAACTACTGAACAAGTTAAATATAGAAATGTACATCTGGTGTCTAGAACTACTGAACAAGTTAAATACAGAAATGTACATTTGGTGTCTAGAACAACTGAACAAGGTAAATATAGAAATGTACATCTGGTGTCTAGAACTACTGAACACGTTAAATATAGAAATGTACATCTGGTGTCTAGAACTACTGAACAAGTTAAATACAGAAATGTACATCTGGTGTCTTGAAATATTGAACAAGTTAAATATAGAAATGTACATCTGGTGTCTAGAACTACTGAACAAGTTAAATACAGAAATGTACATCTGGTGTCTAGAACTACTGAACAAGTTAAATATAGAAATGTACATCTGGTGTCTACAACTACTGAACAAGTTAAATATAGAAATGTACATCTGGTGTCTAGAACTACTCAACAAGTTAAATACAGAAATGTACATCTGGTGTCTAGAACTACTGAACAAGTTAAATACAGAAATGTACATCTGGTGTCTAGAACTACTGAACAAGTTAAATACAGAAATGTACATCTCGTGTCTAGAACTACTGAACAAGTTAAATACAGAAATGTACTTCTAGTGTCTAGAACTACTGAGCAAGTTAAATACAGAAATGTACATCTGGTGTCTAGAACTACTCAACAAATTAAATATAGAAATGTACATCTGGTGTCTAGAACTACTGAACAAGTTAAATATAGAAATGTACATCTGGTGTCTAGAACTACTGAACAAGCTAAATATAGAAATGTACATCTGGTGTCTAGAACTACTGAACAAGTTAAATATAGAAATGTACATCTGGTGTCTAGAACTGCTGAACAAGTTAAATATAGAAATGTACATCTGGTGTCTAAAACTACTGAACAAGTTAAATATAGAAATGTACATCTGGTGTCTAGAACTACTGAACAAGTTAATTACAGAAATGCACATCTGGTGTCTAGAACTACTGAACAAGTTAAATACAGAAATGTACATCTGGTGTCTAGAAATACTGAACAAGTTAAATATAGATATGTACATCTGGTGTCTAGAACAACTGAACAAGTTAAATATAGAAATGTACATCTGGTGTCTAGAACTACTGAACAAGTTAAATATAGAAATGTACATCTGGTGTCTAGAACTACTCAACAAGTTAAATACAGAAATGTACATCTGGTGTCTAGAACTACTGAACAAGTTAAATACAGAAATGTACATCTGGTGTCTAGAACTACTGAACAAGTTAAATACAGAAATGTACATCTCGTGTCTAGAACTACTGAACAAGTTAAATACAGAAATGTACTTCTAGTGTCTAGCACTACTGAGCAAGTTAAATATAGAAATGTACATCTGGTGTCTAGAACTACTGAACAAGTTAAATATAGAAATGTACATCTGGTGTCTAGAACTACTGAACAAGTTAAATATAGAAATGTACATCTGGTGTCTAGAACTACTGAACAAGTTAAATATAGAAATGTACATCTGGTGTCTAGAACTGCTGAACAAGTTAAATATAGAAATGTACATCTGGTGTCTAAAACTACTGAACAAGTTAAATATAGAAATGTACATCTGGTGTCTAGAACTACTGAACAAGCTAAATATAGAAATGTACATCTGGTGTCTAGAACTACTGAACAAGTTAATTACAGAAATGCACATCTGGTGTCTAGAACTACTGAACAAGTTAAGTACAGAAATGTACATCTGGTGTCTAGAACTACTCAACAAGTTAAATACAGAAATGTACATCTGGTCTCTAGAACTACTGAACAAGTTAAATATAGAAATGTACATCTGGTGTCTAGAACCACTGAACAAGTTCAATACAGAAATGTATATCTGGTGTCTAGAACTACTGAACAAGTTAAATATAGAAATGTACATCTGGTGTCTAGAACTACTGAACAAGCTAAATATAGAAATGTACATCTGGTGTCTAGAACTACTGAACAAGTTAATTACAGAAATGCACATCTGGTGTCTAGAACTACTGAACAAGTTAAGTACAGAAATGTACATCTGGTGTCTAGAACTACTCAACAAGTTAAATACAGAAATGTACATCTGGTCTCTAGAACTACTGAACAAGTTAAATATAGAAATGTACATCTGGTGTCTTGAAATATTGAACAAGTTAAATATAGAAATGTACATCTGGTGTCTAGAACTACTGAACAAGTTAAATATAGAAATGTACATCTGGTGTCTAGAACTACTGAACAAGTTAAATATAGAAATGTACATCTGGTGTCTAGAACTACTGAACAAGTTAAATACAGAAATGTACATCTGGTGTCTAGAACTACTGAACAAGTTAAATACAGAAATGTACATCTCGTGTCTAGAACTACTGAACAAGTTAAATACAGAAATGTACTTCTAGTGTCTAGAACTACCGAGCAAGTTAAATATAGAAATGTACATCTGGTGTCTAGAACTACTGAACAAGTTAAATACAGAAATGTACATCTGGTGTCTAAAACTACTGAACAAGTTAAATATAGAAATGTACATCTGGTGTCTAGAACTACTGAACAAGTTAAATATAGAAATGTACATCTGGTGTCTAGAACTACTGAACAAGTTAAATATAGATATGTACATCTGGTGTCTAGAACTACTGAACAAGTTAAATACAGAAATGTACATGTGGTGTCTAGAACTACTGAACAAGTTAGATATAGAAATGTGCATCTGGTGTCTAGAACTACTGAACAAGTTAAATATAGAAATGTACATCTGGTGTCTAGAACTACTGAACAAGTTAAATATAGAAATGTACATCTGGTGTCTAGAACTACTGAACAAGCTAAATATAGAAATGTACATTTGGTGTCTAGAACTACTGAACAAGTTAATTACAGAAATGCACATCTGGTGTCTAGAACTACTGAACAAGTTAAATACAGAAATGTACATCTCGTGTCTAGAACTACTGACCAAGTTAAATACAGAAATGTACATCTCGTGTCTAGAACTACTGAACAAGTTAAATATAGAAATGTACATCTGGTGTCTAGAACTACTGAACAAGTTAAATACAGAAATGTACATTTGGTGTCTAGAACAACTGAACAAGGTAAATATAGAAATGTACATCTGGTGTCTAGAACTACTGAACACGTTAAATATAGAAATGTACATCTGGTGTCTAGAACTACTGAACAAGTTAAATACAGAAATGTACATCTGGTGTCTTGAAATATTGAACAAGTTAAATATAGAAATGTACATCTGGTGTCTAGAACTACTGAACAAGTTAAATACAGAAATGTACATCTGGTGTCTAGAACTACTGAACAAGTTAAATATAGAAATGTACATCTGGTGTCTACAACTACTGAACAAGTTAAATATAGAAATGTACATCTGGTGTCTAGAACTACTCAACAAGTTAAATACAGAAATGTACATCTGGTGTCTAGAACTACTGAACAAGTTAAATACAGAAATGTACATCTGGTGTCTAGAACTACTGAACAAGTTAAATACAGAAATGTACATCTCGTGTCTAGAACTACTGAACAAGTTAAATACAGAAATGTACTTCTAGTGTCTAGAACTACTGAGCAAGTTAAATACAGAAATGTACATCTGGTGTCTAGAACTACTCAACAAATTAAATATAGAAATGTACATCTGGTGTCTAGAACTACTGAACAAGTTAAATATAGAAATGTACATCTGGTGTCTAGAACTACTGAACAAGTTAAATATAGAAATGTACATCTGGTGTCTAGAACTACTGAACAAGTTAAATATAGAAATGTACATCTGGTGTCTAGAACTGCTGAACAAGTTAAAGATAGAAATGTACATCTGGTGTCTAAAACTACTGAACAAGTTAAATATAGAAATGTACATCTGGTGTCTAGAACTACTGAACAAGTTAATTACAGAAATGCACATCTGGTGTCTAGAACTACTGAACAAGTTAAATACAGAAATGTACATCTGGTGTCTAGAAATACTGAACAAGTTAAATATAGATATGTACATCTGGTGTCTAGAACAACTGAACAAGTTAAATATAGAAATGTACATCTGGTGTCTAGAACTACTGAACAAGTTAAATACAGAAATGTACATCTGGTGTCTAGAACTACTGAACAAGTTAAATACAGAAATGTACATCTCGTGTCTAGAACTACTGAACAAGTTAAATACAGAAATGTACTTCTAGTGTCTAGCAATACTGAGCAAGTTAAATACAGAAATGTACATCTGGTGTCTAGAACTACTCAACAAATTAAATATAGAAATGTACATCTGGTGTCTAGAACTACTGAACAAGTTAAATATAGAAATGTACATCTGGTGTCTAGAACTACTGAACAAGTTAAATATAGAAATGTACAACTGGTGTCTAGAACTGCTGAACAAGTTAAATATAGAAATGTACATCTGGTGTCTAAAACTACTGAACAAGTTAAATATAGAAATGTACATCTGGTGTCTAGAACTACTGAACAAGCTAAATATAGAAATGTACATCTGGTGTCTAGAACTACTGAACAAGTTAATTACAGAAATGCACATCTGGTGTCTAGAACTACTGAACAAGTTAAGTACAGAAATGTACATCTGGTGTCTAGAACTACTCAACAAGTTAAATACAGAAATGTACATCTGGTCTCTAGAACTACTGAACAAGTTAAATATAGAAATGTACATCTGGTGTCTAGAACCACTGAACAAGTTCAATACAGAAATGTATATCTGGTGTCTAGAACTACTGAACAAGCTAAATATAGAAATGTACATGTGGTGTCTAGAACTACTGAACAAGATAAATAAAGAAATGCGCATCTGGTGTCTAGAACTACAGAACAAATTAAATACAGAAATGTACATCTGGTGTCTAGAACTACTGAACAGGTTAAATACAGAAATGTACATCTGGTGTTTAGAACTACTGAACAAGTTAAATACAGAAACGTACATCTGGTGTCTAGAACTACTGAACAAATTAAATACAGAAATGTACATCTGGTGTCTAAGACCCCTGAACATGTGTATACTGAAATGTACATCTATTGTCTTGAATCCTGATCAAGCTAAATGCAGAAATGTACACCTGGTATCTAGAACCACTGAAGAAGTGAAATATAAAAATATACATCTGGTGTCTAGAATCACTGAATAAAGTAAACACAGAAATGAACAAATAGAAAGAGCCATCTGGTGTCTAGAACTACAGAACAAGTTAAATACAAAAATGTCCATCTGGTGTCGAGAACCCCTGATCAAGCTAAACACAGATATGTGCATCTGGTATCTAGAATCACTGAACAATTTATATGTACATCTGGTGTCTACAACCCCTGATCAGGCTAAACACAGACATGAGCATCTGGTGGCTAGAATTACTGAACAAGTTAAATACAGATATGTACATCTGGTGTATTAAATTGATATTGTAATCTTTGATGTTTATTATAATGTATTACACGTACATTTGTATATGAATTACATGAAGTAGACTTACTAGTCAAGATGCAGGGGTAATGTTAATAAGTCAAAGTTATTTCTTTAATATAAAAATCTCTCTATTTAATGGTGTTTATTGTTCTGCTTATCTCCTACTATCCTCTTGTAACATCAAACAGAAAAGCAGTACTGCTCTCATTTACAACTAATAACCTATTGGTAGATTTGTCATAATCAAGTACATTTGGTTTTGATAACCCATCCTTGGAAGACAATAGTTGTCTATGACGTTGTCCATCAGGGGAGATAACCACGACGTTTTTAGTACTATAACCGACGACGTACACATTCCCATCATTGTCTGTAGAGATACCATATGGATACAGGAGAACACGGTTATCTTTGAATTCCCATTGTGTTGTACCATGTAAATCACAACATGTCACGGTGTTAGTGATAATGTTTGTGTAGTAAAGTTTGTCTCCAGATGTAGCTACGTAATGAACGCCAACCATATCACTGCTGATTATATCACTAACAGATCTATCACTCAGATTTAACATCCTTAGGCCTTTATACCATGTAGAGTAATATATTGTTCTACCTCTAACAGCCATGCCACCAATGCACGTATCCATGGGAATAGTTGTCATGCCTTTCTGACTTTCTATATCTATTATAGTTATGCATCTTTTACTTCCCCATCCAGATGATACAGCAACTCTATTGTTATCTTTAATATAAACTGTATCATAAGTATTGGCTCCTGTTTTATCTTTACCTATCTGGAATAATTCTACTCCTTCTTTGTTGATAAATCTTACAGTATCAGAACTGTTACAGGAAAATACCGTTCTACCATTTGGAAGTAAAGAACATCCTCTGATATCTTTCCCCTTTGTGTTTATCTTTTGTTTCATATTGAGCTGTATATTTTCAACTGACATGGATGGTGATAGTTCAGCTACCATCATCTGGGCTTGTTTATCTTTACTTCGGACAAAAACCATCTCGCAAGGCTTTGCTTCAACAACTACTTCGGCAAACTTTTGAATGCTGGTGGTTATATTCTTCACACCGGTGTCTATATCATATGATAGTTTGGTTTGATTCAGACTGTCGCTGTTAACTATTGACTGTAGACACGTGTCTAGTGTTTCTACTTCTTTCTCTATTTGCTTTACTGCTATAAATGTTTGTAGGTCTGATGCATACTTTTTCATGTTGACTATATTTTTCTGGTATTCGGTGAGTTCTTTCTGTTTCTCATCTAAAGATACCAGTAATTCATGTGTTTCTGTGGTTACTTGTTTTTCAGCTTCTGTCAGTTCCTTCATCAGATCCTCTTGTAACTTGTCAAGATGAGTGTTGATTTTTGTCCTCAGTTCCTGTAATTCATTCTCAATTATTCGCTTCTGTTCTTTAACAGCACTTGAGTTGGTCTCTCTATTTTGTCTAATTTTACCAATATTTTCAATCATTTCTTTTACCCAATGTTCGGTTTCAGTTAACATAGTTGATGTCTTTACGTTCTTTATTATTTCTTCCATGATGGCTACATTCTTACAATCATTATGATTTTTCACGATACAAATTCCACAACACGGACACTCATGTTCTTTACAGTATAAATTGAACTTTTCTTGGTGTTCGCTGCAATGTTCTTTAATTTCCAATGCATACGACGGCAATGTCTGGTATACCGCTATGGGTATCGTGGTATGATCTCGTGACAGCTTCACTGAACTGTGATATTCAGTGCATTCTGTACAAAGTCCTTCTTCACATTCTCGACACCAAGCTTCTGATGGTTTAGAAATATGGCGGTTATCACACATTCCACAGAAAGATGGAGAAGTTGACATGATGTTTGATATCCTGTAATATATTACTGGTATTAAAATAGAAATTAACATTGATTGTCTTTAGTCACTTTGATTACTATGCACCACGTAAATATAAAGCCATAATTTGGGTATTCCAAATTATATCATACATGTACCCCATTAACAAGGGGGGAAAAGGGGAAACAAATGTTTTGTATGATTCTGCTATGAATATACATATTATATCATACCTATTAACAAAAAAGAAAGAAAAGAAAGGGAAAAATCTTTTTTGTTTTGCTTGTATGATTCTGCTATTAATATACATGTGTTTATGCTTGGTAATTAAGATGAATTAATTTGCATGTATACATGATGGGTAGATTGCTCTATGTCTTATGTAAATTGTGTTCTAATTGTTCTATCTTGTTGTTGGAGAGGATTTGTATAGGCCTAGCCTGCTATCCAATCCTATTGATTTATCAATAAAATATTTGAAAGGAAAAAATGAAAATGAAATTAATTAATTAATTAATTAAATTCAGATCTACTTTTAAATAACATTCTCTTCACTTCAATCAGGAATTATTTTAAGCAATTCAATTAAATAAATAAGAACTTAAATTGAAAAAAAAGGCTACCATGATATAGCTATTTTATTTTGGCAATGTCCATCACTTTGCTAGAGATAGCAGAAGAATTAGGTGAACTATGGTAAAAGCTACAAATTTTGAAATTGGAACTTTTTGATGCCTTTCGGTCAATTTTATCTCTGAAACCTAAAACGATAGAGGAAATTCCTCAATAAACTACCGAAAGCTCTATGATCAATCAATTGAAGAAAAAAAACCACATCAAAATCGGATGAAATTGATGTATGCGAAATTTAAGGGGCCTTCTCTAACGTGATAGTATGTTAGTTGGATTTACAACTACATATACAATCAGTACCTATCACCACTAATGTTGTGATTTCGAATCTCTATCAGAGCTTGGTGTAAAACATTATGTGATAAAAATTGTCAGTGACTTGCGACAGGTCGGTGGTTATCTCCAGGGCGTTCGGTTTCCTCTACCAATATAACTGAGTGCCACAATATAACTGAAATGTTCTTGAAAGTGGCGTTATCTACCATCAAGAAAATAAACAAACGACATTTAAAATGTGGACACCCTTCTAGGTCCCTTTCTAAGATAAAATATATAATTATTTGTAATGGTCCACCAATATGCCATAAAGTTGAACATTTTGTTCAAATAGGATGAAACCTGAAAAGGCTAAAATTTTGAAATATTCCCTTTCTGGCCCCTTTTATGTCAAAACAGTAATGGTTACATAGTAATGCTTTACATTTTTTCTGAAAGCGATTTCCTATGAAATTATTATTATTATTATAATTATTATTTGCAATATTTATATAGCTCATAATCTAATCAAAATTACCCTAAGCGCTTAGAATGATAAAAATAGATTGTACAATTCAATCGAAAATAGAATATAACAACAAAATATCTAACTAATAGAGGTAAACATTTGACACACATGAAAAAAGGGGGGAAATTATAGATATAAATATAGTAATACAAGATCTTAAAAACAAGCGAAGCTGTCGGTGTAAGAAGTTTACACTAAATCATAATAAGCAAGTATTAAAAGATGAGCTTGAACATTAATAAAAACAATAATTTCCCGTGCCCAAAGGACAATATTCCCCTACATTCACAAAGTATAACTACATTGAAAATACATGATAATAAGTCTCATAACGCTTACAAAAATTAATGCATAGCAGTTGCATTCACAAAGCGAATTGGGACAGACAAACGAACAAACAAACACATGGACGGACAAATGAACAAAAAAGTAACGCACGGACAGACGAACAAACCGAAGCTAGCTGCCCTAATACGATAGTATGCGGGGAATAAAACTATCAACAACAGACAAACAATAAATCAAACAGTCGAACCTGTATATAAAGGACTCTTAAGGAAACCTGAAAATGTACCCTTTATGAGCAGTGCCTTTAGCATACCGGTTATTATATGTTCTACTAACTAATGGTGTAAATGGGCAAAATGAGGCTGCCACACCCTATTAGACCATTTTGAGTCTCTTTCGTCTGTTGTGTATTTCCGGTCGGAAAATCGTAAACTTTGTTGAGGACCAATGTCCATTCAATAACTATTATTGTCTGTTCTTCTTCGATATACGAATTCTGATTGCCCCTTTGGTATCTTCATACTGTTCATAGTAATCCTTCCCCGCACTTTCCGGTCTTCTCCAATTTCTTGTCCTCTACATTCTACACAACTTCTACAGCTTGCCTCCCCCCTTTCTTGTTCTCTCTTTAGCATCGGTTATTTAAATTGTTTAACAACTATTACCATGTTTTAATCACGCCATCAAATGGGAAATAAATAGTGTTGCCATTGCGCATGTCATCAACACTAGTATGGCTTATGGCTTATGATGATTCACGCCACTTTCAACAATATTTAAGCTATATTGTTGTCGTCAGTTTTATTGGTGGAAGAAATCGGAATATTCGGAGAAAATCACCGACCTGTCGTAATTCGCCAAGAAACTTTATCACATAATGTTCTATCGAGTACACCTCGCCAACTATTAGTGGTAATAGGCACATATAACATAGCTAGATGTAAATCCAACTACCCTACGATAACGGCCCTTCAAAACAAAACAAAGTAGGAAAAACCTTATTGTTACTATTAAGACATGATATCTACACAATGTGAGGCAGGGGGAACCTTTTGTCATCCTGCACCACATTTTCACAATTCTAATAATTGATACTTGTTAAGTTGTTTTTTGTTGTGTGTGTGGTTTCTTTCAGTATTGTGACTACTAATTGTAATGGGGGAGAAAGACTTTGACATATAACTGCCAAGCGACGCACCAGTCATTGGGTGCCCTTTGGAGAAGTGGATTGGGTCTCTGAAACCTCGTCACATTAATTCTATGTTTACCTTTAATACACCTATATTGTATATGTATTGGTACTTCAAAATCTGTGTATTAACATTTAATAACATACCAAAATCAACATACATAGATTATCAAGAGGCCCCTTGACACGTGGGACACCCGGACAACTGCCCAGCGTGCCCATGTGATAAAACGGCATTGTTGGATAGGTGTACTAAGTTTCGAGGTTTTAATAATTTATCAAGGTAAGATCATTATAGCTTTGACATACTTGTTTTATTTCTTATTTTTAAATATGCATATTTTAAAACTACATTTATATATAGTTGGTATCGATTACTTAATTAATTTTTCCTTTTAAAGATAAATTAATGCAGTTTTAATAAAGGTAATAACAAAATTACCGAACTCCGAACAATTTTCCAAAGGGAAAGTCAAAGCTCACAAGAATATAAACAGACAAAGTCAGTCAACAACCGGAAAACTGGGAAAACCGTAATGCCCCTGACTTGGTATAGGCATTTCCAAAGAAATGGTTGGTTGAATAGATATCTAGACAACTGACTGATTTAAATCAGAAAATATGACAATTTTGAAATACATTTGTTATAACAATAACATAAATTACCTGAAAATATTTGAAAATAATGTTTTCTGACGAAATATCACCAAATCAAGAAAACACTAAAAGAGGAAGTTAAAAAGTCACGTGATTTACCTGTTGATACGTCTGACACGAGACCTGTACTGAATATATATTAAATATCTATATAACAGAAAATGTATTTATAACTATTATGTTGCTAAAATGTTTTAAATTGTTCTATATAAAGGACAATTCTTTCGAAAACTTGGTTGACTTTATTTTTAAAAAAATGGATCCCCTTTACGCTTATTACTCGTCCGTTGTTGAACTTATGATTAAGCTAACCATATGTTTAGCCGTAATTACATTTTTAATTCCTAATCACATAATCAGCTAATGCAATGATTAAATACGATTAGTGAATACGTTGATTAAAAACAGTTCAGCAACATAATTTAATCAATGCATTAGCTAGGTATGTGACCTGAAATAATTTCAATGTTTCCATATTCAGATGGTCGTTGTGCCAATTTTACGATATCACCCGTCTGCTGTTATGTTCTTTCAGCGTTTATATGTTCAGCCAAAAAATTGCGAGAAAAATATTCGGAGCGCATCTGGGTTTTTCATTGCAGGTATTCCATTCTTAAAAAAAACAGGGTTATCGTTCTTTCACTTCCGTCTAAGATGATGTAGTTTGACCTGGAAACGAAGCTGCTTCGCTATTCTCGGTGAGATTTCTTGGAAAAAATTGACGTTCCGACTGAAATTCCAACATGGGCAATTAGGTACGTGTCTTCGAAACAGTTTGATACGACAGTGCCATATGTAGACAAGGTAAAAAGTGTAAATAAAAACACGGGGTTTCCCCAACCGAGGTGAGCGATATGGCGCGAAATATGAAAATTTAGTTGCTCCCCTTCTCTCCTATTCTGTATCAGTGGAAAATATGTGGACACAGAATACACGTATTATTCATGATGTATCACGTCTACTGATATTATCAAATGAAGAAAAACGAATGATTATGTAGATTTTGAAAAAGGAATGATAATGAAAATTTTTAAAAAAAAGGGGAGGAGGAAACGATATCCATGCCCATGCGCCTGTGCTTTACATCAGGTATATATCTACAATTACATGCGAACAATTTATAAATAACTTTACAATAAAATATGATACACGCATGTACGAGATTCAATGAATATTTTGTTGATGAGCGTGGGAGTATTTTGTTTACAATTTGTTTGTAGCGCTATTGTCATTTCTAAGGGGCTACATTAAGGAAGGAATAACATTCTATGTTTAATATATTCTGACCAGAATTAAGATGTTTATTGAAAATATGCGGTAGTTATAATAAAATCCTGTTATTAATATTTTTTTAAAATTCATCGGACTGGATCACTTTGAAAAATAGTCGGTACAGAGTGATACATCCAGAATAGACATACATGTCACGTACTGTTACAGAGTGATATATACAGAACAGGACATACATGTCACGTACTGGTACAGAGTGATACATGCAGAACAGGACATACATGTCACGTACTGGTACAGGATGATACATGTGGAACAGGACATACATGTCACGTACTGGTACAGATTGATACATACAGAATATGGCATACATGTTACGTACTGGTACAGAGTGATACATGTAGAACAGGACATATATGTCACGTACTGGTACAGAGTGATGCATGCATAACAGGACATACATGTCACGCACTGGTAGAGAGTGATACATGCAGAATAGGACATACGTGTCACGTACTGGTACAGAGTGATACATGCAGAACAGGACTAACATATCACGTACTGGTACAGAGTGATACATGCAGAACAGGTCATACGTGTCACGTACTGGTACAGAGTGATACATGCAGAACAGGATATACATGTCACGTACTGGTACAGGGTGATCCATGTGGAACAGGACATACATGTCATGTACTGGTACAGAGTGATACATGCAGAACATGGCATACATGTTACGTACTGTTTCAGAGTGATACATGTAGAACAGGACATTTATGTCACGTACTGGTACAGAGTGATGCATGCAGAACAGGACATACATGTCACGTACTGGTACAGAGTAATACATGTAGAACAGGACATACATGTCACGTACTGGTAGAGTGTGATACATACAAAATAGGACATACGTGTCACGTACTGGTACAGAGTGATACATGCAGAACAAGACATACATGTCACGTACTGGTACAGAGTGATACATGCAGAAAAGGACATACATGTCACGTACTAGTAGAGAGTGATACATGCAGAATAGGACATACGTGTCACGTACTGGTACAGAGTGATACATGCAGAACAGGACATATATGTCACGTACTGGTACAAAGTGATACATGCCGAACAGGACATACATGTCACGTATTGGTACAGAGTGATACATGCAGAACACGGCATACATGTCACCTATTGGTACAGAGTGATGCATGCAGAACAGGACATACATGTCACGTACTGGTTCAGAGTGATACATGTAGAACAGGACATACATGTCACGTACTGGTAGAAAGTGATACATGCAGAATAGGACATACGTGTCACATACTGTTACAGAGAGATACATGCAGAACAGGACATACATGTCACGTATTGGTACAGAGCGATACATACAGAACATGGCATACATGTTACGTACTGGTACAGAGTGATACATGTAGAACAGGACATATATGTCACGTACTGGTACAGAGTGATGCATGCAGAACATGACATACATGTCACGTACTGGTTGAGAGTGATACATGTAGAACAGGACATACATTTCACGGACTGGTAGAGAGTGATACATTCAGAATAGGACATACGGGTCACGTACTGGTAGAGAGTGATACATGCAGAACAGGACATACATGTCACGTGCTAGTAGAGAGTGATACATGCAGAACAGGACATACGTGTGACGTACTGGTATATAGTGATACTTGCAGAATTGGACATACATATCACGTACTGGTACAGAGTGATACATGCAGAACAGGACATACCTGTCACGCACTGGTACAGACTGATACATGTAGAACAGGATATACATGTCACGTACTGGTAGAGTGTGATACATACAGAATAGGACATACGTGTCACGTACTGGTACAGAGTGATACATGCAGAACAGGACTAACATATCACGTACTGGTACAGAGTGATACATGCAGAACAGGTCATACGTGTCACGTACTGGTACAGAGTGATACATACAGAACAGGACATACATGTCACGCACTGGTAGAGAGTGATACATGCAGAATAGGACATACGTGTCACGTACTGGTACAGAGTGATACATGCAGAACAGGACTAACATATCACGTACTGGTACAGAGTGATACATGCAGAACAGGTCATACGTGTCACGTACTGGTACAGAGTGATACATGCAGAACAGGACATACATATCACGTACTGGTACAGAGTGATACATGCAGAACAGGACATACCTGTCACGCACTGGTACAGACTGATACATGTAGAACAGGATATACATGTCACGTACTGGTAGAGTGTGATACATGAAGAATAGGACATACGTGTCACGTACTGGTACAGAGTGATACAAGCAGAACAGGACTAACATATCACGTACTGGTACAGAGTGATACATGCAGAACAGGTCATACGTGTCACGTACTGGTACAGAGTGATACATGCAGAACAGGATATACATGTCACGTACTGGTACAGGGTGATCCATGTGGAACAGGACATACATGTCATGTACTGGTACAGAGTGATACATGCAGAACATGGCATACATGTTACGTACTGTTTCAGAGTGATACATGTAGAACAGGACATTTATGTCACGTACTGGTACAGAGTGATGCATGCAGAACAGGACATACATGTCACGTACTGGTACAGAGTAATACATGTAGAACAGGACATACATGTCACGTACTGGTAGAGTGTGATACATACTAAATAGGGCATACGTGTCACGTACTGGTACAGAGTGATACATGCAGAACAAGACATACATGTCACGTACTGGTACAGAGTGATACATGCAGAAAAGGACATGCATGTCACGTACTAGTAGAGAGTGATACATGCAGAATAGGACATACGTGTCACGTACTGGTACAGAGTGATACATGCAGAACAGGACATATATGTCACGTAGTGGTACAAAGTGATACATGCCGAACAGGACATATATGTCACGTATTGGTACAGAGTGATACATGCAGAACAGGGCATACATGTCACCTATTGGTACAGAGTGATGCATGCAGAACAGGACATACATGTCACGTACTGGTTCAGAGTGATACATGTAGAACAGGACATACATGTCACGTACTGGTAGAAAGTGATACATGCAGAATAGGACATACGTGTCACATACTGTTACAGAGAGATACATGCAGAACAGGACATACATGTCACGTACTGGTACAGTGTGATGCATGTGGAACAGGACATACATGTCACGTACTGGTACAGAGTGATACATACAGAACATGGCATACATGTTACGTACTGGTACAGAGTGATACATGTAGAACAGGACATATATGTCACGTACTGGTACAGAGTGATGCATGCAGAACATGACATACATGTCACGTACTGGTTGAGAGTGATACATGTAGAACAGGACATACATTTCGCGGACTGGTAGAGAGTGATACATTCAGAATAGGACATACGGGTCACGTACTGGTAGAGAGTGATACATGCAGAACAGGACATACATGTCACGTGCTAGTAGAGAGTGATACATGCAGAACAGGACATACGTGTGACGTACTGGTATATAGTGATGCTTGGAGAATTGGACATACATATCACGTACTGGTACAGAGTGATACATGCAGAACAGGACATACCTGTCACGCACTGGTACAGACTGATACATGTAGAACAGGATATACATGTCACGTACTGGTACAGAGTGATACATGCAGAACAGGACATACATGTCACGTACTGGTACAGAGTGATACATGCAGAACAGGACATACATGTCACGTGCTAGTAGAGAGTGATACATGCAGAACAGGACATACGTGTGACGTACTGGTATATAGTGATACTTGCAGAATTGGACATACATGTCACGTACTGGTACAGAGTGATACATGCAGAACAGGACATACGTGTGACGTACTGGTACAGAGTGATACATGCAGAACAGGACATACATGTCACGTACTGGTACAAAGTGATACATGCAGAACAGGACATACATGTCACAGACTGGTACAGAGTGATACATGCAGGACAGGACATACATGTCACGTACTGGTACAGAGTGATACATACAGAACATGATATACATGACTTACAGTTACATGAAAGTCATTATTATCTAGTTCTATTTTGTCTCAGTACATTGTGCCGAGCACAATATATATGTTAAAAAAAGTAATTAAATATATATATTGTTCCACTTTTAGCACAAGGGTACATCTTGAATATTATAAAATTCCAGTTTGTAAGTTACAATGCTTATATAGAGAGTGTTATGTACTGAAGCTACAGGGTCATGTTGATAAAGATATACATACTACAGTTAAAATAGATTACTAAACAACTTACTCATTTAAATAATAAAAATATGATAATAATACTAATATAAGTTTGACATAACAACAACATAAATTACCTGCAAATTCCTGCAAATACTTGGAAACGATGTCTTCTGACGAACTATCAGCAAATCAGGAAAGTTGTAGAAGAGGACGGTAATGGTCACGTGATTTACATTTTGTTCAGATAATAATCAACATTGACGCGGAACTTTGAAAACATTAGTTATCATTAGACTTAGTACTAAACAGCCGAGAATATATATATATATATATATATATATAGATAAACCAGAGGCTCACATGAACATAACATTTGTTATCATTAGACTTAGTACTAAACAGGTAGTAACCTATACCTATAGTAGATATAGATAAACCAGAGGCTCACAGGAACATAGCATTAGTTATCATTAGACTTTGTACTAAACAGGTGGTAAGGTATACCTATAGTAGATATAGATAAACCAGAGGCTCACAGGAAGATGCATCATTCAACTGATTTATACATGGGCATAAAATAAACCTTCTCTCCTATACTGTATCAGTCGAAAAACTGTGGACACTGAATACACGTATTATTCATGATGTATCACGTCTACTGATTTTATCAAATGAAGAAAAACGAATGATTATGTAGATTTTGAAAAAGGAATGATAATGAAAATTTTGAAAAAAAAGTGGGGAGGAAGAAACGATATCCATGCCCCATGCGCCTGTGTTTTACATCAGGTATATATCTACAATTACATGCGACCAATTTATAAATAACTTTACACTAAAATATGATACACGCATGTACGAGATTCAATGAATATTTTGTTGATGAGCGTGGGAGTATTTTGTTTACAATTTGTTTGTAACGCTATTGTCATTTCTAAGGGGCTATATTAAGGAAGGAATAGCATTCTATGTTTAATATATTCTGACCAGAATAAAGATGTTTATTGAAATTATGTGGTAGTTATAATAAAACATTTTTGTTATTATTTTTTTTAAAATTCATCGGACTGGATCACTTTGAAAAATAGTCATGTCACGTACTGGTACAGAGTGATACCTGCAGAACATGACATACATTTCACGTACTGGTACAAAGTGATACATGCAGAATAGGGCATATATGTCACGTACTGTTACAGAGTGATACATACAGAACAGGACATACATGTCACGTACTGGTACAGAGTGATACATGCAGAACAGGACATATATGTCACGTACTGGTACAGGGTGATACATGTGGAACAGGACATACATGTCACGTATTGGTACAGAGTGATACATACAGAACATGGCATACATGTTACGTACTGGTACAGAGTGATACATGTAGAACAGGACATATATGCCAGGTACTGGTCAGAGTGATGCATGCAGAACAGGACATAAATGTCATGTACTGGTTCAGAGTGATACATGCAGAACATGGCATACATGTTACGTACTGTTTCAGAGTGATACATGTAGAACAGGACATTTATGTCACGTACTGGTACAGAGTGATGCATGCAGAACAGGACATACATGTTACGTACTGGTACAGAGTAATACATGTAGAACAGGACATACATGTCACGTACTGGTAGAGTGTGATACATACAAAATAGGACATACGTGTCACGTACTGGTACAGAGTGATACATGCAGAACAAGACATACATGTCACGTACTGGTACAGAGTGATACATGCAGAAAAGGACATGCATGTCACGTACTAGTAGAGAGTGATACATGCAGAATAGGACATACGTGTCACGTACTGGTACAGAGTGATACATGCAGAACAGGACATATATGTCACGTACTGGTACAAAGTGATACATGCCGAACAGGACATACATGTCACGTATTGGTACAGAGTGATACATGCAGAACAGGACATACATGTCACGTACTGGTTCAGAGTGATACATGTAGAACAGGACATACATGACACGTACTGGTAGAAAGTGATACATGCAGAATAGGACATACGTGTCACATACTGTTACAGAGAGATACATGCAGAACAGGACATACATGTCACGTACTGGTACAGTGTGATGCATGTGGAACAGGACATACATGTCACGTACTGGTACAGAGTGATACATACAGAACATGGCATACATGTTACGTACTGGTACAGAGTGATACATGTAGAACAGGACATATATGTCACGTACTGGTACAGAGTGATGCATGCAGAACATGACATACATGTCACGTACTGGTTGAGAGTGATACATGTAGAACAGGACATACATTTCACGTACTGGTAGAGAGTGATACATTAAGAATAGGACATACGGGTCACGTACTGGTAGAGAGTGATACATGCAGAACAGGACATACATGTCACGTGCTAGTAGAGAGTGATACATGCAGAACAGGACATACGTGTGACGTACTGGTATATAGTGATACTTGGAGAATTGGACATACATATCACGTACTGGTACAGAGTGATACATGCAGAACAGGACATACCTGTCACGCACTGGTACAGACTGATACATGTAGAACAGGATATACATGTCACGTACTGGTAGAGTGTGATACATGCAGAACAGGACATACGTGTCACGTACTGGTACAGAGTGATACATGCAGAACAGGACATACATGTCACGTACTGGTACAGAGTGATACATGCAGAACAGGACATACATGTCACGTGCTAGTAGAGAGTGATACATGCAGAACAGGACATACGTGTGACGTACTGGTATATAGTGATACTTGCAGAATTGGACATACATGTCACGTACTGGTACAGAGTGATACATGCAGAACAGGACATACGTGTGACGTACTGGTACAGAGTGATACATGCAGAACAGGACATACATGTCACGTACTGGTACAAAGTGATACATGCAGAACAGGACATACATGTCACAGACTGGTACAGAGTGATACATGCAGGACAGGACATACATGTCATGTACTGGTACAGAGTGATACATACAGAACATGATATACATGACTTACAGTTACATGAAAGTCATTATTATCTAGTTCTATTTTGTCTCAGTACATTGTGCCGAGCACAATATATATGTTAAAAAAAGTAATTAAATATATATATTGTTCCACTTTTAGCACAAGGGTACATCTTGAATATTATAAAATTCCAGTTTTGTAAGTTACAATGCTTATATAGAGAGTGTTATGTACTGAAGCTACAGGGTCATGTTGATAAAGATATACATACTACAGTTAAAATAGATTACTAAACAACTTACTCATTTAAATAATAAAAATATGATAATAATACTAATATAAGTTTGACATAACAACAACATAAATTACCTGCAAATTCCTGCAAATACTTGGAAACGATGTCTTCTGACGAACTATTAGCAAATCAGGAAAGTTGTAGAAGAGGACGGTAATGGTCACGTGATTTACATTTTGTTCAGATAATAATCAACATTGACGCGGAACTTTGAAAACATTAGTTATCATTAGACTTAGTACTAAACAGCCGAGAATATATATATATATATATATATATATAGATAAACCAGAGGCTCACATGAACATAACATTTGTTATCATTAGACTTAGTACTAAACAGGTAGTAACCTATACCTATAGTAGATATAGATAAACCAGAGGCTCACAGGAACATAGCATTAGTTATCATTAGACTTTGTACTAAACAGGTGGTAAGGTATACCTATAGTAGATATAGTTAAACCAGAGGCTCACAGGAAGATGCATCATTCAACTGATTTATACATGGGCATAAAATAAACCTTCTCTCCTATACTGTATCAGTCGAAAAACTGTGGACACTGAATACACGTATTATTCATGATGTATCACGTCTACTGATTTTATCAAATGAAGAAAAACGAATGATTATGTAGATTTTGAAAAAGGAATGATAATGAAAATTTTGAAAAAAAAGTGGGGAGGAAGAAACGATATCCATGCCCCATGCGCCTGTGTTTTACATCAGGTATATATCTACAATTACATGCGACCAATTTATAAATAACTTTACACTAAAATATGATACACGCATGTACGAGATTCAATGAATATTTTGTTGATGAGCGTGGGAGTATTTTGTTTACAATTTGTTTGTAACGCTATTGTCATTTCTAAGGGGCTATATTAAGGAAGGAATAGCATTCTATGTTTAATATATTCTGACCAGAATAAAGATGTTTATTGAAATTATGTGGTAGTTATAATAAAACATTTTTGTTATTATTTTTTTTAAAATTCATCGGACTGGATCACTTTGAAAAATAGTCATGTCACGTACTGGTACAGAGTGATACCTGCAGAACATGACATACATTTCACGTACTGGTACAAAGTGATACATGCAGAATAGGGCATATATGTCACGTACTGTTACAGAGTGATACATACAGAACAGGACATACATGTCACGTACTGGTACAGAGTGATACATGCAGAACAGGACATATATGTCACGTACTGGTACAGGGTGATACATGTGGAACAGGACATACATGTCACGTATTGGTACAGAGTGATACATACAGAACATGGCATACATGTTACGTACTGGTACAGAGTGATACATGTAGAACAGGACATATATGCCAGGTACTGGTCAGAGTGATGCATGCAGAACAGGACATAAATGTCATGTACTGGTTCAGAGTGATACATGCAGAACATGGCATACATGTTACGTACTGTTTCAGAGTGATACATGTAGAACAGGACATTTATGTCACGTACTGGTACAGAGTGATGCATGCAGAACAGGACATACATGTTACGTACTGGTACAGAGTAATACATGTAGAACAGGACATACATGTCACGTACTGGTAGAGTGTGATACATACAAAATAGGACATACGTGTCACGTACTGGTACAGAGTGATACATGCAGAACAAGACATACATGTCACGTACTGGTACAGAGTGATACATGCAGAAAAGGACATGCATGTCACGTACTAGTAGAGAGTGATACATGCAGAATAGGACATACGTGTCACGTACTGGTACAGAGTGATACATGCAGAACAGGACATATATGTCACGTACTGGTACAAAGTGATACATGCCGAACAGGACATACATGTCACGTATTGGTACAGAGTGATACATGCAGAACAGGGCATACATGTCACCTATTGGTACAGAGTGATGCATGCAGAACAGGACATACATGT
Organism: Bathymodiolus brooksi; assembly: GCA_963680875.1. Lineage (NCBI taxonomy): Eukaryota > Metazoa > Mollusca > Bivalvia > Mytilida > Modiolidae > Bathymodiolus > Bathymodiolus brooksi. The sequence continues at coordinate 24,128,571 of OY804586.1, forward strand.
CACGTACTGGTTCAGAGTGATACATGTAGAACAGGACATACATGACACGTACTGGTAGAAAGTGATACATGCAGAATAGGACATACGTGTCACATACTGTTACAGAGAGATACATGCAGAACAGGACATACATGTCACGTACTGGTACAGTGTGATGCATGTGGAACAGGACATACATGTCACGTACTGGTACAGAGTGATACATACAGAACATGGCATACATGTTACGTACTGGTACAGAGTGATACATGTAGAACAGGACATATATGTCACGTACTGGTACAGAGTGATGCATGCAGAACATGACATACATGTCACGTACTGGTTGAGAGTGATACATGTAGAACAGGACATACATTTCACGTACTGGTAGAGAGTGATACATTCAGAATAGGACATACGGGTCACGTACTGGTAGAGAGTGATACATGCAGAACAGGACATACATGTCACGTGCTAGTAGAGAGTGATACATGCAGAACAGGACATACGTGTGACGTACTGGTATATAGTGATACTTGGAGAATTGGACATACATATCACGTACTGGTACAGAGTGATACATGCAGAACAGGACATACCTGTCACGCACTGGTACAGACTGATACATGTAGAACAGGATATACATGTCACGTACTGGTAGAGTGTGATACATGCAGAACAGGACATACGTGTCACGTACTGGTACAGAGTGATACATGCAGAACAGGACATACATGTCACGTACTGGTACAGAGTGATACATGCAGAACAGGACATACATGTCACGTGCTAGTAGAGAGTGATACATGCAGAACAGGACATACGTGTGACGTACTGGTATATAGTGATACTTGCAGAATTGGACATACATGTCACGTACTGGTACAGAGTGATACATGCACAACAGGACATACGTGTGACGTACTGGTACAGAGTGATACATGCAGAACAGGACATACATGTCACGTACTGGTACAAAGTGATACATGCAGAACAGGACATACATGTCACAGACTGGTACAGAGTGATACATGCAGGACAGGACATACATGTCATGTACTGGTACAGAGTGATACATACAGAACATGATATACATGACTTACAGTTACATGAAAGTCATTATTATCTAGTTCTATTTTGTCTCAGTACATTGTGCCGAGCACAATATATATGTTAAAAAAAGTAATTAAATATATATATTGTTCCACTTTTAGCACAAGGTACATCTTGAATATTATAAAATTCCAGTTTTGTAAGTTACAATGCTTATATAGAGAGTGTTATGTACTGAAGCTACAGGGTCATGTTGATAAAGATATACATACTACAGTTAAAATAGATTACTAAACAACTTACTCATTTAAATAATAAAAATATGATAATAATACTAATATAAGTTTGACATAACAACAACATAAATTACCTGCAAATTCCTGCAAATACTTGGAAACGATGTCTTCTGACGAACTATCAGCAAATCAGGAAAGTTGTAGAAGAGGACGGTAATGGTCACGTGATTTACATTTTGTTCAGATAATAATCAACATTGACGCGGAACTTTGAAAACATTAGTTATCATTAGACTTAGTACTAAACAGCCGAGAATATATATATATATATATATATATATAGATAAACCAGAGGCTCACATGAACATAACATTTGTTATCATTAGACTTAGTACTAAACAGGTAGTAACCTATACCTATAGTAGATATAGATAAACCAGAGGCTCACAGGAACATAGCATTAGTTATCATTAGACTTTGTACTAAACAGGTGGTAAGGTATACCTATAGTAGATATAGTTAAACCAGAGGCTCACAGGAAGATGCATCATTCAACTGATTTATACATGGGCATAAAATAAACCTTCTCTCCTATACTGTATCAGTCGAAAAACTGTGGACACTGAATACACGTATTATTCATGATGTATCACGTCTACTGATTTTATCAAATGAAGAAAAACGAATGACTATGTAGATTTTGAAAAAGGAATGATAATGAAAATTTTGAAAAAAAAGTGGGGAGGAAGAAACGATATCCATGCCCCATGCGCCTGTGTTTTACATCAGGTATATATCTACAATTACATGCGACCAATTTATAAATAACTTTACACTAAAATATGATACACGCATGTACGAGATTCAATGAATATTTTGTTGATGAGCGTGGGAGTATTTTGTTTACAATTTGTTTGTAACGCTATTGTCATTTCTAAGGGGCTATATTAAGGAAGGAATAGCATTCTATGTTTAATATATTCTGACCAGAATAAAGATGTTTATTGAAATTATGTGGTAGTTATAATAAAACATTTTTGTTATTATTTTTTTTAAAATTCATCGGACTGGATCACTTTGAAAAATAGTCATGTCACGTACTGGTACAGAGTGATACCTGCAGAACATGACATACATTTCACGTACTGGTACAAAGTGATACATGCAGAATAGGGCATATATGTCACGTACTGTTACAGAGTGATACATACAGAACAGGACATACATGTCACGTACTGGTACAGAGTGATACATGCAGAACAGGACATATATGTCACGTACTGGTACAGGGTGATACATGTGGAACAGGACATACATGTCACGTATTGGTACAGAGTGATACATACAGAACATGGCATACATGTTACGTACTGGTACAGAGTGATACATGTAGAACAGGACATATATGCCAGGTACTGGTACAGAGTGATGCATGCAGAACAGGACATAAATGTCATGTACTGGTTCAGAGTGATGCATGCAGAACAGGACATACGTTTCACGTACTGGTACAGAGTGCTACATGCAGTACAGGACATACATATCACGTACTGGTACAGAGTGATACATGCAGAAGAGAACATACCTGTCACGTACTGGTACAAAGTGATACATGCATAACAGGATATACATGTCACGTACTGGTACAGGGTGATCCATGTGGAACATGACATACATGTCACGTATTGGTACATAGTTATACATGCAGAACATGGCATGCATGTCACGTACTGGTAAAGGTTGATCCATGTGGAACAGGACATACATGTCACGTACTGGTACAGAGTGATACATGCAGAACATGGCATACATGTTACGTACTGGTTCAGAGTGATACATGTAGAGCAGGACATATATGTCACGTACTGGTACAGAGTGATGCATGCAGAATAGGACATACGTGTCACGTACTAGTACAGAGTGATACATGCAGAACAGGAAATACATGTCACGTACTGGTACAGAGTGATACATGCAGAACAGGACATACATGTGGCGTACTGGTACAGAGTGATACATGTAGAACAGGACATATATGTCACGTACTGGTACAGAGTGATGCATGCAGAACATGACATACATGTCACGTACTGGTTCAGAGTAATACATGTAGAACAGGACATACATTTCACAGACTGGTAGAGAGTGATACATGCAGAATAGGACATACATATCACGTACTGGTACAGAGTGATACATGCAGAACAGGACATACCTGTCACGCACTGGTACAGACTGATACATGTAGAACAGGATATACATGTCACGTACTGGTACAGGGTGATCCATGTGGAACAGGACATACATGTCACGTACTGGTACAGAGTGATACATGCAGAACATGGCATACATGTTACGTATTGGTTCAGAGTGATACATGTAGAACAGGACATATATGTCACGTACTTGTACAGAGTGATGCATGCAGAACAGGACATGCTTGTCATGTACTGGTAGAGTGTGATACATACAGAATAGGACATACGTGTCACGTACTGGTACAGAGTGATACATGCAGAACAGGACATAAATGTCACGTACTGGTACAGAGTGATACATGCAGAACAGGACATACATGTCACGTGCTAGTAGAGAGTGATACATGCAGAATAGGACCTACCTGTCATGTACTGGTACAGAGTGATACATGCAGAACAGGACATACAAGTCACGTACTGGTACAGAGTGATACATGCAGAACAGGGCATACATGTCACGTACTGGTACAGAGTGATACATGCAGAACAGGACATACGTGTGACGTACTGGTACATAGTGATACTTGCAGAATTGGACATACATGTCACGTACTGGTACAGAGTGATACATGCAGAACAGGACATACATGTGATGTACTGGTACAGAGTGATACATGCAGAACAGGGCATACATGTCACGTACTGGTACAGAGTGATACATGCAGAACAGGACATACGTGTGACGTACTGGTACATAGTGATACTTGAAGAATTGGACATACATGTCACGTACTGGTACAGAGTGATACATGCAGAACAGGACATACGTGTGACGTACTGGTACAGAGTGATGCATGCAGAACAGGACATACATGTCACGTACTGGTACAGAGTGATACATACATAACAGGACATACATGTCACGTACTGGTACAAAGTGATACATGCAGAACAGGACATACATGTCACAGACTGGTACAGAGTGATACATGCAGAACAGGACATACATGTGACGTACTGGTACACAGTGATACATGCAGGACAGGACATACATGTCACGTGCTAGTAGAGAGTGATACATGCAGAACAGGACATACGTGTGACGTACTGGTACATAGTGATACTTGCAGAATTGGACATACCTGTCACGTACTGGTACAGAGTGATACATGCAGAACAGAACATACGTGTGACGTACTGGTACAGAGTGATACATGCAGAACAGGACATACATGTCACGTACTGGTACAAAGTGATACATGCAGAACAGGACATACATGTCACAGACTGGTACAGAGTGATACATTCAGAATAGGACATACGGGTCACGTACTGGTAGTACAGAGTGATACATGCAGGACAGGACATACATGTCACGTACTGGTACAGAGTGATACATGCAGAACAGGAAATACATGTCACGTACTGGTACAGAGTGATACATGCAGAACAGGACATACATGTGGCGTACTGGTACAGAGTGATACATGCAGAACAGGACATACGTGTGACGTACTGGTACAGAGTGATACATGCAGACCAGGACATTCATGTGACGTACTGGTACAGAGTGATACATGCAGAACAGGACATACATGTCTCGTACTGGTACAGAGTGATACATGCAGAACAGGACATACATGTCACGTACTGGTACAGAGTAATACATGCAGAACTGGACATACGTGTGGCGTACTGGTACAGAGTAATACACGCAGAACAGGACATACATGTCACGTATTGGTACAGAGTAATACATGCAGAACAGGACATACATGTCACGTACTGGTACAGGGTGATACATGTGGAACAGGACATACATGTCACGCATTGGTACAGAGTGATACATACAGAACATGGCATACATGTTACGTACTGGTACAGAGTGATACATGTAGAACAGGACATATATGCCACGTACTGGTACAGAGTGATGCATGCAGAACAGGACATACATGTCACGTACTGGTTTAGAGTGATACATGTAGAACAGGACATACGTTTCACGTACTGGTACAGAGTGATACATGCAGAACAGGACATACCTGTCACGTACTGGTACAAAGTGATACATGGAGAACAGGATATACATGTCACGTACTGGTACAGGGTGATCCATGTGGAACATTACATACATATCACGTATTGGTACACAGTGATACATGCAGAACATGGCATACATGTCACGTACTGGTACAGGGTGATCCATGTGGAACATTACATACATATCACGTATTGGTACACAGTGATACATGCAGAACATTGCATACATGTTACGTACTGGTTCAGAGTGATACATGTAGAACAGGACATATATGTCACGTACTGATACATAGTGATACATGTAGAACAGGACATACATGTGACGTACTTGTACAGAGTGATACATGCAGAACAGGACATACGTGTGACGTACTTGTACAGAGTGATACATGCAGAACAGGACATACATGTGACGTACTGGTACAGAGTGATACATGTAGAACAGGACATGAATGTGACGTACTGGTACAGAGTGATACATGCAGAACAGGAAATACATATCACGTACTGGTACAGAGTGATACATGCAGAACAGGACATACATGTGACGTACTGGTACAGAGTGATACATGCAGAACAGGACATACGTGTGACGTACTGGTACAAAGTGATACATGCAGAACAGGACATACATGTCACGTACTGGTACAGAGTGATACATGCAGAACAGGACATACATGTCACGTACTGGTACAGAGTAATACACGCAGAACTGGACATACATGTGACGTACTGGTACAGAGTGATACATGCAGAACAGGACATACATGTCACGTACTGGTACAGAGTAATACATGCAGAACAGGACATACATGTCACGTACTGGTACAGAGTGATACATACAGAACATGGCATACATGTTACGTACTGGTACAGAGTGATACATGTAGAACAGGACATATATGTCACGTACTGGTACAGAGTGATGCATGCAGAACAGGACATACATGTCACGTACTGGTTCAGAGTGATACATGTAGAACAGGACATACATGTCACGCACTGGTAGACGGTGATACATGCATAATAGGACATACGTTTCACGTACTGGTACAGAGTGATGCATGCAGAACAGGACATACATGTGACGTACTGGTACAAAGTGATACATGCAGAACAGGACATACATATCACAGACTGGTACATAGTGATACATGCAGAACAGGACATACATGTCACGTACTGGTACAGAGTGATACATGCAGAACAGGACATACATGTGACGTACTGGTACAGAGTGATACATGCAGAACAGGACATACATGTGACGTACTGGTACAGAGTGATACATGCAGAACAGGACATACATGTGACGTACTGGTACATAGTGATACATGCAGAACAGGACATACAGGTCACGTACTGGTACATAGTGATACATGCAGAACAGGACATACATGACTTACAGTTACATGAAAGTCATTATTATCTAGTTCTATTTTGTCTCAGTACATTGTGCCGAGCACAATACATATGTTAAAAAGAGTAATTAAATGTATATATTGTTCCACCTTTAGCACAAGGGTACATCTTGAATATTATAAAATTCCAATTTTGTAAGTTACAATGCTTATATAGAGAATGTTATGTACTGAAGCTACAGGGTCATGTTGATAAAGATATACATACTACAGTTAAAATAGATTACTAAACAACTTACTCATTTGAATAAGAAAAATATGATAATAATAATAATATAAGTTTGACATAATAACAACATACATTACCTGAAAATTCCTGCAAATACTTGGAAACGATGTCTTCTGACGAACTATCAGCAAATCAGGAAAGTTGTAGAAGAGGACGGTAATGGTCACGTGATTTACATTTTGTTCAGATAATAATCAACATTGACGCGGGACTTTAAACATTAGCAATCATCAGACTTAGTACTAAACAGCCGAGAATATATATATATAAACCAGAGGCTCACATGAACATAACATTTGTTATCATTAGACTTAGTACTAAACAGGTAGTAACTTATACCTATAGTAGACATAGATAAACCAGAGGCTCACAGGAACATAGCATTAGTTATCATTATGCTTTGTACTAAACAGGTAGTAACTTATACCTATAGTAGACACAGATAAACCAGAGGCTCACATGAACATAGCATTAGTTATCATTATGCTTTGTACTAAACAGGTAGTAACTTATACCTATAGTAGACATAGATAAACCAGAGGCTCACATGAACATAGCATTGGTTATCATTGTACTTTGTACTAAACAGGTAGTAACTTATACCTATAGTAGATATAGATAAACCAGAGGCTCACAGGAACATAGCATTAGTTATCATTAGACTTTGCACTAAACAGATAATAACTTTTACCTATAGTAGACACAGATAAACCAGAGGCTCACATGAACATAGCATTGGTTATCATTGTACTTTGTACTAAACAGGTAGTAACTTATACCTATAGTAGACATAGATAAACCAGAGGCTCACAGGAACATAGCATTAGTTATCATTATGCTTTGTACTAAACAGGTAGTAACTTTTACCTATAGTAGACACAGATAAACCAGAGGCTCACATGAACATAGCATTAGTTATCATTGTACTTTGTACTAAACAGATAGTAACCTATACCTATAGTAGATATAGATAAACCAGAGGCTCACAGGAACATAACATTAGTTATCATTAGACTTTGTACTAAACAGATAGTAACCTATACCTATAGTAGATATAGATAAACCAGAGGCTCGCAGGAACATGCATCATTGAACTGATTTATACATGGGCATAAAATAAACCTATATATATGTGGTATCAAAGTCAAAAGATTTGTAAAGGTTTACACTGATCTATTATTTCTAAAGATTTTGTGCAATATTTCAAGAAAAGCTTGAAGATACGAATAGGGTAATCAGAATCCACAAAGGGAGAAGAAGGACCGGCCGAAAAAGAAAAAGGGCAAAGAAAACAGCATGATTGACAAAAAAATACAGGAAAACTGAAGATCGAGTAACACGAATCCCAATACCATCAGAAGTAGAAGACGGACAGGCGCTACAATGGTCGAAAGAAACATGACAAAATGACAAACAATGATCTACAAAGCGCTTAACCAAAACATAAAGATCGAGTACCACGAATCCCAATACTATTTTAAAAATAGGAAAAGGGCAAAGGGAAAAAGAATGATCGACGAAAAAAACCCAGAAAACTAAAGATCGAGAAACACGAATCCCAATAATATCTTACTGCTTTGACAACTATCAGTCGGAGAGCAGACTCGATAATGGCGTCATTTCAATTAATTTGTCACGTACATTTTTTACCGGAATCGGACACGTTTTAGAATACATCGACCAAGTGTTGAAAATTCACTCGTTTTAATCGTTGTGAGCATCAAATATAACTGAAGAAGCGAGAAAAACATAGAAAATTGTTTCTTTCATATAAATTTGAGGCCCGGTGCTTGAACTTCTTGTAACAAAGGAGTAATGCAGAAATTAAAACGACACGGAAATGGCGGAAGTTGTTTCAAAAAACACGAAAAATTAAAAATTAAAATATTTGCCGAAAGGGTGATGGAAAATCATATATATAGTTCAATAGATTTCTATATTAGTATTTCAAAGAAACATTTTCTGTAATTAAACATACAATAGAACTTTTTTCTGTCAGATGGATCGTGTCACATTTTGGTTGGATTCAAGGGAGATAACTAGAATCATCACATACTCGTATTTATAGAACGAGTGTAAGTCAATGCATGTTTTCTCAATAAAACATATTATTTTGTATTAAAAATGTTGAAATTAGTCAGAATAATTGTCCATTATATCTACAGCTATTAAATTGATCAAATATAATTTAACAGACGAGTCCAAATTTGAGATTTTATTTTTTTATGGAACCACAACAGTAAGGAGCAATTACATTACTGTAAAATTAATCCTGTTAAGCTGACTTTTCGGTCGAAATACATGTAAAGTTGTTCCATGAAGGTATAACAAAACAAGAATCAACTGTAATGGTCTACTAAATCTTTCGAATGAACTTGAGAAAAAAAAACAGTCATATTTTCATATGCAATGGTAAATCTTGGAATATTAAAAATTACTTTCAACTCTTTTTTTTAACAAAAGGCTATTCAAACACGTCCACCGGTTTTATTGGTGGATTCACCATACAAATCATGCATAGCGCCCCCTAGTGACCCACCACGAGCATGTTGATGTCAATGTACTTGATGCAAGTTATACTTTTTTCAATGTAAATGACCTTATAAAAGACAAATGAATGAAAATGATGATAATGAAAAAAATATAAAATGTTATCACATCATATGCATGTACATCCTCGTAATGACTCTTGAGCAGAACTCGTGTTAGCCAATATTTACTATTTTATAGATGTTTCTTTAAAAAAAAGGGGCGAGGGGTGTAATGTTTTTAACCTTTTTTTAAAACAAAAGCAGATTGTACTGTACTAAGATCCATTATTTAATTAAGGATTGATCTCAATTTTCTTTCGGTTCATGAAGAAATAAACTCAAAAATGTGGTACACACTGTGTTATGCAAGGGTGTGTACCACATTTTTTAGCTTATTTCTTCATGAACCGAACAAAAAATTGTGATCAACCTTATAAATTAATTCCTATTTAATTTTTGTCTTGTTCTAAAAATATTTTGTCGGATAATAATTGCTTAAAAAGAATTAAAATATACAAAATTCCCAATTGAGACCCCAACATGTGACTTGAACTTTCAGTTAAAAATTTTGTTTATGGAAAATAACATCAATTTTTTATTCAATCAAAATCTCTTAAAACACATCAAATTAATTTATTTACTTTTTACAAAATAAAATTCACAATTTACACAAAAACTTCAACAAAATTTTTTTTTTATTAAAAATAATAAAACATGTGAATAATAGGAGAAAACTGGATGGGGCTCTAATTTAAAATACTACTTGAATATGCCAATGCCATTACCATAGAAAATTTGCATACACAAATGTATCAGAATTTAAAATTAACCTTATTCTTTCTAGAAGATCTAGGCGGCATGATTTTAATTGTCAGCACAAAAAAAAAAACCAATCAGAATTTTTTTTTTAAAAAGATTAATAAAAAAAAGAGGGATTTGGGAAGCATGAATATTTAGATGAAAAACTGTATGGCAACCACAGAGTTTTGCTCCTGGCTTTCAACATACACATGAGAAAAACAATACCCAAAAGCCAGATTGGGTAAAACACAAATACAAGTATGACAACACCAAATAAAGTCACAACCATTCAACACAAACATTAAAGCATATAAACAGTTAAACATTTAGAGGAATAGGGACAACATGTATATACGGACAACATGTATATACAGTTACAGCAACATATGTGAATTATGCCTGAATTAGTTTCATTACTTGAGTAGATTTGATTTGATTAGATTTTTGGTGTTTTAACGCCACTTTCAGCAATATTTCAGCTATATCATGTCGACCAGTTTTAGTGGTGGAGGAAGCTGGAGTACCCGGAGAGAACCACCGACCCAGGGCAAGCAACTGGCAAACTTTCTCCACTTGCGGCTGCGAGTCGAGTGCACCCTTTTTTTGTACTTGAGTAGAACAAAGCTGCATGCATGGTTCAACGAAACAAAATGCACATACATCTTTCTTGATTAAATTCACAAGTCATCAATAAACCTGCAGCTTTTGATTATGGTTTCAATCATTGGTATTCATGTGATGAAGTTCTCAAATGAAACAAAGTAGAAAGACAATTGAATAAAATGAAACAAAATGTAATAATATAAAATGAGTATTATGCACTATATTAAACATGCACTGACTAGAATAATTCCTGAATGACTAGAAATATCCTTGAGAAACTAGAGTAACATGCAGAATGACTAAACGATTAAAAACATGCAATATAATTCATAATAACAAGCAATGAATGACTAGACTATACATTCAACTATACTGGGACTACAGCACTACATATACATGACAAAAGTATAAAACAGTGGTTGATCTCGCCTCTGTGAGAGGTGCCAGTAGCGGTTAGTCACCTCTTCTCGTTTACAGTTTATGCAAGGGCCTGGTGATCTGCCTTCATGCACCCGTTGACAGTTTGACTTTGGTGGCATATTTCAGAAAAGGGGGGTGCATATACCAATCAGGGGCCCTCAAGGGACAAAGACAGTACAATAAATGATTCGATGACATATACAGTAATAAAAATGAACAATTCAATGATAAAAAAAGCAAAACAATCAAAACCATCATGTTATTTTAAGGTTGGTTTTTTTTAAGTTTCTTAAGAGAAAAAAAAAGAAAAAAAAAAGATTATTCAAAATATCTATATTTTCACAATTAAAAGTCCAGAAAATTTTTTGAAAAGAGGACAAGGATTGAAAATTAACATCAAACTTATTGATCAGTTCAAATAATGTTGTTCTTGCTTCTAAAAAATGAGTGTGATGCGATAGCCCTAGGCAGTAATCAAGTAGAAGTAGAAGTACAATGAAAAAATGAATTTCATCATCTACTTCATCAATACATTATGCTTTAAAAAATTCTTAATATCACATGTCAAAAATTCTTTCATTGTTCGGGTTGTAGTTATGAACCTACACGATTGACAGAACGGGATAAATGCATCGAATTTCGAGAAAATTTGGTGTAAATATTGATTATACGAGCAAAATGGTAGGAGAAAATTGTTCAATCTTGCCTGTTTTGGGTGACGCAGCCAAATTGACTATTTTTCTTAAACTGTTAAGAGTGATGTAAATTCCCTTTTACCCGATGAAGTGTAGATATTATTCTGTCCAAGGAACCAGTTTTTTAATTTTTCCCTCCACGGGAACTTTATTCTGTCAGATGCAAAAAGTGTAAACATACGCGACAAAAAAAACCTACGATTTTCCGAGGTAAAGAAAAAAACCGTTATTTTTACATTCATCGTAGACCGATTTCATACCAGACTGAAAATCATGACCATTAATAAATATAAATGTGATTTTTAATCATATTTCAATCATTTTCATTGGTTTAATAGAAGAAAAACGTAGTTTTCCAAGTTCGTATAATTGTTTGGGTTTGTGAAGCGCCATCTAGCGGGAAATATTTACGATTATCTCCCTTGGATTTTTAAATATTCCACGGACCGGAAAATTAGAATTTTTGCGAGTCTGCTGTTCAACTGTATTATACCTATTTTGTCCCTGTATTTAAATACTGTTACAGTGACAACCGGAACCTTTGAACCGTAATGAGAGCGGGAGGTTTGGCGCCTTAAAATCTGATTCAACCCACCATTTCTTTAGAAATGCCTGTACCAAGTCAGAGTCATTACGTTTTCACAATTTTCCGGTTGTTGACTGATTTCGTCTGTTTATATAATTATGAGTTTTGACTTTCCCTTTGTAAGATTGTTCGGAGTTCGGTAATTTGTTATTACCTTTATCTTAAAAAATAGTATTTGTCTATTTAAAGAAATTTGCATAGGTAGCTAGAAGGTGAGGTTGATCAATACATTTCAGAAAACTGGCCTTCCAAGGATATAGATCAGTAGTGGTTGATTTAATCTGGCACAGTATTATATATTAAATGATTGTTTTCATGATATTATTTGATAAAAAAAACCTCCCAACTTAATTCACAACAAATCAATAAAATCTACGTTATTGCAGAAGAAAGCATTTACAGAAAACTGTCTACAGTTTAAGTTTTAGAAACTTCTATCTCAAAACTATGTGATGTTGCTACTAGTTTTGGAAGTCCACAAAGTTATCTTAATAACCATTTTGCCTAGATATTTTTTTGCATATTCGCTAAGAAAACGTCAAATGTAGAACGTCACAGAAAATCCAGAATTACATTAAAAAATAATTAGTATAAAGGTAAAATTTAAATATGTGACCATGTGACATTGTTCTTACTCCTTAGTGTTTTGTTCTAACCAGAGACAGATTGCAAATATGACTGCCCTTGTGTTGATCTTGTTCTAAGCAGAAACAGATTGTCAATATGGCTGTCCTTGTGTTGGTCTTGTTCTATGCAGAAACAGATTGTCAATATGGATGTCCTTGGGTTGATCTTTTTCTAAGCAGAGAGAGTTTGTCAATATAAATGTCCTTGGGTTGATCTTGACCTAAGCAGAGACAGATGGCTAATATGGATGCCCTTGGGTTGATCTTCTAAGCAGAGACAGATTGCCAATATGGATGCCCTTGGGTTGTTCTTGTTGTAAGCAGAGACAGATTGTCAATATGGATGTCCTTGGGTTGATCTTCTAAGCAGAGACATATTGTCAATATGGATGTCATTGGGTTGTTCTTGTTCTAAGCAGAGACAGATGGCCATTATGTATGCCCTTGGGTTGATCTTCTAAGCAGAGACAGATTGTCAATATGTATACCCTTGGGTTGATCTTGTTCTAAGCAGAGACAGATTGCTAATATGGATGTCCTTGGGTTGCTCTTCTAAGCAGAGACATATTGTCAATATGGATGCCCTTGGGTTGATCTTGTTCTAAGCAGAGACAGATTGTCAATATGAATGTCCTTGTGTTGATCTTCTACGCAGAGACAGATTGTCAATATGGCTGTCCTTGTGTTGATCTTGTTCTATGCAGAAACAGATTGTCAATATGGATGCTCTTGTGCTGATCCTGTTCTAAGCAGAGAGAGTTTGTCAATATAAATGTCCTTGGGTTGATCTTGACCTAAGCAGAGACAGATGGCCAATATGGATGCCCTTGGGTTTGTCTTCTAAGCAGAGACAGATTGTCAATATGGATACCCTTGGGTTGTTCTTGTTCTAAGCAGAGACATATTGTCAATATGGATGCCCTTGGGTTGATCTTGTTCTAAGCAGAGACAGATTGTCAATATGGATGTCCTTGTGTTGATCTTCTAACCAGAGACATATTGTCAATATGGATGCCCTTGGGTTGATCTTGTTCTAAGCAAAGACAGATTACTAATATGGATGCCCTTGGGTTGATCTTGTTCTAACCAGAAACAGATGGTCAATATGGCTGCCCTTGGGTTGATCTTGTTCTAAGCAAAGACAGATTGTCAATATGAATGTCCTTGGGTTGATCTTACCACGAATAGAAGCAACAATCTTGAGTCTAACACATAATTGAGGCAATTTTTTCTAGAAGAACAATCAAATAAGTGTATACTTTAGGCACTGTTTTCTAATATCTAGCTCGTTCAATCCCCACTTTTTTATTGACATGCCTGTACCAAACCAGGACAGTGCACTCTCATATATTTATGTATTAGGGGTATCAGTTTTTCCACTATCTACGATTTTTCTATTGTATTTTGCAACTGTTTTAACATTGTAGTATTTTTTTATTCCTTTTTTTTATGAAATATAGCCATTTGTGTCAAATAATCACAAACACTGAAAGTTGGTAAATTTTACAAAAATGAAATTAAAATATAAATCTAGTAAATAAACAGACAAATCTAACAGAGATAGTATTGTTTAAACAACACAAGATAACCTGTTTTTGATGTCCGGTACGTGCAAAGTAAATCGTGTAGTGATATGAAGATCGTAAATAAAATCAAAATACTAGCGTCATCAATATATACCGACATTCCACATAGATAATAAGAGTATAGATGGTCGGGAAAGGAAAGAAGAGATTGAAGGTACCAAAGGGGTAATCAGAATCCGTAAATAGAAGGGCAGACAACCCAATGACCAGGAAAACAAATGTACAACGAGACAAACAACGATCTACAAAAATATACACAGAAAGCTGACGATGGAAAAACACAAACCCTCTAAATATCAATAATACTTAACAATCTGTTCCACTAGTGGCACCCGTAAGCTGTTGTTACTTTGAGATAAGATGAATAAGGCAATATACAAGTTTAGTTAAAAAAAAAGAGATGAAATAATCAAGAAATATCATTGAAAATAAATATATAAATAGAAAATTGAAAAGGGATGGGACTTGGTAATTCCATGCTACAAGTGGGTATGAGATATCCAGGTGATACGGCGTTTTGACTCTCGATTTATAAATAGAAACACGACTAACAAGAATTAATAAGTTACCCTTACAGAACACTAAGTTCACCCCCTGTTTTTATGACGTCCGTGTTTCTTATCATTTCCTCTATATGTATGTTTGTGTTGATAGTTTTATTTGTATTTTCCCTCTTATTTTCTGCCACATTGTTTGTCTGTTTGTCTGTTTGTCTGTTTGTCTGTTTGTCCTGTTTGTCTGTTTGTCCTGTTTGTCCTTTTTTATGATTTGTTTATTCTCACCTTTGTATCTACTGTCTATCGTTTGTCTGTTTGTCCTGTTTTATGATTTGTTTATTCTCACCTCTGTATCTACTGTCTATCGTTTGTCTGTTTGTCTTTTGTCTGTTTGTCTGTTTGTCTGTTGTCTTTTTGTCCTGTTTTATGATTTGTTTATTCTCACCTTTGTATCTACTGTCTATCGTTTGTCTGTTTGTCTGTTTGTCTGTTTGTCTGTTTGTCTTTTGTCTGTTTGTCTGTTTGTCTGTTTGTCCTGTTTTATGATTTGTTTATTCTCACCTTTGTATCTACTGTCTATTGTTTGTCTGTTTGTCTTTTGTCTGTTTGTCCTGTTTGATGATTTGTTTATTCTGACCTTTGTATCTACTGTCTATAGTTTTACATATATAAGGGGTCGTTGTGGTCGTTATCGTATGGTAGTTAGATTAAAAACTACATATGCAATCAGTGCCTATCACCTCAGTCTTTCTATTTCGAATCCTGCTCAAGACCATGTGTACTCGATACAACCTTGCGTGATAAAGTGTGTCAGCGGCTTGCTACAGGACGGTCGATTTCACCGGATACCCCGCTTCATTCCCCCAATAAAACTGACCCCCACGATATCGCTGAAATATTTTTGATAATAGCGTTAAACACCATAACCATACACCACCCTAAATATTTTGCATAACACATGTGTTCCATGTTTAGTCACCCAGAGGAACAACTTCACTTGAAAGGATACCATTTTCCTTATATTGTAGTGTATCGCCGACAAGCCATATCAAGGTAGAACTGTAATACGACGATTGCAATTAGGGGAGAAGCAATTACTTACCTGTCCGGAGCACCTGACTTCACCCACTGTTTTCCGTAGGGTTCGTGTTGTCCAATCATTAGTTTTCTGTGTAGTGTTTTACAGATCATTGTTAAGTCATTTTGTCCCTTTTCTTGCTACCATTGTATGGTCTGTCCTTTTTACGGTTGATGGTTACACATTTGGTATTATCAAACTCTTCATAAACATCATTGTGTAACTGACGATGGTCTGTGGTCAATCCTAATAAAATGTAATAACGAGACACACACGAATGGAGTGAATGCACAAGAAGTAGGAGTATCATTCTGTTACTGGTGATGGTCTGTGGTCAATCCAGGGACAATGTAATAATAAGAAGAGCACATAAGGAAGTGAGGAGAATGCTTAGCCTACTGTATTAAATATATATTGCTAGTTTCATTCATAGTTGATTCACGATTCTTGGTAATACACCATATGTAGCAAACTTCCTTCGAGACCTCTCGTGAATAAAGATAGAAGATAAGACCTGACAATTAATTGCAGTCTTCTCTTAATAGATGTTTTATCTATATAGATGATGCTTTGTCAATGATCAACTTGATTCGGTGATTATCTGCATCCCATCTATACAAATGAGCTTGAGGTAAGTGATACTACTGACACTCAAAGGTCTGCGTCTTACGTTGACCTTCATAATGGAAAAGACAAGGGATGAAGATAAAAAAAAATAAAGACAAACTTGATGACTTCACTTTTCCGATTGTCAACGTTCCTTTCATTACCAGCAATATTCCAGCATGACCAGCGCGGATGTGTTGTCTGTACTTCCATTTACGAATTCTGAGTTCCCCATTGGTATCTTCAAACTCTTCTTCCTTTAAAACAAATCATGTACAGTCAAACGGCAACAGTGAAACATGGTCACATAAGACAGGTGGTCGCTAAATACAGGTTTATTTCATATGAAATGAACTGTAAAATGAATCTAAAATTAAGATCACGCAATGCAAGTTATTGCTTAATAGAGGTGGTCACAAAAGCAGGTTTGACTGTTACTTAATAGAGGTCATCACTAAAGAAGGTTTGACTATAACTTAATGGAGGTGGTCACTAACACAGGTTTGACTGTAACTTAATAGAGGTGGTCACTAAAACAGGTTGTACTCTAACTTAATAGAGGTTGTCACTAAAGCAGGTCTGACAGTAACTTAATAGAGGTGGTCACTAAAGCAGGTTTGACCGTAGCTTAATAGAGGTGGTCACTAAAGAAGGTTTGACTGTAACTTAATGGAGGTGGTCACTAAAACAGGTTTGACTGTAACTTAATAGAGGTGGTCACTAAAACAGGTTTGACTGTAACTTGATAGAGGTGGTTACTAAAGCAGGTTTGATTGTAATAAGAGAAAAAACCTGCTATGCCCTTGTGCCCACCAATTTCAATAATAAAAAGGGAGTGTGGTAGGTTTGTTTTAAATTTGAATAAGTAAAATGAAAATATAGGTCGAGTAAATAAGTTGATAAATGGATCAGGGATATTATTGTTTTAACAATACAAGATAACCTAGTTTTATATGGGTATATGTGAACTTACACATTGATAACATCATTGATTCGTTATACATAGTAATACATGCCTTTTATGTACTTCTTTAATGTAACAAATTGTAATTAGGAGAGGTCTTCCTAAGTTTGTTAAATCATGCCTTGAAGTGTAAATTATATATAATATATAAATATTACCGTCATCAATAAAAAAAAAAAAGGTATTTTGAGTTGAATGGAAACTGAACAAGTTGGGTTTTTGTTTGTCTAGTCAATGGAGATTCATATGTCAAGAGTGAGGATTTGGATCGCATTCGCCAGTTTAACCATGGATATATATATGTCAAGAGAGAGTCATGATAATATTAACCGGTTTAACCATGGAAATGTATATGAAAAGAGAGGGTTTGGATCCCATTAAACAGTTTAACCATGGAGATTTATATCTCAAGAGAGGTTCAGGATACCGTTATTCGGTTTAGCCATTGAGACTTATATATCAAGCGAGAGCTGCGATCCCATTAAACATCTTAACCATGGAGAATTATATATCAAGCGAGAGTTACGATCCCATTAACCGGTTTAACCCACATACATTGTGCTACCTATTCTAAGCTAGAACCTAGCGTTTCCTCTGTATATATCCTTGTTAGGTCTAGCATAGTTAATGTATGTATTGTCCAATGGTTTGACAGAAGAATGATTCTGGTATATTCCTGTTCAACGGTTTATGTGCAATCAAAATAAAGTATATCTATAGCTATGCTCAAACATTAAGCTGCCACTATGGACCAAGGTGAGTATTTATAGTATGATATACAAGGTGACATCCTCTCTCTAGATCACACCAACCATATCTTACTTAGCGACTTGTTGGAGGTCTCTGTGTGTTGGTCCATCATGAGTATCTAAACGTGATAACTTCACTTTTCCAATAGTCAACTTCCCTTCCATTAATAGCAATATTCCAGCATGACCATCATATGACGTTGACATTTCACAATTCATAGGTTATTCTAGAGCTTGTGCCCAGTACAGTGATTTTATGTTCTAGGTGAAGTCATCTGTACAAAATTTGTACTGTCGTCATGACGATCTGGTTGATTGCTACAATATATTAATATCTTAAATGACAATGGATCTTGTCCTTTCTACGTAGATGTTTTCCTCTATCACGGACAATCATTTCACTGGAATGTGTTGTGTTTTTGTTTTCTGTGTCTTGTACTCAATGGCGTCTGTTTCTTCTCTGTTCGCACCCGGTTTTCAATAGTGGGGGTTGAGTTGAACTTTTATCCTATTATGTGTTGTAGTCTATGTTATGGTGTTCGATACGATTTCCACATAAAAAATATCTTTGGTTCGTCCTTTTCCTCAGCTGTTTGCAGAACAGCTTATAAATGTCTTATTTATGTGTTATTTGTGTTTGATTGAGCATAGTGGTGTCCAACACGTCTTGACTATGTGAGTAAAACGGTGGGTGTCTTATAAGAGGCCGGAACTTCTTACCCATAATGAGCACCTTGATTCACCTTCAGTGGGGTCCTTGTTGGTTAATGTGTTTAATTTTGTGATTTGTGCTTTTGTTTCATTTGCCCTGTGCCTCTGTTTTCTCTAATGTTCATTTCAAAAGGGATCGCCGTAGCAGCAGTCACAAACAATCTTGATTGCAGTCATTGCCCCTTGCAATTTAATTTGTTAATTGCCTTCCAACTGTGACTGATATCACTCTAGACGAATTTATGTGATAACATTTGTCCAGTTTTTGTGGCAGGTCGGTTGTTTTTACCGAATACTGCGGTTTTCTGCACCAATAAAACAGATCACCATGTTATAGCTAAAATATTGTTGATAGTACACAATAACCCTGTATAATGAATAGCTTAAAACATATCACCGCTTTGTAGCAGGAGTAACAGGAGCTGTACCACAAGTGGTGTTGGAACTACATACCCTTCCAGGGTCCTTGAAATTGGTCGAATTCTAAGTGGAGTTCTTGTTTTTGACATTTTTACCAATTACATGTTTTGATATTTTTAGGTATGTGTTGTAATGTGCGATTCGTCTTTACTCCGATTTGTTTTATAGGTCTCATGTTTGATTTGTGTTATTTGTTTTTATTTACGTATACCGGTGTCAAACACCATTTTCCTATCAAACGTATGTGTGGTTTACCATTGTAACGATAGGGGCCACTAGAGGAACAGGAACAGCTTACCGGTCCGAAACACATACGTTTACCCCCGTTATATTGTGGAGTTCGTATTGCTCTATCAATAGTTTTGTGATGTTTTATCGATCACTGTTTTTGTCTTTGTGTCTTTTATCTATTGCCATTATGTGCCTCCTTGGAATTACGGCCTCTGATTATCCCTTTTGTATCTTCATAATTTTATTGCACATTCAGCATATCCCTCCCCCCTCCCCAATGGAAAAGAGAAATAAATAACAAACTTCTCCTTCAAAGTAAAATAAGTTTCCATTCAGGTAATAATGATTTAAACAGGTTTTGTCAACCTATCTTAATGAAGGACCGTCGTGGTTGTGATCGTATTGAAGTTGAATTTAAGACTACCCGTGCAATCAGTGCCTATCACCACTAAAGTTGTTAGTTCGAATCCTGCGAGGGGTACTCGATAAAAATATATGTGATAAAGTGTGTCATTGACTTGCGGCAGCTATGTAGTTTTCTGTGGGTATTCCGGTTTCCGCCATCGATATAGCTGAAATATTTTGACAACCCCTATCTCACTGTGTATTTAGTACAAATGATTAAATGTTATCATCGTTTCTGTTTCTGATGTCTATATCCTCTGAACAAGTTAAATAAAAATATGTACATCTGGTGTCTAGAGCCATGGAGGATGTTAAGCACAGAAATGTACATCTGGTGTCTGGAAGCCATGAACAAGTTAAACACAGAGATCTACATCTTGTGTCTGGAAGCCATGAAAAAATAAAATAAAATATATGTACATCTGCTATCTACTACCACTGAGTAAGTTAAATACAGAACTGTACATTTCGTGTATTAAATTGATATTGAAATGTTTGATGTTTATTATAATGATTTATATGAATTACATGAAATAGACTTACTAGTACAGATGATGAGGTTATATTAAAAAGTCAAAGTTATTTCTTTAAAATAAAAATCAGTCTATTTAATGGTGTATATTGTTCTACTTTTCTCCTACTGTCTTCTTGTAACATCAAACAGAAAAAAAGTACTGCTACGATTTACTACTAATAAACTATTGGTATATATGTCATAGTCAAGTAAAATTGGGTGTGACAAACCATCCTTGGGAGACAATAGTTGTCTATGACGTTGTCCATCAGGGGAGATAACCACAACATTATTAGAAAACTGACCGACGACATACACGTTCCCATCATTGTCTACAGAGATACCAAGTGGACCCTTTAGAACACGTTCATCTTTGAATTCCCATTGTGTTGTACCATGTAAATCACAACATGTCACGGTATATGTGTGAAAGTTTGTGTAGTAAAGTTTGTCTCCAGATGTAGCTACGTAATCAAAGCGAGACCTATTACTGCTGATTATATCACTTACAGATCTATCACTCAGATTTAACATCTTTAGTCCTTTATCCCATGCACAATAATATATTGTTCTACCTCTAACTGCCATGCCATAAATGTTCGTATCCATGGTAATAGTTGTCATGACTTTCTGACTTTCTATATCTATTATAGATATACATCTGTTATCTCCATATCCAGATGATACAGCAACGTTATTGGTATCTTTAATATAAACTGCATCATAAGTATCGGATCCTGTTTTATCTTTACCTATCTGGAATGATTCTATTCCTTCTTTGTTGATGAATCTTACAGTATTAGAACTGCCACAGGGAAATACCATTCTACCATCTGGAAGTAAAGAACAGCCTCTGATATCTCTCCCCTTGATGTTTATCTTTTGCTTCAGATTCAGCTGTATATTTTCAACTGACATGGGTGGTGATAGTTCAGCTACCATCATCTGGGCTTGTTTATCCTTACTTCGGACAAAAACCATTTCGCAAGGCTTTATTTCAACAACTACTTCGGCAAACTTTTGAATGCTGGTTGTAATATTCTTCAGACTGGTGTATATCTTGCATGTTAGTTTGGTTTGATTTAGACTATTGCTGTTGATTAATGACTGCAAACACGTGTCGTGGGTTTCTACGTCTTTCTCCATTTGCTTTACTGCTATAAATGTTTGTAGGTCTGATGCATACTTTTCTATGTTGACTATATTTGTCTGGTATTCGGTCAATTTTCTCTGTTTCTCGTCTAAAGATACATGCAGCTCATGTGTTTCTGTGGTTACTTGTTTTTCAGCTTCTGTCAATTCCTTCATCAGATCCTTTTGTAACTTGTCAGGATGAGTGTTGATTTTTGTCCTCAGTTCCTGTATTTCATTCTCGATTATTCGTTTCTGTTCTTTTACAGAGCTGGAGTTGGTCACTCTATTTTGTCTAATTTTACCAATATTTTCAATCAGTTCTTTAATCAAATGCGCGACCTCATTGAACATAGTTGACGTTTTCACATTCTTTGTTATTTTTTCAAGAACAGCTACCTCCCTACAGTCTTTATGATTTTCCACGATACACATTCTACAACATGGACACTCATGTTCTTTACAGTATAAACTGAACTTTTCTTGGTGTTCGCTGCAATGCTCTTTAATTTCCAACACGTACGACGGCAAGTTCCGGTATTCCGCTATAGGTATCGTGGTATGACCTCGTGACAGCTTCACTGAAATGTGGTATTCACTGCATTCTGTACAAAGTCCTTCGTCACATTCTCGACACCAAACTGTCGATGGCTTAGAAATATGGCGGTTATCACACATTCCACAGAAAGATGGAGAACTTGACATGATGTTGATATCCTGCAATATATTACAGATATCAAAATAAAAGCTAAAAAATTTATATTGTATGTAGGCACTTTGATTACTGTAAAATTAATTAATTAAGATCAGATTGACTTTCCAATTAACACTGTTTTTCTTAGCGCTGTCTTAGAGTACACCGTATATACACATATACAGAGTCATGACAATTTTAGCTTCCTAGAAGCTCATCACAGCCTGTATCGTTCACTTGATTTATTCAAATAAAGTTTGTGTGAAGTCTGCCTTGATCTTGAGAAAATATATGTTATTCATTTTCATGTTGGGTCCTTTGTTAAACTTTAACGCATAAACATCAGTGTTATTGGCGGGGGAAACTATAATACTCACAAAATACACCGACCTGTCACAAGTCACTGGCACAGTTTATCACAGAATGTTGTATCGAGATCATTGTTAGCCTTGACATACTTGTTTTATTTCTTATTTTTAAAAACGCATATTTTTAAACTATATTTGTATATAGTTGGTATCGATTTTAATTGAATTTTACCATATAAGATAAATTAATGCAGTTTTAATAGATTTCTAGACAATTGACTTGTCTATATGAGAAAATATGACAATTATAATATATCATCATTTCCTGAAAATAATGTCCTTTGACGAAATATCACCAAATCAGGAAAACTGTGAAAGAGGTAGTTAAAAAGTCACGTGATTTACCTGTTGATACGACTGTACTGAATAAATATTAAATATCTACATAAAAGAAAATGTATTTATAACTATTATATTGTTAACATGTTTAAAATTGTTCTATATAAAGGACAATTCTGTCGAAAACTCGGTTGACTTTACTATATAAAAACATAATGGAGCACCCCCCCCCCCCCCATTAGTATAAGTATATGTGAAATTATATACACTTGTTACTATGGATTATAGTTTGTGATGTAACTTTAGGAGGAGGGTAGGTGGAAAAGAAGAAACATTTGCGGTCAAATTTGATAGAAAAAAATGAAATGATTTGAAAGATGCAAACTATAGATAATATGGCACTGCTGGTTTCAATTATAATTGTTTGATAAATCTTCTGTGAAGTCGGCGCTTATATTGTTACCGCTTCTTATCGTCATTCTACATGAATCAGGTAACAGAAATACTTTATAAGGTTTCATGGCTAAATAACATTGAAGTTTATTTGATCCCTTTATTAGTACTCAAGATCATACAATTACACCACCGTACCGGTGGTGTAATGGTTAGCGTGCTCGCTTCGAGTGCGGTAGATCGTGGGTTCGAGCCCCGGTCGGGTCAAACCAAAGTCTAATAAACTGGTATTTGTTTGTTCTCCGCCAGGCACGCAGCATTTAGAAGAAAGAACAACGACTGGTTTGCTCTGAATCAGAATAATATGTCCGAGTGGGGATACATATCTATCCGCAATCTAATTAAAATAAATCTATGCACTTGCTCCTTATTTTCTATCGGTTTTTTTGGTTGACGTGTGTGTAGCGCGCCGACCAAACAAAAACGATAGAAAATAGGGAGCAAGTGCGTAGATCTAATTTTAATTAGATTGTGTCTATCCGCGGACTGTTGTTTCAGCGAGTTAGAACAAAGCCTACCTCATCATCAACTCATTGAAAATTAACATGATATAGCTGAAAAATTACTGAGTTAGTATAAACATATTTTATTAATTAATTCAATATTACACATTATGATAAAACACATATAGATTATATATAGACATTTAAACTACTCAATTGGATTCGGAAACAAGTGGTTATACTTAAACTACAACCACTCACTCACTCATACAATTACAGAATAATGTCATGTACAATATTCCTAGTTCAGTGTCTAGTCAAGGTCGTTCTTTTTATTTTACTTATACAATCCTGACCCCGTAACAGAAACCACTAATTACCCCGGGGTAGCATGGCACGAACATGTATACCGATACGGTGGGAGATCGATTGCATAGCCACGTGGTCAAGCCCTAATTCTAACCCTAACTCTAAACCTAACCCTAATCCTAACCCTAACCCTAACCCTAAGCCTAACTTTAACCCTAACCATAACCCATATCCTAACCCTAGCCCTCAGCATCAACAAAACTGACTTCCCGATATATCTGAAATATTGATGAAAGTGGCGCTAAACACCATAAACCCAACAATTTATTTTGTCGTAAACTCATGTTTTATTACTATTAATTGTATAAATTTACACACTCTGGTGTCCAAAATTATTTCCATTTCAGATGATGTTTGTCTCATTTGACAGTAACACGACGAGTGTCGTATGTGGAGCATGAACTGCTGTCCCTTTCAAAGCACCTGAGTTCAGCCCCGGTATTTAGTGGGGCTCGTGTTGCTAGATCGTTTCTGTGTAGTGTTTTCGTTTTTTGTCCTTTTACATTTGGCCATTATGTTGTCTGTCATTCCAGTTCAGTTTACCCCTTTGGTATCTTCAAACTCTTCGTCTCTAGAGGTCATGAACAAGTGAATACATAAATGTACATCTAATGTCTAGAATCACTGATCAAGCTAAATACAGAAATGTACATCTGGTGACTTAAACACATGAACAAGTTAAATACAGAAATGTACATCTGGTGTCTGGAACCCCTTAAGAAGTACAATACATAAATGTATATCTTGTTTTTAGAACCCCTGAATAAGTTAAATACAGAAATGTACATTTGGTATCTGGAACCGCTGAACAGGTTGAGTACAGAGATGTACATCTGGTGTCTAGAGCCCCTGATTAAGCTAAATACAAATATGTACATCTGGTGTATTGAATTGATATTGTAATCTTTGATGTTTATTATATTGAATTATATGAATTACATGAAGTAAACGTACTAGTCAAAATGAAGGGGTAATATTAATAAGTCACAGTTATTTTTTTAAAATACAAATCACTCTATTTAATGGTGTATATTGTTCTGATTTTCTCCTACTATCCTCTTGTAACATCAAATAGAAAAGCGTACTACTCTGATTTACAACTAATAACCTATTAGTAGATCTGTCATAATCAAGTACACGTGGGCTTCCTAGACCATCCTTGGAAGTCAATAGTTGTCTATGACGTTGTACATCAGGGGAGATAACCATAACGTTGTTAGATTGACACCCGACTACATACATGTTCCCATCAGTGTCTACAGAAATACCAAGTGGATAATATAGATCACGGTTACCTTTTAATTCCCATTGTGTTGTACCATGTAAATCACAACATATCACGGTGTTACTGTTAGTGTTTGTATAGTACAGTTTGTCTCCAGATGTAGCTACGTAATCAACGCCAGACATACTACTGTTGATTATATCACTAACAGATCTATCACTCAGATTTATCATCTTTAGTCCTTTATCCCATGCACAGTAATATATTGTTCTACCTCTAACCGCCATGCCATAAATATTCGTATCCATGGGAATAGTTGTCATGACTTTCTTACTTTCTATATCTATTATAGCTATACATTTTTTACCTCCACCTCCAGGTGATACAGCAATACTATTAGTATCTTTAATATAAACTGTATCAAGAGTACCAGACCCTGTTTTATCTTTACCTATCTGGAATAATTCTATTCCTTCTTTGTTGATGAATCTTACAATATCAGAACTGTAACAGGAGAATACCATTCTACCATCTGGAAGTAAAGAACATCCTGTGATATTAGTCCCCTTGATGTTTATTTTTTGTTTCAGATTGAGCTGTATATTTTCAACTGACACGTGTGGTGATAGTGCAGATACCATCATCTGTGCTTGTTTATCTCTTTGACTGACAAAAGTCATCTCACAAGGCTTTGATTCAACAACTACTTCGGCAAACTTTTGAATGCTGGTGGCAATATTCTTCAGACCGGTGTCTATCTTATATGATAGTTTGGTTTGATTCAGACGGTCACTGTTAACTAGTGACTGTAGACACGTGTCTTGTGTTTCTACTTCTTTCTCTATTTGCTTTATGGCTATAAATGTTTGTAGGTCTGATGCATACTTTTTCATGTTGACTATATTTGTCTGGTGTTCGGTGAATTCTTTCTCTTTCTCGTCTAAAGATAAAAATAGTTCACGTGTTTTCGTCGGTTACTTGTATTTCTGCTTCATCCAATTCCGTCATCAGATTTTCTTGTAACCTGTCAAGATGATTGTTGAATTTTGTTCTCATTTCCTGTATTTCATTCTCAATTATTCGTTTCTGTTCTTTAACAGCACTGGAGTTGGTCTCTCTATTTTGTTTAATGTTACCAATATTGTCAATCAATTCTTTAATCAAATGCTCGGTCTCAGTGAACATGGTTTATGTCTTCACATTCTTTATTATTTCTTCAATGATAGCTACATTCTTACAATCACTATGATTTTTCACGACACAAATTCTACAACACGGAAACTCATGTTCTTTACACTATAAGTTGAACTTTTCCTGATGTTCGCTGCAATGTTCTTTAATTTTCAACACGGACGACGGCAACTTCTGGTATTCCGCTATGGGTATCGTGGTATGACCTCGTGACAGCTTCCATGAACTGTGATATTCAATGCATTCTGTACAAAGTCCTTCTTCACAATCTCGACACCAAACTTCTGATGGTTTAGAAATATGGCGGTTATCACACATTCCACAGAAAGATGGGGAAGTTGACATGATGTTGATATCCTGTAATATATTATTAATATTAAAATAGAAATTATTATTTATTAATTGTCTGTAGTCACTTTGATATCTGTACACCACTAAAATTAATTAATTAAAATCAGAATGGCTTTTCAATCAACGCTGTCTTTCCTAGCGCTCTATTATAGTACACTGTAGATACATGTAGCATAACAGATAGAACAAAAATGTTCTCTGTCGGAACAGTTCTCAAATCAAATGAGAAAATCGTAGTATCATGGCAAATTCAGTCTTCCATGATTAAGATAGAGGCCCATTTAGTCTTCCGTGATTAAGATAGAGGCCCATTTAGTCTTCCATGATTGAGATAGAGGCCCATTTAGTCTTCCATGATTAAGATAGAGGCATATTTAGTCTTCCATGATTAAGATAGAGGCCCATTTAGTCTTCGATGATTAAGATAGAGGCCCATTTAGTTTTCCATGATTAAGATAGAGGTCCATTTAGTCTTCCATGATTAAGATAGAGGCCCATTTAGTCTTCCATGATTAAGATAGAGGCCCATTTAGTTTTCCATGATTAAGATAGAGGCCGGCCCACTTCAGCATGTATCACTCACCGGAATTATTCAAATATAGTTTGTGTTCAATAAAGTCTAGATTCTGAGAGAAACAATATCCTACGTTTTCATGTAGGGTTCTATGTTAAACTGTTGCTCATTTAAATGAGACTTTATAACGTGGGTGTTGTTTCCTTTTAATTCCTTCATATCTCCGAAGCAGTAAAAGCTACAAAATAGGTTTTGGAACACTGTAGACAGGAATATTGGATGGAATTTAAAAAGTTCAAATTTTGAAATCCTCATTAATATAATAATGCTTTACATATTTCGGACAGGGTTCCCCCCATGAAGTTCACTAAAACAATAACTTACTGTGTTCAAGGGGCACTGTGTCCCGCCACTATGCGTTCACACATATTGAAAATGTATGAAAATGTAAAAGTCCCATAACTCCAAAAGACGAACAGACAAACGAATGGACCGCGGGTGGGCATGTCGCTCCACTCGGACGTTTTCTTATTATGATTCCGATCCATCAATCCAAAATGTGGGTCGAATTGTACGCCATTGTTTATTTGTGTACCACGTAATCAATTTTGTAACGTTTGTGGCTATAGTCTGTTTCTCGGTGTCAATAATTAGAAAATGTATTCAACACCTTTATAATATCTCACATCGACAGACGGACTATAGCTAAAAACGTCACGAAATTGATCACGTGTTACATACATGTAGATAAAAATGGCGTACAATTCGACCTAAATTTTGGATTTGTGGATCTTATGGATCTTTGCTACTTAAAACTAATTTTATAGAAAAAAAAATGATCTGAAAGATGCAAAATATAGATAATCTGGCACTCCTGATTTCAATTCGAATGTTTTCATAAATATTTTCAATGGTACCTTGTATGAAGTCGGAGGACCCGGATGGCTCAATGAGCTAGGTAGTTGGATTACCTAACAACTCTTACAAGCCTAACACGAATACAGCGTGGGTTCACAACCGGCTTTGTAAATTACAAAAAGGGTGCACTCGACTCGCAGCCGCAAGTGATACAAATTACCAGTTGCTTGACAATGGTCGGTGGTTCTCTCCGGGTACTCCGACTTCCCGAACCACTAAAGTTGGTCGCCATGACATAGCTGAAATATTGCTGAAAGTGGCGTTAAACAACAATCACTCACTCACTCATACAATTACAGAAAAAATGTCATTTACAATATTCCCAGTTCAGTATCTAGTCAATGTTGTTCTTATTATTTTACCTATACAATTCTGATCCCGCAACAGGAACCACTAACTACCCCGGCTATAGAAGAAATAACTATCCATCTGTTAGTTCTAGGTTTGACACGACCGGGAATCTGGAATCGAGCCCACGTTCTACCCAAGCTGCGGCGAACACGTTGGCCATTACAACGCTAAGGCTGTTTGTTGTTGTTCAGATTTGAAGCTTGTCACTCCTACCCTATTTGTTTTCTTTGTTGGCAAATGAAACATCCAACCAACTGACACTGTATACCCCTATTTCACTGAGTATGAACTTGGCATACATATATTTGAAGCACAGCTCCCTTGACGTCAGTGACCAAATATTAAACTTTTATTGCGGGGGGTTGCTTCCAGCCAGTCATTTCATTTTCACACGTTTCACGCGATATCAATAGAATATTGTTGAAAGTGGCGCTAACCACCATAGCCAACCACTATATATTATATCGTACTTATTTTCTGTCATTGTATCAAATTTTCTTATTTATAGTACAGAGTCAGATTAAATTTCGGGTCAAGATATCTTTTTTATAAAATTTGGCGACAGTAAAAAAAAAGACAGCCGCTACACCTCCCTCTCTAAAGGTTAAATTGTTGTTCCTTCCATTAAACAACAATCAATCGACTAATAATGAATTTAAAAAAGTTGATGAAAAATAAGGATAGTCCATTTAAAGGCTAAATATAGCTGAAACTAATTCTTTCGACTGTTGCTATATATAACACATTACTAGAATTTGTGTTTCCTTTCCTGTTCTATATAATGTTCCGTCAGCATTTAATGGCATACAATATATATTCATCTTCAAAACCCCTTTTTAACTCATTGGTCTTACTCGACGTGTACAGAATTACAGTTTTACATCAGTTATGTATTTACAATTGCATGTCACCAATGTATAAATAACTTTACACTAAAATATTATACGCACATGTAAGAGATTCAATGAATATTTGTTGATGAGCATGGGAGTATTGTGTTTACATTTTTTTTTGTAATACTATTGTCATTTGTAAGGGGCTACATTAAGGAAGTAAGAACATTATATATAATATATTCTGACCAGAATTAAGTTGTTTATTGAAATTATGCGGTTATTATAATAAAACCCTGTTGTTTTTACTTTTTTTTAAATTCCTCGGACTGGAACACTTTGAAAAATAGCCATGTCACGTACTGGTATAGAGTGACACATGCAGAACAGGACATGCATGTCACGTACTGGTACATAGTGATACATGCAGAACAGAACATACATGTGACGTACTGGTACAGAGTGATACATGCTGAACAGGATATACATGACTTACAGTTAAATGAAAGTCATTATTATCTAGTTCTATTTTGTTTCAGTACATTGTGCCGACCACAGTATATATGTTAAAAAGAGTAATTAAATCCATACATTGTTCAGATAATAATCAACATTGACGCGGAACTTTGTAAACATTAGTTATCATTAGACTTAGTACTAAACAACCGAGAATATATATATATATATATATATATATAGAGAAAAACCAGAGGCTCACGGAAACATAGCATTTGTTATCATTAGACTTAGTACTAAACAGGTGGTAACTTATACCTATAGTAGATATAGATAAACCAGAGGCTCACATGAACATAACATTGGTTATCATTAGATTTTGTACTAATCAGGTGGTAACTTATACCTATAGTAGATATAGATAAACCAGAGGCTCACAGGAACATAACATTTGTTATCATTAGACTTAGTACTAAACAGGTGGTAACTTATACCTATAGTAGATATAGATAAACCAGTGGCTCACAGGAACATAACATTTGTTATCATTATACTTAGTACTAAACAGGTGGTAACCTATACCTATAGTAGATATAGATAAACCAGAGGTTCACAGGAACATTACATTAGTTATCATTATACTTAGCACTAAACAGATAGTAACTTATACCTATAGTAAATATAGATAAACCAGAGGCTCACAGGAACATAGCATTAGTTATCATTACACTTTGTACTAAACAAGTGGTAGTTTATTCCTATAGTAGATATAGATAAACCAGAGGCTCACATGAACATAATATTGGTTATCATTAGACTTTGTACTAAACAGGTGGTAACCTATACCTATAGTAGATATAGATAAACCAGAGGTTCACAGGAACTTTACATTAGTTATCATTATACTTAGTACTAAACAGGTGGTAACTTATACCTATAGTAGATATAGATAAACCAGATGATCACCGGAACATGTATCATTCAACTGATTTATACATGGACATAAAATAAAACTATATAGATGTGGTATAAAAATCACAAGATGTGTAAAGGTTTACACTGATCTATTTTTTCTAAAGATTTTGTGCAATAATTCAAGAAAAGTTTGAAGATACGAATGGGTAATCAGAAGCCATAAAATGAGAAGAAGGACAGGCCGAAAAAGGAAAAGGGCAAAGAAAAAAGAATGATTGACAAACAAACAGGAAAACTGAAGATCGTGTAACACGAATCCCAATACCATCTTAAAACATAGCATTTGTCTAATTAAAGTCATTTACATTTTAGCATAGGTAGATAGAAGGTGAGGTTGATCAATACAGTTCAGAAATTTTACCATCCAAGGATATGTATATTGTAGATACGAAAATGGCAATCAGAAACCGCAGAAGGAAAAGACGGACAGGCGCTACAATGGCCGAAATAAACATGACAAAGAAACAAACAATGATCTAAAAAGCGCTTAGCAGAAACATAAAGATCGAGACCCACGAATCCCAATACTATCTTAAATATAGGAAAAGAGCAAAAGGAAACAGAATGATCGACGTAAAAACCCCAGAAAACTAAAGATCGAGTAACACGAATCCCAATAATATCTTAAGACATAGTATTGGTCTAATTAAAGAAATTTGCATAGGTAGCTAGAAGATGAGGTTGATCAATACAATTCAGAAAACTTGCCTTCCAAGGACATAGATCAGCAGTGGTTGATTTAATCTGGCACATTATTATATATTAAATGATTTTTTTCATGATATCATTTGGTAAAAAAACATCCCAACTTAATTCACAAAAAAATCTATAAAATCTATACCTTATTGCAGAAGAAACTTTTTACAGAAAACTGTCTAAAGTTTAAGTTTTAGAAACTTCTATCTCAAAACTAGGTTTGGAAATCCGCAAAGTTATCTTAGTAACCATTTCGCCTAGATATTTTTTTGCATATTCGCTAAGAAAACGTCAAATGAAGAACGTCACAGAAAGACTAGAATTACATTAAAAAAAACATTAGTATAAAGGTAAAATTTAAATATGTGACATTGTTCTTATCCCTTAGTGTTTTGTTCTAACCAGAGACAGATTGTCAATATGGATGCCCTTGGGTTGATCTTGTTCTAACCAGAGACAGATTGTCAATATGGATGACCTTGGGTTGATCTTGTTCTAACCAGAGTTAGCTTGTCAATATGGATGACCTTGGGTTGATCTTGTTCTCAGCAGAACCAGATTGTCAATATGGATGTCCTTGGGTTGATCTTGTTCTAACCAGAGACAGATTGTCAATATGGATGTCCTTGGGTTGATCTTGTTCTCAGCAGAACCAGATTGTCAATATGGATGTCCTTGGGTTGATCGTGTTCTAAGCAGAGACAGATTGTCAATATGGATGCCCTTGGGTTGATTTTGTTCTAAGCAGAGACAGATTGCCAATATGGATGCCCTTGGATTGATCTTACCACGAATAGAAGCAACAATCTTGAGTCCAACACATAATTGAGGCGATTTTTTCTAGAAAAAAAGATCAAATAAGTGTATACTTTAGGTATTGTTTTCTAATATCTAGCTCGTTCAATCCCTACTTTTTTATTGACATGCATGTACCAAGCCAGGACAGTGCGCCCTCATGTATTTATGTATTAGGGTATCAGTGTTTCCACTGTCTACGATTTTCCTATTGTATTTTGTGACTGTTTTAACATTGTAGTATTTTTTTATTCTTTATTTTTATGAAATATAGCCATTTGTGTCAAATATTCACAAACACTGAAAGTTGGCAAATTTTAAAAAAATGAAATTAAAATATGGATCTAGTAAATAAACAGATAAATATATCAGAGATAATATTGTTTAAACAACAAAAGATAACCTGTTTTGATATGCAGTACGTGCAAATTAAATCATGTAGTGATGTGAAGATCGTATATAAAATCAAAATACTAACGTCAGCAATATATGCCGACATTCCACATAGATAATAAGAGTATCGATGGTAGGGAAATGAAAGAAGAGATTGAAGGTACCAAAGGGGTAATCAGAATCCGTAAATAGAAGGACAGACAACCCAATGACCAGGAAAACAAATGTACAACGAGACAAACAACGATCTACAACAATATACACAGAAAACTGACGATCGAGAAACACGAACCCTCTAAATATCAATGATACTTAGCAAGCTGTTCCACTAGTGGCAACTGTAAGCTGTTGTTACTTTGAGATAAGATGAATAAGGTAAAATACAAGTTTAGTTAAAAAAAAGAGATGAAATAATCAAGAAATATTGAAAATAAATATATAAATAAGGCAATAAGCTTAGTTAAAAAAAAGATATGAAATAATCAAGAAATATCATTGAAAATAAATATGTAAATAGAAAATTGAAAGGTGATGGGGCTTGGTAATTCCATGCTACAAATGGGTATGCTATATCCAGGTGATACGGCGCTTTGACTATCGATTCATAAATATAAACACGACTGACAAGAATTAATAAGTTACCCTTCCAGAGTACTAAGTTCACCCCCTGTATTTATGACGTTCGTGTTTCTTATCATTGCCGGTATATGTTTCTTCGTGTTGATAGTTTATTTGTATTTTCTCTCTTTGTTCCTGTCACATTGTTTGTCTGTTTGTCTTTTTGTCCTGTTTGATGATTTGTTTATTCTCACCTTTGTATCTACTGTCTATTGTTTTACATATATAAGGGGTCGCCGTGGTCGTTATCGTATGGTAGTTAGATTAAAGACTACATATGTAATCAGTGCCTATCACTTCAGACTTTCGATTTCGAATCCTGCTCAAGACGATGTGTACTCGATACAACCTTGTGTGATAAAGTTAAATACAGAAATGTGCATCTGGTGTCTGGAAGCCATGGATAAGTTAAATACAGATATATACATCTCGTTTATGGAAGCCATGAACAAGTTAAATACAGAAGTGTGCATCTGGTGTATAGAATCACTGAACAAGTTAAATACAGAGATGTACATCTGGTGTCTGGAGGCTACGAACAAGTTAAATAGTGAAATGTACAAGATAAATACAGAAATGTACATCTGGTGTCGGGAAGCCATGAACATATTAAATACAGAAATGTGCATCTGGTGTATATAATCACTGAACAAGTTAAATACAAATATTTAAATCTAGTGTCAATAAGCCATGAACAAGTTAAATACAGAGATGTACATCTGGTGTCTGGAACCCAAGAACAAGCTATATACAGAAATGTGCATCTGATGTCTAGAACCACTGAACAAATTAAAGAAAGAAATGTATTTGGGTTCTGAAAGCCATGAACAAGTTAAAATGAAATATATACATTTCCTCATTTTTATAAAATATAACCATTTGTGTCTAATAATCACAAAAATTGATTGGTGACACATTTTATGAAAATAAAATTAAATATAGATCTAGTAAATCAACAGATAAATCTATCAGATATAGTCTTATTTTAACAACCTGTTTTTAAATGCGGTGCATGCAAACTAAATCGTGTAGTGATGTGTAGATCATATATAAAATAGAAATACTAACGTCATCAATGTATACTGACCTTCTACATAGATAGTAAGAGTATAAATGGTCGGTACATGAAAAAAGAGATTGAAGGTACCAAAGTGGTAATCAGAATCCGTAAATCAAAGGACAGACAATCCAATGGCCACGAAAATAAATACAACAGGACAAACAACGTTCTACAAAAAATTGCATAGGAAACTGACGATCGAGAAACAGAAACCCCTCTAAATATCAATAATACTTAATAATCTGCTCCACTAGTGACACCGTAAGCTGTTGTTACTTTGAGATAATATGAATAAGGTAAAATACAAGTTTAGTTAAAAAAAAGAGATGAAATAATCAAGAAATATTGAAAATAAATATATAAATAGAAAATTTAAAAGAAATGGGGCTTGGTAATTTCATGCTACAAGCGGGTATGAGATGACCAGGCGATACGGCGTTTTGACTCTCGTTTGATAAATAGAAACACGACTGACAAGAATTAATAAGTTACACTTCCAGAGCACTAATATCTCCCCTGTTTTTAATAGGACCAGTGTTTCTTATCATTACCTGTATGTTTGTTCGTGTTGATAGTTTTATTTATATTTTCCCTCTTTTTTTTTTTTTTTCTGTCACATTTGTATTTTGTATTGTTCTATAATTTGTTGATTCTCGCCTTTGTATCTACTGTCTATCGATTTGTATATATAAGGGGCCGTCAAGGTCGTTATCCTATACTAGTTAGATTTACAACTACATATGCAATAAGTGCCTATCAACGCTGACATTGCGATTTCAAATCCCACTCAAGCCGATGTGTACTCGATACAACATTATGTGATTAAGTCTGTCAGCGACTTGCTACAGGTCAGTCGATTTCACGGGATATTCTGGTTACCTCTTCCAATAAAACTCACCACTATGCTCTAACATATTTCCTAAGTTAAAATCAACCTGTTTTTGTTCCTCGCTTTAATGATAAGAGGGACCGTCATAGCGCGATCGCATGTTAGTTGGATTTGCAACTACCTATGCAATCAGTACCTATCACCACT
The DNA here is from genome assembly GCA_963680875.1 of Bathymodiolus brooksi. Taxonomy (NCBI): domain Eukaryota; kingdom Metazoa; phylum Mollusca; class Bivalvia; order Mytilida; family Modiolidae; genus Bathymodiolus; species Bathymodiolus brooksi. Next base: position 24,164,905 of record OY804586.1, read on the forward strand.
GATCAGGTGTAAACAACATTATGTGATACAGTTTGTCAGTTTCCTCCACCAATAACACTGACCGCCACCACGATAGAACTGAAATATTGTTGAAAGTGGCGTTAAACACTATCAGACAAACATATTGAACAAACTTTTTCAAACGCATCATTAATAAAAAAAAAATGCTTCCAGCACTCACAATAATCTAATGGATTTGGGGGGGGGGGGGGGAGGGGGTATTTCAATAAATAAATAAATAAATTTAAGACATATGTCTAGTAAATAAACAGATAAATCCATCATAAATAGTATTGGTTTAACAATACAAGATAACCTAGTTTACCTGGGATACATTGATAGCATCATTGATTTGATATTAGTGCTATGCATAGTAATACATGTCTTTTATGTAACAAATTGTAATTTGGAGGAGAATTCCTAAGTTTGAATATAATTACCACAGTCATCAATTAAAACCAGAGACTATGCTGTTAGGGAAATTTAAGCAAGTTCGTGTTTGTTTGTTTGCTCGATGGAGATTCATATGCCAAGAGTGAGGATTTGGAATCCCGTTAACTGTTTTAACCATGGATATTTATGTCAAGAGAGGGATTGGATCTTATTAACCGGCTTAACCATGGCAATTTATATGTCAAGAGAGAGATGGGATCCATATAAATGGTTTATCCATGGATATGTATATGTCAAGAGAGAGTTGGGATCCATATAGCTGGTTTAACCATGGAGATGTATATGCCAAGAGAGGGTTGCGATCCATATAACTGGCTTAACCATGAATATGTATATGTCAAGAGTCGGGAAAAGAATGTAATCCCATTAACAGCTTTTACCATGGATATTGATATGTCAAGAGAGGGTTGGCACCCCATTAGCTGGCTTTAGCATGAATATGTATATGTTAAGAGTGTTATCCCATTAGCAAGTTTAACCATGGAGCAGTATATGTCAAGAGAGGGTTGGAATCATATTTACTGGTTTAACAAACCCCATACACTGTTGTACATATTCTAAGCTAGAACCTAATTTCCCTCTGTTATCTCCTTATTAGGTGTAACATAGTTATTTTGTGCATTGTCCACTATTGCTTTCTATGGTTTGACATAAGACTGGTTCCTGGTGTACAACTGTTCAACTTGTATTTGGCAATCACTATAAAGTATATCTATAAATATACAATGTACTGCCACAATGGATCATGGCAAGTATTTTCAGTATTATATACAAGGTGACGTCCTCTATCAAGATCACATCAACCATCTCTTACTTGGCGACCTGTTGGAGGTCTCTGTGGGTTGGTTCATCATGAGTATCCAAACGTGATGACTTCACTTTTCCATTAGTCAACTTCCCTTTCATTAGTAGCAATATTCCAGCATGACCAGCAGATGGCGTTCACATTTCACAATTCATTGGTTATACTATAGATTGTACCCAGTACAGTGATATTCTACAAAGTTGCTTGCGAAAATGTTGCCCAATCAAGGTTATGTTCTAGGTGAAGTCATCTCTACAACATTTGTACTGTCGTCATCACGATCTGGTTGATTGCTACGAAATATCCATATCTCAAATGACGATGGATCTTTTCCTTTTTTACGTAGATTTTTTCTTTCCTCTATCACGGACAAGCATTTCACTGGAACGTGTTGTGTTTTTGTTTTCTGTGTCTTGTAACCAATGGTGTCTTTCTTCTGTGTTTCCGTCGGGTTATAAATAGTGGGGGTTGCGTTGAACTTTTATCCTATTATGTGTTGTAGTCCATTTTATGGTGTTCGATACGATTTCCACATAAAAAGTATCTTTGGTTCGTCCCTTCCCTCAGCTGTTTGTAGAACAGCTTGTATTATTTATGCTATTTGTGTTTGATTGAATATAGTGGTGTGCAACACGTCTTCACTATGTGAGTAAAACGGTGGGTGTCTTATAAGAGGGACTTCTTACCCTTAGTGAGCACCTTGATTCACCTTCGTGTGGGGTCCGTGTTGTTTATTATGTTTAGTTTGTGATTTGTGTTTTTGTTTTATTTGTCTTTGTCCAGTGCCTCTGTTTTCTCTAATGTTTATTTCAAAAGGGATCATCGTAGCAGCAGTCACCAAAATCTTGATTGCAGTCATTGCCTTCCAACTGTGACTGATTTCACTCTAGACGAATTTATGTGATAACATTTGTCCAGTTTTGTGGCAGGTCGGTTGTTTTTATCGAATACTGCGGTTTTCCACACCAATAAAACAGATCACCACGTTATTGCTACAGTATTGTTGCTAGTACCCTATAAACCTCTATAATGAATAGTTTAAAGAATATTACCACTTTGCTGTGTTTGTAGCAGGAGTAACACGACATGTGCCACTAGAGGAGAAGGAACTACCTAACCATCCGGAGTACTTGAGATCGGCCCGGTATTAAGTGGAGTTCGTATTTTTGACATTTTTAACAATTACATGTTTTATTAATTTTAGGTATGTTCTTTACATTTCCATGTTTATATGTTAACACAATATTCGATTCGTCTTTACTCTGATTTGTTTTGTAGGGGCTGATGTTTTAATTGTGTTATTTGTTTTATTTACGTGTACCTGTGTCAAACACGATTTCCCTATCAAACGTATGTGTTGTTTACCATTGCCACGATAGGGGCTACTAGAGGAACAGGAACAGCTTACCGGTCCGAAACATATACCTTTAACCCCGATGTTTTCTGGAGTTCGTATTACTCTATCAATAGTTGCATTCAGTGTTATATCTATCATTGTTTTTGTCTTTGTGTCTTTTTTCTATTGTCATTATGTGCCTCCTTCTAATCACGGCCTCTGATTATCCCTTTGTATCTTCATAATTTAATTGCACATTGATCATACCCCCCCCCCCTCCCTAATGGAAAAAAATAAATAATTAGCAAACTTGTCCTTCGAAGTAAAATAAGTTTCCATTCAGGTAATAATGATTTAAACATGTTTTGCCAACCTATCTTATTGAAGTACCCTCGTGGTTGTGATCGTATGGTAGTTGAATTTAAAACTACTGTGCAAGCAGTGCCTATCATCACTAAAGTTGTGAGTTCGAAACCCGCGAAGGGTACTCGATAAAAAAGCATGTCATAAAGTTTGTCATTGACTTGTGGCAGCTAGGTACTCCGCATTCCGCCATCAATAAAGCTGATCGCCGGAAAATAGCTGAAATATTTTGACAGTGGCGTTAATCACCTTATTATTAACACCTATCTCACCGTGTATTTAGTACAAATGATTAAATGTTATCTTCGCGTCTGTTTCTGGTGTCCAGAACCACTGAACAAGATAGATACAGAAATGTATTTGGAGTCTAGCAGCCATGAACAAGTTAAATACAAATATGTACATCAGGGGTTCGTTGTTTAACTTGTGATTAAGCTAATCATATGATTAGCCATAATTACATGATTTATTCATAATCACATAATTAGCTAATTCAATGATTAAATATGACAAGTTTATACATTGATTAAAAAAGAGTTCAGCAACAAAATGTAATCGTTGCATTAGCTAAGTGTGTGATTAGGAATGAATCATGTAACTATGACTAATCATATGATTAGCTTAATGACAAGTTCAACAACGGACCCCTGATGTCTAGAACCACTGAGCAAGTTAAATCCAGAAATGTACATATGTTGTCTGGAAGCCATGAACAAGCTAAATACAGATATCTTCATCTCGTTTATCGAAGTCATGAAAGAAATTAAATGCAATATATGTACCACTGGTACCACTGAACAAGTGAAATACATAAATGTACATCTGGTGTATAGACCAATAAACACATTAAATACATAAATGTACATCTGGTGTATAGACCAATAAACACATTAAATACATAAATGTACATCTGGTGTATAGACCAATAAACACATTAAATACATAAATGTACATCTGGTGTATAGACCAATAAACACATTAAATACATAAATGTACATCTGGTGTATAGACCAATAAACACATTAAATACATAAATGTACATCTGGTGTATAGACCAATAAACACATTAAATACATAAATGTACATCTGGTGTATAGACCAATAAACACATTAAATACATAAATGTACATCTGGTGTATAGACCAATAAACACATTAAATACATAAATGTACATCTGGTGTATAGACCAATAAACACATTAAATACATAAATGTACATCTGGTGTATAGACCAATAAACACATTAAATACATAAATGTACATCTGGTGTATAGACCAATAAACACATTAAATACATAAATGTACATCTGGTGTATAGACCAATAAACACATTAAATACATAAATGTACATCTGGTGTATAGACCAATAAACACATTAAATACATAAATGTACATCTGATGTATAGACCAATAAACACATTAAATACATAAATGTACATCTGGTGTATAGACCAATAAACACATTAAATACATAAATGTACATCTGATGTATAGACCAATAAACACATTAAATACATAAATGTACATCTGGTGTATAGACCAATAAACACATTAAATACATAAATGTACATCTGTAGACAGGAATATTGGATGAAATTTAAATAGAGTACTCAAATTTTGAAATCCTCATTAATATAATATTTAATGCTTTACATATTTCTGACAGGGTTCTCCAATGAAGTTCACTAAAACAATATGTTACTGTGTCCAAGGGGCACTGTGTCCCGCCACTATGCGATCACACATATTGAAAATGTATGAACATGTAAAAGTCCCATAACTCCAACAGAAGAACAGACAAACGAATGAACCGCGGGTAGGCATGTCGCTCCACTCGGACGCTTTCTTATTATGATTCCGATCCATCAATCCAAAATTAGGGTTGAATTGTACGCCATTGTTTATTTGTGTACCACGTAATCAATTTTGTAACGTTTTTTAGCTATAGTCTGTTTCTCGGTGTCATTAATTAGAAAATGTATTCAACACCTTTATGATATCTCGCATCGAAAGACGGACTACAGCTAAAAACGTCACGAAATTGATCACGTGGTACATAGATAAAAATGGCGTACAATTCGACCTAAATTTTGGATTGGTGGATCTTTACTACTTAAAACAGTAAGAGATTATCATTATCGTTGCATATTTGAAATAGAAAATATGTTTTATATATGAAATCTTATCTGCACTTGATCTGACACAAATTATCCATGCCAAAATATGCATCGGAATGCATCAGGGGTACAATTTGAAATTTCCAGAATACCTTTCACAGGAGTTGTGACGAGATTAGGCTGGATATATAGAGCAGAAAATGTCTTCGGAAGTCTAATCTCAATGAGATTAATACTTTATAATGCAAGTGGGGTGCTGAAAATGTCCCCTTCTTCATTCCTTAAATGCCTGATGGGTTGCAAATTAGAAAATTAAGAGATTGAAACATTTAAGCTTTGTAAGTACAACTGTACTTGATAGGTCTACTAAGTTTAAAGGTCTTAATAATTGATCAAGGTAAGAACAGTGTAGCCTTGATATACTTGTTTTATTTATTTTTTTAAAATACACATATTTTTAAACCACATTTATATGTAGTTGCTATCGATTACTAAATGAATTTTACCTTTAAGATAAATTAATGCAGTTTAAATAGATTTCTAGACAATTGACTTATATATATGAGAAAATATAACAATCAGAATATCTATTTGATATAACAACAACATAAATTACCTGAAAATATCTGAATGTAATGTCTTCTGACGAAATATCACCAAATCAAGAAAACTGCAAAAGAGGAAGTTAAATAGTCATGTGTTGGTACGACTGACATGAGACCTGTACTGAATATATATTAAATATTTACATAAAAGAAAATGTATTTATAACTATTATGTTTTTAAAATGTTTTAAATTGTTTTATATAAAGGACAATTCTGTCGAAAACTCGATTGACTTTATTAAAACTAGAGGCTCCCAGGAGCCTGTAATCGCTCACCTGGTTTTCAATGTGATATCCAAAGTTGATAGAAAATGGGGGTGTTACACATAATTTTGAAAGTGGGCATTTCAACTCAAATTTCTGAGCGAAAGATTTTGATGTGATTTTTATCTCATAATATTCCTAAACGGAATAAACTGGCTGAAAAAATCTCACAGAAAAACCCAGAATAAATGTTAAATTACTCATTGCCATGTAGCTGCAGTTAAAATTTGAGTTCAGTTTGATTTGTAATAAAGCAGAAATTGACAACTAAAGAAATTTCTATTTTAAGTAACAGCAACCATTTTGAATGGAGGGCGGGGCTTTCGGACACAATTTTGAAAGGGACCCACCCAAGGATCATCCCAGCCAAATTTGCTTTAATTTGGTTTAGCGGTTTCAGAGGAGAAGATTTAAATGTGATCTTTTATCAAAATATGTCTAATTTGTATAATCGGTATAAATCGGTTGAAAGAAAAAATTCACAGAAAATCCCAGAATATATATATGTTAATCTACTTATTGTGATGTAGCTGCAGTTAAAATTTGAGCTCATTTTGATTTATAATAAAGCAGCATTGAAGAAATTTCTATTTTTAGTAATAGCAGCCATCTTGAAAGGAGGGCGGTGCTGTCGGACACAATTTTGAAAGGGTCCCACCCTGCCAGGTTTGGTTTAATTTGGTTCAGCGGTTTCAGAGAAGAAGATTTAACTGTGAACTTTTATCAAAATATGCCTAATTTGCATAATCGGTATAAATCAGCTGAAATAAAAATTTCACAGAAAAACCCAGAACATAATTATGTTAAACTAATCCTTGTCATGTAGCTGCAATTAAAATTTGAGCTCAGTTTGGTTTATAATAAAGCAGCAATGGACAATTGAAGAAATTTATATTTTTAGTAACAGCAGCCATCTTGAATGGAGGGCGGGGCTGTCGGACACAATTTTGAATGGGACCCACCCAGGGACCATCCCTGCCAGGTTTGGTTTAATTTGGTTCAGTGGTTTCAGAGGAGAAGATTTAAATGTGATCTTTTATCAAAATATGCCTAATTTGCATAATCGGTATAAAACGGCTGAAAGAAAAATTTCACAGAAAAACCCCGAATGCATGTTAAACTAATCCTTGCCATGTAGATGCAGTTAAAATTTGAGCTCATTTTGACTTATACTAAAGCAGCAATGGACAATTGAAGAAATTTCTATTTTTAGTAACAGCAGCCATCTTGAATGGAGGGCGGGGCTGTTGGACACAATTTTGAAAGAGACCCACCCAGGGACCATCCCTGCCAAGTTTGGTTTAATTTGTTAAACTACTCCTTGCCATGTAGCTGCAGTTAAAATTTGAGCTCGTTTTGAGTTATACTAAAGCAGCAATGGACAATTAAAATTGTATCCCCCCCTTTTTCTATTTTTAGCTTGGCGGCCATCTTGGTTGGAAGTCTGGATCACCGGACACAATTTTGGAAGGGGGCCATCCAAGGACCATTCCACCAAAGTTTGGTTGCAATTGACCCAGTGGTTTCTGAGCAGAAGATTAAAATGTGAAATGTTGACCGACGGACGACGAACGAAAAGTGATGGCAATAGCTCACATGGCCTAAAGGCAGGCCATGTGAGCTAAAAACCAAAAAGGATTCCCCTTTACGCTTATTACTATGAGTTATAGTTTGTGATTTAACTTTTAGGGGGAGGGAAGAAAGAGAAGAAAACAATTAAGAGAAATATCTCGGGAGTGTAGCGATATATTTGGGTCAGCGAAAGGATCACAAATAAACTGACCCTATCGTTGAAGTAATGCATTCGGAATTCAGTGGTCCGTCACTTCCGTCAATTCAACGAAGGGTACTTTACGAAAAATTTGGCAATAAATGTGTGAAAATCTTAAAATTCTGGAAAACTTGAGCTATCGTATGCACAAAACAAAAACAGAAGAGAAAAGATGAGTCTTTTAGGAATGGATACATGTCCTAGTTTGAATGACACAATGGAAATAAGGTGCAATAAATGTACCAGAAGCGAGCTGGAGTACGATTTTTAAACCTGCAGAAACTGAGTTTCATGCCTTGTCGATTATAAGTATCTATATAGGGTCGATACATGCAATTTGATGTTAACATACGATTGTATGAATATTGACACGAACAAGTTAAAATAAGGAAAAAGAGATGAACTAATAAAGAAATAAAGAAATTGTATTGAAAACAAATTTGTAAGCAGAAAGTTAGAAAACAGTCTGTAAAACTGTTACAACTTATATTTCTATAACATATGACATCACATTCCCTGTTCACATTTTACGTTTTGATTGTGATTTTTTTAAACTCTGCATAAAATAAAAAAATCCCAATGAAAACGTAAAATATGAACAGGGAATGTGAAGTCATATGTTAATTTACGAATGAAAGGGAAAAATGTCCGAAGTACAACATAGGAGCAAATTTGTCTTCCAAAAATTTTTATTTTTAACTTCTTGTAAATTCTAACACATGATGCCGCGAGCAAAACGGTAATTACGTATTTGCACAATATTGATTTTTGTGATCTACTTCTACCAAGTATCCACACTTGAAAGCGAAAACGCTACATCTCATGAAATCAACATTGTTTCAACTTAATTATCACCTGTAACAGGTAATTGCACCCTGCTGTTTCTATACAGGTATTGTATTTCCTGTCTCTGTCCGACCTAGGGTCTGACATGTCAGATCCGACACGTCAGGCATCTATCGTACCATGTCTCATCCTGTACTGTACTTACAAAAAATGCAAAAGTTACCAGAAAATATGTAAAAGTTTACCAATAATATCATTTTGGTGTTCCATACTTTTCTAAAATGTTGTTTGGTGAAAGATGCACCATAATGTCTTAAATTTACAATCACACACATTTTTGAAAAGAATCTGATATAGCACTAAAAGCGTTCCGTACATACTTTTGATTTTACAAATATAGTACACTTAAATGATGACAATAATGGCTTTCCATATAAAATAAATTTGTACAATCGGATGTAAGCAATATTTAAAAATACGAAAAATAACTATTTAAACTAGATCAAAAGATGTAGAAAATTACATAACTCTTGACGGGAGTTGCAGATATAGCTGTAGAATTGACTAGAATAGTCATAATTCAATTGCACTTGCACTTGCATATGTCGATATGACATTGGAACGATAATAAACACAAATGTAAATACACAAAGCTTACAAATCTAACTTACGCATCAACTACTTAAAGTGACTAAGGAAATGAAAAGGTAATATAGTTAAAACACTTACTCTGTGGCGTCGTGCACCGAAAATAAAAGTTTCAAAAAATGTCGACAACATGTATAATTCAGAGGAGTACATCAAGTCAGGGGATTATAGGATAGGGGAAGGAAACACGTTATACGATCTGCGAAAGATTTTCGTATTTTTCATTGTGAAGTATACAATAATTATTCCTTGTAAGGTGGTGCATTCGGAATATATCTTCCAACTGAGAAATCACGCGAGGAACGGCGCTTGTAGATCGCATTGGTCAACTACTGGGTTAATTTTGTACGGATGACCGAATAAGAACTTTAGTTTAAACATATTTTATTAATTAATTCAATATAACATTACAATATTCAGCTATATACATTACATAATAAGAAGAAATTAATAGGATTGGGAAACAAGTTACAAGAACTTTGAACTGAATATTATTGATATGAGAAGGCGCGGCCTTTGAAGAGGACGGAAATATATTTGAAATTAAAATAGTGTTAAAAATAACTTTATAGAAAATTAAATTAAGTTTTGGAATAGTAAAAGAATGGAAAATTACGAATTTATTTTTTATTATACACAGAGACGTGCCAAAAGTATTCGGTCACTGTGATTTTTTACTATATATTTCATATAAAACCACATTTTTTAAAAACATTATTCCAAAGTCGACTCTTGTTCGATTTTGATGATTTTTTTACCAACATAAACAGGATTAAATGTAGTTTTACACTGTAATTTTAGCATAATTTTATAATCTATAATTTTTATGAGTTCACGATTTAAACACATAAATTTTGAACGTCAAAAATACAATACAATGATAGTACATTTGAAGACAAATAATTTAAGTTCGTGTTTAAATCATGAATATTTAAAATCTGTGCTTCCAAAAAATATTTTAAAATAATCACAGAAAACTACGTACGTTCTCGCTTCTGTTGGTAAAACTTTCATCAAAATCGAACAATGGAATAATGCTTTGAAAAATTGTGGTTTTATATGAAATATATAGTAAAAAATGACAGTGACCGAATACTTTTGGCACGTCTCTGTATATTCAAAAATGTATTAAAAAAGAACCTTATCTAAAAATTGATAATTTTCAGTAAAAGGAAAACAAATTCTCAAAATATTACCTTTAAGTGCTCATTTAAGCAATGCAGAAGTTTAAAATTTCTGAATAAAGATAATAAATTAATTTTGTTATTCTCGTATGTGCAGAAAAGAAGTTTTCAAATGTGTGCACATGCAGATATTTTGAACCAAGAAAACTATGTACAATAATCATTAATATTGAAATGATACTTTTTTTGTTCTTTTTCTTTAGGCCATTGTGTTGTCTTTCCTTCGATTTACGGATTATGATAACCGCTTTTGTATCTTCAAACTCTTCTTACCTATGTTATGATTGCTATTTATTCATTATTTATGATCTTCTTTAGAAATGGGATAGTTTTAAATGTACATGTATACACATTTTCCCCTTCATATAAATGTCAAAAATAGTAATATTTGGTTGAAATAATATGCCACTTCTCCATGTTCTTAAAAATAAAACAGAAAAATATATTTTTATCTTCCAATGCTCTTTCGACACTTCGTTTATTTTTACTTTACTAAGTTGTTAGTTAAACGTTCTTAGTTTTAATTAAAAGTTGTTTCCTTTTCAGTTAAACATCCAAAATAGGTATTTTTATCACTTGCTTTTGGGCAACTCAAATTTTAGGAATGTAGCTGTTTAGTGGGTTTGTTCTTTTACGCATTTATTTTTCATAACCACCAACAATGACAAACGCTATTTTCAAGCATTTGCGATTTTTTAAAATTAAAAATCTGTAATATAGGTCTACCCTTGGAGAATGAGCGGATTAGCATTATATAGCGTCTTAATACCATGAAGGGGGTCTCCGCAAGGATACAGAGAATGTTTTGGTGTTCAAAACGTGATACATGATATTGAATTCTGTGTAGGATAATGCATTTGGTTATAAATAATAATAATACTGAGGTAATACCCTCACCCGTCTTTAAATGAATCATAGAAGGGATCGGGAAAGTATTTTTGCCTTAATAAAAAAAAAACCATTTAAATATTTCATTTGTTATAGTTACCATTGATTTCCTACTATGCATGTATAAATATATAATGTAGTCCTTTCTTCAGAAACATTTGCAACCTTCTGTCTAGCTTTACTCCCGATGTTGTTGTCAACGTGTATGCATTCACTGTGACCAGCTACCTGCTGTGACTTATCATATTAGCCTGCAATTTTGCCTGTCCTAAGCCAGTGCTCATGCAGATATTGCAAATTTGTCCAACTTCATTTTAATAATGGTGAAATGTCTTTTTAACTATTTTTCAAATTACCCTAACCAGGCGAAAATGATGAGCACTAAAGGATAATTCATGCATCATATAATTTTTTCAAATACCCAATAGCTTGGGAGAAGCAGGGTCCTTTGCTAAATCATGTTCCATGATGAGGTAATTTTTGCATTTCAAATTGACACCACAATTTTATATAAAAGCCCACAATATGATCCCATACACAATTTGGTTATAAACTTTGAAGTGGTTTCTGAGAAGAAGTGTTTGTATGTATTTTCCACTGGATCTTTTATTTAACTGTGATAAATATGATGAATTAAGAAAAACACTTTTTCACAAGATTAAATCATTGCGCTGTCCAAATGTGAATTTAAATAGTTTCAAAAATGAATTAAACACATATTTAGTTGAGCTTTTTCAAGGAAGTGATGATTTATCTATGGATGATAACATAGTTATATTTCAGTGTGTATATGAATTCATTGAAAATAGCAATAGATTTCAATAGATTCTATGCTTTGTAAATATTTTAAATTGCTATTGAAAATATAATTTGTATTAACTATTATGAGTGAATGAGTGTGAGATAGTCCGTTGTATTGTCTTTTCTTGTATCATATGTATGTTGAGGAGACCAACTTTGTAGCCTTCAGGCTGTTTGCAATCCTCTTGAAATAAATAAAGCATTAAATTAAAATAACTATGTTCCATGCCAAAAGTAGTATTTTTTTAATTTGTAATCTAGCTTCTCTACCAGACGTGAATGTTGCATACAGTTACTTACATGAAAATACTAAGAAGAGTTGTTATTCCTGTTGGGAGGATCCTGATTTAAAATGAAAAAAAGATTTTCCAGATGCAAAACTTTTAACCAGTGTGAAAAAAAATTAACCTATAGTATACTTTCTTTGTATTCCTATATATCAAGAATCATTGATATGCATACTAATAGGGGCAGAGCCTGTCGCTCACCTTTCATTCTGCTTCGAGGAAACTTAATACAGCACTTTCCATAGGTGCTTCCCACCAAGTTTCGCTTCATTTGGCTAAGCAGCTACAGAGAAAACGATTTTTATAAATCAACCAATCAGAAAATATAATTGCCTGTGGTGGCCATGTTTGTTAACGGATCTGAATTAAATTAGCATTCTGGATAGAGGACCTTCCAATGATGCTTTCGATTCATTTGGCCAAGCGCTTTCAGCGGAGATGATTTTTTAGAAATCAACCAATCAGAAACAAGAATTACCTGTGGCGGTCATGTTTGTTAGCGTATCGGAAATAAATGAGCAACTTTATAGAAGACCTTCCAAGGATGCTTCCTATCAAATTTTGATTCATTTGGCAAAGCGGTTTCAGAGGAGAAGATTTTTTAGAAATCAACCAATCAGAAACAAGAATTGCCTATGGCGAACATGTTTGTTAATGGATCGGGACGAAATGAGCAATCTTTATAGAGGACCTGCCATAGATGCTTCCTACCAAGTATTACTTCATTTTGCTGAGGGGTTTCAGAGGAGAAGATTAAAATGTGAAAAGTTAACGGACGATGGACGCCAAGTGATGGCAAAAGCTCACATTGCCTTTGGCAAAGTGAGCTAAAATGGGTGAAGTCGACTCGCAGCCGCAAGTAATAAAGTTTACCAGTTGCTTGCCCGTTGTCGGTGGTTCTCTCCGGCTTCCTTCACCACTAAAACTGGTCGCCATGATATAGCTGATAAAACACCAAAAATCAAATCAAATAAAATCTGGACAATTATACAGGGGTAACAGGCGAACAATCACAGAAGGTATTAGCCAAGTTGGATATTAATTTTACTCTTATCACAAATACATATGCAGGGTCGCCCTAGGAGGTGTGGACCCCGTAACATAATAATCATTGCTGTTCTCTGTAAAACCTAGTGTTTTTGTTTGTGTGTACTTGAACAGCTGAGAGTATGCAACTTCAGTGGGGCTCAATTGGCTTAAGGTAGATCCTGTATATATGGTTCATTCTACCTAGGGCCATTATTTCGTGTTGGTATGCTAGTTGGATTTACAACTACCTGTGCAATCAGTTTATATCACCACTAAAGTTGTGATTTCGAATCCTGCTCGTGGGGAGGTGTGCTTGATACAACATTATGTGATCAAGTTTGTCATTGTTTTTCTCCATTTTTCTCCAACAATAAAACTGACCACCATGATATAACTGAAATTTTGTTGACTGGCATTAAACAGCATAACCCTAACTCTTCATTCTACCTATTAGTACAACAATGTATTACAACTTTTTGAAAATAGACAAAAAATATATATAATTTTTAACCAGAATATGTGGAATACTTTTGTGCTATATTTTGCAGCAGCCAGACAAGACATAACTTAGAAAATAATCCTACATAATATATCTCAATCAGGGCGAGGTGTACAACATTTTGTGATAAAGTTTGTCAGTGATTTGCAACAGGTCGGTGGTTTTCTCCGGGGTCCTCCACCAATAAAACTGACCACCACAATATAACTGAAACATTGTTGAAAGTGGCGTTAAACACGATCAAACAAACGAACCAAATATATCAGAAAATACATGTAATTCATTCAATCAATATTCAGTAAGTATGATGTGATGTGGTCACCAAACTGGATGGTAGTTATTAATACAAATGTAGATTGCAAAGTCATTATTTTTAATTTAGTTCATCAACTTTGTTGTCAATTGCTTGATAACTTATTTTCTTTTATATACTCTTACTCTCAGCTGATACTGATATATGTCAATAAAATATAATAAACATAGGCAAAATTTCAAAATCAAAATCTGAGTCTTAATCCATAATAACAATCTTTTATCCTACATCTTTGAACTATGAAAATGTCTTCAAATAAGTTGCATATGGTTATTTCTACTACATGTACGTGATGTCATAAACAAGGTAAAATTATTAATACAGATAAAATCCTTGTTTTTAATATTTAATAAAAGAAAAGGTTTTTACAGTTTTCCGGTTGTTGACTGATTTTGTCTGTTTATATAATTATGAGTTTTGACTTTCCCTTTGTAAGATTGTTCGGAGTTCGGTAATTTTGTTATTACCTTTATTTTAAAACAAAATGATAATCATATACCTCAATTTTTTTTATTGATTTAGTTAAAGTATTTGTACAAGGAAACTTCCTCCAAAATCATGTAATGTCTCAATAAATTAATTTTAAATTAAAAAAAAACCTCCCTTCCAGATCTCAGCTAACGTATTCCGATGAATAAGGTTCCTGTTAAATATATAAAAAATTTACTAATTACTCTTGTCACATGAAAAGTTGTCTATTTTCAGCTGAACAAAAATCCTTTCACCCTTTCTCAACCCCCCCCCCCCCCAAAAAAAAAAACCTCAACAACATAAAATTTAGGATGAAGTTTCTGATGACTTGAAATGAAAGCTTAAATAGCATAAAAATTAGTCATAGCAATGGTCCTCCTATGTTGGAATTTGATCTGTCATCTGAAAGACTTCTAAGCCAACATCCAATTCATGTTGTATTTGCTACCAAGTTCCTGACAACCATTCTGGAATCCATCAGCTGTAACAAAATAACAGTATAGTACTTGATAACAGAAATTCTAAAATAATATGAGGTACCAGTGTTTTAAGGCAAACTTATGTTATGTGTTAAAAGAATTCCCTATTTTATTAAAGATATATACGGTACTTTGATTGTACCTCCCTCGTTTGATACTGTACATCACTTTCTCAGTCAAATCACAAACTTTGTAGTTACTCTATGTAGTACTAAGGTATATATATTGCTGTTTTGTCTTGCATGTAGAACACTACATGTTGATATCAATAGAGGAGTAACAGAATTTGACACTCATCTGATCTTGTATCTCTCATGCATTGTCGTTTCGATATGTATACATGTATAAAAGAAGAAGATACTTTATTTACCAAATATAGGCCCACGAGGGGCATGAATATTCACATATATAATTATTTAAAACATAACATATGCTTAACAAAGACAAAGATACAATTACATATACTTATAACATGTCATTTATATGCTCAGTGTGGTTGATATGTTTTAATACCTCTAGCTGTGATATATGTATCATATAAATATGATGATAAATAAATAGATAGAGCCGACTATTTGTATCCTACCCGTGTCTGAAACAGAGAGGCAAACACAATGATAACCTTTCTGCAGGAGACACCAGGTGACGGTGCTAAAAGGATGATAGTCAACCCTTAATTTTGAGGTACAGGTATGAGCCATTTATATCCTCCCTGTGTCTAAAGCAGAAAGGCAAGCACATCGGTTGCCCTTCAGCAGAAGACACCAGGGGACGATGCTAAAAGGAATATATATAGATGGCTTCATCATGCAGTTTTATTATTATTGCATTCAAGTTTAAATCAAAATACATGTAGCTATCTGAGAAAACTAATTCTACAAGTACATACATGATGAAGTTAGCCATCTCTTTGATCTGCATTGTTATATTCCTTTTTTCCATGATCATAGTGTTATTTGTAGTCAAAATAATGAATCTTCCAGCAATCCAGAGATTTGTATTTTTTTTAGATCGCATTAATTTCTGTATTAACAGGAGGAAGCTGATCTAAAAATTGCTAATGAAAATTATAGATTCCTGGAGTTATTTGGACTATGAGTGATATTAAAGGCAGCTAATGACCAAGTTTTATTGGTGATATGGATATATACATATATGCATATCATTAACCTTTCAACCAAAAATTGTGGCTATTTTTAACCAGAAGCATTGTGAGTCATGTCACATGTTGGTTTGTAAACAAATGCAATTTAAGCATTATTTTCATTCTAAAAAATAATAATCAAATAAAACAATGTTAAAACATCTGAATTATATAATAAATTAAGCAATCGGTCATTTTAAAGTCCTTGTAATGACACCTTTATTTTTTTCTATAGCCTCAAATTGCCCGCTATACCACACTATGCGTTGATCAATGAAGACGAACTTGCATGTAGAATTTTTAACTGATTTTACATCGAAACTTACCAATTGTGATATAAATAAATATAAAATCCTAATTTAAATCCAACTACTGAATTTCAAGTCAATAATTTCACCAGATCATCATTCAATTCAGCGATACACAAATATCTCAGGCACAAGGCTTCATGAAATAAATATGGCCTCTCGTCCGGTTTCATAAAGCTGATCAAGGCACAGTCACTTGAAGATTCTGCCAATGTTGGAGATCGTCATTGTCAGCTGATGATCAGTTGTCGTTCTTGAATAATCCGGAAATTCCGACTTTGACTCCTCGTTTAGTCTAAGTTTTCATTCACTGCGGGACACTACCGCCATGGAGTCCGTTTCATAGAAAATAGGCACGAAATTGATGAAAAAGTTGTCGAATCGTCGCAGATAGGGGATGCTTGTAGATTAAAACATTACCGATGAGTAAATAAATATGCCATGAGTCGACAAAGGCAGTTAAAGCACACCCCTTGACACCGGCAATCGTCAGTTAATAATTGTTTACATGTTGGCGCAAAAAACGCATTTCATAACTTCCCTTATTTATTATAGATGACCAAATTTTTCGAAGTTTTCTTATTTTTTTATTTTTGAAACTTCAAGTGACTGTGATCAAGGATAGGGGAAAGAAACCAAATATCAATACCGGACAAGATTCCGGAAAACACTACAAGAACTTTCTATCTTTAATATATTCTGACCAGAATTAAGTTGTTTATTGAAATTATGTGGTAATTATAATAAAATCCTTTTGTTATTATTTTTGTCTAAAATTCATCGGACTGGAACACTTTGGAAAAATAGTCATGTGACGTACTGGTACAGAGTGATACATACAGAACAGGACATACATGTGACGTACTGGTACAGAGTGATACATGCAGAACAGGATATACATGTGACGTACTGGTACAGAGTGATCAATGCAGAACAGGACATACATGTCACGTACTGATACAGAGTGATACACGAAGAACAGGACATGCGTGTGACGTACTGATACAGAGTGATACATGCAGAACAGGACATGCGTGTGACGTACTGGTACAGAGTGATACATGCAGAACAGGACAAACGTGTGACGTACTGGTACAGAGTGATACATGCAGAACAGGACATACGTGTGACGTACTGGTACAGAGTGATACATGCAGAACAGGACATACGTGTGACGTACTGGTACAGCATGATACATGCAGAACAGGACATACATGTGACGTACTGGTACAGAGTGATACATGCAGAACAGGACATGCGTGTGACGTACTGGTACAGAGTGATACATGCAGAACGGGACATGCGTGTGACGTACTGGTACAGAGTGATACATGCAGAACAGGACATACGTGTGACGTACTGGTACAGAGTGATACATGCAGAACAGGACATACATGTGACGTACTGGTACAGAGTGATACATGCATAACAGGAAATACGTGTGACGTACTGGTACAGAATGATACATGTACAGTGCTAACTCACTGTAACAACATTCCGCGGATAGACATGTTGCTCCACTCGGACACATTATTCTGATTCCGAGCCAACCAGTCTTTGCTCTTTCTCCTTAAAGCTGTGTGCTTAGCGGAGAAGCAACACATACCAATATTAAAGCCTTTGGTTTAACCCGACCGGGGCTTGAATCCACCATCTACCGCATTCGAGACGAGCTCCATATCAATTACGCAACGGATCCGGTGACTTCTTCAATTAATATGAACGGATCATATACTTTACTTAAACCATTTCCGACATGATTCTAACATAATGCGTTTGCTTCGTAGGAGCTACTGTGATTTCATGTGAGCGAACAGGTTCTTGTTAACGCAAAGTCCAATGGAAATGACATTTTCCCTCATTATCTCTATAATAGCGAGCATAGCAAGAATCGCAAGATGTGAGCTAAGCAGCAAGTGTGTAAGGAGATTAATTAATATATGATCAATACCAACCGGAAATGGAAATACGGAGTGAATAATAATTGGAAATAGCCTTTTCATTTGAATAAAAAATAAATATCCAGTTTAAAATAATAAAAAAAACTAAATTAGAAAGATAACCGTACAGCTTCTTTACATGAAACGATTAATTTATTAGACCTTCTTGTCTCGCCCCTAAAGCCGTCGTCACATGATTTCGTTGATCATGTCGCTCATGGTTTCAAAACTAAGGAAAACATGTCAACCAATTGTAAGAGTATAAAGATGATTTATTTTGAACAATATTGATTCAGTTACCAACCCTTTTAAATACATTTTTGTACACATGAGACAGAAAAAAATTCCAATTCTTGTCGCTTGTGTGATGCAAAAATATCGTCTGCTATGATCTAGCTTTACAAGACACACTGACGAAAAGAGTATATACTATAATGTAAGCAAGAAATGTTTGAAGATAACAAAGGAGTAACATATTTAAATTGGTTTTTTTTAAATTGATCACATATTTAAAATTCACAAATACCAATAATACATTCCTAAGAAAAAACCCAGCAACGACAAGAATCATATTTAACAAACCAAGCGTATATGTTTGTGAATTTTTACCTTTGCTGAAAAACTGATATATTTTGCTTACTAATAAACTATAATACATATACATTCAATTGAAATGAGGTACTAAGGAAATTGTGTATGTCCCTGCCACATAAAGTTACCCATTTTTGGTATGTAGGTGTATAATGATAAGATACAGATCAAGTTTACGTTTCGCGTTGGTCCAATGATTTTTGGCCGAGTTATGGCCCTTGGACTCTGAAATTCGGCCTAATATTTAGTTGTCAACACTTTATTTCACTATAATTTGAGATATTGACTTGGATTTTGGTATGTGAGTGTATAGTGATGAGTTACTGATCAAGTTTGCAGTTCGTTCCGATTGAATGATTTTGGACTAATTTACGCACCTTGGACTTTTTAGCTCACCTTGCCAAAGGCAACGTGAGCTTTTGCCATCACTTGGCTCCCGTCGTCTATCGTCCATTAACTTTTCACATTTTAATCTTCTTCTCTGAAACCCCTCTGCCAAATGAACTGAAACTTGGTAGGAAGCATCTATGGAAGGTTCTTTATAAAGATTGCTCATTTCGTCCCGACCCGTTTCCAAACATGGCCGCCATAGACAATTCTTGTTTCTGATTGGCTGATTTTTTTTAAAATCTTCTCTTCTGAAACCTCTTAGCCAAATGAACCGAAATTTGGCAGGAAGCATCTATAGAAGGTCCTCTATAAAGATTGTTCATTTCGTCCCGACCCTTTTACAAACATGGCCGCCACAGGCCATTCTTGTTTCTGATTAGCCGATTTTTTTAAATCTTCTCTTCTGAAACCGCTTAGCCAAATGAACCGAAACTTGGCAGGAAGTATACATTGAAGGTCCTCTATTAAGTGTGCTCATTTCGTCCCGACCCGATTACAAACATGGTCGCCACAGGCCATTCTTGTTTTTGATTGGTTGATTTCTAAAAAAACTTATCCTCTGAAACCGCGTTCCCAAATCAACTGAAATGTGGTAGGCAGCACCTATGGAACGTCCTCTATGAATATTATTCATTTTGTCCCGATCCATTAACAAACATGGCCGCCAGAGGTAATTATTGTTTCTGATTGGCCGATTTTTTAAACTCTTCTCCTATGAAACCGCGTAGTCAAATGAAAGGAAACTTGGCATGAGGCATCTATAGAAGGTCCTCTATAAAGATTGCTCATTTCGTCCCAATCCGTTTATAAACATGGCCGACACAGGCAATTCTTGTTTCTGATTGGTTGATTTCTAAAAAAAATCATCCTCTGAAACCGCTTTCCCAAATGAACTGAAATTTGGTAGGTAGCATCTATGGAAGATCCTCTATTAAGACTGCCCATCTTGTCGTGATCCATTAACAAACATGGCCGCCACTGGCAATTCTTGTTTCTGATTGGCCGATTGTTTTTAATCTTCTCCTCTGAAACCACTTTGCTAAATGAACCGAAACTTGGTAGGACACATCTATAAACATTGCTCATTTCGTCCCTATCCCTTAACAAACATGGCCGCCACAGGCCATTCTTGTTTCTGATTGGTTGATTTTTAAAAAATCTTCTCCTCTGAAACCACTTGGCCAAATGAATCAAAAGTCAGTAGGAAGCATCATTGGAAGGTCCTCTATAAAGAATGCTCATTTAGTTCCGATCCGTTAGCAAACATGGTCACCACAGGCCATTCTTGTTTCTGATTGGCCTATTTTTTTAAACCTTCTCCTCTGCAACTGTTTGGCAAAATGAACCGAAACTTGGTAGGAAGCATCCTTGGAAGATCCTCTATAAAGTTTGCTGAATTAGTTCCAATCCGTTAACAAACGTGGCCGCCACAGGCCATTATTTTTTCTGATTGGTTGATTTCTAAAAAATCTTCTCCTCTGAAACGCTTTCCCAAATGAACCGATATTTGGTAGAAAGAATGTATGGAATATCCTTTATAAAGATTGCTCATCTTGTCCCGATTCGTTAGCAAACATGACTGCCACAGGCAATTCTTGTTTCAGATTGGTCGATTTCTAAAAATCTTCTTCCCTGAAACTGCTTAGCCAATTGAACCGAAACTTGGTGGGAAGCATCTATGGAATGTCCTCTATAGCGATTGTTAATTTCATCCCGTTAACAAACATGACTGCCATAGGCAATTCTTGTTTCTGGTAGGTTGATTTCTAAGAATCTTCTTCTCTGAAACTACTTGGCCAAATGAACCGAAACTTGGTGGGAAGCACCTATGGAAAGCTCTGTATAAGGTTTCTTCAAAGCAGAATGAAAGGTGAGCGACACAGGCTCAGCCCACTGAGCCTCTAGTTTAACTTTGGCCAAATATGTAGTTGTCACCACTTTATTTCACAATGCTTTGAGATATTGACTTGATTTTTGGTATTTGGAATTACAATGATGAGTTACAGATTAAATTTAGCTTTTGTTCCCACTGAATAATTTTGGCCAAATTATTGTCCTTGGATTTTAGAATTTTACAATTTTACAATGACTATTAAATGGTAATGTTTTATAGGTATTGGACTTCTTATTCATATACAAGTGTTGTAGATTCCTGATCATATCAAGATTTGTTCAGGAAATATTGTTTCCTTGGATAAATCTTGTAAATTTAAGGAGGCTTGAGGATACAGATCATAAACAATAGTTTGTTATTCTTAGCATATTACTGAGGGAATTAAAAAAGGGTGAAACATTTGCGAGCCTCCTTAATATTCACGGCGGAGACATTCGCGTCGTTGCGACACATCTAAGTTTTTTTAATGAATTGTTAGATTTTTACCAATGTTATCACTATTTATATTGATTCCAATACTGTTATTTTATCACTGCGATAATAAAGTACCTTTAAGGTAAAATAATGTTGTAATGTAACAAAATGGACAAGGGCATTATACTCTTCAAATTGTGAGTGCAAGATTGTGCTGGAAAGTGAAGGCATCGTGGGTGACCATGCTAAGAAGAGTTAGAATACACAAAGAGGGAATCAGAATCTGCAAATCAAAGAAGAACAGACAACACAATTGCCAACAAAAGGACAAAGGGACAAAGAACCATCTACAAAACACTACACAGAAAACTAAAGATCAAGCAAACCGAACCCGACTAAAAACAGGGGATGAACTCAGATCCTCCGTAAGGATAAGCAGTTACTGCTTCACTAGTGACACCTGTCATGTTGCTCCAGTTACAAACCTGGTGATAAGTCATAAATTTGCCTTCGAAAGAATAAATTGTAGGCTTATGAGACATAACATGGTATGCAGTGGATAAGGGTAATAACAAAATTCCCGTACTCCGAACAATCTTACAAAGGGAAAGTCAAAACTCATAAGTATATAAACAGACAAGATCAGTTAGCAACCGGAAAACTGTGAAAACCGTAATGACCCTGACTTGGTACAGGCATTTCTAAAGAAATGGTGGGTTGAATCAGATATTAAAGTGGAACCTGTCTCATCCGACACACCAAGGAACCGGGATGTCGGAATATTCAGGTTTTATTTTAATTATCAGAAATACTGTGGTACAATAAATTGTTGTCGTATGTCACAGGATGTTGGAAAACTCGGGTGTCGGAATGCACAAATTCCACTATATATGTATAATGGAGCCTTGTGTCATCTTTGCCTTTAGCGCTAATGAACAACCAGCAATTAAGAGGAAGTGTCAGAACATCCAGCTGCCATAAATAATAGAGACTCTGCTTATAATTGTATATGCAATCACACTTGCCCGTGCGGTCACCCCTATAAAGAAGTCACCTGTATTAAAAGGTCACATTTTTTTTGTCCTGTCATAGAAAATTTCATATAAATTGGTGACCAATCTTGCACGGCTACTGTTGTACAAAGAGGATTTGCACGCACCACACACCAGTTCGATAAAACATCAGATGGTAAAATGAACTATATCGGAAGAAAAATTGCAGGCTGCATGGAGCCTCTGGTTCTTGCTTGGCTCGCCTGGCAATATTACATATAATCTCTTCCCATTAATTAAAATCAATGACTTGTGCTAAAATCAGGTCAATAGATATGTAACAAAATGTTAACATAAGCATAATACTAATAACATTTGTTTAATTGCAAACTTATATTGCTAAACGTGTGTCTACATGATCTGATTTTGACCTAAGTGTACTAACAGGTATTACAGGCAACACTTTTCTCTAGGCTCTGCTGATGACGGTTATGTTGTGTTAGTCGTAATAATAATCCCCTCCTTTCCTCATTATTAATGACTAATAATCAGGTTTGTGGCAAGAGTAACACGACGGTTACCAACACAAAAGGTACGAAAAAGGAAAAAAACACGATCTACAACACTACACAGAAAACTGGATGAATGTATGTACTCTGGAAGGCTAAGCAGCGAGCGAAGATATTTAGATCCATGTCATCTCTTGACATCTGTCATTGTCTTCTGCTTCCATCAAATTTTCTTATTTGCGATTTTTTATTCAATCACAAATACAACAATTGCTATTGTGTTTTCTGATTGGATGAAATTTAAGGTATCTTCAAAGAAGAGTTTGGAGATACCAAAGGGGTATAAAGTATCCATAAATCGAAGGACAGACAACACAATGGCCAAACAAAAATGTCAAAGGGACAAACAACGATCTACAAAACACTACACATAAAACTAAAGATCGAGTAATACGAACCCCACTAAGAACTGGGGTTGAACTCAGCTGCTCCGGAAGGGAAAGTATTTCCTGCTCTAAGAAACCACACGTATGATGGTAATGTTACGTATTACTCTCTATAAAGTTTGTGTTTGCGTGGAAATGACTAAATTATTTCAATGAGAAACTATAGACTTGAATGAATCCAAACTGTGTATGAATAATCATTGGACTGTCGGATTGGAAATTCTGCATGACCAACACTGCATGACAAATTCAATATAAGACTTGAGATGTTTATAATTATTATTCTCTGAAGAAGAGTTTGAACTTACCAAAGGGGTATCAGAATCCGTAAATCGAAGAAGGACAGACAGACCCTGAACCATTTTGAAATCAAACTTTCACAGCATGCCCTTTTAATAGTCCTCGACAATATGAAAATATTTTTGCCCCGATCGGAAAATACAAAATACAAAATTAAATAGAACTCTCCTTCACTAGGTAGGGACGAACATGGGTGCCACGTGTCTGAAGAATGCCACGCCCTTCTGTCTCATTTTGTTTCTAACACCAGTGAGTGAATAAACGAAGAATATCGAAGTGGCAATCAAAAATGAACAACGAAAAACTGGCAACATATATGGGGTACAGAAGACGAAGACAAACAAAACAAAAACACAAACACAGAACAATGTGTTGGACACCATGGAAACAACCACAAAGAACATAAATAAGACATTTTCCCTCCCTCCTACAAACAACTGCAGGTAAAAACGAACCGAACATCGTTTTATGCTAAATTCGTAACGAACATCACAACAGAGAACTCAGAATGTAAAGACACATAATAGTACAACAAAACTAAAAAGAATTATTGTCGTTTTGTGTTATCTTATTATTTTATGCATTGCATGATTACTCGAGTGAAACTTTAGTTTCACATTTAATAATTCCTATCATATCAACCTTATCAATATATAATACCTATGTCGTTGGTCTAGAATGTGGAAAGTCACAGAAAATGTGACGTATGAGAATAGATGTACAACATTAAGTGATAATGTTTGTCATTGACTTGCAGCAGGTCTGTGGTTTTCTCCGGGTCCTCGATCCGGTTTTCTCCACCAATTAAACTGACCGCTACGATATAGATGAAATATTGCTGAAAATGGGGTTAAGCGCCATCAAGCAAACACTATATGCTTTTATTGTCACTGTTTTAATATACAGGCAGTATAACCGGTATTATCTCAGGTTGAAAATTATAGCAAGTTTTGATTGGTTAAAAACCCGGGTATTAAAAAACATATCCCCGGGTGTTGGTAGGCCATATTACCGGCTGTAACGAGCCATTTCCGCCGTGGTGTTTCTACGGAGAGGAAACATAAATAACGAATTTCTTCGGTTTCAAATTTCTGCCATTTTTGCCCAAAAAGAAGACATTTTTTTCTGCCGATTTTTTCCCCCTACAGTTTGAAAATCTTCTGCTGCAAAAATTGTTTTATTTGATTTGATTTATTGTGCTTAACGCCACTTTCAGCAATATTTCAGTTATATCGTGGCGGTCAGTTTTATTGGTGGAAGTACCCTGAGAGAACCACCGACCATGGGCAAGCAACTGGTAAGCTTTTTTCACTTGCGACTGCGAGTCGAGTGCACTCTTTTTGTAATTTCCAAAGCCGGATGCAAACCTACGCCGTATTGGTGATAGGCTTGTATGAGTTGCTACCGAACTGAGCCACCCGGACCTCGGAAATTGTTAGTGTTTTTTCCCAGTTTTCCGGTTGTTGACTGATTTTGTCTGTTTGTTGATAGATGAGTTTTGCTTTTCCCTTTGGAAGATTGCTCGGTGTTCGGTAATTTTGTTATTACCCATATTTATACGAATCAACAAATGAGTTGTTAAGCAAAGCAATGTTTAGTTTAAACATATTTTATTTGCTCAAATGTGCAAAAAGGATAAGACACAAGTTAAACAAACTGATGAAGTCTTCTCCTATATACAATAAGTTACAACATTATTTGATAGAGCATGCATGTATATAAACATGTCTTACCATTGATATGTGTAGCTTGAACAAAAACAGAGAATGAAGAAAGGAATGAGAGAGAGGGTTAGTGGTGATGATGTGTGCGATTGTTCTTTTGGTGAACTACTAGACAACAAGAAACCTCTCAGACCTCTTTATATATTCAAAGACATGCTAAAAATAATTTCGTTCTGTTCATACAAGAGTGTAGGAGTACCACATGTCAAAAGTGTAAGGGTTAAAGCACAATAATTAGGTAGCTAGTTGAGGTTTTGAAACAATGTATGTCTTATATTTGAATAATGGGAACAATCGAAGAAGAAATGCATTACATCAGCAAGAGACGTAATCTACCAAATTCTGGTTCACTCGAGAACCAGCATATTGTATCCAAGTGGTATGACATCTGAATCTGTTAAATGATGTTTCGGTGTGAGTTAGTACTATAGAAAATCCTACTGAGCGCGTTGGTCTAATACAGAACAGACAACATCATAATCTAAACAAAAGGTTCTCTTCGTGATATATCTGCAAAATTGCTCTTTTTGGCGTTAAACAACAATCACAGCGACTCGCCCATTGCTCTCGAAATTCACATAGCTGAAATACTGCTTACTTGACAATAAACAAAAACAATGAATTAATTGTCCAAACATGACAAATAAAAGTTCCTTCCAAGAAACAGATTCTTTCAAAAGTAAAACAAATAGAAAAAAAGACTGTTCAATGCATTGTTTGTCGTTAAGATTCTTGTGCTGATGTCGTCAACTGGTCTTGTATGTTGTTGCAATCGACCACAGTTATAAATTGTTCATTTCATTAGAAATATATTTGAAATTTATTAACATCAAAATCAATGTTTCAAGCATGTTTTTACCCTTGTGGTAATGCAACAAGGTATTGAAATTTACACTGATTGATTTCAGCATTATTCGCTTTAATTGAATTGGAACAATAGTGTTAGAGATATCAATGAAAATGTCTAGAACATTTTCTTGGAAAGTTTTTAATTAACTGTTTGTGCATTCTCGTCTTTTTGTGTATGAACATCATGAAAAGGTAATATGAGCAGTGTCACGTATTTTAAGTTGGATTGTATTTTCGTATTTATTGTTTCGTATAATTCGGGAAATTAAACTGATTAAATTCACAAGTGAAAATCGTGAAAGATGCGAAAAATGAAATATTTCATTGCTATTTCTATACTCTTAAACAACTTTAGTGATTCAATTATATCTAATACGGAATTTTTTAAACTTTCAACACCGCAATGTTTGTCAGCCATTTCTGTTTTTGACACAAAACCAAGTAGTTCCAAGCTTCAATGTGCAAGCTCATGTCTAGACAATTTAGTTGGGATGTGTGGAATGTTTGTTTGGAATTCTGAAAAAAGTGAATGTTTGTTGCACTCTGATAGTGCATTCTTTGGAAATGTTTCCATAGAAACAGGATTTCTACTATACAGCAGAATGTATAGCGGTATGTATTCGTATATAGCATTGTAGGACCTTAGAATAGTGGGTTTGGGCTTATGGTGTTTAACACCACATTCAACAATATTTCAGCTATATCATGGCAGCTTTATTAATGGAGGAAGCCGGAGAAAACCGCCGACCTGGCACGTCACTGGCAAACTTTATCACGTAAATATTGTATCGAGTACACCTTGCCATCAGCGTGATTCGAGCTCACAACTTTAGTGGTAATAGGCACTGAATGCACGGGTAGTTGTAAATCTAACAACCATGCGATCACAACCATAACTGTCTCTTTAGAATAGACAATACTTTGAATCATCGTTTGCCTCAGTTTGTGGGTACAGATGTTATCATTTCATTTCTATAAGGCATCACTTTACTTTACAATCCTCTGTTATTAATCACAATTCTACTATCAAATAATGAATCATTTTATATAAAAAAATATTTCTTTAATATCAGAAATTATTTTTTTGTATATGAAGAAATGGATTTTGATATAAAATAATATAAGGATTTAATTCATACATTTCATCTCATCTTGATTTAGATGGTTTTCTCCGGGTCTACGGTTTCCTCCACCAATCAAACTGACCACCACGATATAACTGAAATATTGTTGAAGTGGCTGTAAGCATAAAACCATGATATACCAACCCACCATGTGTACAAGTACGCGAGCAACGTCATATCGTTAAACAGAATGGAAAGCTTAATATATCGTTGAGGAAGGGTTCGCGTTATTGGTATTTGTCTTTAATTTCACGAGTAACACGACGGGTGCAACTAGTAGAGCAGGGATTGCCAACTCTTCCGGAGCACCTGAGTGGTTATGTATATGTGTGCTAAGACTATTGATTTTAACTCTGGTTCTACGATTTGACGCTGGATTTTGGAGCTGTTCTGACAGGTTTTTTTTTTTGTGTTTTCCATTTTAATGTGCTAGGAGTAAAATACCGGTATATGTTTATTGTAATTTAATAATGTAACATAAATTGCACATGAGTTCACCCACGGATTTTTAGTGGAGTTCGCGTTGCTCGATCTTTAGTTTTCTGTGTAATGTTTTGTAGATCGTTGTTTGTCATTTTTCTTTTGGCCATTGCACATTATGTCTGTATTTCTTCGATTTCGGTTTCTGATTACACCTTTGGTATCTTCAAACTCTTCTTATAATGGCAATAGATTGCACAATGTACGTTGTTCGCTAAAGGAAAACTCCAGTCAGTTGAACAATTGTTATATTTCAATACATTGTAACTTTGTATTCATAAATAACTAATTAAACAACATTAATAAGACAAAACTGGTAGAACGTGCTAAAGTGGGTCATGGTTCACTGTAATGGGCGGCTGTATCGATAAACAGATAGGGTGTTGAAAAAACTGTTGATACTCATAAAATATTGATAAATGCAATAAAATGTTATGTTTGTCTTCAAGAAATATGATAGATAAAACCATGTGTGAAGTTTTATGACGAAATATCTCCGATTTCTATGTAAATTTACGAGTTGAAGTGGGGAAACACCCACAGGTAATTTTAGCGATGTATTTTTTTATCTTGGACAAGAATAATGAGCGTCCTGATTGGATGACCGATTTAAAACACACTGACTCCGCATGGTAAAAAGATGCATGTAAAAGAAATCTATGTTCTATTTTATTCATTTGTTTGATTCTGGAATATTGTTGATCATTGATTTAAACATGGAAAAAGGGAAAAAAGGGGGAGGGGGTGAATTTTATTTGTGAATTTTACAGTTAAATAAATGTTATGTTTCGACAGTTTAAAGAGAACACCAAAAAATTGTGGTGACTAAAGCTTAAATCAGCGATAAAAATTGACCAAATATCAGTGGTTTTGTAAATGAGATTTATTTTAAATAGAAAATCTGAATTTATTATTTATTAATTTATTATTTATGATACAATGTTATATCCCTTGGGAGGGTTAGTGTGGTTGGGGGGGGGGGGGGCTATGATGAAAATTTGAAATAAAAACACAGGATTAATTTTTTATTAAAAAAATCCAGGACCCCTGTGTCCATGATATTTTTTTTAAAAGTTAATAATATGAAATATTGACATCCACACTTGCCTTTTGGTCAGCACATGTCTGTGTCCACACTTGTTATTAAACAAAAAACACCTTTATTAACATTAATATATCCAATTAGAAGTATGAATATTTGGAATTTCCTGTCGTAGTGTAAGCGGCCATGACACCTCTTCATGTGACGTCACGGAGACGGATCATGTTAGTTGAATCAATAATGTATCTGACTCTTCCCAACATTGAGCCCTTTTGGTTATGTTTTAATATCAGATCAACTGCAATACAATGTTAACAATTTGTATATCGTTCTAATTTTTTCCTTAATATTCCCATCCCATGTTACATTTTCATAAAACAAATGAGTTTATTTGTATTTGTGGGGAGGGGGGGGATCTACGTATAATTCCATGTTTTACATGATTGGCCGTAGGTTAAATAACTGTTACTTTTACACATGCTTTTATTCTTTTTTGTCGCCAATGTTATCGTACTTTCCCGTGTTTTTCGTGGTCACTGGTCGATGTGTTGACAAGGGTAGCCTGATCGGTAATTACAACAAAAAAATCTTCTCACACTTTCCCTTTTCGTTAGTGCAATAAAATGCTTGACATGAAGTCGTAATGATTTTGTAAACATCAAAAGATAAATATACATAGAATAAAGGGCATTTGTTTTCGATACTCTCTTTATCAGGACCATTTTCTGGCGAACCCGATAGGGTGATCCAGATTATTGTAAAGACAGTATCGAATACAAATAGTCCTTTATTTTGTTTATCGGTAATATACATACAAAAATCATTAAAACGTTGGAAAAAATATTTTTTGCAGTTACAGATAAGATTTCGGATCTAAACTCTATTTATTTCCATGCAAAAACTATTTTTTTGGGACTACTTTCTGTTAGCCTATTTTAGTTTGTGAATCGTCATTCATTCAAACCACGCGCGCTACATTATCAGTTGAACTATGAATGAGACGTCAGAGGGCGTAATACCTAGGCGTAGAAAAAAATGTTATTTTCCTGGTTGCTGGATAGTACTTTGTTTATTTTGAGTCTTAGTACTTTTTAGTAGCTGGTGTATATGGCAAATAGAACATCAAGACATCTAGATTTTTTTAGTTGATCATCTGCACATAGTTCATCATGGCATGGTGTATGTATTTTTGTAGATTTTGGCTACTGTACTGTATGTACAATTCAGATCATTGTTCATTATGAATTTATGCATAACAGTAGCAGACGATTTCCTGGTCGAAATCTCGTCAAGATGTAGTGTAATTAATTATACTATAACTAATTGACGAGTTTCATTATCAAAAATATGTCACGAATGACCAAAATACACAGTAACTCACGAATGCGCGTGGAAACAAAGTGAATTATATTAATTTATTTTTTCTTCAAATTCAATACGGTTGTTTCGAATCATTTCCATTCCGTCAACATTTTGTTATTTTCGTTCGCCAGATCACGTGATCTCGATGGACTAATCGGCATTGAACTTCCGGTGTCAATGTACACAACAAAAACTCCAATCGATATGTGCCGTTTTAACGTTCGATCCTCAACTTAAAAAAATCTTAACATTTTCTGTAAAAGACAGATATCAATTAAATTATTTTATTATATAGATATCGATTAAATACCGTGATTTCCGAGTTAAATAAAAACGATAATTTCACTAGTGAAATTACCATTTTTATTTCACTCTCGCTATATTTCACGCCATTTCGCTGTCGAGGTCATATGAAGACTTCTAGTTTGAAACGTAAAAATTAGACGTTATTTGGCTTCGTGTACGCTTCAATTTGGATCAAATTTAACTAAAATAATATTTCAAGGTGAGCATTTTAATCATTTTATTGTCTTGGGTGGGTGGCTCCATGTTTGTTTGAAGCGATACACATTATATTATATCCCTACGCTACCCACGTAATATAGTGCAATTAAACTAATTTTATATCAAATTCGATTCGAAACATTTTTTTGTATCTATATAATAAATACTATAACTAATTGACGAGTTTCATTATCAAAAATATGTCACGAATGACCAAATAACACAGTAACTCACGAATGCGCGCAGCTCATGAGTGAGTTACAACGTTATTTGGTCATGAGTCAATTCGTTATAGTATAATTATTTGTATCAATGACTTCAATGCAGAGACAAACACTTCTTTAAAACTAAATTTGTTTTCTTTCTTTATTTGCGACTGTCAGCATCATCAAAGGAAAACGATCTGCCTTTATGCATATATTTATGATATCAGACAGATAGTGGGGTACCGAAAACCAGTATTTATGCAGCGGTTTCCTTGGCATCTCCATATTACAAATACTTATAATCTACCGCATCTACGACTATGATATGCTGACGTTGTCACAGTAATAGCATAAACACAAGAAGTCGCTTGCCGATTTGCTCAGACGTCAAGACAAGAAAAAGACGGAACGTGGTCGGAATTGACATGATTCGAAACAATCGTATAGAATAGTTCATTGCAAACAACGCATTTTACAATTTACTTCCCGAAACAGCGTGACATCATTGTTTTCATTAGCGACGACCAACATTGACCTAACACGATTGCGTCACAATACATATCCTTCCGCGACGGCCAGCGCATTTAAAATGATGAACTGACCCAATAAATTTCTGATATGGTCAAGTACGTCGACCCTACCTTTATCTATCGGCACACTTCAAAGGAATGTGGCACAAATTACCCATAAACGACGTTATTTTACGATGTACTTATTTTTTAATAATAAAATTACAACTGATCAATGCTGGAAGAGCTTTAATTGCAGGTATAATCCGAGAATGGATTATGCCTTTTGTCTGATCACATTGAAGAGGTCTGATCCGGATTGTTTGGTGCTACATGCAACTTCAATGACCAAATTCTACCTTACGGTATACTATGCTTAACATCCATTAACACAAATGTCTTTTATTTAATGTCATTTAAAGTTTCACGCAAACTTGTTAAGACCATGGCGTTTTCCTTTGAAGAACAGAATCAATATAGATACAAAAGAAAACACACATACTATGTAAGTGATTCCAAGGTTATTCATATATAATATCATACATTTTCAGATAAATACGATTTAACGTTATACGGATATAATTACGTTCCATTCTGACTTGTCTCTAAAGATATGTTTGCCATGTTCACTGTTCTATGCGTATTTGTTTGTTTGATTGCCATGGTGTTGACATTGGATAACCTGGAAAACAAATTATACTTTCTTTTATCTTTACAAATTCTTTGTTATCCAGTGTAGAGTGTAAATATATAATAAAAAGAAAAAAAAGCACAAAAAAGAATTTGCCGACCTACGTCAGAAAAGGGATTATATCGTGGTATAACAGATACTATGAATTTCAAAACATATAGAAACAAATTGACATCATCCATTAGAACCAGTAAAGCTATTTATTTTTCTGAGGCTATTAAATCTGGTAATAATGTAGGTGAATTATGAAAACACTTACAGGACATAAACTCAGTATCAAAATGTCATATAAAATGTATAGATATTGATGGTAAAAAATGTGATAATATTGAAGATATTTGTAATAATTCTAATCACCATTATTCGTCAGTGGCTGAACGCATCATCAAAAATTCCATCTTGAATGCGTCCACTGAAAAATTAGATAATTGGGTTAGTTCCAAGCTTTGGCTCGAAAATACATTTTCATATATTGGTATACTACCAGAAGAAGTACTTAGGGACGGACCATTTAACTTGCAGGGGGGTTAAGTTTTTTTTTTTTTTTTTTAAATATTCTGATTCCCAATGTTGCTGAAAAAAATATTCTGATTTTGGTGGAGGAAAAAAACAATAATCTGATTCAGGGTTTTCGTCATATAACCTAATGTTAAATTCTGAAAAAAAAATCCCACTTTCCGCGACAAAAAAATGTTCTAACTCTCGTGTTGTCCGAAAACATTTTTCTGAACGAAGCAAAAAACCATAACCCCCCCTCACCCCCTGTAAGTTAAATGGTCGGTCCCTTACAGAACTTTTGAAGTTGAATATTCAGAAATCCAGTGGATTGGATGGTATAAGTCCTAATATTTTGAAAATGTCAGCTACTGTTATTTACGAGTCATTAACCCACATTTTCAACTTAAGTCTTTGCACTGGAAACTTTCCATTAAAACTTAAGCTGGCTAGAGTAACCCCACTTTATAAATCAGGAGATATTGCAGATATGAACAATAAAAGACCCATAATCAGTACTTCCTAGCTGATCTACGTTAGGGAACGACCATTTAACTTGAAAGGGGGGGGGGGGGTTATGTTTTTTTCCCAATGTCGCTGAAAAAAATATTCTAATTTTGGTGGAGGAAAAAAAATAATCTGATTCAGAGTTTTTGTCATATAACCTAATGTTAAATTCTGGAAGAAAACTCTGCGCCATTAAAAAAAAATATTCTAACTCTTGTGTTGTCCGAAAACATTTTTCTGAACGAAACAAAAAACCATATCCCCCCCCCCCTCCTCTGCAAGTTAAATGGTCGGTCCCTTATTTGAACAAATAGTTTATGCACAGATTTGTGAATATTTAATCAAATACAAACTGATTCATCCGAATCAATCTGGTTTCAGATCTAAGCATTCTTGTGTGACAGCTTTAACTAAAATTGTTGATCATATTCTAATAGAAATGGATCAAGGGAATTACACAGGTTTTTTTTTTCTTGATTTTAAAAAGGTATTTAACATGGTTAATCGCACTATTTTATTATCTAAGTTAAAAGTATATAAACTTGATGACTTATCTTTGAATTGGTTTAGATCATATTTGTCGGAAAGATCTCAAAAAGTAATTATCAATAATTATGAATCATCTGCACAAAATATTAGATATGGAATACCACAAGGAAACATACTTGTACCCTTGCTTTTTCTTTTGTATATATATGATTTACCCCTTTATGTAGACCATAGTATGTCAGATTTGTATGCAGATGATACCACTATACACTTCTCGTCTAATTCCATATCTGACATTAACATTAAGTTGAATGAAGATATGGAAAAGGTACAGGGATGGTGCACTAGTAATGATATGGTTATAAATATCAATGATAATGGGTTCATCTAGAAAGATACAATATCTTCAGTCTAATTTTTATATTTTTTTTTGACGATGTTTTATTGAACGATGTAAAATATGAAAGATTACTTGGAATTACTATTGATAATTGTTTGTCTTGGTGTCAGCAAATTAATAATATTGTTTCAAAGATTTCATCAGGGCTTGGATTGATGTGTCGTTTGCGAACATACTTACCTACTAAAGGATTAATCGTGTACTATATTGGATATATTCTACCACTGTTTGATTATTGTTGTACTGTATGGGGAGAAACCACAACTTTGAATCTCGAAAAACTATGTAAATTACAAAAGCGTGCAGCAAGAATTATTCTTAATGCAAAATATGATCTACCATCTCTTCAATTATTTAATAAAAACTTGGTTGGCTGTCTATTCAAAATAGATTAGAATATCATAAAAGTGTTTTAATGTATAAATGTATAAATAATTCTGCTCCTGATTATTTGTGTAATTCATTTGATATGAATACAAATTCTAATGTTTGCCATTGTTCGTGTAGTTGATCTACAGTTTTTCACTTTTGTTCTTGTGTATTTGAACTATAATCTTTTACAACTAGCATTAAAAGGTGTAATACATATTATTATATAGTGGGTCTGTAGTCCGAATTGTATGCACTCCAGATTTCATATTGTGGGACCCGTTCCGGTTTTATATAGTGGCTCCTGGTCCGGATTTTATATAGTGGGTCCCAATTTTATATTAATAGGGTCGGTTCCGGATTCTATCAAACGTAACTACTCGGCCATATAATATATATAACCTCGTAAGTAGATGGCGAATAAATAGAACTACTTTTCACATGTTAGTTACATGAAAGTTGGATAAAATTATATTTTAAGCAATTTTCTATATTTCAATTATTTTCATGGATAAAAGCTAAAGTTTTAATTAGCTTTGCATGGTTATATTTTACTTAGTATGTCTTCCATATTGGATTTTCGTGGACTATATTTTTGTGCGGCTTATCTTCCGGCAAACAATTTAAGATGAATTTCTACTATATACCTACGAGATTATTGAAAGTGTAGCGAGAATGGCCGAGTAGTTACGATTGTGATTTTACTGGGTCCACGTCCAGATTTTCTGCTCTTCGCCCGTTCGGGATTTTATGTACTGGTCCGTACTAGAACCAGATTATATAGATACCCTGTATCAATTGTAATATGTTTTCTTTATAGGGTGTTCTTTAGCTGGATACGACTATGATGTTGAAACACAAACGTGCCTCAAATTATTCACCATACCTACACGTAAAACATGGACAGATGTCAGATCGTATTGTCAGAATGATGGCGGAGATCTCATTAGCATATCAAACGCCCAAAAGAGAGATTTTGTTATAAGTTATGTAAGCTGTAAGTAAAAGTGTGTATTAAAAATTATTTTGAAAGTATGTCACGTGATCGCTTTTTCCACGAATTATGTGGTATAGACTATTCCATACTTCTTGTTCAATCGGTGTTCAACTGTCGATGTTATGTTCTACAGCCGAGTTGGTTTAATACAATATCTAATTCTTCTTTGTAAGACTTAAGATGGCACAGTCAAACCTGTCGTTTATGATTTATTGAAATATGGTCACATAAGACAGGTGATCGCTAAATAAGGTTTAATTAATATGAAGTGCACTGTGAAGGTAAATAGAAATCAGGGTAACATAATGCAAGTTTTTATTATTTAATAGAGGTGGAAACTAATACGCTCTCGAAGTTCGGGAGCGTTAATGGTAGAAGTTTGAATAAGTACTATGGCACTTCAAAATCTTCAACAATATGGCTGCCAAACCGGAAATAAATTAAAAGAAAAATCACGTGACCTAATCCGGAACTCTAATTAAAAAAAGGGTAGATATCTAATTTACTGCTCACGACGCTTTTATAGAATAACCTTCATCAGGTAGCCTCAAACCCAAGATATTTGAATACCAAATAACTTAAAAGTCTTTGGAGAAAAAAAACTAAAGCAGGCTTGACTTTACCTTCAAATTTATCTTATAGGTAAAGAAAGGGTATGGATTGGACTACACGAGGGTCAGTGGTTGGATGGCAACTCATTCGTAAATATATTTGGTACCAAGACTTTACTAAACAACAAAGACATTTATTACGAAACAGATACAGACCAGACTTGTGGAGCATTAGTTTTGCTGTCTTCTGATCCCTGGTTAATTGATGATAGTTGTAATATGCGAAAGAGATCTGACTTTTTATGTGAAATTATCCAATAATTAACGAATATATTTGGTACCAAGACTTTACTAAGCCAGGCGCGTAGCAACTCGCACGCAAAAACGCAGCTGCGTACACATTGAAAATTTTGACAAAAATGAAAACATGGTAAATCTAGGACATAAGATAGAATAAAACTAAATTAATAAACTAAATCAAATTCAAACAAATACAAACATGTTAATACTTACTTAATGTACTTATATTCAATTCCGGAAACTACGCTTATCATTTACGGAATCAACATCGTGATTCCGTTGATGATGCAAAATGGCTGAGTCCATGGAGTCTGAGAAAACAACAGTTACTTCTATGCGTCCTTACCTGACATCTTTTCTGAAGATTTCAAAATAACTGACGAAATAAATATGACATCTTTAGTAGAAGAAAGGAAAGGAAGTGGTCCTTGATTTTTCAGCACTTAACTTTGACCAAGGATTTATATATAAATCCTTGCTTTGACAATTGAGTTGGAATAAAGACTTCCGAGATAAAAATATTTGTTCGGTTCATGAAGAAATAACCTCAATCAGGTTGTATACACAGATAACACGCGTAGCCGGTTACACAAGGGTGTGTACAACCTGATTGAGGTTATTTCGAATGAACCGAACAAATAATTTCGATCAATCCTTATAGATTAATTCAAACTTTTTTGTTATGATATTGAAAAATTTAATTATTAAAAAAAAAGGCAAATAATCGGTAATAAATTAAAATAACCCCAAAGGTGCCTAATCTAAAAAGAATCGAAGACGCCTTGGGAACGACGTCTATTTTCAGATTCAGTACATACGAATATAACCTCAACTTAGGGAACGGTCATTATTTACCAGGAGGGGGCTGGAAAATGGTTCTGTTATGTGACAGTATAAGAAAAAGACCCCACCCCCCGAGATTTAGCAAATTTAAAATTGACCCCCACACAAATTTTACAATATTTATTTTGACCCCCCCTCAAATGGACAAATAACATAGTATTAATATATATCCGTGATAAGACTACATCTCAAGAATATACTTCTATGTAACCATTGTTAAGTACCCGTACATTATATTTAAATGGAAAATTATTTATATAAAGAATAAATAAAAAGAACTGAGTATTTGCAGTCTTGACATGCGCTCATGCTTAGCATAATTTTCTTCTTAATAGCATTACTTTTATTCTGCGGCCATCTATAGCTTGCAAGCTGTTCAGTATGACTCTCACTTATTGCTGGAGGCCACATTGTAATATATTGCTTCATAATTTAATAGTTGGACTTCTGTAGTGTGGTTTCATTGACATTTATGCAACATTTTTTAGTTTTCATTAAGTGAAACATTGATGAAATAATTCAAACATTTATTCCTAGTGATTTAAAGATTAATATTAATATACATTTTTTGTCCAAAGCAACACAAAAAACAGTTCATTTCCTTAAAATATCAAAGAGAACATGAACAAAGTCATATTTTCTGATTTCACCCTACAGAATTCCCAATTATGTAAATGAAGATACATGAGTAGTATATGAGTACGGACAAAGTCATATTTGTGGGGGAACAATGGGGAGCAACCGGAAGTAACATGACGGGAAGTGACGTCACCGAAAGTCACGTGACCGAAGAGACCATGTCCGGAACCAGAAGTATGCTATGCGCATGCGCAACAGGAAGTTTCGCAATACCACTAATGGGACCTTTTCACCGGAAGTGACGTCAGTGATCGGAAGTGATCGTGTGCGCATGCGCAACCGGTACATTTTGCATTACTACTAGAGGAGTAGTGCAAGTACATGGCTACCGAAGGGGTGGAAGGGTGTGCGCATGCCCAACCGGAAATTGCGCAATACCCCCTAGTGGGGCCTTTCCACCGGAAGTTGGCTACAGGAAGTGACGTCATTTTCCCCGCGCATTTTTCTTAGTGGTAGTGCAAAAGGTTGGTTGGGGTGTTCTCTACGACGCCCGCGTCTACCCCTTTCCCTGGTTATCTGCCCCTTTTATCTTCATAATTACATATACAGTTTGTTGTTTTCTGATATGTTGTGTAGTACTCCAAGGATGGTATTTCTAATAAGAGTCAAATGAATGAAATGTGTGATATTTTCATAGTGTGTTTCGTTTTGTTTTTGTTTGTAACGTGTTTTGGGTAGAATTTCAACGCTATCGTGGTGGTGGAGGAGGAGGAGGAGGGAGGGAGGGCGGCGGAGGAGGAGGAGGGGGAAGAGGAGGGTGTAGGTAGGAGGAGGAGGAGGTCTCTTTGGGTGTAATTATGACTAACACAGAAATCAAGTTTCATATTTTATTGTTCACTTGAAGATCAAGCTCTGTTTCTCAGTCTCTTTCATTTAATCTTCTCCAGTCACTTTATTGTCCATTGTCCTCAGTTCTGGCCCTCTGTATTCAAATAAAGGTATGGTCTTTTTCAGTTCTTTCCATTCGTAAAGACTCAGGGTCACCCCTCTCTTCGTAGGATGCAATGTCCATTCTCCATTATACACGAAATACTTCCTGATGTAGACGTCTTCTCCCAGGTCATATATCCAGTCCACAGGTTCTCCGTCTTTCACCCAACTGATCAAATTGTCCACCACTTGCATAGAACTGTACAAGACTTACCACTGTGGTAATGATAAGCTGACACCGACTTTGGTAGGAATCGTATCGGTTTTCCAAAATCTCATATCCACACTCTAACTGCTATTCCATTCTGTGAGTTCTGCGTATCTTCCACCTCCTAGCGTTACTTTGACCGGAATGTTCAATGCTTTGGTCTGGTCTTTGGCGAACGTTACTGCTAAGGCTTCCTGTAGCAGATCCCCTTGTGTCAGGGTCAACGGAATGTTCAATGCTTGGGTCTGGTCTTTGGCGAACGTTACTGCTAAGGCTTCCTGTAGAAGATCTCCTTGTGTCAGGGTTAACTGAATGTTCAATGCTTTGGTGTGGTCTTTTGATTTTGATTTACGTGACATGTCGAATGAAGTGTGAGTCTCTGCAGTCGATTGGTTGTTTCTTTTTGCATCCTGCTTTCTGATTGGTTCTTTTACCTGGCTTCTGATTGGCTAATCGGCCGGAAATGGCGATTTCTGATTGCTAAGATTTCCTGGCTGTTGATTAGTTGACGATGGAATACATCTCAATCCTTCTACCACCCGATTATATCTTAAAAAATCAAAAACTGCTTACTCTTCGCGAATCACATGAATTCCCTCGATGTGTTACTCGATCTTTAGTTTTATGTGTATGTTTTGTAGATCGTTGTTTGTCCTTTATACTTTTTCTTTTGGCCATTGTGTTATCTGTTCTTCTTCAATATACGGATTCTGATTACCCCTTTGATTAGCTTCAAACTCTTCTTCACACCCAGTGTTTGGTGGGGTCCGTGTTGCTCATCTATTTAGTTTTCCTGCTTTGTGGTGTGCCCAATGTTGACATTGTTTCTTGATTGTCCTTTCTGGTTTTAATAACGTTTCTTTAATGACCTTTTCGATCTCAGAGAATAAAAATATCAAAATTGTTCATAGAAAGCATCAATTTTAATCTACCTCCGAAATAAAGAAACATCTTAACTGTGATTTTATTTTGCCATGACATAGTTGAAATGATTCGAATCGTAGCATAAGCATTGTGGACAAAGACGAAGATATATAATATGTGCTTTCTATGACACTCTTCATCAAGCACACTCATAGACAAAAGCCTTGGAAAGCTAAATAATTCAAAAGTCTTGTAAAAATAGCAAATATCAGCTAAGTTAACTATGGCTGAGTGAGATTGGTATACACATATTTTTGACTTCAGTTTTAATAAATTATATGATTTGGGAAATGTACATTTAAAATATTAATATATCTAATATACGCGAATAGTTATAATGGCAATGCGTTTTTTGTAGTCTATTTGAGGATAATATGAATTATAGCCAAATATGTCAAAGACACTTGAATTCACACATGGTTTTACGAACTAGGGTTTTGGAATTTGTTCGCTAAAAGTTTCTGACAAACAATATATGTGTAATAACTGTCATGAAAAATAGTCTCAGACTTTCGTCAAATGAACAAAAGCTGCACAATGATAGATGCATCATGTTTCTCATGTTTTATTGAGTGAGTGAGTGAGTAATTGTGTGTTTTATCGCCAAGTCAGCACTTTTACAGCTATATCAGGACCAAAGTAAATTTTCAATAAGATCATGATGAGGTCCGTTTTGTACTAGGCCAATACGCTTGGTATATTTTTTGTAGTGCTAGCTGGTTGAAACAACAGTCCGCGGATAGACATGTCGCCCCCACTCGGACACATTATCCAGATTCCGAGCCAACCAGTCTTTGCTCTTTCTGCTTACTGTTGCGTGCTTAGTGGAGAGGCAACAAATACAAATGTAAGAGTCTTTGGTTTCACGCGATCGGGGATCGAACCCACGATCTACCGCACTCAAAACGATCACATTTACCATTACATCACCGATTCTGTTATAAGCATTATTGAAATATAAGTTACGAATAAAAAGAACAAATGCTTACACCTTAAGTAAAGATAAACACTTTCATGAACATGTCAGATACTTAAATCTGACAACAATATAATTAAGATTTGATGTTTGTTGTATCTTTTATTATATTTTATCTGATTTTACCTACATCTAACAAAACCCCGTTTGCGGTCATATAACCTTTTAATCATCTTTGACCGTATACACATATGCAAGACACTTAAATGTAGTAACCAATCGGACAATAACTTGCGTGCACTCAGATTCGATAGGCTTATCGCTGATTGGTCGCTTGAAAATATGAATCCTATCGTGGTCCCATACGGAATGTCGTTAGATGATAGTGTATCTTCAGAAGACAAAAAAAATAGATACAACAAAATTGATTTCGATTGATCTGACATTGTCATTAACCAATACAAAAAGAACTCTTAACATACTTTCTGTGGCTGACGAAGGCTGCTGTAACTGTTGTATCGTGGTTGATTGTATCTTAACAGTATTAGAAAGTTGATGAACAGTACT
This sequence comes from Bathymodiolus brooksi, assembly GCA_963680875.1. Taxonomy (NCBI): domain Eukaryota; kingdom Metazoa; phylum Mollusca; class Bivalvia; order Mytilida; family Modiolidae; genus Bathymodiolus; species Bathymodiolus brooksi. Next base: position 24,206,557 of record OY804586.1, read on the forward strand.
AGAAAGTTGCTGAACAGTGCTTTCAAGCTGGCTCAACCTTTATGCCACAACATCAGGATCTGTCAACAGATGCCGTTTACCCTCAGCATTTACACTTTCAGTTGTAATTAGGAGAACGATCAAATATTGGAACATGTTCTCTCAAGTCAAATACTAGTCTTGTCAGTGTCGGATATATATGTAGATTGTTAAGATAAACATTCTGATAAGAATGACATTGCTTAACAATTCCTACGTAAAAATATGATAGTAAATTGATTACAAATTCAATCTTAATGATGGAATGCTTATGACACATGTTTATTATTTTTCTCTATCTTAAAGATCTGAAGGATCCAAAATGGTATCAAATTTGTGTATTTCATAGAAAGGTCGGGATCTTTATGAGTTGGATAGCTATCCTTAAGGAGAATTTCGATAAAATGAGCGTCCGTATATTTTACTGTTATATACTGTTTGCTTGAGTGTATCTTTTGATTGCATTGTTGGTCTAAGAAACAATACTTTGCACAAGACAAAACTATGGAATCAACTAAATCATTTAATATGTTGATTGACGAATTTTAAAATAGTGTCACAAAGCAGACATCACCTTATTAAAAGGTAACTTATACTTGCCATGGCATAGCTGAAAACTACTCAGTTGGCGTTAAACTACAATCGTTCACTCCCTCATTATCTATGCTCTAGACGAATTTCTTGTAATTACTATTGTCTATGCTTCAGCGGGAAAGTTCTAGATCATTGAAAGTGGTAGAAATGTTGCTCCACTCAAACACATTAAACCGATTTTAAATCAATCAGATTTTGTTATTACTCATGGCTGGATGCAATGTATGCGTTTGTTATATAGCAGTATGAAAGGTAAAGTGAAATGATAGTAATTATTATATTAGACTTCACAGTGACTATGAGATGATGCACATCAATAAAAGCAAGTGCTCCAATTTCAAACAAATCAGAAGGTTTTAGAGTACTTCGGCATATTAACCAAAATTAAAATTCAGAAATCAAGTTATTACATGTCACAACTATTGTTCTTCTAGTACGAGAAATGTACGATTGCTAGGTACTTTCCAAACAATAAAAATGTAGATATCAAATTTACTGCGCACGACGCTCAATATCGAAATATTGGAAAGTCAAATAATTTAGAGGTGTTTGGAAACAATAAGCCAAAGGGCCTAAACAGGATAACCAAAATCGGCGAAGGAAACCGATGCTCGAGGAAGGAGAACTTGAAATTGTAAATAATTACATTATTTAGGAACAGTAAATATAGTCAACAATCTCTTCCATCTAAGAGTGCATTCAATATAGGCCTATTCATATGTGCAGCCTTTGTGCAAACAAATATTTGAAATAAACGCAAACTATAATCGTGAACCAAGCAAACTGACGGAGACTGTGATATCTGAAAAAGATGTTATTCCTAGACATTCGTAGGTATATATATCATCATGCTAACAACTGGTAAAGCATGGGATCGCTAGCCCAAATATATGTTCTGTACTAGGTCTTTCCTTGACGGCATATTTCTAATATGCTGAAATCTAGCAAACAATATTCCTTCATTAAGCAAGGAGATAAATCACGTTTGTACAATAATCACTATGAATCATTGCTGAGCATTTATAGCAAAATACTTGAAATGTTTATTTATGAACTACTTTTTATAGAGAATACCCTATAATATAGAAATTCATTCTGATTTTCTACAATAAAATATGTTTAAAGTATCAAATATTAATTTATACAGATGAAATATTTATTTTTTCAGTAAGTTTTAACGTTAAAGTAGTATGTATTTATCATGGTATGGGAGATAACTCATAATTTCTAAGATGTGATCACGTACCATTTTTGGTTTTGGTTTGGTTTATTGTGCTTGACTCCACTTTCAACAATATTTCAGCTATATTGCAGTGGTCAGTTTTATTGGTGGAGGAAACCGGAGTACCCGGAGAAAACCACCGATATGTCATAAGTCACTGACAAACTTTATCACATAATGTTGTATCGAGTACACCTCGCCTAAGCGAGGTTCGAACTCACAACATTAGTGGTGACAGGCACTGATTGCACATGTAGTTGGAAATCACGACCACGACGACCCCTTGTAAAACTGTTGTATACCCTTTGTTTGCTGGCAAACTAATTATTTGATATTTTTACATTCAGCATTTACAAAATTTAGCGAAGGTTAAATTAATATTAATTCTTGGTTTTATCAATTCATACTCTTTATTGAGTGGATAAATGTTTGTAGTCTTGACAATCTGCAACGTAACCTGTGACCATTATGATCATGTGTAATCATTGACTACCTTTTGTCATTGTTAGTAAACTTGTATTTCAGAAGGGTAACCATAACGTTTAAATTGAAGAATGACAGACAATATCAATGGCCAAAAGGGAAAAGACAATGAGTTATTCATGTATCTTTGGGTTTAATCAAATTTCGTTTTTTTGTTTTTTTTTTCACTTTAGGGTTCTATATTAAAAGCATTCTCTGGCAATGGCTGCTATCTTGGATTTCTGATCGTCAAAAAATATAAAGTTTTTAGAGGGTCATATAAGGAACATTCATATCAAGGAGAGATTCTATCACACATGCGATTTCGGAGAATTTTGAAAAATAAGCCATGCAAAACAGAATTTGCCCTATGAGTCATGTAGAGTTCCCGAATGAAACGAAAATCACATAAAATTTTGAGGACTACATATAGTCAATTTCAATTGAACATGTGGTTTGTGAAAAATACATTAAAATGATAAAGGTTTACAAACGACGACGAAGTTGGACATTATGTGATGCCAATACGACTCACACGGCTCTTTGAGTCAGGTGAGCTAAAAACGAATGCTTGATAAATAAAGATTAAAATGTTATGATTTTCACGGTCCTATATACCAATTCAATGAATAAATAAATTATTAGCAACTGACTCTCTGTAATCTCTCTGATTAACATGAAATAGAAATTAAGGTGCTGTTGAATTGGCCAGTTAATATCTAAGTACATGTTCATGGTGTTTGTGATATCTCGTTGTTTATGCATAAAGATAGCTGTACAATTTTATGAGAAATCCACTTTCTCACGATTGCTTTAAAGGGTCATTTTGTAGAATTCTAATGATATTTAAATATTCAAATATATCAAACATTTATATGTGTTGTACACATGTACACTACAAGACACACATATAAGAGAGAACACCATATAATATATATCGTTATATTGAAATATTTAAGAGGAAAGTAAAATTGCAAAACCTAAGCTATCTCATTATTTTATATGACCCCATTGAAAATACAATATGTAATTTACCCCAGGTGTGAAGAGTAACGAGCCAGTTTAGACTAAATCTAGACATGAAAATAAGATTTGTCTAGTTGAAAATATCAAGTTAATTTGAGAGTAAATCTATTACCTCTAATGACAACTGATTTCAATCACAAAGTATCCTAAAACAGTATTTTTTTCTTTCTTTCGATTTTTGAATTGTTTTCGTTTGATAAAGTATTCTGTTCTTTGATGATTTTTTTTTATTTACTCCTCGTCTTCTTTGTGTATGAGTGTGTCTATAGGTCAAGATTACTTTCCATTCTAGTAACGTTCATTTTTTTTTAATCTGACTTTCATGTGTTCTCCTGTCTTGCAATTTTCCAATATAATAACGTTTTCTACAATAGGAGACAATCGGCCAAATTATAATTTGACTGTAATATGCGATGGGATTGATTGATTCTATTGAAAGTCATGTGAGTAGAATTCCACCAATATAATGACAAGAACAAGTATGAAACAATATGCAGTGTAGATCAAAAGATAGCACTGGAATGGGCCAACGGGTGAAAGTTCTAAAGAGGACATTCTGGATAAGGAAAGTAAAATTTGCCTTGCAACGGGCAAATAACGACCACTGCTAGCCAACTGTTGTTTATTAAGAGCTGCTTCTAGTTGTGCTTTACATGCAAGGATCGTGACACTCTCTATGCAGTAGACACTAATTTGTGTCCCGTTCCAATGGAGGGTTTTGTGTTTTATTCGTGCCGCAAACAATGAATGCCCCATTACAGGTGGCTTGGGAGCACGTACATTGTAGCGGAAAACATAGGTTGTATTTCTATTCATCGAGGTAGACCCTAATTACCTTTTTTACATATACAATAAGAGAATAATAGCATTAAAGTTATTGAATCTAGTCGGTAACTTTATCCTTAGATCGGAATGACTCTCCAACACCATGTGAAATTGAAATTGTTAATTTTAATCTGTCAATCATTGATTTCCTATTCAATAAAAACCGCGCCATTTTTTAACCTTTTAAAAAAAGTGCAATATACATGCATACATGATGTGAACATTCATAACACAGATAATATTGATTCGTCCTATTTTTCCATACCAGAGCGCACAACGATTTAAAGAATCGGATATCTCTAATGGATCAGGAACTGCCTACACTTCTGGAACAAATGAGCTCACCCCTTTTTTCAGTGAGGTTCGATTTGTCCAATCTTAAATTTTCTGTTTTCTGTTTTTGTCGACCTTTGTCTTTTTGAACTTTTTGCTTTGACTATTGTATTGTCTGTTCCTTGATTTACGTCTTCTGGTTACCCCTTTGGTATCTTTTGGTCATTGTATTGTCTGTTCTTTGATTTAAGTCTTCTGGTTACCCCTTTGGTATCTGTTGGTCATTGTATTGTCTGTTCTTTGATTTATGTCTTCTGGTTACCCATTTGGTATCTTTTGGTCATTGTATTGTCTGTTCTTTGATTTACGTCTTCTGGTTACCCATTTGGTATCTTTTGGTCATTGTATTGTCTGTTCTTAGATTTACGTCTTCTGGTTACCACTATTGTATCTTCCAAATTGTATTGCTTTGATTAATACATTTTTGTGTGTTAATGCAATTGAGACAATCAATGAAAACATTGCTATTGTCGTTAAGCGCCACTTTTAAGCAACATTCCAGTCTGTTTTCTTTCTATTTTATCAGGAATATGTCCAATGCGAATGTTTATTTTTCTTTATCAAAAACATATCATATCATATTTAAATATATACTTGAAAACAAATTGTAATCGCAACCTTAAAACCACATATTTGATATAGGAAATTGTTCCGCAAAAAATTAATAATTCTCCAACACTTTAAAAGCTATCAAAGAATCTACTTTGTAATCAGATAAATACCAATAAATATTAAACTGTATACACTTAAACTTCTTTTTGGTTTCAATTAGAAATTTGACGTTCATTATTGTTAGTTGGCATTATTTCTGTATTACTCACTGACTAAATATTGTCTCAGGATTGTGTCGCAATCTAATTTATTGATTAAAAAAAACATATCACCCACTGGTACCTGTTATGAAATTTCGCGAATAGCTTTAAAGTATGGAATTTGAAACAAAAGTGGGGGGGTTAGGATTGTGGTGTTTGACGCGGCTTTCACCAATATTTCATTTATATCGTGGCTGTCAGTTTTATTGTTGGGGGAAATCGGAAAAAACCACCGACCTGCCGCAAGTCACTGACAAACTTTATCATTTATTCCATTATGTGTATTGGTTTTTAAAATAAACAAAAAAGCACTGGAGCAGCGCAAATTCGTGTTCTGTGTACATATTATACAAAAAACTGAATGGATGCAAAAAGAAATGAAACACTGAACATTTTGAATTCACACAAAAAATGATTCTACATTTATTTCATAAACAATCTCACAGCTGAGAAACTAATTTAGGAACTTAAACTTTGGTTTAAATAAAGCTTCATTGTAACTGCAGGAGATTGCTCAAGTTATTTAAGAGGTTATTCTCGGCTCGTGTACATACCTCACGTCAAGCTATGTAAGTCTTAGACAGGAAGAAATAGTTCATAAATAGAATTTCTTATATATGTATAAAGAAGTGTTGTTGGATTTGCATAACACTGTTTTTCACATAGTTTGCCTTATACCTACCGGGTAATTACTTTAGGCTGGTCAATTTAGTTTCCGCCAAGTACTTCAAATCTCTGCCAAACAATCATACTGACAGATACGATATCGCCAAACTATTGTTAAATGTGACATTATTCACAAAAATCTCATGATCGTTTTACATTTCATTCTCTGGTGTTTTCGATGACGTACACGTGCAAAATATCTCGAAATTTTGTATACGTGCGTGCAAATTGTGTCACGAAAGTTTCTAGTGTTTGAAGGTTTAATATATGTCAAATTGACTGATGACAAATACAAGTCGAGTCAAAGCTAAGATTATGCAATGGCGTCCAGCAATAGAAAGTAAGATCAATGAGTTGTATGTTATCGCCTTCTTCCGATATTAATTTGCATAATGAACCCTGTTCTTCAAATATGTTAACCTTCGAAACTTATTTATATGTATTCTTATATTGAAAACATGATGCACCACGAAGAGGCCTCATCCATAGATATAGAGCATAGTTCCTCTATTGTGAGGATACAGCCCCCAAAAAGGCGAGACGAATCTAATACACACTTCGTTACATAAACGAAATAACTCAAATATTGTTGAAAGTGGCATTAATTACCATAAGCCCCCATCCATTATGACGTTAAGGGCATTATCGCGGTCATAGCACTCAAATGACAACTACCAGCTGCTGTTATAATAAGTAGAGACAATTAGTGGTCGTTGGCGGTCCGTGGAAGGTCATATTTGCTGTGCCTATTTATTTTATCCTCCTTTTCCAGTGGCACGTTTTTTCTATGATTTTGCGTTTTAAGACTTCTTTTTGTCGTGAATATTGTTGAAATGCATCTCACTTGACTTTGAGCACAAATAAAGAATTCAGTATGTGTATGGTTATAAACAAATAAGCTGTGGAACGGTAACTCTTATGATTTGGTTTTTTTTCTTTTGTTTGATTTTTTTTTCATTTTATTTTCTTTTTTCTTTTTTGGGGGGTTTTGTTTTTGTTTTTGTTTTTGTTTTTTTTTGTTTTTTTTTAGTTAGAATTACGGTTCCGCGGCTAATATTCAAATCATGGTGTTTTCCACAGTTTATACATTTCTATCTTTTCTTTATGTATAGTACCTACTGTTATCAATAATTTGATTTTACTTGTCAAATGTTTGTACATTTTAAAAACCTCCCAGATAGCTATAGGGTTAACAGATTCTAGGTAATTAAAATAGGATATAACCAGTGTTATCTCAAATTTAGTTGGTTTGCCATTCTAAGTTATCCAAAAGTAAACTCCATTCTAAAACATCAGATGGTTTGGGTATTTTAATTTAATAATATACCCCTTTGTTGAAGTATTAGAATCGAAATAAGTACATGTATATATTTTGACATTGGACTTTATTTTTTTATGTTTTTTTGCTATTTTTAATATTTATAACAATGTAATACAACAATTTTGCAATTCGTAATATTTAACGGAAATATTTGTGGTGATGATAAAATATGTCCCACACGTTTTTTTTTAAAATAACTTCTCACATGAGCATGTATCGTTCGCCTGATTGTAAATGAACAGTGTAATAAAGTTCTTCCAAGCGCATACATGTAGTTCCATAGTCCACACACTGATTTGTGTGGAATAAAATAGAATCCCGGTAAAAGGTCATTTACATTTAGGCTTCAATCTTTTCAGTAATGTTCTAGTGCATGGTGGTGTGGCAGACATATTTGTAAATCACAAACTAATTTACTTTCTTGGCAATTTAGATTATTTCAGAAATGTTTAAAATATTCCCCATTTTCATGTGTGAAACAATATCTCAAGATCACCTGTTAAAATAGAAACCACCACACTGGATCATGAGGTAGTTATGCGTTGTTTCTGATTCAAATACAGAGGGAACATTAACTCAATAAATTCTGAACCCGCATCTGTAATGGTCATTCGTATTCAAATTGGGTATCGTCCTGAATGTGCATGAATTATTTACCAATGAACATTAAGCAACCAACAATCGATCAATCAATCAATCAATAAAATTGGGTTAGATCAGAAATCTTTACTAACACTTTTGTCTTTAGATTCTGAGCTAAATGTTCAAAGTAACCGTCTTTCTTTCCGATGACACGAGGAAACGAACTTTATAGAGGTTAGATAGTCCCATCAACATTCCTTTCAAGATTACTCTCAAATTGGTTAGCCGAAGGAGACAATATATTTCTTAATTTTTTTTTTACATAGACATATTTTTTAAACAAAGTGGTTTGATGACCATTTCGGATGATTAAAAATGTTCAAACTTACAGAGAAAGCACAGACGACATTGGACAAAAGATGATTCCAACGACTCCTAAAAGAATCATTCAAGCACGTAGCTTTGTATAAGAAGTTTTCTAAATTGAAAATACATATCCTTACTTATTTTCGAGTATGATATCACAATCACTCCACAAAGTTATGTGTTCAACAAGTATATCATGTTTGTCTATTTTACAACATTTTGTTCTTGGAAAGATAAAGCAGACCTTTACCATTTTTTCGATTTACAGTTTGTATATATAAAATGTAGATGTATTTTATACATAAACTTAAAAGATAAAGGATTCATGTGTTTGCTGTATGCTCATTCAAACAAATATTTATGCTGATCAATTTACTATTTGGGCATTATCTGTTTTTATTGCATTTTATTTTCATCCTTCTTAAAATGTCACACTTTTTTAATAGATCAAACTTTTCTCAAAGTTGAAATTAATAATATTTAGCGTAGGAAAATGACAAAATATTTAATATATATACAAATTGAGGGTTACATTCCCTAGGCGTTTAACACCACTTCCACCATATATAATAATAACATAATAATAATAATCTTTATTCGTAAGCAATACAGCTCATAGAATATAATTATATTACAAAATGATAAAGCATCAGTGAAATATTGTAGTGGCCAGTTTTATTTGTAGTGGAAACCTACAATCTTGCGTAAGTCATTTTAAGAAAATTGAGAAAAAAAATTAACCATTATTTTGAAATTCAATTCTGAAAAATGAGAATTTTCACTTTCCATGGAAATCTGTGCAGAATTGATTTTTGTATTTATCTAAACAATGTGTCTTGAGCTTAAAAGAGGCAGGTACGAAATAAGATAAAATATTTGAATGTCAAATAATTTAAATGTCTTTGGGAGCAAGAAAATCAAGGAAAAAAAACATAATAACTTTATACCTGAAAACATGTCTTTTAGCGAAATATTACAAACAATCAGAAAAACTGTGGAAAAGCGAGCTAAATGGTCCCTTGATTTACCTCATTTTTTAATGAATATTAATGATCAGTAAACTGAACATAAAGTAACTTATACGTTTTAAATGTCTTGATAAAGATCAATTGATTCATAATTATTATGTGACAAATTAGCTTTTAATTGTTCTAAGTAAATGGGATTTATGCTAACAATATCGGTTTGCTTGATAATTAATGATGGTATGCAATGTGTCAAAAACAGCAAATTGGTGATGAAACTATTAATAAAATAGAAGTAAACACAGAATCCGAATAACATAAAGTTAAAAATGTAATGACTTCCAAACATATAACAGAATTCACTAATTAAAGAGATAAATAAAGGTGTGTTTGCTCCAGGATAGAATTTCATATTTAATATGTAGATATTGTAAATATTGTTAGATGCACTTCTCTATACCTTATTGTAACTTACATTAAATCGACCGCTCATGCATGTCTCTTTACTCTGATATATTTTCCTGAATTCTAAGCAAACTCTTTTTGATCCTACGTGTTAATCCTAGATGCTTAGCTGTAAAGCAAGTGACGTTTTTTTTTTACCCAAGCCTTGATCGAAACCACTATCCACAGCACTTGAATCCAACACGTTAACCATTGCACAATCGAAGTGGTCTGATCAAATTAATAAAACAGATGTGTTTCCTTTTCATGCTGTTTTCACTGTTGTCAAATTAGGAGATAACTGTATTGTATTTGAAAATTTCACGACATCAATTGGAGATTTGATGGTCGTAAATTGAGTTTACTGGCGACGCAAAATTTTCAAATACAATACAGTTATCTCCATTCTAATGTAATCATTTTGTATAGGCTAGATGTGTATTGCCACGTTATTGACAAGATTCTAAATTCTAAAAATAGCTCATGCTATTTCAACCGTGGAATTGATACCGTGAACAGTACACCATTAAATCAACAATTGATGCCGTGAAATTTTCAAATACAATACAGTTATCTCCATTCTAATGTAATCATGTGTATTGCCAAATTATTGATAAGATGACGTAAGCGGTAATCGGCTAAAATATCTCATAATATTTCAACTATAGAATTGATACTGTGAAAAGTACAGCATTGTTCAATCACAAACCAGGAATATTAAACAACTACATTAGAATATATAATATATTATATATGAATATAACTTTCAGTTGTGTTACTCGATCTTTAGTTTTACGTGTAATGTTTTGTAGATCGTTGTTTGTTCTTTTGTCCTTTTCTTTTGGTGGATGTGTTGTCTGTACTTTTGACCATGCTTTTTGGTGGATGTGTTTGTCTGTGCTTTTGACTCTGTCTTTTGGTGGATGTGTTGTCTGTACTTTTGACACTGTCATTTGAGGGATGTGTTGTCTGTACTTTTGACCCTGTCTTTTGGTGGATGTATTGTCTGTACTTTTGACCTTGTCTTTTGGTGGATGTGTTGTATGTACTTTTGCCCGTCTTTTGGTGGATGTGTTGTCTGTACTTTTGACTCTGTCTTTTGGGGGATGTGTTGTCTGTACTTTTGACACTGTCATTTGGTGGATGTGTGGTCTGTACTTTTGACCCTGTCTTTTGGTGGATGTGCTGTCTGTACTTTTGACCTTGTCTTTTGGTGGATGTGTTGTCTGTACTTTTGACCTTGTCTTTTGGGGGATGTGTTGTCTGTACTTTTGACCTTGTCTTTTGGTGGATGTGTTTGTCTGTACTTTTGACCCTGTCTTTTGGTGGATGTGTTTGTCTGTGCTTTTGCCCGTCTTTGGTGTATGTGTTGTCTATACTTTTGCCCCTGTCTTTTTGTGGATGTGTTGTCTGTACTTTTGCCCCTGTCTTTTGGTGGATGTGTTGTCTGTACTTTTACCCTGTCTTTTGGTGGATGTGTTGTCTGTACTTTTGCCCCTGTCCTTTGGTGGATGTGTTGTCTGTAATTTTGACTCTGTCTTTTGGTGGATGTGTTGTCTGTACTTTTGACACTGTCATTTGGTGGATGTGTTGTCTGTACTTTTGACCCTGTCTTTTGGTGGATGTGTTGTCTGTACTTTTAACCCTGTCTTTTGGTGGATGTGTTGTCTGTACTTTTGACCTTGTCTTTTGGTGGATGTGTTGTCTGTACTTTTGACCTTGTCTTTTGGTGGATGTGTTGTCTGTACTTTTGACCTTGCCTTTTGGTGGATGTGTTTGTCTGTACTTTTGACCCTGTCTTTTGGTGGATGTGTTTGTCTGTGCTTTTGCCCCTGTCTTTTGGTGGATGTGTTGTCTGTACTTTTGCCCCTGTCTTTTGGTGGATGTGTTTGTCTGTACTTTTGCCCCTGTCTTTTGGTGGATGTGTTGTCTGTACTTTTGACCCTGTCTTTTGGTGGATGTGTTGTCTGTTATTTTGACCTTGTCTTTTGGTGGATGTGTTGTCCGTACTTCGATTTACGGATTCTGATTACCCCTATGGTGTCTTCAATCTCTTCCTCCTTTAATTTACGCAAATCATTTTATTGAAAAAAACAGTTGTGCCCAACAATCACAATAATCGAATTGGATCTACGTTTGAATAAATAAAATGTAAATATATATCTAGTAAATAAACATATAAATCTATACAAGATAGTATTGATTTAACAATACAAGATAACCTATGTGAACTAAAACATTGATAAAATAATCGATTTGCTTTATAGTAAAGCATGCATTTTACGTACTTCTTTAATGTAGCAAATTGTAATTTTGAGAAGACTTCATAGGTCATGCAGTATTATCAGACAACGAATCTTGATTGCAGTCAGTGCCATTTGCAATTAAGTTGTTAATTTCATTACAGCCATGACCGGTGTCACTCTAGACGAATTTGTGTGATAACATTTGTACATTTCCTGTGGCATGTTGGTGGTTTTCACCCAATACGTCGGTTTTCTCCACCAATAAAACAAATCCTCCACAAAATATCATAATTATCATTAATAATAGTGTCAAATCCCCGATCATCATTACACTCTATAATGAGTAGCTTAAGATATATTACCGCTTTGTCGGGTTTAGAGCAGGAGAAACACGCACGAACGGTGTTACTAGTGAAGTGGGAACTACCTACCCTTCCGGTGCACTTGAGATCACCCGGCTTTTTAATGGATTTCTTGTTTATCATTTTGACCAATTACATATTTTGATATTTTTAGTTACTTGCTGTGATGTCCTCTACGATTTCCGCGTTTCAAATGTACATGATATTCGGCTTACTCCGATTTGTTTTATAGGGATTCATGTTTTATATATTATGTTATTTGTATTTTTCCCGTCCGGAATACATGCGTTTACACCCGTTGTTTAATAAAGTTCATATTGATCTGTGTTTTGTCTTGTGATGTTATATCGATCATTGTTTTTGTCTTTTTATTCTTTTTCTTTTGACCATTGTGTGTGTCTTTCGAATTACGGCCTCTGATTACCCATTTGCATCTTCATAATTTTATTGCAAAATGGACACCCCCCAAACAAAAATGGAAAAAAAAAATAATTAGCAATCTTCTCTTTCAAATCAAAATAACTTTCAATTGAGGTAATAATTCTTTAGACAAGACTTTACCAACCTATCTTATTGAAGGGCCGTCGGGATCGTGCTCATATAGTAGATGGATTTACAACTAACCCTGTAATATCAATGACTATCACTATGAGATCGAATTATGTTCGAGATGTACTTGATACAACAGTATGTGATAAAGTTTGTCAGTGACTTGCAGCAACTAGGTGGTTTTCTGTGGGTACTCCGGATTCCGCAATTAATAAAGCTAATCGCCGGGATATAGCTGAAATATATTGATAGTGTCGTTAAACACCGTATTCCTAACCCCTATCTCACAGTATATTTAGTACACATGATTAAATTGTATGTTCGTTTCTGTTTCTGATGTCTAGAACCACTGAACAAAATAAATACAGAAATGTACATCTGGTGTCTAGAACTACTGAACAAGTTAAATACAGAAATGTACATCTGGTGTCTAGAACTACTGAACAAGATAAATACAGAAATGTACATCTGATGTCTAGAACCACTGAACAAGTTAAATACAGAAATGTACATCTGGTGTCTAGAACCACTGAACAAGATAAATACAGAAATGTACATCTGGTGTCTAGAACTACTGAACAAGATAAATACAGAAATGTACATCTGGTGTCTAGAACCACTGAACAAGATAAATACAGAAATGTACATCTGGTGTCTAGAACTACTGAACAAGTTAAATACAGAAATGTACATCTGGTGTCTAGAACTACTGAACAAGATAAATACAGAAATGTACATCTGATGTCTAGAACCACTGAACAAGTTAAATACAGAAATGTACATCTGGTGTCTAGAACCACTGAACAAGATAAATACAGAAATGTACATCTGGTGTCTAGAACTACTGAACAAGATAAATACAGAAATGTACATCTGGTGTCTAGAACCACTGAACAAGATAAATACAGAAATGTACATCTGGTGTCTAGAACTACTGAACAAGTTAAACACAGAAATGTACATCTGGTGTCTAGAACCACTGAACAAGTTAAATACAGAAATGTACATCTGGTGTCTAGAACTACTGAACAAGTTAAATACAAAAAATGTACATCTGGTGTCTAGAACCACTGAACTAGATAAATACAGAAATGTACATCTGGTGTCTAGAACCACTGAACAAGATAAATACAGAAATGTACATCTGGTGTCTAGAACCACTGAACACGATAAATACAGAAATTTACATCTGGTGTCTAGAACCACTGAACAAGATAAATACAGAAATGTACATCTGGTGTCTAGAACCACTGAACAAGATAAATACAGAAATGTACATCTGGTGTCTAGAACCACTGAACAAGATAAATACAGAAATGTACATCTGGTGTCTAGAACTACTGAACAAGTTAAATACAGAAATGTACATCTGGTGTCTAGAACCACTGAACAAGTTAAATACAGAAATGTACATCTGGTGTCTAGAACCACTGAACAAGTTTAATACAGAAATGTACATCTGGTGTCTAGAACTACTGAACAAGTTAAATACAGAAATGTACATTTGGTGTCTAGAACCACTGAACAAGATAAATACAGAAATGTACATCTGGTGTCTAGAACCACTGAACAAGATAAATACAGAAATGTACATCTGGTGTCTAGAACCACTGAACAAGATAAATACAGAAATGTATATCTGGTGTCTAGAACCACTGAACAAGATAAATACAGAAATGTACATCTGATGTCTAGAACCACTGAATCAGCTAAAGAAAGAAATATATTTGGTGTCTGAAAGCCATGAGCAAGTTAAAGTAAATTATGTACACCTGGTGTCTAGAAGCCATGAACAAATTAAATAGATAATTGTATATCTGGTGTCTATAACCACTGAACAAATTAAATACAGAAATGTACATCTGGTGTCTAGAACCACTGAACAAGATAAATATAGAAATGTACATCTGGTGTCTAGAACCACTGAACAAGTTAAATACAGAAATGTACATCTGGTGTCTAGAACCACCGAACAAGTTAAATACAGAAATGTACATCTGGTGTCTAGAACCACTGAACAAGATAAATACAGAAATGTACATCTGGTGTCTAGAACCACTGAACAAGATAAATACAGAAATGTACATCTGATGTCTAGAACCACTGAATCAGCTAAAGAAAGAAATATATTTGGTGTCTGAAAGCCATGAGCAAGTTAAAATAAATTATGTACACCTGGTGTCTAGAAGCCATGAACAAATTAAATAGATAATTGTATATCTGGTGTCTATAACCACTGAGCATAAGTGTACATCTCGTGTCTAGAAGCCGAGAAAACATTAGGTAAACTATTTACATATGATGTCTAGCACCACTGAACACCTTAGATACAGAAATTTGAATCTAGTGTCTAGAACCACAGAACACGTTAAATATGGATATGCATATTTGGTATTTAGAACTCCTGAAAGAGTACAGAACCATTGAAAAAGATGAATACTGCAATGTACATCTGGTGTATTAAATTGATATTGAATGTTGTCTATGTTTATTATAATGAATTATATGAATTACATGAAGTAGACATACTAGTCAAGATACCGGGGTAATATTAATAGGTCAAAGTTATTTCTTTAAAATAAAAATCACTCTATTTAATGGTGTATATTGTTCTGCTTTTCTCCTACTGTCCTCTTATAACATCAAACAGAAAAGCAGTACAGCTACTATTTACTACTAATAACCTATTGGTCGATATGTCATAATCAAGTACAATTGGTTTTGACAAACCATCCTTGGAAGACAATAGTTGTCTATGACGTTGTCCATCAGGGGAGATAACCACGATGTTGTTAGTACTATAACCGACGACGTACACATTCCCATCATTGTCTATAGAGATACCACATGGACACTGTAGAACACGGTTATCTTTGAATTCCCATTGTGTTGTACCATGTAAATCACAACATGTCACGGTGTTAGTGATAGTCTTTGTGTAGTAAAGTTTGTCTCCAGATGTAGCTACGTAATGAACGCCTAACATACTACTCCTGATTATATCACTAACAGATCTATCACTCAGATTTAACGCATTTAGTCCTTCACCATTTGTACAGTAATATATTGTTCTACCTCTAACAGCCATGCCAGCAATGCCTGTATCCATGGGAATAGTTGTCATGACTTTCTGACTTTCTATATCTATTATAGTTATACATTTTTTACCTCCCCCTCCAGATGATACAGCAACGCTATTGTTATCTTTAATATAAACTGTATCATAGGTATCGTTTTTATCTTTACCTATCTGGAATAATTCTACTCCTTCTTTGTTGATAAATCTTACAGTATCAGAACTGTAACAGGAAAATACCATTCTACCATCTGGAAGTAAAGTACATCCTCTGATATCTCTCCCCTTGGTGTTTATCTTTTGTTTCAGATTGAGCTGTATATTTTCAACTGCCACGGGTGGTGATAGTTCAGCTACCATCATCTGGGCTTGTTTATCTTTACTTCGGACAAAAACCATCTCACAAGGCTTTGATTCAACAACTACAGCGGCAAACTTTTGAATGCTGGTGGTAATATTCTTCAGACCGGTGTCTATCTTGTATGTTAGTTTGGTTTGATTTAGACTATCCCTGTTGACTAATAACTGCAAAAACGTGTCGTGGGTTTCCACGTCTTTCTCTATTTGCTTTATGGCTATAAATGTTTGTAGGTCTGATGCATACTTTTTCATGTTTACTATATTTGTCTGGTGTTCGGTGAGTTCTTTCTCTTTCTCGTCTAAAGATATAAATAGTTCACGTGTTTCGTCGGTCACTTGTATTTCTGCTGCATCCAATTCCGTTTTCAGATTTTCCTGTAACCTGTCAAGATGATTGTTGATTTTTGTTCTCATTTCCTGTATTTCATTCTCAATTAATCGTTTCTGTTCTTTAACAGAACTGGAGTTGGTCTCTCTATTTTGTTTAATTTTACCAATATTGTCAATCAATTCTTTAATCAAATGCTCGGTCTCAGTGAACATGGTTGATGTCTTCACGTTCTTTATTATTTCTTCAATGATAGCTACATTCTTACAATCACTGTGATTTTTCACGATACAAATTCTACAACACGGACACTCATGTTCTTTACAGTATAAATTAAACTTTGCCTGATGTTCGTTGCAATGTTCTTTAATTTTCAATACGTACGACGGCAACTTCTGGTATTCCGCGATGGGTATCGTGGTATGACTTCGTGACAGCTTCCCTGAACTGTGATATTCAATGCAATCTGTACACAGTCCTTCTTCACAATCTCGACACCAAACTTCTGATGATTTAGAAATATGGCGGTTATCACACATTCTACAGAAAGATGGAGAAGTTGACATGATGTTGATATCCTGCAATATATTATTGACATTAAAATAGAAATTATTATTTATTAATTGTCTGTAGTCACTTTGATTTCTGTACACCACTAAAATTAATTAATTAAAATGCGAATGGCTTTTCAATTAACCCTGTGTTTACTAGCGCTCTCTTATAATACACTGTAGATACATATGTCATAAAAGATAGAACAAAAAATGTTCACTGTTGGTAGAGTTCTCAAATCCAATGAGAAAATCGTAGTATCATAGCAAATTTAGTCTTCCATGATTAAGATAAGAGGCCCATTTAGTCTTCCATGATTAAGATAGAGGTCCATTTAGTCTTCCATGATTAAGATAAGAGGCCCATTTAGTCTTCCATGATTAAGATAGAGGCCCATTTAGTCTTCCATGATTAAGATAGAGGCCCATTTAGTCTTCCATGATTAAGATAGAGGTTCATTTAGTCTTCCATGATTAAGATAGAGGCCCATTTAGTCTTCCATGATTAAGATAGAGACCCATTTAGTCTTCCATGATTAAGATAGAGGCCCACTTGAGCATGTATCACTCACCCAAATTATGCAGATAGAGTTTCTGTTCAATAAAGTCTAGATTCTGAGAGAAACAATATCCTACGTTTTCATGTGCGGTTCTATGTTAAAATGTAGCTCATTTAAATGTGACTTTAAAACGTGGGTGTTGTTTCCTTTTAATTCCTTCGTATCTCCGAAACAGTAAAAGCTACCACATAGGTTTTGGAACACTGTAGACAGGAATATTGGATGAAATTTAAAAAGTTCAAATTTTGAAATCCTCATTAATATAATAATGCTTTACATATTTCTGACAGGTTCTCCCATGAAGTTCACTAAAACAATAAGTTACTGTGTCCAAGGGGCACTGTGTCCCGCCACTATGCGTTCATACATATTGAAAATGTATGAAAATATAAAAGTCCCATAACTCCAACAGACGAACAGACAAACGAATGGACCGCGGGTAGGAATGTCGCTCCACTCGCACGCTTTCTTATTATGATTCCGATCCATCAATCCAAAATTTGGGTCGAATTGTACGCCATTGTTTATTTGTGTACCACGTAATCAATTTTGTAACGTTTTTGGTTATTGTCTGTTTCTCGGTGTCAATAATTAGAAAATTTATTCAACACCTTTATAATATCTCACATAGATAAAAATGACGTACAATTCGACCTAAATTTTGGATTTGTGGATCTTATGGATCTTTACTACTTAAAACAGTAAGATATTATCATTATCGTTGCATATTTGAACTAGAAAATATGTTTTATATATGAAATCTTATCTGCACTTGATCTGACACAAATTGTCCATGCCAAAATATGCATAGGAATGCATAAGGGGAGGGAAGAAAGAGAAGAAAACAATTATTTTGCCAAATTTTATAGAAAAAAAATGATCTGAAAGATGCAAAATATAGATAATCTGACACTCCTGATTTCAATTCGAATGTTTTCATAAATATTTTCAATGGTACCTTCTGTGAAGTCGGAGGACCCGGGTGGCTCAATGAGTTAGGTAGTTGGATTACCTAACAACTCTTACAAGCCTAACACGAATACAGCGTGTGTTCACACCCGACTTTGTAAATTACAAAAAGGGTGCACTCGACTCGCGGCCGCAAGTGATAAACATTACCAGTTGCTTGACAATGGTCGGTGGTTTTCGCCGGATACTCCGATTTCCCGAACCACTAAAGTTGGTCGCATGACATAGCTGAAATATTGCTGAAAGTGGCGTTAAACAACAATCACTCCCTCACTCATACAATTACAGAATAATGTCATGTACAATATTCCCAGTTCAGTATCTAGTCAAAGTTATTCTTATTATTTTACCTATACAATTCTGACCCCACAACAGGAACCACTAACTACCCCGGCTATGGAAGAAATAAATATCCATTTGTTAGTTCTAGGTTTGACATGACCGGGAATCTGGAATCGAGCCCATGTTCTACCCAAGCTGCGGCGAACACGTTGACCATTACAACGCTAAGGCTGTTTGTTGTTGTTCAGATTTGAAGCTTGTCACTCCTACCCTATTTGTTTTCTTTGTTGGCAAATGAAACATCCAACCAACTGACACTGTATACCCCTATTTCATTGAGCATGAACTTGGCATACATATATTTGAAGTACAGCTCCCTTGACGTCAGTGACCAAATATTAAATTTTTATTGCGGGGGGTTGCTTCCAGCCAGTCATTTCATTTTTCACACGTTTCACGCGATATCAATAGAATATTGTTGAAAGTGGCGCTAACCACCATAACCAACCACTATATATTATATCGTACTTATTTTCTGTCATTGTATCAAATGTTCTTATTAATAGTACAGGGTCAGATTAAATTTCGGGTCAAGATATATTTTTTGTAAAATTTGGCGACAGTAAAAAAAAAGACAGCCGCTACACCTTCCCTCTCGAAAGGTTAAATTGTTGTTCCTTCCATTAAACAACAATCAATCGAGTAATAATGAACTACAAAAAAGCTGATAAATATGAGGATAATCCATTTAAAGGCTAAATATAGCTGAAACTAATTCTGTCGACTGTTGCTATATATAGCACATTACTAGAATGTGTGTTTCCTTTCCTGTTCTATCTAATGTTCCGTCAGCTTTTAATGGCATGCAATATATATACATCTTCAAAACTCCTTTTTAGCTCATTTGACTTACTCGACGTGTACAGAATTACAGTTTTACATCAGTTATATATTTACAATTGCATGTCACCAATGTATAAATAACTTTACACTAAAATATTATACGCACATGTAAGAGATTCAATGAATATTTGTTGATGAGCGTGGGAGTATTGTGTTTACTTTTTTTTTGTAATACTATTGTCATTTGTAAGGGGCTACATTAAGGAAGTAAGAACATTATATATAATATATTCTGACCAGAATTAAGTTGTTTATTGAAATTATGTGGTTATTATAATAAAACCCTGTTGTTTTTACTTTTTTTTTAAATTCCTCGGACTGGAACACTTTGAAAAATAGCCATGTCACGTACTGGTATAGAGTTATACATGCAGAACAGGACATACATGTCACGTACTGGTACATAGTTATACATGCTGAACAGGATATACATGTCACGTACTGGTACAGAGTGATACATGCTGAACAGGACATACATGTCACGTACTGGTACAGAGTGATACATGCTGAACAGGACATACATGTCACGTACTGGTACAGAGAGATACATGCAGAACAGGACATACATGTGACGTACTGGTACAGAGTGATACATGCTGAACAGGATATACATGTCACGTACTGGTACAGAGTGATACATGCTGAACAGGATATACATGTCACGTACTGGTACAGAGTGATACATGCTGAACAGGATATACATGGCACGTACTGGTACAGAGTGATACATGCTGAACAGGATATACATGTCACGTACTGGTACAGAGTGATACATGCAGAACAGGATATACATGACTTACAGTTAAATGAAAGTCATTATTATCTAGTTCTATTTTGTCTCAGTACATTGTGCCGACCACAATATATATGTTAAAAAGAGTAATTAAATCCATACATTGTTCCACTTTTAACACAAGGGTACTTCTTGAATATTATGAAATTCCAATTTTGTAAGTTACAATGTTTATATAGAGAGTGTTATGTACTGAAGCTACATGGTCATATTGATAAAGATATACATACTGCAGTTAAAATAGATTACAAAACAACTTACTCATTTAAAAAAGAAAAATATGATACTAATAATATATGTTTGACATAATAACAACATACATTACCTGAAAATTCTTGCAAATACTTGAAAACGATGTCTTCTGACAACTATCACCTAATCAGGAAAGTTGTAGACGAGGACGGTAACGGTCACGTGATTTACATTTTGTTCAGATAATAATCAACATTGACGCGGAACTTTGTAAGCATTAGTTATCATTAGACTTAGTACTAAACAGCCGAGAATATATATATATATAGATAAACCAGAGGCTCACAGGAACATAACATTTGTTATCATTAGACTTAGTACTAAACAGCCGAGAATATATATATATAGATAAACCAGAGGCTCACAGGAACATAACATTTGTTATCATTAGACTTAGTACTAAACTGGTGGTAACTTATACCTATAGTAGATATAGATAAACCAGAGGCTCACAGGAACATAACATTAGTTATCATTAGACTTTGTACTAAACAGTTGGTAACGTATTCCTATAGTAGACCCAGATAAACCAGAGGCTCACATGAACATAACATTGGTTATCATTATACTTTGTACTAAACAGGTGGTAACGTATACCTATAGTAGATATAGATAAACCAGAGGCTCACATGAACATAACATTGGTTATCATTAGACTTTGTACTAAACAGGTGGTAACTTATACCTATAGTAGATATAGATAAACCAGAGGCTCACAGGAACATAACATTAGTTATCATTAGACTTTGTACTAAACAGATGGTAACTTATACCTATAGTAGACCCAGATAAACCAGAGGCTCACATGAACATAACATTGGTTATCATTATACTTTGTACTAAACAGGTGGTAACTTATACCTATAGTAGATATAGATAAACCAGAGGCTCACAGGAACATAACATTAGTTATCATTAGACTTTGTACTAATCAGGTGGTAACTTATACCTATAGTAGACACAGATAAACCAGAGGCTCACAGGAACATAGCTTTAGTTATCATTAGACTTTGTACTAATCAGGTGGTAACTTATACCTATAGTAGACACAGATAAACCAGAGGCTCACAGGAACATAGCTTTAGTTATCATTAGACTTAGTACTAAACAGGTGGTAACTTATACCTATAGTAGATATAGATAAACCAGAGGCTCACAGGAACATAACATTTGTTATCATTAGACTTAGTACTAAACAAGTGGTAGTTTATACCTATAATAGATATAGATAAACCAGAGGCTCACATGAACATAACATTTGTTATCATTAGACTTAGTACTAAACAGCCGAGAATATATATATATAGATAAACCAGCGGCTCACAGGAACATAACATTTGTTATCATTAGACTTAGTACTAAACAGGTGGTAACTTATACCTATAGTAGATATAGATAAACCAGAGGCTCACAGGAACATAACATTAGTTATCATTAGACTTTGTACTAAACAGATGGTAACGTATACCTATAGTAGACCCAGATAAACCAGAGGCTCACATGAACATAACATTGGTTATCATTAGACTTTGTACTAAACAGGTGGTAACTTATACCTATAGTAGATATAGATAAACCAGAGGCTCACAGGAACATAACATTAGTTATCATTAGACTTTGTACTAATCAGGTGGTAACGTATACCTATAGTAGACACAGATAAACCAGAGGCTCACAGGAACATAGCTTTAGTTATCATTAGACTTAGTACTAAACAGGTGGTAACTTATACCTATAGTAGATATAGATAAACCAGAGGCTCACAGGAACATAACATTTGTTATCATTAGACTTAGTACTAAACAAGTGGTAGTTTATACCTATAATAGATATAGATAAACCAGAGGCTCACATGAACATAACATTGGTTATCATTATACTTTGTACTAAACAGGTGGTAACTTATACCTATAGTAGATATAGACAAATCAGAGGCTCACAGGAACATAGCTTTAGTTATCATTAGACTTAGTACTAAACAGGCGGTAACTTATACCTATAGTAGATATAGATAAACCAGAAGCTCACAGAAACATAGCTTTAGTTATCATTAGACTTAGTACTAAACAGGTGGTAACTTATACCTATAGTATATATAGATAAACCAGAGGCTAACAGGAACATAACATTAGTGATCATTAGACTTTGTACTAAACAGGGGGTAACTTATACCTATAGTAGATATAGATAAACCAGATGCTCACAGGAACATGCATCATTCAACTGATTTATACATGGACATAAACTAAACCTATATAGATATGGTATCAAAGTCACAAGATATGTAAAGGTTTACACTGATCTATTTTTTCTAAAGATTTTGTGCAATATTTCAAGAAAAGTTTGAAGATACGAATAGGGTAATCAGAAGCCACAAAAGGAGAAGAATGACAGGCCGAAAAAGGAAAAGGGCAAAGAAAAAAGAATGATTGACAAAAAAACAGGAAAACTGAAGATCGAGTAACACGAATCCCAATACCATCTTAAAACATAGCATTTGTCTAATTAAAGTCATCTACATTTTAGTATAGGTATATAGAAGGTGAGTTTGATCAATACAGTTGAGAAATTTTACCATCCAAGGACATGTATATTGTAGATACGAAAATGGAAATCAGAAACCGCAGAAGGAAAAGACGGACAGTCGCTACAATGGCCGAAATAAACATGACAAAGGGACAAGCAATGATCTACAAATCGCTTAGCAGAAACATAAAGATCGAGTACCACGAATCCCAATACTGTCTTAAATATAGGAAAAGGGCAAAAGGAATAATAATGATCGACGAAATAACCCCAGAAAACTAAAGATCGAGTAACAATAATCCCAATAATATCTTAAGACATAGTATTTGTCTAATTAAAGAAATTTACATAGATAGCTAGAAGGTGAGGTTGATCAATACAATTCAGAAAACTTGCCTTCCAAGGACATAGATCAGCAGTGGTTGATTTAATCTGGCACATTATTATATATTAAATGATTTTTTTCATGATATTATTTGGTAAAAAAAATTCCCAACTTAATTCACAAAAAATTCTATAAAATCTATACCGTATTGCAGCAGAAACTTTTTACAGAAAACTGTCTAAAGTTTAAGTTTTTGAAACTTCTATCTCAAAACTATGTGATGTTGCTACTAGTTTTGGAAGTCCATAAAGTTATTTTAATAACCATTTCGCCTAGATATTTTTTTGCATATTCGCTAAGAAAACGTCAAATGAAGAACGTCACAGAAAGACTAGAATTACATTAAAAAAACATTAGTATAAATGTAAAATTATAATATGTGACATTGTTCTTACTCCTTAGTGTTGTGTTCTAAGCAGAGACAGATTGTCAATATGGATGACCTTGGGTTGATCTTGTTCTAACCAGAGACAGATTTTCAGTGTGGATACCCTTGGGTTGATCTTGTTCTAAGCAGAGACAGATTGTCAATATGGATGACCTTGGGTTGATCTTGTTCTAAGCAGAGACAGATTGTCAGTATGGATGACCTTGGGTTGATCTTGTTCTAACCAGAGACATATTGTCAATATGAATGACCTTGGGTTGATCTTGTTGTAACCAGAAACACATTGTCAATGTAAATGTCCTTGGGTTGATCTTGTTCTAAGCAGAGACAGATTGTCAATATGGATGACCTTGGGTTGATCTTCTAAGCAGAGACAGATTGTCAGTGTGGATGACCTTGGGTTGATCTTCTAACCAGAGACAGATTGTCAGTATGGATGACCTTGGGTTGATCTTGTTCTAACCAGAGACAGATTGTCAATATGGATGACCTTGGGTTGATCTTCTAACCAGAGACAGATTGTCAGTATGGATGACCTTGGGTTGATCTTCTAACCAGAGACAGATTGTCAATATGGATGACCTTGGGTTGATCTTCTAACCAGAGACAGATTGTCAGTGTGGATGACCTTGGGTTGATCTTGTTCTAATCAGAGACAGATTGTCAATATGGATGACCTTGGGTTGATCTTCTAACCAGAGACAGATTGTCAGTGTGGATGACCTTGGGTTGATCTTCTAACCAGAGACAGATTGTCAGTATGGATGACCTTGGGTTGATCTTCTAACCAGAGACAGATTGTCAGTGTGGATGACCTTGGGTTGATCTTGTTCTAAGCAGAGACAGATTGTCAGTATGGATGACCTTGGGTTGATCTTGTTCTAAGCAGAGACAGATTGTCAGTATGGATGACCTTGGGTTGATCTTGTTCTAACCAGAGACAGATTGTCAGTATGGATGCCTTTGGGTTGATCTTGTTCTAACCAGAGACAGATTGTCAGTATGGATGACCTTGAGTTGATCTTGTTCTAATCAGAGACAGATTGTCAATATGGATGACCTTGGGTTGATCTTCTAACCAGAGACAGATTGTCAGTGTGGATGACCTTGGGTTGATCTTCTAACCAGAGACAGATTGTCAGTATGGATGACCTTGGGTTGATCTTCTAACCAGAGACAGATTGTCAGTGTGGATGACCTTGGGTTGATCTTGTTCTAAGCAGAGACAGATTGTCAGTATGGATGACCTTGGGTTGATCTTGTTCTAAGCAGAGACAGATTGTCAATATGGATGACCTTGGGTTGATCTTGTTCTAACCAGAGACAGATTGTCAGTATGGATGACCTTGGGTTGATCTTGTTCTAACCAGAGACAGATTGTCAGTATGGATGCCCTTGGGTTGATCTTGTTCTAAGCAGAGACAGATTGTCAATATGGATGACCTTGGGTTGATCTTGTTCTAAGCAGAGACAGATTGTCAATATGGATGACCTTGGGTTGATCTTGTTCTAAGCAGAGACAGATTGTCAATATGGATGACCTTGGGTTGATCTTCTAACCAGAGACAGATTGTCAGTGTGGATGACCTTGGGTTGATCTTCTAACCAGAGACAGATTGTCAGTATGGATGACCTTGGGTTGATCTTCTAACCAGAGACAGATTGTCAGTGTGGATGACCTTGGGTTGATCTTGTTCTAAGCAGAGACAGATTGTCAGTATGGATGACCTTGGGTTGATCTTGTTCTAAGCAGAGACAGATTGTCAATATGGATGACCTTGGTTTGATCTTGTTCTAACCAGAAACAGATTGTCAGTATGGATGACCTTGGGTTGATCT
The DNA here is from genome assembly GCA_963680875.1 of Bathymodiolus brooksi. Classification (NCBI taxonomy): domain Eukaryota; kingdom Metazoa; phylum Mollusca; class Bivalvia; order Mytilida; family Modiolidae; genus Bathymodiolus; species Bathymodiolus brooksi. The sequence continues at coordinate 24,232,562 of OY804586.1, forward strand.
TGTTCTAACCAGAGACAGATTGTCAGTATGGATGCCCTTGGGTTGATCTTGTTCTAAGCAGAGACAGATTGTCAATATGGATGACCTTGGGTTGATCTTGTTCTAAGCAGAGACAGATTGTCAATATGGATGACCTTGGGTTGATCTTGTTCTAAGCAGAGACAGATTATCAATATGGATGACCTTGGGTTGATTTTGTGCTAACCAGAGACAGATTGTCAATATGGATGACCTTGGGTTGATCTTGTTCTAACCAGAGACAGATTGTCAATATGGATGACCTTGGGTTGATATTGTTCTAACCAGAGACAGATTGTCAATATGGATGACCTTGGGTTGATCTTGTTCTAACCAGAGACAGATTGTCAATATGGATGTCCTTGGGTGGATCTTCTAACCAGAAACAGATTGTCAATATGGATGCCCGTGGGTTAATCTTGTTCTAACCAGAGACAGATTGTCAATATGGATGACCTTGGGTTGATCTTGTTCTAAGCAGAGACAGATTGTCAATATGGATGACCTTGGGTTGATCTTGTTCTAAGCAGAGACAGATTGTCAGTATGGATGACCTTGGGTTGATCTTGTTCTAAGCAGAGACAGATTGTCATAATGGATGACCTTGTGTTGATCTTGTTCTAAGCAGAGACAGATTGTCAGTATGGATGTCCTTGTGTTGATCTTGTTCTAAGCAGAGACAGATTGTCAATATGGATGCCCTTGGGTTGACCTAGTTCTAAGCAGAGACAGATTGTCAATATGGATGTCCTTGTGTTGATCTTGTTCTAAGCAGAGACAGATTGTCAATATGGATGTCCTTGTGTTGATCTTGTTCTAAGCAGAGACATATTGTCAGTATGGATGTCCTTGTGTTGATCTTCTAAGCAGAAACAAATTGTCAGTATGGATGCCCTTGGGTTGATCTTGTTCTAAGCAGAAACAGATTGTCAGTATGGATGCCCTTGGGTTGATCTTCTAAGCAGAAACAGATTGTCAGTATGGATGCCCTTGGGTTGATCTTCTAAGCAGAAACAGATTGTCAGTATGGATGCCCTTGGGTTGATCTTCTAAGCAGAAACAGATTGTCAGTATGGATGCCCTTGGGTTGATCTTGTTCTAACCAGAAACACATTGTCAATGTAAATGTCCTTGGGTTGATCTTGTTCTAACCAGAAACACATTGTCAATATGGATGCCCTTGGGTTGATCTTGTTCTAACCAGAAACACATTGTCAATGTAAATGTCCTTGGGTTGATCTTGTTTTAAGCAGAGACAGATTGCCAATATGGATGCTCTTGGGTTGATCTTGTTCTAAGCAGAGACAGATTGTCAGTACGGATGCCCTTGGGTTGATCTTTTTCTAAACAGAGACAGATTGTCAGTATGGATGCCTTTGGGTTGATCTTGTTCTAACCAGAGACAAATTGTCAATATAAATATCCTTGGGTTGATCTTGTTCTAAGCAGAGACAGGTTACCAACATGGATGCCCTTGGGTTGATCTTCTAAGCAGAGACAGATTGTCAATATGGATGCCCTTGAGTTGATCTTGTTCTAAGCAGAGACAGATTGCCAATATGGATGCCCTTGGGTTGATCTTACCACGAATAGAAGCAACAATCTTGAGTCCAACACATAATTGAGGCAAATTTTTTCTAGAAAAAAAATCTAATAAGTGTATACTTTAGGTATTGTTTTCTAATATCTAGCTCGTTCAATCCCTACTTTTTTATTGACCTGTCTGTACCAAGCCAGGACAGTGCGCTCTCATGTATTTATGTATTAGGGGTATCAATTTTTCCACTGTCTACGATTTTACTATTGTATTTTGTGACAGTTTTAATATTGTAGTATTTTTTTATTCTTCATTTTTATGAAATATAGCCATTTGTGTCAAATAATCACAAACACTGAAAGTTGGCAAATTTGATAAAAATGAAATTAAAATATAGATCTAGTAAATAAACAGACAAATCTATCAGAGATAGTATTGTTTAAACAACACAAGATAACCTGTTTTGATATGCAGTACGTGCAAATTAAATCATATAGTGATGTGAGGATCGTATATAAAATCAAAATACTAACGTCATCAATATATACAGACATTCCACATAGATAATAAGCGTATAGATGGTCGGGAAATGAAAGAAGAGATTGAAGGTACTAAAGGGGTAATCCCTAAATAGAAGGACAGACAACCCAATGACCAAGAAAAGAAATGTACAACGAGACAAACAACGATCTACAAAAAAAAATACACAGAAAACTGACGATCGAGAAACACGAACCCTCTAAATATCAATAATACTTAATAATCTGCTCCACTAGTGGCACCCGTCAGTTGTGCTTACTTTAAGATAAGATGAATAAGGCAATATACAAGTTTAGTTAAAAAAAAAGAGATGTTATAATCAAGAAATATCATTGAAAATAAATATGTAAATAGACAATTGAAAAGGGATGGGGCTTGGTAATTCCATGCTACAAGTGGGTATGATATATCCAGGTGATACGGCGTTTTGACTATCGATTTATAAATAGAAACACGACTGACAAGAATTAATAAGTTACCCTTCCAGAATACTAATATCACCCCCTGTATTTATGATGTCCGTTATTCTTATCATTGCCTGTATATGTTTGTTCGTGTTGATAGTTTTATTTGTATTTTCCTGTCACATTGTTTGTCTTTTTGTCCTGTTTGATGATTTGTTTATTCTCGCCTTTGTATCTACTGTCTATCGTTTTGCATATATAAGGGGTCGTCGTGGTCGTTATCATATGGTAGTTAGATTAAAGACTACGTGTGCAATCAGTGCCTATCACCACAGACCTTCGATTTCGATACAACCTTGTGTAATAAAGTTTGTCAGCGGCTTGCTCCAGGTCGGTCGATTTCACCGGATACCCCGCTTCATTCTCCCAATAAAACCGACCCCCCACGATATCGCTGAAATATTTTTGATAATAGCGTTAAACACCATAACCATACACCACCCTAAATATTTTGCATAACACATGTGTTCCATGTTTAGTCACCCAGAGTAACAACTTCACTTGAAAGGATATCATTTTTGTTATATTGTAGTGTATCGCCGACAAACCATATCAAGGTAGAACTGTAATACGACGATGCACGTAGGGGAGAAGCAATTACTTACCTGTCCAGAGCACCTGACTTCACCCACTGATTTCCGTATGGTTCGTGTTGCTCAATCATTAGTTTTCTGTGTAGTGTTTTACAGATCATTGTTAGTCATTGTATCCCTTTTCTTGCTACCATTGCATGGTCTGTCCTTTTAACGATTGATGGTTACCCGTTTAGTATTATAAAATTCTTCATAATCATCATTGTGTAACTGACGATGGTCTGTGGTCAATCCTAATAAAATGTAATAACGAGACACACACGCACGGAGTGAAAGCACAAGACGTAGGATTATCATTCTGTTACTGGTGATGGTATGTGGTCAATCCAAGGACAATGTAATAATGAGAAGAACGCATTAGGAAGTGATGAGAATGTTTAGCCTACTGCATTACATAGATATAGCTAGTTTCATGCATAATTGATTCATGATTCTTGAAAATACAGCATATGTAGCAAACTTCTTTCGAGACCTCTCGTGAATAAAGATAGAAGATAAGGCCTGACAATTAATTTCAGTTTTCTCTATATAGATGATGCTTTGTCAATGATCAACTTGATTCGGCGATTATCTGCATCCCATCTGTCCAAATGAGCCTGAGGTAAGGGATACTTACGTTGACCTTCTCAATGGAATAGATAAGGGATGAATATAAAAAAACTGAAGACAAACGTGATGATTGTCAACGTCCCTTTCATTACCAGCAATATTCCAGCATGACCAGCGCGGATGTGTTGTCTGTACTTCCATTTACGATTCTGATTACCCCATTGGCATCTTCAAACTCTTCTTCCTTTTAAACAAATCATGTACAGTTAAATGGCAACAGTGAAAAATGGTCACATAAGACAGGTGGTCGCTAAATACAGGTTTATTTCATATGAAATTCACTGTAAAAGGAATCTAAAATGACGATCACGCAATGCAAGTTATTGCTTCATACAGGTGGTCACTAAAGCAGGCTTGACTAACTTAATAGAGGTGGTCACTAAAGCAGGTTTAACTGTAACTTAATAGAGGTGGTCACTAAACCAGGTTTGACTGTAACTTAATAGAGGTGGTCACTAAAGCAGGTTTGACTGTAGCTTAATAGAGGTCGTCACTAAAGCAGGTTTGACTGTAGCTTAATGGAGGTGGTCACTAAAACAGGTTTGACTGTAGCTTAATAGATGTGGTCACTAAAGCAGGTTTGACTGTAGCTTAATAGATGTGGTCACTAAAGCAGGTTTGACTGTAGCTTAATAGAGGTGGTCACTAAAGCAGGTTTGACTGTAATTAGAAAAAAAAATCGTTATGCCCTTGTGCCCACCAACTTCAATAATCAAATGGGAGTGGGGTAGGTTTGTTTTAAATTTTATTAAGTAATATGAAAATATAGGTCGAGTAAATAAGTTGATAAATGGATCAGAGATGGTATTGTTATAACACTACAAGATAACCTATTTTTATATGGGGTACATGTCAACTTACACATTGATAACATCATTGATTCGCTATATATAGTAATACATGCCTTTTATGTACTTCTTTAATGTAACGAATTGTAATTAGGAGAGGTTTTCCGAAGTTTGTTAAATCATGCATTGAAGTGTTAATTATATATATTATATCAATATTACCGTCATCAATAAAAACAAAGGTATTTTGAGTTGAATGGAATCTGAACAAGTTGGGTTTTTGTTTGTTTGGTCAATGGAGATTCATTTGTCAAGAGTGAGGATTTGAATTACATTAACCAGTTTAACCATTGATATGCTTATGTCAAGAGAGGGTCAGGATACTATTAACCGGTTTAACCATGGACATGTATATGAAAAGAGAGGGCTTGGATCCCATAAAACAGATTAACCATGGATATTTATATGTCAAGAGAGTTCACAATCCCATTAAGCGGTTTAACCCCCATATATTGTTGTACCTATTATAAACTAGAACCTAATTTTTCCTCTGTTTATATCCTTGTTAGGTCTAGCATAGTTAATATCTGCATTGTCCAACGGTTTGACAGCAGAATGGTTCTGGTATATTCCTGTTCAACGGTTTATGTGCAATCAAAATAAAGTATATCTGTAACTATGCTCAAACATTTTGCTGCCACTATGGACCACGGTGAGTATTTAAAGTATTATATACAAGGTGACATCCTCTCTTTAGATCACATCAACCATATCTTACTTGGCGACTTGTTGGAGGTCTCTGTGGGTTGGTCCATAATGAATATCCAAACGTGATGACTTCACTTTTCCAAGTCAACTTCCCTTTCATTAGTAGCAACATTCCAGCATGACCAGCATACGGTGTTCACATTTCACAATTCATAGGTTATTCTAGAGCTTGTACCCAGTACAGTGATTTTCTGGAAAGTCGCTTACGAAAATGCTGCTTAATCAAGGTTATGTTCTAGGTGAAGTCATCTCTACAAAATATGTACTGTCGACATCACGATCTGGTTGATTGCTAGGAAATATCCATATCTCAAATTACAAGGGATCTTTTCCTTTCTACGTAGATTTGTTCTTTCCTCGATAACGGACAAGCATTTTACTGGAATGAGTTGTGGATGTGTTTTCTGTGTCTTGTACCCAATGGTGTCCGTTTCTTCTGTGTTCGCATCCGGTTTTAAATAGTGGGTGTTGCGTTGAACTTTTATCCTATTATGTGTTGTACGTAGTCCATGTTATGGTGTTCGATACGATTTCCGCATAACAAGTATCCTTGGTTCGTCCTTTCCCTCATCTGTTTGTAGAACAGCTGATGTCTTATTTATGTTATTTGTGTTTGATTGAGCATAGTGGTGTCCAACACGTCTTGACTATGTGAGGAAAACGGTGTCTTCTTCTTCTTCTTCTTTGGTTACGGAAAACCATCAACGTACTGATGTTTACTTTCCGGCGCATGCCTGGTAAAATGTTTTCAAATTTATAAAAATTTTCAGAACATAGATAATTTATTTGATATAATTGTTATTTTATTTTTTAGTTTTATATTATCAGTTTTTACAATTTTTCTTTTAATTTAGGATTTTTACAATTTTTTTATTTTTTATTTTTCATTTATTAAGATAAAAACATGATTTCTGTTTATTTTATTCTGTGTGGATAAGTATCAAGGAGCACATTGTGAGTGAGTGCACCCTTGAAGGATTCTGTAGTGGTGTTTTTGGTTATGTCAGGGGATAATTTGTTCCAGTCTTTAATGGTTTGACAAAAGAAAGAAAATTTATAACTGTCTTTATTGCATTGGATTTGTCTGTAGGAGTCTTTTCGGGAAGATCTTGTCGTAGACTGGCTCTGAAGTAATATATTTTGTGTAGGGATAGCGATATTTTCATTTATTACTTTGTGAAACATTATGAGCCTAGTTCTTAGTCGGCGTTCTTGTAGAGTTTGCCAATTCATGGTGTTTAACATCTCAGACACACTGCTGGTGTTATGATGTCTGTTGCATGTATACCTGGCTGCCCGTCGCTGTACCTTTTCTAGCGAGTTGATGTTTTCGTTTGTGTGAGGATCCCAAACAGTGCAGCAGTATTCTAATTTGGGTCTTATTAGGGTTTGATATGCTCGTTCTTTTATCGTTTGTGATTGTACTTTTAGATTTCTTCTGATAAAACATAATGATTTGTTTGCTTTGGCGGCAGTTTGTTGGATGTGGGTGTTCCATTTTAGGTCTGTTGAGATTGTGACACCTAGATATTTTGCGTGTTGAACAGATTCTAATATATGGCCATGCATGTTATAGTAAAAGTGGATTGGATTTCTCTTGGTTGCTATATTCATGATGTTACACTTGTCTGGGTGAAATGACATGAGCCAGTCTTGTTCCCATTTTATGGCAGCTTCGAGATCTTCTTGGAGCTTGAGGCAGTCGCTTTGTGATTTGATTTGTTGATAGATCATACTGTCATCTGCAAAAAGTCGGATACGGCTATGTTTGATGTAGATTAGAAAAAGCATTGGTCCCAGAACTGTACCCTATGGGACACCGGATGTGACTGGTATTTTTGATGATGTCATATTTTCTAAAAGTACTGTTTGAGTTCTGTTTGAGAGAAAAGATTTAACCCAGTTTATGATTTGTTCTGATATGCCAAAGTATTTCATTTTGTACAGCAGTCTTTTGTGTGGTACCTTGTCGAAAGCTTTTGCGAAGTCCATTATTATCAAATCTGTTTGTATATTTTTGTCATTGTTTTGTGATAAATCATGTATTAAAGAAATTATTTGTGACTCACATGATCGTTTTGCCCTAAATCCATGCTGTAATTCATAAAGTATGTTGTTGGTTTCTAGATGTTGCATCATGTTGCTGGCAAAAATATGTTCGAGTAATTTGCAAGCTATGCATGTTATGGATATAGGTCTGTAGTTACCTGGGTTGTATTTATCTCTTTTTTTGAGAACAGGCGTGACATTTGCGTGGTTCTAGTCAGATGGTACTTTGCCTGTTTCCAATGATTTGGTGAATAATAATGTGAGGATGTCTGTACATATATCAATATTAGCTTTACTAGGGTTTATGTTTTTGATGAGTTTATAAACACCATCCCTAGAGATTTTATGGGTTCCATTGTGGGATGAGTACTAGGACCTTTATCTGGAATGTTAGTGTTTGCTTCAGATGTAAAGGCAGACTGAAACTGTTTGTTTAGTATATTTGCTTTCTCGGATGGATGTGAGTGTAGGGTACCTTCACTTCGTAGGGGAGCTATGCCGGTGTTTTCATTTTTCTGGCTTTTTATGTAAGAATAAAGTTTTTTGGGTGTATTTTTGAAGCTTGGTTGATCTGGTTCATTTATTTCAATATCAAAAATCATGTTTTCTATATATCGCCAGTATGAGTTTCTCATTTCGTTCTGGAGCTTGGCTTTAGTTTTCTGATATTGTTCTTTATACTTGGGATTACATTTTTTCTTTTTATATAACTTGTTTTTCTTGTTAATTAACTTTTTTAGTTGGTTATTTACCCAAGGTAATCTTGATTTGTTGCCAATGCTTTTTGTTGGAATATACTTATGGATAGTCTCTTGGACATTGGTTTTGAAGATGTTCCATAATTCGTCTAGACTCATTTTATCCTGATCTTTTTTTAGTTGTTTGTAAGTTTCAGTGAGGTCTTTTTCTATTTGATCCCATTGTGCCTTTTTGTAGTTTAACACTTTGTGAGCTTGTTGTTTATTTTGCGGCAGGGCTAGGTTTATTTCACTGTATACTATATCATGATCACTCGCACCGATTGGTGGTAATGTTTCTACTCTATTTACAAATGATGGGTTTGTCATGCACAGCAGATCTAGTGTTGTGTCTTTTCGGGTGTTCTTGTTTATGACTTGTGTTAGGTTGTTGTCATGTAATATATCGAGGAGTTGTTGTTGTAGTGAAGCTTCAGGTTTGTTAGGTATTACTGCTGGTGTATTCCAGTCTATGTGGCCAAGGTTGAAATCGCCACTTACCCAGATGTTAGAGTTTGTTTTCTTACATAAGACTCTATTCAGTGAGATACCAAGTTGTTCTAATGATTCACCTTTATCGGATGGTGGTCGATAGTATGTGCAAAGGTAAAGTGATTTGTTGCCTTCATATGATATTTTTGCCCACACATTTTCGCAGTTTGTTTCAAGGTCTAAATCGGTACCTGCTTTTGTGATTTGTGTGGATGTCAGCTGGTTTGAGATAGCCAGTAATACTCCCCCATAGCCATCCTTTCTGTTTTTTGTATAAATGTTGTATTTAGAGGATGGGATGTATTCATATGGAGAGATGTCATTTGAGAGCCATGTCACGGTACCAAATATTATGCTGGGTTTACAAGATTCAATGATAAGTTCTACTTCAGGTTTTTTGTTCTTTATCGACTGAAAATTTATTGTAAGCACTCTTAGTGGTTCAGATTTTTTTGACGTGTGGGAGTCCTTTTTATTTTTACCTTGCTTTTTCTTGGTTGTCGATGATGACTGTGTTTGATTTATCTGGATTGGTGATGATGTGTATGTTGGTAATCCAATATTATCAGTGCTTTCATTTTCAGAATCATTGCTTATTTCTAATTCTGAGTAGGTATTCGATAATTCAGGTATGGTACTATTGAAAAAAGTTGTGGAGAAGTTTGGCATACCACAGTTTATACAATTCCATGAGAGATTGCTTTTATCTAGTATTTTATACATTTTCTCGTCGATACCTTGGCAATTTATGTGGTACCACTGATCACAACTGTCACAACATACCGCTTTTTGTTTCCAAGTGCAAGCTTTGTTACAGGATCCACAGGGGTATTTAGGTGGACCAGGGTTTGGCTCAAGTGCATATGAATTTGTTAGGAGAATGCTACATAGGTATGTCAATACCAGTCTATCATATTTGATAGTTTTGGTTTTTCTTGTCAGCACCATCATGGATGTTGTGGAGATGCTTGACTTGTACGTGTCTTGGTTTGCAATTGTTACTGACCAAGACTTATCTGGTGCCTCTTTATTTTCTTTGATGTTTTTATTTTGACCTACAGTTTTGCAGTTGACAATAAAATCTAACTGGACACAATTTGCCAAAAATAGTGCGAGAATAATGGTTGTGAGTACTGTTTTTATCGTGTTCATGGTGTATGAGACAGTAGTAATAGAATGGAAAATAGCAGGTAGTTAATACAGATAGACTTACAATTAGATCTTCGTCCCTTGGGCGACACAAGGGTACAAGGTAACTGTCTCGATTTGGCCTTGTTGTTTTGATAGAATTGTAAGATTTGTTTACTTCCGGTTATCAGATTTGGCGGCGATAATTTTCAGTTTGAAAAATATTACAAATATCGGATTTAGGTTTTTTCTATGATTACAATGAAAGAGAATATGTGTGGTAGTGTCAATACAAGATGTTTACAAAGTATTGCTTCTAAATGTTCAGTATATCAAACAAATTTCAACTTTTTTGATCAAACCAAAATCTTGTCAACTTCCTGTTCCAGGCATGCGCAATCACCAATAAGAGGAACTTCCTACCCAATTAGCTAGCACATTGATTCACCTTCGTGTGGGGTCCGTGTTGGTTATTACATCTACATCTACATAGTACGACGATCCATCAAAACTCTGATGACTACACGTCGGCGCTGCGCAAACAGACATTAAATATATATATATAATAATAATAATAAATAAAAATTAACTACAAATATTGCATGAAAATAAGTGAAATCAAACATTAACAAAACAGGTGCAAAAATTTAACACATTTACAGGTATTTACAGGCCAACTAAGATGCTTAGATGTTCTGACATTGGATCAGTTGTTTAAACTGATCCAGGGACCCAACATTAACAACTGTATAAGGTAGTGAGTTCCAGAGTACTACTGCATGTGGAAAAAAACTGTATTTATAATAGTTTGTCCTGGTGGATATAATTTGATATTGTAATGGGTTATTGTTTCTTGTACTGACATAAGGTTGAGGAGTAAGGTAAAGTTTTGGATCCACTGCAATAAGGTTGTTGGTGATTTTATAGAGCATTGTAATTCTGTTTAAGTTCCTACGGTGTTCGAGAGTTGGCAATTGAAGATGGTTAAGCATTGCCGAAACACTGCTGGTATTGTGATAGCGGTTTGTCACATATCTTGCTGCTCTGCGCTGAACTTGCTCTAATTTACTTTTTAGTTTTTCTGTGTGAGGTGCCCAGACACTTGCGCAGTATTCCAGATTTGATCTGACCATGGATTTATATGCCAAAGTTTTAGTTTCAGTGTTTTGAATTGGTAGGTTTCGTCTCAAGAAGCCTATGATCTTGCTTGCTTTTGAGGTGATGTTATTGATATGAGTGTCCCAGTTCATGTCTTTTGAGATTGTTATGCCCAGATATTTTGCAGTTGTAACTGATTCAAGGGTATGACCTTTGAGGATGTAGCTGGTGTGAAATGGTTTGTGTGATCTTGTGACACTTAATGAGATGCATTTTTCTGGATGAAACTGCATACCCCACATTTTTTCCCAAGCTGCCAAGTTGTCCAAGTCTTGTTGTAAAGTGATTGAATCATCATGATTATAGATTTGTCTGTATAGAATACAATCATCTGCAAATAATCTAGTTGTTGATGTTACTGCAACTGGAAGATCATTTATGAATATGAGAAAAAGCAGTGGATCCAAGACTGATCCCTGAGGTACTCCACTTACTACAGGCACTTGACCAGATTTTATGTTTAGTTTTGTGATTTGTGTTTTTGTTTATTTGTCTTTGTCCAGTGCCTCTGTTTTCTCTAATGTTTATTTCAAAAGGGATCATCGTAGCAGCAGTCACCAAAAATCGTGATTGCAGTCATTGCCCCTCGCAATTAAATTTGCTAATTCCCTTCCAACTGTGACTGATATAACCCTAGACGAATCTATGTGATAACATTTGTCCATTTTTTTGTGGCAGGTCGGTTGTATTTACCGAATACTGCGGTTGTCACCATCAATAATACAGATCATCACGATTTAACAAAAGTATTGTACAGAATAATCCTCTATAATGAATATTACCACTTTGCCGGGTTTGTAGCAGGAGTAACACGAGGTGGAGTTCGTATTTTTGACATATTTACCAAATTACATGCTTTATTAATTTTAGGTACGTGTTGCAAAAACACAAAAATGGAGAAAAATTAGCAATCTTCTCCACTATAATAAGATAAGTATCCATTCATGTATTAATGCATTAGATCAGGCTTTGTCAACCTATCTTATTTAAGTGCCGTCGTGGTGTGATCGTATGGTAGTTTGATTTAAAACTACACGTGCAAACAGTGCATATCACCACTAAAGTTGTGAGTTCGAATCCCGCGAGGGGTACTCGATACAAAAGTATGTGATAACGTTTGTCATTGACTTGCGGTAGGTCGGTGGTTTTCTGTGGGTACTCCGGATTCCTACATCAATAAATATGACCGCCACGATATAGTTGAAATATTTTGAAAGTGGCGTTAAGAACCATATTCCTAACGGCTATCTCAGTGTATTAAGTACAAATGATTAAATGTTGATTTCGTTTCTGTTTATGATGTATAGAACCACAGAACGAGTGAACCACAGGCTCCCAGGAGCCTGTAATCGCTCACCTGGATCAAAGCTGCTTTCAATAACAACGCAACTGCACTGTGGTGGCCATCTTGGCGGGAGAGCGCAACTGCCGGACACCATTTTGCAAGAGGACCATCCAATGACTATTCCATCAAAGTTTGGATTTAATTGAACTACTGGTTCCAGACAAGATGGTTTTTATGTGAATTTCCCATAGGGTCCTATGTTAAACTAAGTACAGCTGTGCAGCCATCTTGGTCAGAGGGAAGGATCACCAGACACAAATTTGGTTCAGCGGTTTCAGAGGAGAAGATTTAAATGTGATCTTTTATCAAAATATGCCTAATTTGCATAATCGGTATATATCGGCTGAAAGAAAAATTTCACAGAAAAACCCAGAATATATGTTAAACTATTCCTTGCCATGTAGCTGCAGTTAAAATTTGAGCTCATTTTGACTTACACTAAAGCAGCAATGGACAATTAAAATTTCATCCCCCCTTTTTTCTATTTTGAGCTTGGCGGCCATCTTGGTTGGAAGTCGGGATCAACGGACACAATTTTGGAAGGGGGCCATCCAAGAATCATTTCAGCAAAGTTTGGTTGATATTGGCTCTGTAGTTTCCGAGGAGGAGATTTTTTTTAAATTTCATCCCCCCTTTTTTCTAATTTGCATAATCGGTCAAAATCGGCAAAAGTTCAAAGTTCATAAAATATCCTGTCATACATGTTGAAAAGCTCATCATTATGCTTACACAGTTCAAATTTGGGCACATTCTGGCTTAAAATAGAGCAGTTTTGGCCATTTGAAGAAATTTCTATTTTTAGTAACAGCGGCCATCTTGAATGGAAGGCGGGGCTGTCGGACACAATTTTGAAAGAGACCCACCCAGGGACCATCCCTGCCAGGTTTGGTTTAATTTGGTTCAGCGGTTTCAGAGGAGAAGATTTAAATGTGATCTTTTATCAAAATATGCCTAATTTGCATAATCGGTATATATCGGCTGAAAGAAAAATTTCACAGAAAAACCCAGAATATATGTTAAACTATTCCTTGCCATGTAGCTGCAGTTAAAATTTGAGCTCATTTTGACTTACACTAAAGCAGCAATGAACAATTAAAATTTCATCCCCCCTTTTTTCTATTTTGAGCTTGGCGGCCATCTTGGTTGGAAGTCGGGATCACCGGACACAATTTTGAAAGGGGGCCATCCAATGACCATTCCACCAAAGTTTGGTTGCAATTGGTCCAGTGGTTTTTGAGGAGAAGATTAAAATGTGAAATGTTGACGGACGGACGACGGACGAAAAGTGATGACATTAGCTCACATGGCCTAAAGGCCAGGTGAGCTAAAAAAGAATTGTACATCTGGTGTCTAAAACCACTTAATGAGTTAAATACAGAAATGTACATCTGGTTTATTAAATCGATATTGAAGTCTTTTATGGTTATTATAATGAATTATATGAATTACACGAAGTAGACTTACTAGTAAAGATGAAGTGATACTATTAATAAGTCAAGTAATTTCTTTTAAAATAAAAATCAGTCTATTTAATGGTGTACATGTATATTGTTCTGATTTTCTCCTACTACATGTATCCTCTTGTAACATCAAACAGAAAAGCAGTACTGCTCTGATTTACTACTAATAACCTATTGGTAGATTTGTCATAATCAAGTACACTCGGGGATATCAAACCATCATTGGAAGACAATAGTTGTCTATGACGTTGTCCATCAGGGGAGATAACCACGATGTTATTAGTACTATAACCGACTACATACACGTTCCCATCATTGTCTACAGAGATACCACTAGAACCATGTAGACCAGGTATATCTTTGGATTCCCATTGTATTGTACCAAGTAAATTACAACATGTCACGGTATTTGTGTAAGTGCGAGTGTAGTAAAGTTTGTCTCCAGATGTAGCTACGTAATCAACGTTAGACATATCACTGTTGAATATATCACTAACAGATCTATCACTCAGATTTAACATCTTTAGTCCATTACCATGTGTACAGTAATATATTGTTCTACCTCTAACTGCCATGCCATAAATGTACGTATCCATGGGAATAGTTGTCATGACTTTCTGACTTTCTATATCTATTATAGTTATGCATTTTTTACTTCCCCATCCTCCCCATGATACAGCAACACTACTGTTATCTTTAATATAAACTGTATCATAAGTAGAGGATCCTGTTTTATCTTTACCTATCTGGAATAATTCTACTCCTTCTTTGTTGATGAATCTTACAATATCAGAACTGTTACAGGAAAATACCATTCTACCATCTGGAAGTAAAGAACATCCTGTGATATCAGTCCCTTTTGTGTTTATCTTTTGTTTCAGATTGAGCTGTATATTTTCAACTGACATGGGTGGTGATAGTTCAGCTACCATCATCTGTGCTTGTTTATCTTTTTGTGTGACAAAGGTCATCTCACAAGGCTTTGATTCAACAACTACTTCGGCAAACTTTTGAATGCTGGTGGCTATATTCTTCAAACCGGTGTCTATCTTATATGATAGTTTGGTTTGATTCAGACGGTCACTGTTAACTATTGACTGTATACACGTGTCTTGTGTTTCTACTTCTTTCTCTATTTGCTTTATGGCTATAAATGTTTGTAGGTCTGATGCATACTTTTTCATGTTGACTATATTTGTCTGGTGTTCGGTGAGTTCTTTATCTTTCTCATCTAGAGATATAAGTAGTTCACGTGTTTCGTCGGTTACTTGTATTTCTGCTTCATCCAATTCCGTCATCAGATTTTCCTGTAATCTGTCAAGATGATTGTTGATTTTTGTTCTCATTTCCTGTATTTCATTCTCAATTATTCGTTTCTGTTGTTTAACAGCACTGGAGTTGGTCTCTCTATTTTGTTTAATTTTACCAATATTGTCAATCAATTCTTTAATCAAATGCTCGGTCTCAGTGAACATGGTTGATGTCTTCACGTTCTTTATTATTTCTTCAATGATAGCTACATCCTTACAATCACTATGATTTTTCACGATACAAATTCTACAACACGGACACTCATGTTCTTTACAGTATAAATTGAACTTTTCCTGATGTTCGCTGCAATGTTCTTTAATTTTCAACACGGACGACGGCAACTTCTGGTATTCCGCTATGGGTATCGTGGTATGACCTCGTGACAGCTTCCCTGAACTGTGATATTCAATGCATTCTGTACAAAGTCCTTCTTCACAATCTCGACACCAAACTTCTGATGGCTTAGAAATATGGCGGTTATCACACATTCCACAGAAAGATGGAGGAGTTGACATGATGTTGATATCCTGTAATATATTATTGATATTAAAATAGAAATTATTATTTATTAATTGTCTGTAGTCACTTTGATTTCTGTACACCACTAAAATTAATTAATTAAAATCAGAATGGCTTTTCAATTAACCCTGTGTTTACTAGCGCTCTCTTATAGTACACTGTAGATACATATGGCATAAAAGATAGAAAAAAAAAATGTTCACTGTCGATAGAGATCTCAAATCCAATGAGAAAATCGTAGTATCATAGCAAATTTAGTCTTCCATGATTAAGATAAGAGGCTCATTTAGTCTTCCATGATTAAGATAGAGGCCCATTTAGTCTTCCATGATTAAGATAGAGGTTCATTTAGTCTTCCATGATTAAGATAGAGGCCCATTTAGTCTTCCATGATTAAGATAGAGGCCCATTTAGTCTTCCATGATTAAGATAGAGGCCCACTTGAGCATGTATCACTCACCCAAATCATTCAGATAGGGTTTCTGTCCAATAAAGTCTAGATTCTAAGAGAAACAATATCCTACGTTTTCATGTATGGTTCTATGTTAAACTTTAGCTCATTTAAATGGGACTTTAAAACGTGGGTGTTGTTTCCTTTTAATTCCTTCATATCTCCGAAACAGTAAAAGCTACCACATAGGTTTTGGAACACTGTAGACAGGAATATTGGATGAAATTTAAAAAGTTCAAAATTTTGAAATCCTCATTAATATAATAATGCTTTACATATTTCTGACAGGGTTCTCCCATGAAGTTCACTAAAACAATAAGTTACTGTGTACAAGGGGCACTGTGTCCCGCCACTATGCGTTCACACATATTGAAAATGTATGAAAATATAAAAGTCCCATAACGCCAACAGACAAACAGACAAACGAATGGACCGCGGGTAGGAATGTCGCTCCACTCGGACGCTTTCTTATTATGATTCCGATCCATCAATCCAAAATTTGGGTCGAATTGTACGCCATTGTTTATTTGTGTACCACGTAATCAATTTGTAACGTTTTTGGCTATAGTCTGTTTCTCGGAGTCAATAATTAGAAAATTTATTCAACACCTTTATAATATCTCACATCGAGAGACAGACTATAGTTAAAAATGTCACGAAATTGATCACGTGGTACATACATTGTAGATAAAAATGGCATACAATTCGACCTAAATTTTGGATTGGTGGATCTTTACTTCTTAAAACAGTAAGAGATTATCATTATCGTTGCATATTTGAACTAGAAAATATGTTTTATATATGAAATCTTATCTGCACTTGATCTGACACAAATTATCCATGCCAAAATATGCATCAGAATGCATCAGGGGTACAATTTGAAATTTCCAGAATACCTTTCACAGGAGTTGTGACGAGATTAGGCTGGATATATAGAGCAGAAAATGTCTTCGGAAGTCTAATCTCAATGAGATTAATACTTTATAATGCAAGTGGGGTGCTGAAAATGTCCCCTTCTTCATTCCTAAATGCCTGATGGGTTGCAAATTAGAAAATTAAGAGATTGAAACATTTAAGCCTTGTAAGTACAACTGTACTTGATAGGTGTACTAAGGTTCAAGGTCTTAATAATTGATCAAGGTAAGAACAGTGTAGCCTTGACTTAACTTGTTTTATTTTATTTTTTAAAATGCACTTATTTTTGAACCACATTTATATGTAGTTGCTATCGATTACTAAATGAATTTTACCTTTTAAGATAAATTAATGCAGTTTAAATAGATTTCTAGACAATTTACTTATTTATATGAGAAAATATAACAATCAGAATATCTATTTGATATAACAACAACATAAATTACCTGAAAATATCGGAAAGTAATGTCTTCTAACGAAATATCACCAAATCAGGAAAACTGCAAAAGAGGAAGTTAAATAGTCATGTGTTGATACGACTGACATGAGACCTGTACTGAATATATATTAAATATCTACATAAAAGAAAATGTATTTATAAACTATTATGTTATTAAAATGTTTTAAATTGTTTTATATAAAGGACAATTCTGTCGAAAACTCGATTGACTTTATTAAAACTAGAGGCTCCCAGGAGCCTGTAATCGCTCACCTGGTTTTCAATTTGACATCCATAGAAAATGGGGGTGTTACACATAATTTTGAAAGTGGGCCACCCAAAGATCATTTCAACTCAAATTTCTGAGCAATAGATTTTGATGTGATTTTTATCTCATAATATTCCTAAACGGAATAAACTGGCTGAAAAAATCTTACGGAAAAACCCAGAATAAATGTTAAATTACTCATTGCCATGTAGCTGCAGTTAAAATTTGAGTTCATTTTGATTTGTAATAAAGCAGAAATTGACAACTAAAGAAATTTCTATTTTTAGTAACAGCAGCCATTTTGAATGGAGGGCGGGCCTGTCGGACACAATTTTGAAAGGGACCCACCCAAGGACCATCCCAGCCAAATTTGCTTTAATTTGGTTTAGCGGTTTCAGAGGAAAAGATTTAAATGTGATCTTTTATCAAAATATGTCTAATTTGTATAATCGGTATAAATGGGTTGAAAGAAAAAATTCACAGAAAAACCCAGAATATATATTAATCTACTTATTGTGATGTAGCTGCAGTTAAAATTTGAGCTCATTTTGATTTATAATAAAGCAGCATTGAAGAAATTCCTATTTTTAGTAATAGCAGCCATCTTGAATGGAGCGCGGGGCTGTCGGACACAATTTTGAAAGGGACCCACCCTGCCATGTTCGGTTTAATTTGGTTCAGCGGTTTCAGAGAATGTAGTTGCAGTTAAAACTTGAGCTCAGTTTGGTTTATAATAAAGCAGCAATGAACAATTGAAGACATTTATATTTTTAGTAACAGCAGCCATCATGAATGGAGGTCGGGGCTGTCGGACACAATTTTGAATGGGACCCACCCAGGGACCATCCCTGCCATGTTTGGTTTAATTTGGTTCAGCGGTTTCAGAAGAGAAGATTTAAATGTGATCTTTTATCAAAATATGCCTAATTTGCATAATCGGTATAAAACGGCCGAAAGAAAAATTTCACAGAAAAACCCCGAACATATGTTAAACTAATCCTTCCTATGTAGCTGCAGTTAAAATTTGAGCTCATTTTGACTTATACTAAAGCAATAATGGACAATTGAAGAAATTTCTATTTTTAGTAACAGCAGCCATCTTGAATGGAGGGTGGGGCTGTTGGACAAAATTTTGAAAGAGACCCACCGAGGGACCATCCCTCCCAGGTTTGGTTTAATTTGGTTCAGTGGTTTCAGAAGAGAAGATTTAAATGTGATCTTTTATCAAAATATGCCTAATTTACATAATCGGTATAAATCGGCTGAAAGAAAAATTTCACAGAAAAACCTGAAATATACGTTAAACTACTCCTTGCCATGTAGCTGCAGTTAAAATTTGAGCTCATTTTGACTTCTACTAAAGCAGCAATGGACAATTAAAATTGTATCCCCCCTTTTTTCTATTTTTAGCTTGGTGGCCATCTTGGTTGGTAGTCAGGATCATCGGACACAATTTTGGAAGGGGGCCATCCAAGGACAATTCCACCAAACTTTGGTTGGAATTGGCCCTGTGGTTTCTGAGGAGTTGAATAAAATGTGAAATGTTGACGGACGGACGACAGACGACGGACGAAAAGTGATGGCAATAGCCCTCATGGCCTAAAGGCAGGCTATGTGAGCTAAAAAACAAAAAGGATTCCCCCTTTACGCTTATAGCTATGAGTTATAGTTTGTGATTTAACTTTTAGGGGGAGGGAAGAAAGAGAAGAAAACAATTATTTTGCCAAATTTGATAGAAAAACAAATGAAATGATCTGAAAGATGCAAAATATAGATAATCTGGCACTCCTGGTTTCAATTAGAATTTTTATATAAATATTTTCAATGGTATCTTCTGTGAAGTAGAAGAACCCGGGTGGCTCAATGAATTAGGTAGTTGGATTACCTAACAACTCTTACAAGCCTATCACCAATACGTCGTGGGTTTGTGCCCGGCTTTGTAAATTACAAAAAGGGTGCATTCGACTCGTAGCTGCAAGTGATAAAGTTTACCAGTTGCTTGCCCATGGTCGATGGTTCTCTGCGGGTCCTCCGACTTCCCCAACCACTAAAACTGGTCGCCATGATACAGCTGAAATATTGCTGAAAGTGGCGTTAATCAACAATCACTCACTCATACAATTACAGAATACTATCATGTACAATATTCCCAGTTCAGTATCTAGTCAATGTTGTTCTTATTATTGTATCTATACAATCCTGACCCCGTAACAGGAACCACTAACTATCCCGATTATAGAAGAAATAAATATCATTGTTTTAGTCCTACTAGGTTAAATTGTTGTTCCATCCATTAAACAACAATCAATCGACTAATAATGAATTTAAAAAAGTTGATGAAAAATGAGGATAGTCCATTTAAAGGCTAAATATAGTTAAAACTAATTCTTTCGACTGCTAAATATAACACATTACTAGAATGTGTGTTTCATTTCAGCTTTTAATGGCATGCAATATATATACATCTTCAAAATCCCTTAACACAGCCTCTTTTTAACTCATTGGTCTTACTCGACGTGTACAGATATACAGTTTTACCACAGGCACTTGTTTCATTAAAAAATTATATGCTCCCTCCTCTTCCTTCCTTCAAGGTAAACATCTGCCCTTTTCCCCTTCCCCATTTCGCCTCAATATGTTTCGCTTATTTGTGTTCCTTTCGCTGACCCAATTATATCGTTACACTCCTAAGATGTTTCTCTTTTCCACTGCCACATTTAAATATACCTACCGGGCCCCCCTCAGACGAATACGAAAACGTTACATCTCATGAAATCAACATGTTTGAACTTATTTATCACCTGTCTCTGTCAGACCCGACACGTCAGACATCTATCGTACCATGTCTCTACCTGTACTGTACTTACAAAAAATGCAAAAGTTACCAGAAAATATGTAAAAGTTTAACAATAATATCATGTTGGTGTTCCATACAATTTCTAACATGTTGTTTGGTGAAAGATGCACAATAATGTCTTAAATGTACAATCACACACGTTTTTGAAAAGAATCTGATATAGTACTAAAAGCGTTTCGTACATACTTTTGATTTTACAAATATAGTACACTTAAATGATGACAATAATGGCTTTCCATAGAAAATAATTTTTTACAATCGGATGTAAGCAATATTAACAAATACGAAAAATAACTATTTAAAATAGACCAAAAAGGGTAGAAAATTACATAACTATTGACGGGAGTTGCAGATATAGCTGTAGAATTGACTAGAATAGTCATAATTCAATTGCACTTGCATATGACATTGGAACGATAATAAACACAAATGTATCGTCACGGCATGTGTTTTCGTGCGTCATCTGTTTTCGTTTTATCCATTTTATTTTGATTTCCACAGCGCACGCATTATTTTTGAAGTGTCTTCCGGTTTCTATTTATGGAACATAAACAAGACTACAGCGTGACATCTGTAAAAGATGTTAAAGTTTGCTTTTAAAAACGTAAGTACCAAGAACAGTGAACCTACCTACTGAACCATACTTTTTGTAATGCTAAAAATTTACTTCATTTATAAAGTAGCTGGAAAAAAATCCAGAAGGGCTATATAAAATTTAACTATGTCATCTGCCTCTCAGACATCGGCTCTTCCTGTCATGTAACTGTCATGGGGTCACTGATCGTACTTGTAAACAAAAGAGCTGACTGAAATGTGCCTGTTTCTTATATAAAATACATGTCACTTTGCAGAGCATTGTGGTTTCAGCACTAAAAAAAGCATCAAAAGTAAACACAATTTTGAAAGTGGTAATTTTCAAACATTCTGTTATTTTATTTAGATGTAGTATGATTTGGTAGATGGCCAGAACCATTAAATTTTAAAACCAGCCATTTCCGGATTATATATTCGTTTCCATCCCGTATATCGGCCTTGTTTTTACTTCATACGAAAACAGATGACGCCATTTTACTGACAACAAAAGTTGCCAGATAATCGAGAGTATATTAAAATACAAGAATGGCTTTAAAAACAAATGGCTTTAAAAACAAAGAAATATTTAACTAGTCATTCTTTGAAAATTCCAATCGTCATATGAATGAAGGGTTGACACTGTTAATCGCTATATCTGAAAATCGATAATAGCACGAAAACCGATAACACGTTGCTAAACAGCACAAAACTTACAAATCTAGCTTACGCATCAACTACTTAAAGTGACTAAGGAAATGAAAAGGTAATATAGTTAAAACACTTACTCTGTGGCGTCGTGCACCGAAAATAAAAGTTCAAAAAATGTCGACAACATGTTCAGAGGAGTACATCAAGTATAGGGGAAAGAAACCAAATATCAATACCGGAAAAGGTGGTTAGTAAAAGTGGTAACCCGGGCCCGGGTCCGGTTCCAAAAACCGGGCCCAAATTCGTATTTTCTTTATTACATCTTTAATATGGATTAGGCATTGCCTAGATGCGAGCACAGCATTTCTGTCTGGCCAGTGCCGGTGTATATATTTGAGTGAAAGTTGAATATCACAAAATAATATGAGTAGGCATGGCCATTAGTATTTAAGATAAGAATAAGAAAACTTTATTTGAATTCGGTTTTTGTAAACAATAAACACAAGCTCTCAGGAGCTTTTTACCGAATATGAGTATTTGAAATTAAATGATATCCCCGACATCCATGGAAAGTTAAATGAAGTAGAATAGAAAAGTATGAGAAAAAAGTATGGAATCTTTTATTGTTGGACTAGGGACAGTGCAAACATTGAAGACTAACTAGTACTATTACGCGGGTGGTATCAACCATTATAAAGCCTAAAGGGGGTAGTAGACGCCGGTGTCTGTAAAATGAAAGTATGGTCTTTTAAGTCATAAGAAAAGAGTTTTATTACGAAAATATCAATTAATGCAACCAACATACATAAGCAATATTGGCCTATACCATGCTATGTACAGCCGATATATATTCATGAAGTGTAAATGATGAATAACGTACGGTCAGGGCCGTCTTGTCAGCAATATAGGCCCCGGTCAAAGCAGTGCACTGAGGCCCATATCTATACAAACACTCACAGAAATAAAATTATAAATGATCGATAAAATTAAACATATATTTCTTGTATTGATACTTCCAACAAAATCAGTGTTTAAAAATTAAAAATTATGCCGTATACAACATACATAGATTAGCATGGGGTACATTTGCTTGTGGGACCACCGGGCAACTGTCCATTGTGCCCATACATAAGACCGCACTGCGTACGGTTACTTTAATACTGATAATCTTCATTTCGACATTTTAAAATATGTGTATTTGGGCCAATATTATGCTATCTCCAAGTGAACAAAATAGTTTTTAATTTTAAAAGAATTATATTGGTATTGCTTTCATCAGACATGTCTCTGCTTTCACATACAAAATATTTATCAATATTCAATATTTTTTATATTGGAAAAAGCACAGTAGAGGCGTGACATATATATTAAGGCAATATTCAGTATCGAAATCATACTCTTTAAAATTATCTGTGACAAGATTATACAGACATATATTCCTTCTTGTGTAATGTTATTACCTTTTAAAGTTTCAACAACAAGCTGGTTAATAATTTTATAGCATTTATTTTAGAAAGTCTGAGTTTAATAAATAATAACAGATATACATATAGTATGAATGGCATAATTAATAGTTAAATAAATAAAATTCATTGTGTCTTACTATTCTAAACCATTGTCGGCAGATGTTGGTAGTATTCAAATATTTTGTAGGATCAGACTGACGGAAAATGTAAGATGAATAAACAAATGGGTACTGATAGAAATAATTAACACTAACAGAAATAAGGAAAAAGTAATGCGTTCCTTGTTCCTTGCAAGCACATCATGGTTAGAAAATGTTTGTTACTTAGCCAAAGAAATAATAAATGCAAAAATTGTATTAAAATGAAAAATGTTAATGTTCACCACTATCTTTTCTTATCAGAGACAAATGAGCCGGTGGCAAGGGGCACATGCCCTCCCCCCCCCCCCCCCCCCCCCCCCCCCTTTGGCCAAATTTTAAAAACCTGGATTTTTAGTATACTTTAGGATTTTGTGATATTTATTTGGAATTACCATTATTCAACACAACTAAACCGTACGAAAGGTAGGAATTAAGTATAAATATGAACGGGTGTCATCCCTTGTGATATTTTAGTACCGCACATTGATAGTAGGGTTAAAATTATTGATAACGAAAGGCCGGGAGCAGGTCCCTGTGATCTCCTCCTAGTTATTGTACGTGTACTATTGATCACACCGGGTATTCGGATACTTGGAACCGGATCGAACACTAAGAACCGGGTCAGACAAGTGACAACAACGTTTTCGGGTGAGTATGCTATTTTTATCCTCAGCGACCGTCAGCGATATTAACAACGGAAATAAATTGACACATCGCCTTTGCTATTAACGTACCGCGGGTAACCTTAAGTGAAAGATACTAAGAACGCGGGTGTCGGACACTAAGAACAAATCGTATGCAAGGGCAGGTCGAGGATTTAAGCCGTGGATGGCCAACATAGGATTATAATCCGGCGGTTGTCAAGCGAGACTGGTAAATTTAAGTCGTTCCCTTATGAAATTTATTTAATAAGATGCCTGTTTTAAGGATGTTTGGATATGGGAAAATGTCCTAATTTATTTGAGATGGCTTGAATTTATCGCCGTTTTACCACAGGTCAGTCACCTTATTTCAAATATTTTAAAATATAGGCGTAAAGTGACTAACCGTGTTAAAATTGATGTTCTCTCAAAGCTTTTAAAACGTCGTATTAGAATGGGTTATACATGTATGATATATGAAACAAAATTCATGGGGGCATGAGAATCATGAATAATTAGCTGTTAAACATATGGGGTTTAATCCCCCAACTTCTGTACAATACGCTCGTTCCTAGGGAATTACTCTACACTCAAAACAGGTTTCTATTGTATATTCGTTTATGCCTAAAACCTACAAATGTAAGACTTAAAAAAATAACAAAGCAGTACTATAATTAAAAAAATCAAAGTAAATTTTGTTGTACACTATTTACTCCACATCTCTGCTTGTAATAGTGCAATATTATAACCTATCTTTTCCCTTTTTCAAACAGAAATGTCAGAGGAACCCATCGATGATATTGAACTGGGGGAGGCGGAGCCAGTTGACGGGTCCTTTTTGGACGTATCTTTTGTAGAAGAGGTGAACTCATATTCACAAGAGAACTACTGCTGCGGTGTTTGTAATAAGGTTTTCAGACGTAAAGCCCATTTGGTACGGCACAGTTCACCTTAGATTTCAACGGATCAAAAAAACCTCTCTCCGATGTTCCATCCCAAACCTGTCCAAAGTTGCGGATCCCGGACATAAAGCGGAGGAATTTTCCATGAAATAACCGATATCCAATTTGCCAAAACTTAACGGTTTCGTGTCCATATCTCATATGTGTGGTTGAATCGCACGAAAACCATTCAACAATATATAAGAAGAGAAGGTAACATATGCTATGTAACGGAAATGTTCCGGATGCTAATAGTCTTTTTGTCCAACATCTTCAAGAGATTTCAGTACCTTAGGCAACAAATCAATCATGTCATTGATCTCAATAGATTCTGAATCGCATTGGAGTATTTCTTTCCCTGAAGGACAACATACTTCCATTTCAATTTCATCGTTCTCAAAGTCATTTCCTTCATTTTGGTTACTTTTCGGAGTTTGAAAAAGATTCTTACAGAAGTTCTCCTTTACTGGAGTATTCAGCTTCTTTTTGTTGGATTCCTTAGTTTAAACATATGTTATTGTCCAAAAACATGACAATAGGATCAGATACAAGTTTTTCAACTTAGAACATCTTCTCCTTTATATAAGCAATATACAAATACAGTTGAACATAAATACACACAAGCTACAGTCTTTCTTAATAATTAGAAAAAAACAACAAAAAACAACAACATGAAATGCACGAGTGCAACACAATTTGATATTTGCCAAATGACATATCGAACAGACATTTACAATAATTGGACTAGTTTATAGAACACACCTAGAATGAAGAAAATCAATAATTGTTATACAATGTAGTGGGATTATTAATTCGGTAAAGGTAGGATCTTTTAAAATTTAGTTTCAAAATATATAACAATATCATTATTTATTCAGTAATAATTTTAACATAAAGTGCTCACACGTGTGTATTGCAACATTTACTAATTCACACCAGGTGGATTCCTTATCAGGTATGTAAGTTAAGCCATCATTAATGGTAATGCATTTGCCATATTTGGTTAAATTAGATGGTACTACTCCTTCGTGTATTTTTGTTTGATATCTTTGTATTCCTGTATTTTCGTCTAATACCAGTTGCCGATATTTTAATGTTTCCTCTCCGTGTGACAGTTTACAATGTTGAATAATACTCTGCAAAGGACTTTCTTTTATTTCACAATAATAACACTTGTACATGTTTTCTTCGTACTTCAACTTGTAAAAAAATATATTTGGATAGCTAGTCCAACTTTGTTTTATGAGTTGTGTCATTTATATATATATATAGAGTTTATTTTCTGTAAGATTTATTACGTTGTTAGTCTATTCAGCCTGCTACGTTGCTTTTTTGAAACAAAACTACAATTTCAATGTTATGATTAGTGAATGTAATCCGCGTTCTTAGTATCCACGGACACACAAGATCCCGCGTTCCATTGTATCATAACCCGCGGTCCTTTGTGTCCGATTGCATGCACCCGTTGTTATAAAAAGATATATGTTGCGCTAGAAACCGCTAGTCAAAAGCCTATTTTTTAATGAATAGTCTAGTATAGATTATGGGAGGTATATCGACCAAAACAATCATGGAACTCGCTCTCCGTGAGTAGATATAAGCGACTAAAGTTAAAGATTCATATATTTTTTCTGAAACTTCCGATATTAAAACGTTCTTGTCGATTTATTATCCACTTATAATACTCAAAACTTGGCATTAACCTAGTAAGTTAATAGACGATGTGTCAATTTATTTCTGTTGTTAATATCGCTGACGGTCGCTGAGCATAAAAATAGCATACTCGCCCGAAAACGTTGTTGTCACTTGTCTGACCCGGTTCTTAGTGTTCGACCCGGTTCCAAGTTTCCGAATACCCAGCGTGTAGATGCGTATTAAAAAATATTGATGACATTGTCATCTTTGCGTGTCAGTTGTGACCCAAATACGATTTCAATGCTGACCTTTACTTTTTGCAACGTAAAATATGACGTGATAGAAAAAATATTAACATGACGATGAATGGTGGCCAGATTCGTTTTTATTTACGCATTTATTGTAGAACTTTAGGAATATTGTGGTACATGTACAAATAATCTTGGAGACAGGAATTGTATTTGGATTACTTTTAAACTGGTAAGTCATATATACAGTAACGAAATGTCAATATAAATCTGGAGTTCGACAGTGAAATGCAGTTGGGCGTGACATGAAATGTCCATACGTCAAAAAATGACCAGATTCGTGTTGTCTTAAGAGTCATTCACAGTGATAAAAAAATGAACAGTTGTTGTCCTTAATCTGATAGTTCATGTTAACATAAAGTCCTTTCATTACGCCAGTGTTGTATTAATCAAAGTTTTGATTGATCCGAGTAAATATTTAGACCACCCGCGTAGATTCTCCAAAAAATAAAACAAAACTAAAACACACCAAGGCGAGTTTTTCTACATCGGCTGCAAATGGTCCAAAAAATAAATTTGATATTTTCTGAAAATATTGTAGTTCAAAATTAAGTCAAATTTATTCTATAATTATCTTTTACTAATCCGTAACTAGAAAGGTTTTTATCTAATAATCTGGACACGCTTGAAAAAAGTGCTGTGTTTGTTTACATGTCGTCACGATTTACGGAATTGACGCAGTTGCAAATGAAATAGATGTCGTTTTGAAATTTTTTGACTCGGGAATGAAAATACAAGATTTTAATTAAAATTCCGCGAAATGTTGTTGACGACTTTGGCCTATGTCCATGAATAACATGACGTCATGACTTTGATAGCGAGATATCATTCTGATTAATTTAACAATGTAAGCACCTTTTATTGTCTTTTGTTACTTAAATACGATTTTTAGAAGTTCATGATATCATTTTAGTTTTAAAATCATTTATTGGAGACTTTTTGTTTTATTTTTGGCATTCTCTCCGAGACTGCCAACTTTTATCAACTTCCGGACGAAAGGATTTCAATCTCATCATAAGAAAGATTGTGTATTCAATGCGCATGCCCATGTTGCTGTAAAGCTCTCTGTGCTAGCTATTAAGGCGTTAATTTTAATAAAATTTGAGCATAATGCATACAATTATGTATTTTATCACATTTTTTAAACAAATATAGAAAAAATTAGTTTTATACGAAATATCGGCAATACAAGTTTTCGAAGTTAGTAAAAGTTGTAACCCAGGCCAAGGCAAAATTTTCAATTAATCGTTGATTACACCTTTATTTCTCGTTAAAACTTCACAATGTACAGAATGTTTTAAATTCAATGGTAATGTTCTCTTTTGTCATTATGGGAGCATTTTAGATTCTGATAACAGTTGTAACCCGGGCTGGAAGTGATAAATTGTTTTGAATCAGTTTACAAAATGTACATACGTCTTAATTCTTGCAAAATTACTTGTAAAAATATAATATTTCAAGACAATGTGAATTTTGACACTTACACTATGCGTGATCATCTGATTAAGTGTATAGAAAGTCAACAGTTTTCACCATTCCCTAAGACGAAGCCAACAAGAACTAAAGTTTTAAGTTTGAAAAACACAAGTGTGCACTTTTCGATAGAAAAAGAGTGTACAGCTACATGTAGGTGTAATTTGCCGAATTTGTTTGAAGATATGGTATGTTGTGATAGATGTTCTGCTTGGTACCATTACGGTTGTGTTCCCAGCAACAACTCGAACACTTTTTCTGGTAGTTTATCGTTTACCTGTAGCAACTGTAACTCCACTCCTTAAAGACTTTGTGTGCAAAAAACAATACTTAGTGTCGGACATTATCATAGCTAGACTTTATCATAGTTGATGGGATGTTTTCTCGAAAACGGTACCAATTGCTGGACTTACAAAAAGCTTGAATGAGATGATTTTTATATTTTTCATCAATATATGTTTAATTCATTTTTTGGGGTTAATTTCTTTGCAAAAAAATTATTTTTAAACTCTTTACAAAATATAGTTTAGATAAATTAAGAATTTGTAATCCATTTAAATTTTTTGGTTATAATTTTTAAACCTTAATTAATATAAAAAAGAAGATATTGATATTTTAAAAAGATAAGAAAAACAATATGGTTAATTAATTTTTATGGTTAATTTCTTTGCAACAATTATAATTTTTAGTTCTTTATAAAATATAATTTAGTTAAATTAAGAATTTTTAATCCATTGTAATTTTTTTGCTATGGTTTGCAGAGCTGGGCAGTATCCAAAATTGATACTGGCGAACTCCTCAATATTTACCTGTACACCCAGTTACCTGTCCTTGTTGGTCACGTGACCAGTCTTTGCTTACAAATCTTATAGTCATTTGATCCAGAGAAAAATATGAGTAGTCCTGAAGATATAATCCTCTCCGAACATGTGGAAGAATCTCTGCTTCGTGAGCTCTGTGATATTCCCTGACAGTATGTGGTTACAGTAATTACATGTGATACGTTTTTGTTCACCATGGTTGGTCTGATGAGCCAATAGCTCCCCTTTTTCACAAAATACTGCTGTGCAAGAATGAGTGGTACATTTAAATTTTATCTCTTGTTTTAAATGTTGTCTCAGGCGATGTCGTCTAAGACCACTCCTACTTTTCAGACATTTTCCACAGTCCTCTCATATAAAATCATTCTCTGAGGCGTGGAAAGATGTATGCATCACAGTAAACCTGTAAAACTGAGAAATACACGATATATCTATTGAAGATTTAAGTAACCTCGTCTATTTTTGTTTTCATGAAGTAAATACATGTACTGATTTTAAACACAGGAAAATTAAAATAATATATGTTAACTGAAGCACCTATGTACGAAAAAAACTAATACATAAACCTAGCAGTGGTCTAGACGTAGTGGTAAGAAAACCGAAGATCCAAAAAGTAAAAGAAAAGAAGAAAAAAATAATAATAAAAGTTGAGAACATCGGTCCAAATAAAATCGTGGTGTGTACTGAAATGGTGATGTATTATACATAACTGCCGGGGTCCGGGTGGCTCAATGAGTTAGGTCATTGGATATAACAATTCATACAAGCCCATCATCAATACGCGCCCGGCTTTGTAAATTACAAAAAGGGTGCAATCGACTCGCAGCTGCAAGTGATAAAAGTTTGCTAGTTGCTTGCCCATGGTCGATGGTTCTCTCCGGGTACTCCGACTTCCTCCACCACTAAAACTGGTCACCATGATATAGCTGAAATATTGTTGAAAGTGGCGTTAAGCACCAAAAATTTTTAAAAATCAATACATAACTGCCTGTAGTTGAGGAGTTTCGCTAGATAACCATACGAAGAAAATATCACTTGAGACGCACTAGGGTAGGAATTCCACGACAGAAATACACTAGTGATTTCCTTACGGAATAAACACACTAGTGCATACTGCAACGTAGAAATACACTAGGGTATTTACGTTCCCGGACATTGATATACTGTAAGCGTACTTTCTTTCCGATGTGTAGAGTGAAGCGAGTGGTATGTCGTCATATTGACAAACCAATTGAAATACATAACAGTGAATGTAGTATCAGACCATTCCTAAACAACAAAGACCATTCCTTGGCTTGAAAGTCCATTCCTTCACCCAAAACATGAGACCATTCCCATACATTTTTGTCATGCTTTTGTCGTGACCGTTGCGTGACATAAACAAACTTTTCATAGACGTTTTAAGAGGGATACAAGGCTTGTCAAAGGCTGAAAAGAAATTTGCTGGACAATTCACATGTTTGAATAATTTTGACATCAACAAATTAATATAAAAAGTCACTAGGCGGTAGGAATTGGTGAAATAAATTGGATTCTACGCCTCGATATCTTTGTCGCTGCATTGATCAACTACCGAAGTCAGTTTAGGATAAAAACAAAAAGATCAAGCTTTACTGACTTAATGGTGAAGTAGAAAAAAAACCTGCACTATCTAAACGTGTACCTCATAGACACTAAGATAACCTATAAAGAACGATAATAGTCAAAATCTTCACACCTACCTTTTTGATGATGTTCAATCCGCTCTCTTTAAATGACCATTCCTTATCGGGTACACGACAGTGATCGTGGAGAAAAAAGGAATTTTTTTTTTAAATTGATAAAATATATTTGTTGTTGTTGTATTGAGGTATGATTTTACAAAATTTCAAGAATTTTAAAGAAGAAATAAAGGTGCAATCATTGATTAACTGAAAATTTCGTCTTGGCCCGGGTTACAACTTTTACTAACTTGGAAAACTTATATTGCCGATATTTCGTATACAAACTATTTTTTTTTTATATTTGTTTAAAAATTGTGAAAAAATACATAATTTTATGCATTATGTTCACATTTTATTAAAATTAATGCCTTAATAAAGATGTAATAAAGAAAATACGAATTTGGGCCCCGGTTTTTGCAACCGGACCCGGGCCCGGGTTACCACTTTTACTAACCATGCCGGAAAACACTACAAGAACATTCTATCTTTAATATATTCTGACCAGAATTAAGTTGTTTATTGAAATTATGTGGTAATTATAATAAAACCCTGTTGTTATTATTTTTGTCTAAAATTCATCTCTGGTACAGAGAGATACATGCAGGACAGGACATACATGTGACGTACTGGTACAGAGTGATACATGCAGAACAGGACATACATGTGACGTACTGGTACAGAGTGATACATGCAGAACAGGATATGCGTGTGACGTACTGGTACAGAGTGAAACATGCAAAACAGGACATGCGTGTGACGTACTGGTACAGGGTGATACATGCAGAACAGGACATACATGTCACGTACTGGTACAGAGTGATACATGCAGAACAGGACATACATGTCACGTACTGGTACAGAGTGATATATGCAGAACAGGACATACATGTCACGTACTGGTACAGAGTGATACATGCAGAACAGGACATACATGTCACGTACTGGTACAGAGTGATACAGGCAGAACAGGACATGCGTATGACGTACTGGTACAGAGTGATACATGCAGAACCGGACATACATGTGATGTACTGGTACAGAGTGATACATGCAGAACAGGACATACGTGTGACGTACTGCTACAGAGTGATACATGCAGAACAGGACATACATGACCTACAGTTAAATGAAAGTCATGATATAGTTGTATTTTGTCTCAGTACATTGTGCCGATCACAGTATATATGTCAAAAACAGTAATCAAATGTATACATTGTTCCACTTTTAACACTTGTTTTTGGTAAGTTTGTTTTATTGACTGATTGATTAATTGGTGCTTAACGCCAACTTTAATAGCAGTATTACAGCTATATCGGGGTGTGAACAAATTTCATCAAACGTCATTTACCTTTTGTCAAATATTAGTGATCACTAAGTTGAACATATTGTAAGTTGAGAATAAAAGATATATAACTGTTACGTGTTAAATATCTAGATAGAAATCAATTCATTCATAATTATTATTTGGTAAATTAGTTTTAATTGTTCTATAGCACGGATCATTCATATGAAATCTCTGGTTGGTTTGATAACAAAAGAACAGCGATCTCCCTTTATATATGGTAAGTATATGTAAGAACATGATAATCCCTGTCTTCATGAATAAGTACGAGCGAAGACCGGGATTAGCATTGTTCTTACAAACTTAGAACATTGTAAAATAATCAAGACAATATAATATCATCATTGATTGATAAATATACTTTATAAACACAGTTATCTGTCAAACTATTTCTATACGTTTAATGAACACTATTTGTAAGTAAAAAATGTTTAGACAGCAGGATTAAGGACCTTACTAATCAAGGTATAGGAACTCAAGTGAAACGAGCAGATCCTGTATTACCCAATGATGAACAAGCTTTGTGGGATAGTGGTGTATTCAATATAGATTTATCTACTGGATTATGTTATATTGTGTTTTTTGACAACTGTAAACATTTTTGTTTCCGCGCTCTTGATGAGCACAAACAGCTCGATGCATCACAGCTCAGCATTTCAGTAGATAGTAATGGAAATAAAGAACTGCATAACACTGGAAGATTATGTAAAAATGTACAAGGTGGGTTAAACAATAGAAACGTAGATGTGAAACGTATTACCCATAAAAGTGATCCGTCTAATCCAAGATGCATTGTAAAAGTTTTTGATAAATATTTGCAACATATTCCAAGGGAAGGCAGGTTTTACAGAAAACCTTTAGTGAATAAAGGTAGTGATAAAAGTATCAGATTCAGTGTTCAATCAATTGAAATCAACACGTTGTCAAACAGAATGAAGGACTTGTTTCAGGCTGCTGGCATTCCCTTGGAAAACAGGAATATTACAAACCACTCTGTTAAAGTAACTTGTTGTACTACTCTGTTCAATGCTGGATTTTCAGATTCAAGTGTGAAGTCCAGGAGCGGGCACAGGTCTGGTGCAGTGGAAACGTATAAACGACCACTGAAGCGTTACATGATAGTGTCAGTCACGCACTACAGCCTCCAAAACCGACTATCACAGCATGTGATATTGATAATACAGCAACCTCAGTGAAACAAATTACAATGATAACAAGGAAAATTGTGCAACTGATGAAGATAGTGCATGTACCATGACACTAACAGTGCCTAATGCAATTAAAAAAGTGGTGATTTTCAAGAATGGAAAGAGATCGATATTGCTTGGAAATATAGATGCTATTAATAAAAGTTATTATTTCTTGACAGTATTAAATTTAATTCAACATTTAATCTTTTATTCAGCTGATAATGCTTGGGGCATTTCACAACAATTGTTACCACCATTTAATCTACTGTACCGGTATATTGTTGTCAGATGGCCCAAGGCAATATTTTCCAGCTGTAGACAGTCAGAACAATGGGGAAAATCCATGGTTTTAATGATTAAGTAAGGCAAAATTCTATTGTCGAGAGTACTTTACTATGTTCTAAATATCTGTAGGATATTATTTACATTTGTTTCATATGGGGTATGATTTCTATTAAGTAGAACAAAAAGGGGGGTGCTTATACGGGCGTGCGTACTGAATACCCCCATAAACGGTTTTGTATAATTTCCTCACATCAATTTGATTTGTAATTATTGTGCTATTATAGTGCTTTGTATCTTCACTATTTGTTGTGAACAAGAAAACGTTTTTTTTTTCATCTAATGTTCCTTGTCATGATATGTCTTAGAAGTTAGCGTTAACTATTACATTATGCATGAGACAAAAATATGCTCCAGACATTTGTGAAGAACTAATTCGGAGGACACTATGAAGACTAAAGATCATCATAGTTTACCACAAAGAACATTTTACAAAAATACTGAGGAAAATCACTAAAATCTTCGCAAATTTCAATATACATGTATATACTTAAACATTTCATAAAATTTTGACATTTTTCTTTATTGATGGACAAGATACTTACAACTTGGAAATGTCGAATATTGCGTTGAGTAGATTATTATAGCTACGAGTGAGTGAATGAGTGAGTGAGTGAGTGAGTGAGTGAGTGAAGTATCATTCTTTATCACCAAGTGAGCACCTGTTCAGGTATATCATGGTCAGAACACGTTACATTTCAATGAGATGAAGACGACGATATCCATTGTTCATTTAATATTTTAAATTACTTTCTAAATACTACATGCAAAGTATGTTGTTTGTCGGCAATTTACAAATTATAAATATTATTGAAACTTCGAATCATTGTTTTATATTAAAAATAAAGAAAATGATATGACCGGAATTGTACAGTTAAAGGTTGAAAGTTTAAAACTACATTTTTATATAGTATATTATAATTTTTCATCTTTGAGAACAAGTTTATTCTATAAATTGTCACGACAGGAAATAAAAAGAAAATACAATTACATCTGCCTACAACATTACTAAGCATTCATGTCTTATTACATACAACTTGTACTATCATAGTGTATGTAATTCTTACTTTAATGGATTTAATAATAGGAATACATTTACTTAAAGGGGCATTATCTGCCAAATCGTATTTTTTTGTTACCCGTAAAAACTATCAGATATGATTGATGCCTTAATAAAACGTGTTTATGTAACTTATAAATGTTATGTAATGTACGCGCATCGGGGAAAAATCGTACAACTGCTCGTGTTTTGAGAGCGATCAAGAGATGGACGCCATCTTATTAATTATCGACATTATTTACGGAGTTTGTCGAATCGTCATTAAATCAGTACAGCAATGCACTTATTTCTTATTTTTCGTTAATTTGTTTTTAGTCGGTGTTAATTACGGACAAAGAACCATGCAGGTTTGCAGTTGATAAGCGACGAAATACAAATTATTCGCTTTTACCTGTCACTAGTAAGGTCAGTTGCATACGGAAAAAGCGAGGTCAAATTATTTGCTTGCAAGGAAATAGCCAATCGATGGTAAGTTTCGTTTTCAAAAGGCTAAAAGTGGTTCGATAAACTGTTTAATGTGAAATATTTACCTGTATTCATCATTTTAAAGCTATTAACCAATTTCCAAAACATTTTTTTTTAAATCGTAGCTTTAGGTACTTCCTTCTAATATTTCTGAATGGGCCATCGTGGTCGTGATCGCATGGTAGGTGGAACTACCGATACAATCAGTACTTATCACCACTAAAGCTTTGCACTTGATTTCCAACCAAGCGAAGAGTACTCTATACAACTTTATGTGATCTATGTGTCTTGCTGTATGTCGTTTTTTTCCCGGGTACTCCGATTTCCTTCACGGATAAAAGCGATTGCCACGTACGATCTTGCTGGAATATTGTTGAAAGAGGCGTTGACAAATTGTAAAAAAAAAATATTTGAACCGGAAGTATGAGGGGCTAATCAGTAACTGTGTATTGAAGGAGCACATACAACACACTTGTCAACACATAAATGACAAGTAGGGGACAGACAACACAATGGTCAACAAATAAAGGACAAGTAGGGGACAGACAACAAAATGGTCAACATATAAAGGACAAGCAGGGGATAGACAATACAATGGTCAACACATAAATGACAAGTAGGGGACAGACAACACAATGGTCAACATATAAAGGACAAACAGGGGACAGACAACACACTGATTAACATATAAAGGAAAAGCAGGGGACAGACAACACAATGGTCAACATATAAAGGACAAGCAGGGGACAGAAAAAACAATGGTCAACACATAAATGACAAGTAGGGGACAGACAACAAAATGGTCAACATATAAATGACAAGTAGGGGACAGACAACAAAATGGTCAACATATAAATGACAAGTAGGGGACAGACAACACAATGGTCAACACATAAAGGACAAGCAGGGGATATACGATACAATGGTCAACGTATAAAGGACAAGCAGGGGACAGACAATACAATGGTCAACATATAAAGGACAAGCAGGGGACAGACAACACAATGGTCAACATATAAAAGACAATTAGAGGACAGACAACACAATGGTCAACATATAAAGGACAAGCAGGGAACAGACAACACGATGGTCAACAAATAAAGGACAAGCAGGTGACAGACAATACAATGATTAACATATAAAGGACAAGCAGGGGACATACAACTCAATGGTCAACATATAAAGGACAAGCAGGGAACAGACAATACAATGGTCAACATATAAAGGACAAGCAGGGAACATACAACACAATGGTCAATATATAAAGGACAAGCAGGGAACAGACAACACAATGGTCAATATATAAAGGACAAGCAGGGAACAGACAACACAATGGTCAATATATAAAGGACAAGCAGGGAACAGACAACACAATGGTCAATATATAAAGGACAAGCAGGGAACAGACAACACAATGGTCAACATATAAAGGACATGGAGGGAACAGACAACACAATGGTCAACATATAAAGGACAAGCAGGGAACAGACAACACGATGGTCAACATATAAAGGACAAGCAGGTGACAGACAATACAATGATTAACATATAAAGGAAGGCAGGGGACAGACAATGCAATGACCAACATATATAGGACAAGCAGGGGACATACAACACAATGGCCAACATATAAAGGACAACGGGGCACAGACAACACAATGGTCAACATATAAAGGACAAGTAGGGGACAGACAACACAATGGTCAATATATAAAGGACAAGCAGGGAACAGACAACACGATGGTCAACATATAAAGGACAAGCAGGTGACAGACAATACAATGGTCAACATATAAAGGACAAGCAGGGAACAGACAACACAATGGTCAATATATAAAGGACAAGCAGGGAACAGACAACACATTGGTCAATATATAAAGGACAAGTAGGGGACAGACAACACAATGATCAATATATAAAGGACAAGCAGGGAACAGACAACACAATGGTCATTATATAAAGGACAAGCAGGGAACAGACAACACAATGGTCAATATATAAAGGACAAGCAGGGAACAGACAACACAATGGTCAATATATAAAGGACAAGCAGGGAACATACAACACAATGGTCAATATATAAAGGACAAGCAGGAAACAGACAACACAATGGTCAATATATAAAGGACAAGAAGGGAACAGACAACACAATGGTCAATATATAAAGGACAAGCAGGGAACAGACAATACAATGGTCAACATATAAAGGACAAGTAGGGGACAGACAACACAATGGTCAATATATAAAGGACAAGCAGGGAACAGACAACACAATGGTCATTATATAAAGGACAAGCAGGGAACAGACAACACAATGGTCAATATATAAAGGACAAGCAGGGAACAGACAACACAATGGTCAATATATAAAGGACAAGCAGGGAACAGACAACACAATGGTCAACATATAAAGGACATGGAGGGAACAGACAACACAATGGTCAACATATAAAGGACAAGCAGGGAACAGACAACACGATGGTCAACATATAAAGGACAAGCAGGTGACAGACAATACAATGATTAACATATAAAGGAAGGCAGGGGACAGACAATGCAATGACCAACATATATAGGACAAGCAGGGGACATACAACACAATGGCCAACATATAAAGGACAACGGGGCACAGACAACACAATGGTCAACATATAAAGGACAAGTAGGGGACAGACAACACAATGGTCAATATATAAAGGACAAGCAGGGAACAGACAACACGATGGTCAACATATAAAGGACAAGCAGGTGACAGACAATACAATGGTCAACATATAAAGGACAAGCAGGGAACAGACAACACAATGGTCAATATATAAAGGACAAGCAGGAAACAGACAACACAATGGTCAATATATAAAGGACAAGCAGGGAACAGACGACACATTGGTCAATATATAAAGGACAAGTAGGGGACAGACAACACAATGATCAATATATAAAGGACAAGCAGGGAACAGACAACACAATGGTCATTATATAAAGGACAAGCAGGGAACAGACAACACAATGGTCAATATATAAAGGACAAGCAGGGAACAGACAACACAATGGTCAATATATAAAGGACAAGCAGGGGACAGACAATACAATGGTCAATATATAAAGGACAAGGAGGGAACAGACAACACAATGGTCAACATATAAAGGACAAGGAGGGAACAGACAACACAATGGTCAACATATAAAGGACAAGCAGGGAACAGACAACACGATGGTCAACATATAAAGGACAAGCAGGTGACAGACAATACAATGATTAACATATAAAGGAAGGCAGGGGACAGACAATGCAATGACCAACATATATAAGACAAGCAGGGGACCTACAACACAACGGCCAACATATAAAGGACAACGGGGCACAGACAACACAATGGTCAACATATAAAGGACAAGCAGGTGACAGACAATACAATGATTAACATATAAAGGACAAATAGGGGACATACAACACAATGGTCAACATATAAAGGACAAGCAGGGAACAGACAATACAATGGTCAACATATAAAGGACAAGTAGGGAACAGACAACACAATGGTCAATATATAAAGGACAAGCAGGGAACAGACAACACAATGGTCAATATATAAAGGACAAGCAGGGAACAGACAACACAATGGTCAATATATAAAGGACAAGAAGGGAACAGACAACACAATGGTCAATATATAAAGGACAAGCAGGGAACAGACAATACAATGGTCAACATATAAAGGACAAATAGGGAACAGACAACACAATGGTCAATATATAAAGTACAAGCAGGGAACAGACAATACAATGGTCAACATATAAAGGACAAGCAAGGAACAGACAACACAATGGTCAATATATAAAGGACAAGGAGGGAACAGACAACACAATGGTCAACATATAAAGGACAAGCAGGGAACAGACAACACGATGGTCAACATATAAAGGACAAGCAGGTGACAGACAATACAATGATTAACATATAAAGGAAGGAAGGGGACAGACAATGCAATGACCAACATATATAGGACAAGCAGGGGACCTACAACACAATGGCCAACATATAAAGGACAACGGGGCACAGACAACACAATGGTCAACATATAAAGGACAAGCAGGTGACAGACAATACAATGATTAACATATAAAGGACAAGTAGGGGACATACAACACAATGGTCAACATATAAAGGACAAGCAGGGAACAGACAATACAATGGTCAACATATAAAGGACAAGTAGGGAACAGACAACACAATGGTCAATATATAAAGGACAAGCAGGGAACAGACAACACAATGGTCAATATATAAAGGACAAGCAGGGAACAGACAACACAATGGTCAATATATAAAGGACAAGAAGGGAACAGACAACACAATGGTCAATATATAAAGGACAAGCAGGGAACAGACAATACAATGGTCAACATATAAAGGACAAGTAGGGGACAGACAACACAATGGTCAATATATAAAGGACAAGCAGGGAATAGACAACACAATGGTCAATATATAAAGGACAAGCAGGGAACAGACAACACAATGGTCAATATATAAAGGACAAGCAGGGAACAGACAACACAATGGTCAACATATAAAGGACAAGGAGGGAACAGACAACACAATGGTCAACATATAAAGGACAAGCAGGGAACAGACAACACGATGGTCAACATATAAAGGACAAGCAGGTGACATACAATACAATGATTAACATATAAAGGAAGGCAGGGGACAGACAATGCAATGACCAACATATATAGGACAAGCAGGGGACATACAACACAATGGCCAACATATAAAGGACAACGGGGCACAGACAACACAATGGTCAACATATAAAGGACAAGTAGGGGACAGACAACACATTGATCAATATATAAAGGACAAGCAGGGAACAGACAACACAGTGGTCATTATATAAAGGACAAGCAGGAAACAGACAACACAATGGTCAACATATAAAGGACAAGGAGGGAACAGACAACACAATGGTCAACATATAAAGGACAAGCAGGGAACAGACAACACGATGGTCAACATATAAAGGACAAGCAGGTGACAGACAATACAATGATTAACATATAAAGGAAGGCAGGGGACAGACAATGCAATGACCAACATATATAGGACAAGCAGGGGACATACAACACAATGGCCAACATATAAAGGACAACGGGGCACAGACAACACAATGGTCAACATATAAAGGACAAGCAGGGTACAGACAACACAACGGTCAACATATAAAGGACAAAAAGGGAACAGACAACACAACGGTCAACATATAAAGAACAAGCAGGGGACAGAAAACACAATGATCAACATATAAAGGACAAGCAGAGGACAGACAATGCAATGGTCAACATATAAAGGACAAGTAGGGGACAGACAAAATAATGGTCAACATATAAAGGACAAGCAGGGGAAAGACAACACAATGGTCAACATATAAAGGACAAGCAGGGAACAGACAACACAACGGTCAACATAAAAAAGACAAGCAGGGGACAGACAACACAATGATCAACATATAAAGGACAAGCAGAGGACAAACAATGCAATGGTCAACATATAAAGGACAAGTAGGGGACAGACAAAATAATGGTCAACATATAAAGGACAAGCAGGGAACAGACAACACAACGGTCAACATAAAAAAGACAAGCAGGGGACAGACAACACAATGATCAACATATAAAGGACAAGCAGAGGACAGACAATGCAATGGTCAACATATAAAGGACAAGCAGGAGACAGACACTACATTGGTCAGCATATAAAGGACAATCAGGGGACAGAAAACACAATGGGAAACATATAAAGGACAAACATGGGACAGACAACACAATGATCAACATATAAAGGACAAACAAGGGACAGACAATACAATGGTCAACATATAAAGGACAAACATGGGACAGACAACACAGTGGGAAACATATGAAGGACAAACATGGGACAGACAACACAGTGGGAAACGTAATAAAAGAGTAGAAATCAAATGTAGTGCTAATATATTGATGTCAACGTAAAACTTATTGGAGGAGAGCTACTCCCCAAATAACACAATAAAAAACGTAGATATCAAATGTAGTGCTAATATACTGATGTCAACGTAAAACGTATTGGAAGATAGCTACCCCCCCTCCCCCCTCCCAAAAATAAACAAAAATAACACAATAACAGACTAAGATGTCAAGCTTAGTGTGGACGGCAGATTTGCTGGAATAACCTACATCAGGTACACTCAAAATCGTCTGACTGGAAGTCGACATAATTCTAAAGTGTTTGGTAGCAATAAAACACAATGACCTATATAAAAGACTACAAAATAATATATAGATATAAACTTGATTCGCCACAAATACGTTAAAGTGTTATCATCAAAGATTAACCTAGATTTGTGAGATCAGGACTCGTTGAAAATATTTAAAAAATAACAAAATATTACACAAGATAAAAGATAATAATAGTAATTCATGCTTGAAATAAAAAAACAAACAGCATAAATACCTGGGAATACTTGAAACAAATCTCTTTTGATGAAATATCACCCCCCAAAACAAAATCAGGACCAATATGGAATAGGGAGTTAACGTCACGTCATTAATATTTTGTCAAATATTCGTAATCACTAAGCTGAACATATTGTAACTTGAGAATAAATGATATATAACTGTTACGTTTTAAATATCTAGATAGAAATCAATTCATTCATCATTATTAGTTTGTAGATTAGTTTTTAATTGTTCTATATAAAGAATCATTACTGTGGAATCTTGGTTGGCTTGATAGCAAACTATATCTTCCTTTAAGTGGGGTAAAAATGTGCATGATATAATTTAAATTTATTGTATAATATTAAGTACATTGTCTTTAGAAAATTAATATGGCCCTAAACGTTTTCTAAAAGTCTTGATTTGGAATTATAATGGTATGTCTTGTCGCTAAGACAACCTGTTTTCCGAAATAGGACATAGGGCTAAGATATTGGTGCTGCAGTGTATCAATGGTTTGAGTTCAAATCCCGTCGAGGGAAGAACACAAATTTGTCAGCTCAAAGATCTAATTATAACAGTGCTTGATTTAATGTTCAGACGTATATGTATATATAAACGTCTGAAAAGTAGCCAACGTATGAACCTACGTAATGTCGGATCGGAAACAGGTGTTAACGATTCTGTACAAACAAACAAAAATGATAAATAAACGTCTAAAATGCAGCACAACGACACCAAAAAAGATGTTAAAATATAACAAAAATAACTATAAGTCTACAAAAAGACTATAATTATTATCAAATTGACGGATATATCGCTTGACCGACAAACTTCATCAGCGTCTGTAATCTGACCTGAAAGATTATCTGAGGATTAGATTGTCAGGTGACCATCAGTTATCGTGACGTAAAAATTATAATCTTGAACTTAATAAAATCATAATCTTGAACTTTATATTATTCAAATATATATGTACACTAATTAATAAACAATATGAAAACAATGAGAAAATGTAATGATGAAATTACCAACTATCTAATGACCAGGCACTGGTTAAAAATTTTAAAGACAAAAGATTTAAGCCTTTGTGTTCATGTCTTCCGGATGTAATGTTCGTAACTTGCGGGTCCAAAAACTCTCTCTTATTTGTCTTTGATTCTCTTTTCAACTTAGATTGTGGTCAATGATACAAATTTTGGATCTACCAAATGCATGCAATGAGTGCCCCGGCGACACAAAGTGTTGATTCACGGGCAAGAGCGTCTTTTGTCGTAAGGTCACTTCTGTGTCCATTCATTCTTTTGTTGAATGGTTGGACACTTTCTCCTACGCATTGCGACCCACAGACGTGACAGTCAAGCAGGTAAACCACATTAGGTGTTTTGCAATTGACATTGCAAAATATGTTATACTCCTTTGCTGTCGTTTTACTATGGAACACTTGTGCGTGTTGCAATTGGAGACATCACTTGCAACGCTTGTCACCACATGGTTTATGCTGGGCGACCGTCGATGAAGGGCTACCGAGGAATACAAAGAAAAAAAAGATCAACAGACGGGTTCTCCTTGTTCTAACTTACCATTCCTGTTTAGAGAAAATGTCATGCATCGTCCGTCATCATTGGAAAGAAATTGAAAAAAGTGAAACGCTGGCCAAGTTGTTCCCTGAACCACCCGTTGTAGCGTTCCAGTGATCTAAAAGCATTACGGACACACTGGTCAGAGCTGCGGTATCTAGTAATATGATTTTACACACTTTTACTTTTATATCCATATATTGTTCACATATTGAAATAAGAACCGCTTTAAAATACCAATGGGTTAATAAAAAGTCGTAAATCCAAAACGGACAGACAATACAATGGCCAAAACGAACTAGAGGCTCAGTGGACTGAACTTGTGTCGCCCTCCTTTCATTCTGCTTTGAAGAAACGTTATGCAGAACCTTTCGTAGGTGTTTCCTACCACATTTCGGTTCATTTAGCTACTCGGTTTCAGAGGAGAATATTTTTTAAGAAATCGACCAACCATAAAGAATTGCCTATGACAGCCATGTTTGTTAACGGATAGGGACGAAATTAGCAATATGTATAGAGGATCATATATATATATAAACGGACCTTTCATAGATGTTTCCAATAATCTTTTGGTTCATTTGGCAAAGCGGTTAAAGAAGAGAATTTTTGTTAAGAAATCGACCAACCGGAAAAATTAATTGCCTGAGGTGGCCATGTTTGTTAACTGATCGGGACAAAATTAGCGATTTGTATAGAGGACCTTCAATATATGCTTCCAACCAAGTTTCGGTTCATTTGGACAAGCGGCATCAGAGGAGAAGATATTTTTAGAAATCGATAAACCAGAAACAATAAGTGCCTTTGGCGGCCAAGTTTGTAAACGGATCTGGACAATATTAGCAGACTGCATAGAAGACCTTCCATAGATGCTTTCAACCAAGCTTTGGTTCATTTGGCTAAGGGGTTTCAGAGGAGAAGATTTTTCAGAGATCGACCAATCATAAACAAGAATTGTCTATGACAGCCATGTTTGCTAACAATATTAGAATTATGCATAGAAGACCTTCCATAGATGCTTTCAACCAAGTGTTGGTTCACTTGACCAAGCAGTTTCAGAGGAGAATATTTTTAGAGATCGGC
Organism: Bathymodiolus brooksi; assembly: GCA_963680875.1. Classification (NCBI taxonomy): domain Eukaryota; kingdom Metazoa; phylum Mollusca; class Bivalvia; order Mytilida; family Modiolidae; genus Bathymodiolus; species Bathymodiolus brooksi. The sequence goes on from OY804586.1 coordinate 24,276,896, forward strand.
CAATCAGAAAAAAAATGTCTGTGGCGGCCATGTTTGTTTGCGAACAGGGACGAAATCAGCATTCTTTATAGAGAACCTTCCAGTTTTCTGTGTAGTGTTTTTGGGGTGATTGTTTATCTTTTTTTCTTTTTGCCATTGTGTCCTGTTATTTACGGCTTCTGATTGATTACACATTTGAAATCTTCAAACTTTTCTGTAAGATAATTAACGTGAACCGTTTGGACACCACCAGCTTTGGGCAACCCCATATTTCACATCCACGATTTAAAATACTGCAAACAAATATTTCAAACTAAGAAAGCAAAGTTGTTTACCATTGGAAAGATCGTCACGTTATTTTGCTATATTGATAAATAAAAAAAAATAATAAAAAAATAAAAAAATAACGCATCCTTTCTGTGTAGGCTTTGGTTTGCTAACATCATTTCAATGGGAAAATATTCTAATATGATAACATATAATATGATACAAGGGTTATTAAGTCAACTTCCCTGTACTTCTAGGTCCATCTGTCAATCACTTTATGATACTGTTATACTTGATTTGTATTTCTAACATAACAATGTTATTCGATAAACTAGATTTACTCCGCCACACCACCATAATCTTAAGATTTAAATCAAGATTATTGGAATAATTGTTATGTACAATCATATAACTTGCTGCAAATCAGAAAATAAAAACTGGATTAAAATGAAAAAAAAAATCTACCTAAAACTATTGTTTATACGAAACTCACCTGCCTCAGATTAATAAAACCTAACAAATGTGACATCAAAAATATGTTTCACTGCTTCGTGTCATAGAATACGTCCATCCGTCCTTTAATTAAATTTTAAAATGTCATAATTATAACCACAATTAGTAAAACAGCCTGTTCAATTCGTGGAAGTAACGTGGTTTAAATTTATTGCAAATGTTGATGTCATATGATAGCGTTCTTTTGTTATGTTAAGCATATTCTGTTGTTAAAAGAGACAAATATTTATACATATATATTTGTGTCTTTTAACAGTATATATGTATATATATATATATATTCTTTGTAGTAATATGCGTCATGTGTACAGATTCAGATTGGTACACAAATGTTTACTGGTTCTTCAACCATGAATGTCAGCATATTTTCGCATTACATAACTTATATTTTAAATACAAGTAAAGCTAAGTAGTATTTATTTACCGTCGGGAGCGTATACAAATACAACATAGAACTTGAGCTCTTTAAGCAGAACAATGGACAAACATTGCAAAGCAGCACATGGTTAAACGTACATAAATAGCACAAATCGCAAAGCAGCATACATATAATTATGTATACATACATACATACATACATACATGAACCAGGGGCGGATCCAGGATTTCAAGTTAGGGGGGGGGGGCGCACTTAAAAAAATTGCGCCGAGCGGAGGGAGGTGCGAAAATTGTTGGGGTATTTCGTGTGAAAAATCACGATTTTACACCAAAAAATCATATTTGTTCCAATTGTAAGGGGGGGGGGGGGGGGGCGCCGGGTGCGCCCCCCTTGGATCCGCCCCTGTAAACCATAGGTATACATAAAATACATGCATACATAAAAGAACAACGGCAAATGTTTCCCGTCTCCTCAAAAGGCAATACAAACATGACTCACAAAAATAGAAATGTTTACGCTTCACCGATTCAATAGCATAATACGGAATGATAAATATATTTTTACCAAATCAAATGCTTTTTTTATACTCAAAAGGTCAACAGTTAATTCCGTCACAAACACCAGATCGATTCTGCAAACTCCTATGTTCCACGGCTGTACCAAAACAAACTTGAACATCAAATTAAGTAGAAATGTGTTAAACGTTGCGCCTTGAAAGCGTTCGAAGTCACGGGACCACACTAAGTGTTAACATTTAAATTATTGCAATTGTTTCACAAACCCGTTTACTTCATTAGACACCTCATACATGAAATATAACGTAACACATATCTTGACGTCATCGTAGAAAAAAATGTCAGAGATACGGAAAGCGACATTTAAAAATACGAAAAATGAAAATAAAAAACACAAAATATTTAGGGAGTGAGTGATTTGTTGTTTAGCGCCAATTCAGCAATGTTTCAGCTATGTCTTGGCGAGAACAAGTTAATTATCAATGAGATGATGATGAGGTCCGCCTTGTTGTAGACCAACACTCTCAATTGGAATTGTATAGTGCTAACTCACTGTAACAACATTCCGCGGATAGACATGTCGCTCCACTCGGACACATTATTCTGATTCCGAGCCAACCAGTCTTTGCTCTTTCTCCTTAAAGCTGTGTGCCTAGCGGAGAAGCAACACATACCAATATTAAAGCCTTTGGTTTAACCCGACCGGGGCTTGAATCCACGATCTACCGCATTCGAGGCGAGCTCGCTATCAATTACGCCACCGATCCGGTGACTTCTTCAATTAATATGAACGGATCATATACTTCACTTAAACCATTTCCGACATGATTCTAACATAATGCGTTTGTTTCGTAGGAGTTACTGTGATTTCATGTGAGCGAACAGGTTCTTGTTAACTCAAAGTCCAATGGAAATGACATTTTCCCTCATTATCTCGATAATAGCGAGCACAGCAAGAATCGCAAGATGTGAGCTAAGCAGCAAGTGTGTAAGGAGATTAATTAATATATGATCAATACCAACCGGAAATGGAAATACGGAGTGAAGAATAAGTGGAAATAGCCTTTTCATGTGAATAAAAAATAAATATTCAGTTTAAAATAACAAAAAAAAACTAAATTAGAAAGATAACCGTACAGCTTCTTTACATGAAATGATTAATTTATTTAAAAATGGACAATCGTTAGATCTTCTTGTCTCGCCCCTAAAGCCGTCGTCACACGATTTCGTTGATCATGTCGCTCATGGTTTCAAAACTAAGGAAAAAATGTCAACCAATTGTAAGAGTATAAAGATGATTTTCTAAAAACAAAATTGATTCAGTTACCAACCCCTTTAAAACATTTTTGTACACACGAGACAGAAAAAAATTCCAATTCTTGTCGCTTGTGTGATGCAAAAATATCGTCTGCTATGATCTAGCTTTACAAGACACAATGACGAAAAGAGTATACTATAATGTAAGCAAGAAAAGTTTGAAGGTAGCAAAGGAGTAACATATTTAAATTGTTTTTTTAAATTTATCAAATATTTAATATTCACAAATACCGATAATACATTCATAAGAAAAAACAACAACGACAAGAATCATATTTAACAAACCAAACGTATATGTTTGTGAATTTTTACGTTTGCTGAAAATCTAATATATTTTGCTTACTAATTAACTATAATACATATACATTCAATTGAAATGAGGTACTAAGGAAATTTTGTATGTCCCTGCCACATAAAGTTACCCATGTTTGGTATGTAGGTGTATAATGATAAGATACAGATCAAGCTTACGTTTCGCTTTGGTCCAAATATTTTTGGCCGAGTTATGGCCCTTGGACTTTGAAATTTGGCCTAATATTTAGTTGTCAACACTTTATTTCACTATAATTTGAGATATTGACTTGGATTTTGGTATGTGAAGGTATAGTGATGAGTTACTGATCAAGTTTGCAGTTCGTTCCGATTGAATGATTTTGGACTAATTTACGCACCTTGGCCTTTTTAGCTCACCTTGCCAAAGGCAACGTGAGCTTTTGCCATCACTTGGCTCCCGTCGTCTATCGTCCGTTAACTTTTCACATTTTAATCTTCTCCTCTGAAACCCCTCAGCCAAATGAATTGAAACTTGGTAGGAAGCATCTATGGAAGGTTCTTTATAAAGATTGCTCATTTCGTCCCGACCCGTTTCCAAACATGGCCGCCATAGACAATTCTTGTTTCTGATTGGCCGATATTTTTAAATCTTCTCTTCTGAAACCTCTTAGCCAAATGAACCGAAACTTGGCAGGAAGCATCTATAGAAGGTCCTCTATAAACATTGCTCATTTCGTCCCGACCCTTTTACAAACATGGCCGCCACAGGTCATTCTTGTTTCTGATTAGCCGATTTTTTTAAATCTTCTCTTCTGAAACCACTTAGCCAAATGAAATGAAACTTGGCAGGAAGTATCTATTGAAGGTCCTCTATTAAGTGTGCTCATTTCGTCCCGACCCGATTACTAACATGGCCGCCACAGGCCATTCTTGTTTTTGATTGGTTGATTTCTAAAAAAACCTTAACCTCTGAAACCGCGTTCCCAAAATCAACTGAAATTTGGTAGGCAGCACCTATGGAACGTCCTCTACAAAGATTACTCATTTTTTCCCGATCCATGGCCGCCAGAGGTAGTTATTGATTCTGATTGGCCGATTTTTTAAACTCTTCTCCTCTGAAACCGCGTAGTCAAATGAACCGAAACTTGGCATGAAGCATCTATAGAAAGTCCTCTATAAAGATTGCTCATTTCGTCCCTATCCGTTTATAAACATGGCCGCCACAGGCCATTCTTGTTTCTGATTGGTTGGTTCCTAAAAAAATTATCCTCTGAAATCGCTTTCCCAAATGAACTGAAATTTGGTAGGTAGCATCTATGGAAGGTCCTCTATAAAGACTGCTCATTTTGTCGCGATCCATTTACAAACATGGCCGCCACAGGCAATTCTTATTTCTGATTGGCCGATTTTTTTAAATCTTCTCCTCTGAAACCGCTTTGCTAAATGAACCGAAACTTGGTAGGAAACATCTATAAACATTGCTCATTTCGTCCCTATCCCTTAACAAACATGGCCGCCAAAAGCCATTCTTGTTTCTGATTGGTTGATTTTTAAAAAAATCTTCTCTGAAACCGCTTGGCCAAATGAATCAAAAGTTGGTAGGAAGCATCCTTGGAAGGTCCTCTATAAATAATGCTCATTTAGTTCCGATCCGTTAACAAACATGGCCGCCACAGGCCATTCTTGTTTCTGATTGGCCTATATTTTTAAATCTTCTCCTCTGCAACTGTTTGGCCAAATGAATCGAAACTTGGTAGGAAGCATCATTGGAAGATCCTCTATAAAGTTTGCTGAATTAGTTCCAATCCGTTAACAAACATGGCCGTCAGAGGCCATTATTTTTTTTTATTGGTTGATTTCTAAAAAATCTTCTCCTATGAAACAGCTTTCCCAAATGAACCGATATTTGGTAGAAAGAATGTATGGAATATCCTTTATAAAGAGTGCTCATTTTGTCCCGATTTGTTAACAAACATGGCCGCCACAGACAATTCTTGTTTCTGATTGGTCGATTTCTAAGAATCTTCTCCGCTGAAACCACTTTACCAAATGAACCGAAACTTGGTAGGACGCATCTATGGAATGTCCTTTATAAAGATTGCTCATCTTGTCCCGATTCGCTAGCAAACATGGCTGCCACAGGCAATTCTTGTTTCAGATTGGTCGATTTCTAAAAATCTTCTTCCCAGAAACTGCTTAGCCAATTGAACCAAAACTTGGTAGGAAGCATATATGGAATGTCCTCTATAACGGTTGCTAATTTCATCTCGATCTGCTAACAAACATGGCTGCCAAAGGCAATTTTTGTTTCTGGTAGGTTGATTTCTAAGAATCTTCTTCTCTGAAACTACTTGGCCAAATGAACCGAAACTTGGTGGGAAGCACCTATGGAAGGCTGTGTATAAGGTTTCTTCAAAGCAGAATGAAAGGTGAGCGACACAGGCTCAGCACACTGCGCCTCTAGTTTAACTTTGGCCAAATATGTAGTTGTCACCACTTTATTTCACAATGCTTTGAGATATTGACTTGATTTTTGGTATTTGGAATTACAATGATGAGTTACAGATTAAGCTTAACTTTTGTTCCCACTGAATAATTTTGGCCAAATTACTGTCCTTGGATTTTAGAATTTTAGAATTGTACAATGACTATTAATTGGTAATGCCTTATAGGTATAGGACTTCTTATTCATATGCAAGTGTTGTAGATTCCTGATCATATCAAGATTTGTTCAGGAAATATTGTTTCCTTGAAAAAATCTTGTAAATTTAAGGAGGCTTGAGGATACAGATCATAAACAATAGTTTGTTATTCTTAGCCTATTACTGAGGGAATTAATAAAGGGTGAAACATTTGCAAGCCTCCTTAATATTCACGGTGGAGACATTCGTGTCGTTGCGACACATCTAAGTTTTTTTATGAATTGCTAAAACTATTTATATTGATTCCAATACTGTTATTTTATCACTGCGATAATAAAGTACTTTTAAGGTAAAATAATGTTGTAATGTAACAAAATGGACAAGGGCATTATACTCTTCACATTGTGAGGGCAAGATTGTGCTGGAAAGGGAAGGCATCGTGGGTGACCATGCTATGAAGAGTTAGAAGACACCAAAGAGGGAATCAGAATCTGCAAATCAAAGAAGAACAAACAACACAATGGCCGACAAAAGGGCAAAGGGACAAAGAACCATCTACAAAACACTACATAGGAAACTAAAGATCAAGCAAAACGAACCCGACTAAAAACCGGAGATGAACTCAGATCCTCCGTAAGGATAAGCAGTTACTGCTTCACTAGTGCCACCTGTCATGTTGCTCCAGTTACAAACCTGGTGATAAGTCATAAATTTGCCTTCGAAAGAATAGATTGTAGGAATGATCTATTGAAGTTCCGTACAGTAGGCTTATCAGACATAACATGGTATACAGTGGATAAGGGTAATAACAAAATTACCGTACTCCGAACAATCTTACAAAGGGAAAGTCAAAACTCATAAGTATATAAACAGACAAGATCAGTTAACAACCGGAAAACTGTGAAAACCGTAATGACCCTGACTTGGTACAGGCATTTCTAAAGAAATGGTGGGTTGAATCATATTTTAAAGTGGAACATGTCTCATCCGACACACCAAGGAACCGGAATGTCGAAATATTCAGGTTTTATTTTAGTTATCAGAAATACTGTGGTACAATAAATTGTTGTCGTATGTCACAGGATGTTGGAAAACTCGGGTGTCGGAATGCACAAATTCCACTATATATGTATAATGAAGCCTTGCGTCATATTTGCCTTTAACGCTAATGAACAACCAGCAATTAAGAGGAAGTGTCAGAACATCCAGCTGCCATAGATAATAGAGACTCTGCTTATAATTGTATATGCAATCACACCTGCCCGTGCGGTCACCCCTATCAAGAAGTCATCTGTATTAAAAGGTCACGTTTTTCTTGTCCTGTCATAGACAATTTCAAATGAATTGGTCACCAATCTTGCAAGGCTACTGTTGTACATAGAGGATTTACACGCACCACACACCAGTTCGATAATACACCAGATGGTAAAATCAACTATATCGGAAGAATAATTGCAGGCTGCATGGAGCCTCTGGTTCTTGCTTGGCTCGCCTGGCAATATTACATATAATCTCTTCCCATCAATTAAAGTCAATGACTTGTGCTAAAATCAGGTCAATAGACATGTAACAAAATTTTAACATAAGTATAATTCTAATAACATTTGTTTAATTGCAAACTTATATTGCTAAAAGTGTGTCTACATGATCTGATTTTGACCTAAGTGTACACTAACAAGTATTCCAGGCAACACTTTTCTCTAGGCTCTGCTGATGACGGCTATGTTGTGTTAGTCGTAATAATAATCCCCTCCTTTCCTCATTATTAATGACTAATTACCAGGTTTGTGGCAAGAGTAACACGACGGTTACCAACACAAAAGGTACGAAAAAGGAAATAAACATGATCTACAACACTACACAGAAAACTGGATGAATCTATGTACTCCGGAATGGTAAGCATCGAACGAAGATATTTAGATCCATGTCATCTCTTGACATCTGTCATTGTCTTCTTCTTCCATCAACTTTTCTTATTTGCGATTTGTTATTCAATCACAAATACAACAATGGCTATTGTGTTTTCTGATTGGATGAAATTTAAGGTATCTTCAAAAAAGAGATTGGGATACCAAAGGGGTATTAAGTATCCATAAATCGAAGGACAGATAACAGAATGGCCAAACAAAAATGTCAAAGGGACAAACAACGATCTACAAAACACTACACATAAAACTAAAGATCGAGTAATACGAACCCCACTAAGAACTGGGGTTGAACTCAGCTGCTCCGGAAGGGAAAGTAGTTCCTGCTCTAAGAAACCACACGTATGATGGTAATGTTACGTATTACTCTCTATAAAGTTTGTGTTTGCGGCGAAATGACTAAATTATTTCAATGAGAAACTATAGACTTGAATGAATCCAAACTGTGTATGAATAATCATTGGATTGTCGGATTGGAAATTCTGCATGACCAACACTGCATGATAAATTCAATATAAGACTTGAGATGTTTATAATTATTATTCTCTGAAGAAGAGTTTGAACTTACCAAAGGGGTAATCAGAATTCGTAAATCGAAGAAGGACAGACAGACCTTGAACCATTTTGAAATCAAACGTTCACAGCATACCCTTTTAATAGTCCTCGACAATATGAAAATATGTTTGCCTCGATCGGAAAATACAAAATACAAAATTAAATAGAACTCTCCTTCACAAGGTAGGGACGAACATGGGTGCCATGTGTCTGAAGAATGCCACGCGCTTCTGTCTCATTTTGTTTCTAACACCAGTGAGTGAATAAACGAAGAATATCGAAGTGGCAATCAAAAATGAACAACGAAAAACTGGCAACAGATATGGGGTACAGAAGACGAAGACAAACAAAACAGAAACACAAGCACAGAACAATGTGTTGGACACCATGGACACAACCACAAAGAACATACATAAGACATTATCCCTCCCTCCTACAAACAACTGGAGGTAAAGACGAACCGAACGTCGTTTTATGTTAAATTCGTAACGAACATCACAACAGGGAACTCAGAATGTAAAGACACATAATAGGACAACAACAAAACTAAAAATAATTATTGTCGTTTTGAACAACGTTAATTAAAAACATATTAAATGAGCAATATTTCAGCCATATCAGACATTTCGATGAGATGGCGATGATGTGCGCTTTATACTAGACTAATGGCTAGGTTTTTATATACATTTGTACCTGATTCATTAAAGCAACATTCCATGAGTAGACATGTTGCTTCACTCAGACACATTACCATAATTTCTTTGTTCCTATTCTTTACTGTTGAGTGTTTAGCGAAAAAGCAGCAAATATCAATTTAATAGTCTTTGGTTTGACCTGACAGGGGCTCGAGCCTACGATAAATTTTAGCAGCCCCTATATTAAATGAGCAACGTTTGCTTGGAGTGATTGTTGGTCATCATCTCGTTCCTTCTTTATAGAAATCAAAACATCCGTCCATATTTAAGCGCCATGATTTACCTATATGGTCTACAATGTGTTTATATGTACTCTCTTCTTTAGTCTCCTCTGTAGTGTAAAGGTGAGAGCGATCGTTTCGGGGGTGGTTAATCGTCGACTGGTCTTAGGGTTATGGTGTTTGACGCCACTTTTAACATATTTCAGCTATATGGTTAGAGAAAATTAGAATACGAGGAGAAAACCACCGACCTGTCGTATGTCACCGAGGAACTTTATCACATAATGCTTTATCGAGTACACCTCGTCATGAGCGAGATTCGAACTCACAATTTTAGTGGTGATAGACACTGATTGCATAGGTAATTGTAAACCCGACTACCATACGATCACGACATGACCGTTCCTAGTGGGTGTGGAGCTCCTCCTCCAACCAAATCAAACAAAAGCAGGTAAATTTCGAAAAAGAAAATATGTTTGTTCTTACCAATGTTCAAAGTTTCAAATACAGACAAAAGTCATTTCTTAAACTTGAGAAATGTATTTCATACACATATAATTTTTATCAACTATCCTAACCCAGAGACTGAAAGTTCTTAATTGTTTAGTTCTGTGTTATAAAGTTTAACCCCACTTTCAACAATATTTCAGTTATATCGTGCAGGTCAATTTTATTGGTGGTAGATACCGGAGAAACCGCCAATCTGCCGCAAGTCAGTGTCAAATTCTATTACATAATGTTGTACCGAGTACACCTCGTCATGAGCGGTATTCGAACTCACAGTGTGAGTGGTGTTAGGCATCTTATTGCATAGGTAATTATAAATACACCTACTATACGACCATGACGGCCCTTGTACTGCTTTAACTTTACACGCTATATAATCACAAAAGGTTAATATGGAGTAGGCATTGCCTAGATGCGAGCACAGCATTTCTGTCTGGCCAGTGTGTATATATTTGAGTGAAAGTTGAATATCACAAAATAATATGAGTAGGCATGGCCTATAGAGAGGACATTAGTATTTGAAATTAAATGATATCCCCTATGACATCCATTGGAAAGTTAAATGAAGTAGAATAGAAAAGTATGAGAAAAAAGTATGGAATCTTTTATTGTTGGACTAGGGACAGTGCAAACATTGAAGACTAACTAGTACCAGTACGCGGGTGGTATCAATCATTATAAAGCCTAAAGGGGGTAGTAGACGCCGGTGTCTGTAAAATGAAAGTATGGTCTTTTAAGTCATAAGAAAAGAGTTTTATTACGAAATATCAATTAATGCAACCAACATACATAAGCAATATTGGCCTATACCATGCTAGGTACAGTCGATATATATTCATGAAGTGTAAATGATGAATGATTTACGGTCAGGGCCGTCTTGTCAGCAATATAGGCCCCGGTCAAAGCAGTGCACTCGGGCCCATATCTATGCAAACACTCACAGAAATAAAATTATAAATGGTCGATAAAATTAAACATATATTTCTTGTATTGATACTTCCAACAAAATCAGTGTTTAAAAATTAAAAATTATGCCGTATACAACATACATAGATTAGCATGGGGTTCATTTGCTTGTGGGACCACCGGGCAACTGTCCATTGTGCCCATACATAAGACCACACTGCGTACGGTTACTTTAATACTGATAATCTTCATTTTAAAGTATGTGTATCTGGGCCAATATTATGCTATCTCCAAGTGAACAAAATAGTTTTTAATTTTAAAAGAATTATATTATAGGTACCGCTTTCATCAGACATGTCTCTGCTTTCACATACAAAATATTTATCAATATTCAATATTTTTTTTATTGGGAAAAGCACAGTAGAGGCGTGATATATATATTAAGGCAATATTCAGTATCGAAATCATACTCTTTAAAATTATCTGTGACAAGATTATACAGACATATATTCGTTCTTGTGTAATGTTATTACCTTTTAAAGTTTCAACAACAAGCTGGTTAATAATTTTATAGCATTTATTTTAGAAAGACTGAGTTTAATAAATGATAACAGATATACATATAGTATGAACGGCATAATTAATAGTTAAAAAAATAAAATTCATTGTGTCTTACTATTCTAAACCATTGTCGGCAGATGTTGGTAGTATTCAAATATTTTGTAGGATCAGACTGACGGAAAATTTAAGATGAATAAATAAATGGGTACTGATAGAAATAATTAACACTAACAGAAATAAGGAAAAAGTCATGCGTACCTTGTTCCTTGCAAGCACAGCATGGTTAGAAAATGTTTGTTACTTAGCCAAAGAAATAATAAATGCAAAAATTGTATAAAAATTAAAAATGTTAATGTTCACCACAAAATGAAAAATGTTAATGTTCACCACTATCTTTTCTTATCAGAGACATATGAGCCGGTGGCAAGGGGCACATGCCCTCTCCCCTCCCCCCCCCCTTTTGGCAAAATGTTAAAAAGCTGGATTTTTAGTATACTTTAGGATTTTTGTGATATTTATTTGGAATTACCATTATTCAACACAACTAAACCGTACGAAAGGTAGGAATTAAGTATAAATATGAACGTGTGTCATCCCTTGTGATATTTTAGTACCGCACATTGATAGTAGGATTAACATTATTGATAACGAAAGGCCAGGAGCAGGTCCCTGTGATCTCCTCCTAGTTATTGTACGTGTACTATAGATGCGTATTAAAAAATATTGATGACATTGTCATCTTTGCGTGTCAGTTGTGACCCAAATACGATTTCAATGCCGACCTTTACTTGTTGCAACGTAAAATATGACGTGATAAAAAAAATATTTACAAGACGAAGAATGGTGGCCAGATTCGTTTTTATTTTCGAATTTATTGTAAAACTTTAGGAATATTGTGGTACATGTACAAATAATCTTGGAGACAGGAATTGTGTTTGGATTTCTTTTAAACTGGTAAGTCATATATACAGTAACGAAATGTCAATATAAATCTGCAGTTGGGCGTGACATGAAATGTCCATACGTCAAAAAATGACCAGATTCGTGTTGTCTTAAGAGTCATTCACAGTGATAAAAAAATGAACAGTTGTTGTCCTTAACCTGATAGTCCATGTTAACATAAAGTCCTTTCATTACGCCAGTGTTGTATTAATCAAATTTTGATTGATCCGAGTAAATATTTAGACCACCCGCGTAAATTCTGCAAAAAATAAAACAAAACTAAATCACACCAAGGCGAGTTTTTCTACATCGGCTGCAAATGGTCCAAAAAATAAATTTGATATTCTCTGAAAATATTGTAGTTCAAAATTAAGTCAAATTTATTCTATAATTATCTTTTACTAATCCGTAACTAGAAAAAAGTGCTGTGTTTGTTTACATGTCGTCACGATTTACGGAATTGACGCAGTTGAAAATGAAATAGATGTCGTTTTGAAATTTTTTGACTCGGGAATGAAAATACAAGATTTTGATTAAAATTCCGCGAAATGTTGTTGACGACTTTGGCCTATGTCTATGACGTCATGACTTTGATAGCGAGATGTCATTCTGATTAATTTAACAATGTAAGCACCTTTTATTGTCTTTTGTTACTTAAATACCATTTTTTAGAAGTTCATGATATCATTTTAGTTTTAAAATCATTTATTGGAGATTTTTTTTTTATTTTTGGCATTCTCTCCGGGGCTGCCAGTTTTTTTTATCAATCTCCGGACGAAAGGATTTCAATCTCATCATAAGGAAGATTGTGTATTCAATGCGCATGCCCATGTTGCTGTAGAGCTCTCTCTGCTCGCTATTAATTCATATCTTTGAAATTCAATAAATTAAAAAAACAATTAGTTCTGCTAACATTAAATAATGTGTTATCTTATTATTTTATGCATTGCATGATTACTCGAGTGAAACAATTGTTTCACATTTAATAATTCCTATCATATCAACCTTATAAATATATAATACCTATATCGTTGGTCTAGAAAGTGGAGTCACAGAAAATGTGACGTATAAGAATAGATGTACAACATTAAGTGATAATGTTTGTCAGTGACTTGCAGCAGGTCTGTGGTTTTCACCGGGTCCTCAATCCGGTTGCCTCCACCAATAAAACTGACCGCCACGATATAGATGAAATATTGTTGAAAATGGGGTTAAGCGCCATCAAGCAAACAATATATGCCTTTATTGTCGCTGTTATAATATACAGGTAGTATAACCGGTATTATCTCAGGTTGAAAATTATAGCAAGTTTTGATTGGTTAAAAACCCGGGTATCAAAAAACATATCCCCGAGTGTTGGTAGGCCATATTACCGGCTGTAGCTATCCATTTCCGCCGTGGTATTTCTACGGAGAGGAACATAAATAACGAATTTCTTCGGTTTCAAATTTCTGCCATTTTTGCCATAAAGGAAGACATTTTTTTCTGCCGATTTTTTCCCTCTACAGTATGAAAATCTTCTGCTGCAAAGATTGTTTTATTTGATTTGATTTATTGTGCTTAACGCCACTTTCAGCAATATTTCAGTTATATCGTGGCGGTCAGTTCTAGTGGTGGAAGTACCCGGAGAGAACCACCGACCATGAGCAAGCAACTGGTAATCTTTTTCACTTGCGACTTGCGAGTCGAGTGCACTCTTTTTGTAATTTCCAAAGCCGGACGCAAACCCACGCCGTATTAGTGATAGGCTTGTATGAGTTGCTACCGAACTGAGCCACGCGGGTCTCGGAAATTGTTAGTGTTTTTTCCCAGTTTTCCGGTTGTTGACTTATTGTGTCTGTTTGTTGATAGATGAGTTTTGCCTTTCCCTTTGGAAGATTGCTCGGTGTTCGGTAATTTTGTTATTACCCATATTTACACGAATCAACAAATGAGTTGTTAAGCAAAGCAATGTTTAGTTTAAACATATTTTATTTGCTCAAATGTGCAAAAAGGATAAGACACAAGTTAAACAAACTTATGATTTCTTCTCCTATATACAATAAGTTGCAACATTATTTGATAGAGCATGCATGTGTATACAATTTCTTACAATTAATATGTGTAGATTGAACAAAAACAGAGAATGAAGAAAGGAATGAGAGAGAGGGTTAGTGGTGATGATGTGTGCGATTGTTCTTTTGGTGAACTACTAGACAACAAGAAACCTTTCAGATATCTTTATATATTCAAACACATGCCTACAAATAATTCCGTTCTGTTCATACAAGAGTGTAGGAGTACCACAGGTCAAAAGTGTAAGGGTTAAAGCACAATATTTAGGTAGCTAGTTGAGGTTTTGAAACAATTTATGTCTAATATTTGAATAATGGGGACAATCGAAGAAGAAATGCAAGACATCAGCAAGAGATGTAATCTACTACATTCTGCTTCACTCGAAAACCAGAATATTGTATCCAAGTGGTATGACATCTGTATCTGTTAAATGATGTTTCGGTGTGAGTTAGTACTATAAAAATCCAACTGAGCGCGTTGGTCTAATACAGAACAGACACCATCATAATCTAAACCAAAATGTTCTCTTCTTGATATATCTGCAAAATTGCTCTTTTTGGCGTTAAACAACAATCACAGCGACTCGCCCATTGCTCTCGAAATTCACAATGCTAAAATACTGCTCATTTGACAATAAACAAAAACAATGAATTAATTGTCCAAACATGACAAATAAAAGTTCATTCCAAGAAACAGATTCTTTCAAAAGTAAATCAAGTAGAAAAAAAGACTGTTCAATGCATGGTTTGTCGTTAAGATTCTTGTGCTGATGTCGTCAACTGGACTTGTATGTTGTTGTAATCGACAACAGTTATACATTGTTTATTTCATTAGAAATATGCTTGAAATTTATTAACATCAAAATCAATGTTTCAAGCATGTTTTTCCTCTAGTGGTAATACAACAAGGTATTGACATTTACACTGATTGATTTCAGCATTATTCGCTTTAATTGAATGGGAACAATAGTGTTAGAGTTAGCAATGAAAAAAACTACACAATTTTCTTGGAAACTTTGTAATTAACTTTTTGGGCAGTCTCGTCTTTTTGTGTATGAACATCATAAAAAGGTAATATGAGCAGTGTCACGTATTTTAAGTTGTATTGTATTTTCGTATTTTTTGTTTCGTATAATTCGGGAAATTAGACTGATTAAATTCACAAGTGAAAATCGTGAAAGAAGCGAAAAATGAAATATGTCATTGCTATTTCCATACTCTTAAACAACTTTAGTGATTCAATTATATCTAATACGCAATTTTTTAAACTTTCAACACCGCAATGTTTGTCAACCATTTCTGTTTTTGACACAAAACCCAGTAGTTCCAAGCTTCAATGTGCAAGCTCATGTCTAGACAATTTAGTTGGGATGTGTGGAATGTTTGTTTGGAATTCTGAAAAAAGTGAATGCTTGTTGCACTCTGATAGTACATTCTTTGGAAATGTTTCCATAGAAACAGGATTTCTACTATACAGCAGAATGTATAGCGGTATGTATTCGTATATAGTATTGTAGCACTTTACAATAGTGGGCTTGGGATTATGGTGTTTAACATCACATTTTACAATATTTCAGTTATATCATTGCAGTTTTATTGATGGAGGAAGCCGGAAAAAACCGCCGACCTGGCACGTCACTGGCAAACGTTATCACATAAATGTTGTATCGAGTACACCTTGCCATCAGCGTGATTCGAGCTCACAACTTTAGTGGTAATAGGCACTGAATGCACGGGTAGTTTTAAATCTAACAGCCATACGATCACGACCATAACTGTCTCTCTTTAGAATAGAAAATACTTTATAAAGTCCGGCCTTTGAATCATCGTTTGCCTCAGTCTGTGGGTACCGATGTTACCATTTCATTTCTATAAGGCACCACTTTACTTTACTATCTTCTATTATTAATCACAATTCTACTATCAAATAATGAATCATTTTATATAAAAAAATATTTCTTTAATATCAGAAATAATATTTTTGTATATGAAGAAATGGATTTTGATATAAAATAATATAAGGATTTAATTCATACATTTCACCTCATCTTGATTTAGATGGTTTTCTCCGGGTCTACGGTTCCCTCCACCAATCAAACTGACCACCACGATATAACTGAACTATTGTTGAAGTGGCTGTAAGCATAAAACCATGATATACCAACCCACCAAGTGTGCAAGTACGCGAGCAACGTCATATCCTTAAACAGAATGGAAAGCTTAATATATCGCCGAGGAAGGGTTAGCGTTATTGGTATTTGTCTTTAATTTCACGAGTAACACGACGGGTGCAACTAGTGGAGCAGGGATTGCTAACTCTTCCGGAGCACCTGGGTGGTTATGTATATGTGTGTTAGGAGTATTGATTTTAACTCTGTTTCTACGATTTTACGCTAGATTTTGGAGCTGTTCTGACAGTGGCATTTGTTTGTGTTTTCCATTTTATTGTGCTAGGAGTAAAATACCGGTATTTGTTTATTGTAATTTAATAATGTAACATAAATTACACATGAGTTCACCCACGGGTTTTTAGTGGGGTTCGTGTTGCTCGATCTTTAGTTTTCTGTGTAATGTGTTGTAGATCGTTGTTTGTCTTTTTTCTGTTGGCCATTGTACATAGTGTCTGTCTTTCTTCGATTTCGGTTTCTGATTACACCTTTGGTATCTTCAAACTCTTCTTATAATGGCTATACATTGCACAATGTGCGTTGTTCGTTAAAGGAAAACTCCAGTCAGTTGAACAATTGTTATATTTCAATACATTGTAACTTTTTATTCATAAATAACTAATTAAACAACATTAATAAGACAAAACTGGTAGAACGTGCTAAAGTGGGTCACGGGTCACTGTAATCGGGCGGCTGTATCGAGAAACAGATACGGTGTTGAAAAAACTGTTGATACTCATAAAATATTGATAAATCCAATACAATTTTATGCCTGTCTTCAAGAAATATGATAAACCAAACCATGTGTGAAGTTTTATGACGAAATATCTCTGATTTCTATGTAAATTTACGAGTTGAAGTGGGGAAACACCCACAGGTAATTTTAGCGATGTATTTTTATCTTGGACAAGAATAATGAGCTTCCTGATTGGATGACCGATTTAAAACACACTGACTCCGCATGGTAAAAAGATGCATGTACAAGAAATATTTGTTATATTTTATTCATTTGATTGATTCTGGAATATTGTTGATCATTGATTTAAACATGGAAAAAGGGAAAATGGGGGGGGGGGGGGAGGGGTGAATCTTATTTGTGAATTTTACAGTTAAATAAATGTTATGTGTCGACAGTTTAAAGAGAAAACTAAAAAAATGTTGCGACTAAAGCTTAAATCAGTGTTAAAAATTGAACAAATATCAGTAGTTTTGTAAATGAGAATTATTTTAAATAGAAAATCTGAATTTATTATTTATTAATTTATTATTTATGATATAATTTTATATCTCTTGGGAGGGTGAGGGGACCTATGATGAAAATTTGAAATAAAAACACAGGATTAGTTTGTTATTAAAAAAAATCCAGGACCCCTGTGTCCATGACATTTTTTTTTTAAAGTTAATAAGATGAAATATTGACATTCACACTTGCCTTTTGGTCAGCACAGTTCTATGACCACACTTGTTATTAAACAAAGAACACCTTTATTAACATTAATATATAAAATTAGAAGTATGAATATTTGGAATGTCCTGTCGTAGTGTAAGCGTCCATGACACCTCTTCATGTGACGTCACGGAGACGGATCATGTTAGTTGAATCAATAATGTATCTGATTCTTCCCAACATTGAGCACTTTTGGTTATTGTTTTAATATCAGATCAACTGCAATACAATGTTAACAATTTGTATATCGTCCTATTTTTTTTCTTAATATTACCATCCCATGTTATATTTTCATAAAACAAATGAGTTAATTTGTATTTGTGGGGGGGGGGGGGGGGGGAGGGGATCTACGTATAATTCCATGTTTTACATGATTGGCCGTAGGTTAAATAACTGTTACTTTTAACTCGTTTTATGCATACACATGCTTTTTTTCTTTTTTGTCGCCAATGCTATCGTACTTTCCAGTGTTTTTCGTGGTCACTGGTCGATATGTTGACAAGGGTAGCCTGATCGGTAATTACAAAAAAAAAATCTTCTCACACTTTCCCTTTTCGTTAGTGCAATAAAATGCTTGACATGAAGTCGTAATGATTTTGTAAACATCAAAAGATAAATATATATAGAATAAAGGGCATTTTGTTTTCGATATTCTCTTTATCAGGACCATTATCTGGCGAACCCGATAGGGTGATCCAGATGATTGTAAAGACAGTATCGAATACAAATAGTCCTTTATTTTGTTTATCGGTAATATACATACAAAAATCATTTTTTGCAGTTACAGAAACGATTTCGGATCTAAACTCTATTTATTTCCATGCAAAAATTATTCTTTTTTGGGACTACTTTTTTAAGCCTATTTTAGTTTGTGAAGCGTCATTCATTCAAACCACGCGCGCTACATTATCAGTTGAACTATGAATGAGACATCACAGGGCGTAATACCTAGGGGTAGAAAAGATTGTCATTTTCCTGGTTGCTGGATAGTACTTTGTTTATGTTGAGTCTTAGTACTTTTTAGTAGCTGGTGTATATGGCAAATAGAACACCAATACATCTAGATTTTGTTTAGTTGATCATCTGCACATAGTTCATCATGGCATGGTGTATGTATTTTTGTAGATTTTGGCTACTGTACTGTATGTATCTATTCAGACCATTGTTCATTATGAATTTATGTACACCAGTAGCAGACGATTTCCTGTTGGAAATCTCGCCAAGATGTAGTGTAATTAACTATACTATAACTAATTGACGAGTTTCATTATCAAAAATATGTCACGAATGACCATACAGCACAGTAACTCACGAATGCGCGTGGAAACAAAGTGAATTATATTAATTTATTTTTTCTTCAAATTCAATACGTTGTTTCGAATCATTTCCATTACGTCAACATTTTGTTATTTTCGTCCGCCAGATCACGTGATTTCGATGGACTAATCGGCATTGAACTTCCGGTGTCAATATACACAACAAAAACTCCAATCGATATGTGCCGTTTTAACGTTCGATCCTCAACTTAAAAAAATCTTAATATTTTCTGTAGAAGACAGATATCAATTAAATTATTTTAATATGAGGCAGGTGCAACCTGAAACGCTCCCGAAGAACAGTATTTTTTCTTCCTGTTTACAAAATATCAAGCTTAAAAATAACACCACCTAAAACTCCAAACTCGGGACAGTTTTCGTATCCGCTACCGAACATTGTTTCATTTTTATTTCGACTAGAGTTCCGGTTTAGGTCACCTGATTTTTTTTTTAGTTTATTTCCGGTTTGGCAGCCATATTGTTGAAGATTTGGAAGTGCCATAGTAGTACATATTCATACTTCTACCATTAACGCTCCCGAACTTCGGGAGCGTATTATATAGATATCGATTAAATACCGTGATTTCCGAGTTAAATAAAAACTATAATTTCAGAAATTACCATTTTTATTTCACTCTCGCTATATTTCACGCCATTTTGTTGTCGACGTCATATGAAGACTTCTAGTTTCAAACGTAAAAATTAGACGTTATTTGGCTTCGTGTACGCTTCAATTTGGATCAAATTTAACTAAAGTAATATTTCAAGGTAAGCATTTTAATTATTTTATTGTCGTGGGTGGGTGGCTCTATGATTTTTGAAGCGATACACATTACATTATAGTATATCCCTACGCTACACACGTAATATAGTGCAATTAAACTAATTTTATATTAAATTCGATTCGAAACATTTTTTCTTTATCTATATAATAAATACTATAACTAATTGACGAGTTTCATTATCAAAAATGTTTCACAAATGACCAAATAACACAGTAACTCACCAATGCGCGCAGCGCATGAGTGAGTTACAACGTTATTTGGTCATGAGTCAATTCGTTATAGCATAATTATTTGTATCAAAGACTTCAATGCAGAGACAAATACTTCTTTAAAATTAAATGTGTGTTCTTTCTTTATATGCGACTATGCGACTGTCAGCATCATCAAAGGAAAACGATCTGCCTTTATGTATATATTTCTGATATCAGACAAATAGTGGGGTACCGAACACCAGTATTTATTCAGCGGTTTCCTTGGCATCTCCATATTACAATTACTTATAATATACCGCATCTACGACAATGCTGGCGTTGTCACAGTAATACCGTTAACACAATAAGTCGCCTGCCGATTTGCTCAGACGTCAAGACAAGAAAAAGACGGAACGTGGTCGGAATTGACATGATTCGAAACAAACATATTGAATATTTCATTGCAAGCAACAGCATTGTACAATTTACTTCCCGAAACAGCGTGACATCATTTTTTCATTAGCGACGACCGACATTGACCTAGCACGATTGCGTCACAATACATATCCTTCCGCGTTGGTCAGCGCATTTCAAACGATGAACTGACCCAATAAATTTCTGATGTGGTCAGGTATGTCGACCCTACCTTTATCTATCGACACACGTCAAAGGAATGTGGCACAAATTACCCATAAACGACGTTATTTTACGATGTACTTAATTTTTAATAATAAAATTGCAACTGATCAATGCTGGAAGAGCTTTAATTGCAGGTATAATCCGAGAATGGATTATGCCTTTTGTTTCATCACATTGAAGAGTTCTGAAAACTGACGAAACCGATTGTTTGGTGCTACATGCAACTTAAATGACCAAATTCTACCTTACGGTATACTATGCTTAACATCCATTAACACAAATGTCTTTTATTTAATGTCATTTAAATGTTTACTCAAACTTGTTAAGACCGTGGCGTTTTCCTTTGAGGAACAGAATCAATATAGATAAAAAAGAAAACACACATACTATGTAAATGATTCCAAGGTTATTCATATATAATATCATACATTTTCAGATAAATACGATTTAATGTTATACGGATATAATTACGTTCCATTCTGACTTGTCTCTAAAGATATGTTTGCCATGTTCACTGTTCTATACGTATTTGTTTGTTTGATTGCTATGGTGTTGACACTGGATAACCTGGAAAACAAACTATACTGTCTTTTATCTTTACAAATTCTTTGTTTTCCAGTGTAGAGTGTAAATATATAATAAAAAGAAGAAAAAGCACAAAATAGAATTTGCCGACCTACGTCAGCAAAGGGATTATTATCGTGGTATAACAGATACTGTGAATTTCAAAACATATAGAAACAAATTGACATCATCCATTAGAACCAGTAAAGCTATTTATTTTTCTGAGGCTATTAAATCTGGTAATAATGTAGGTGAATTACGAAAACACTTACAGGACATAAATTCAGTATCAAAATGTCATATAAAATGTATAGATATTGATGGTAAAAAATGTGATAATATTGAAGATATTTGTAATAATTCTAATCACCATTTTTCGTCAGTGGCTGAACGCATCATCAAAAATTCCAACTTGAATGCGTCCACTGAAAAATTAGATAATTGGGTTAGTTCCAAGCTTTGGCTCGAAAATACATTTTCATATATTGGTATACTACCAGAAGAAGTACTTAGGGACGGACCATTTAACTTGCAGGGGAGGTTATGTTTTTTTTTTTTTTAAATATTCTGATTCCCAATGTTGCTGAAAAAAATATTCTGATTTTGGTGGAGGAAAAAAACAATAATCTGATTCAGAGTTTTAGTCATATAACCTAATGTTAAATTCTGAAAAAAAAATTCGAGCTTTGCGCGACGAAAAAATGTTCTAACTCCCGTGTTGTCGGAAAAAATTGTTCTGAACGAAGCAAAAAACCATACCCCCCCATGCAAGTTAAATGGTCGGTCCATTACTGAACTTTTGAAGTTGAATATTCAGAAATCCAGTGGATTGGATGGTATAAGTCCTAATATTTTGAAAATGTCAGCTACTGTTATTTACGAGTCATTAACCCACATTTTCAACTTAAGTCTTTGTACTGGAAACTTTCCTTTAAAACTTAAGCTGGCCAGAGTAACACCACTTTATAAATCAGGAGATATTGCAGATATGAACAATAAAAGACCCATAATCAGTACTTCCTAGCTGATCTACGTTAGAGAACGACCATTTAACTTGAAAAGGGGGGGGGGGTATGTTTTTTTCCCAATGCTGCTGAAAAAAATATTCTGATTTTGGTGGAGGAAAAAAAATAATCTGATTCAGAGTTTTTGTCATATAACCTAATGTTAAATTCTGGAAAAAAAATTTGCGCCAAAAAAAAAAAACCATTCCAACTCTTGTGTTGTCCGAAAAAAAATTTCTGAACGAAACATAAAACCATACCCCCCCCCCCCCCCTCCCCTTCAAGTTAAATGGTCGGTCCCTTATTTGAACAAATAGTTTATGCACAGATTTATGAATATTTAATCAAATACAAACTGATTTATCCGAATCAATCTGGTTTCAGATCTAAGCATTCTTGTGTGACAGCTTTAACTAAAATTGTTGATCATATTCTAATAGAAGTGGATCAAGGGAATTACACAGGGGTTTTGTTTCTTGATTTTAAAAAGGTATTTGACATGGTTAATCGCACTATTTTATTATCAAAGTTAAAAGTATATAAACTTGATGACTTATCTTTAAATTGGTTTAGATCATATTTGTCGGAAAGATCTCAAAAGTAATCATCAATAATTATGAATCATCTGCACAAAATATTAGATATGGAATACCACATTGATGCATACTTGAACCCTTGCTTTTTCTTTTGTTTATAAATGATTTACCCCTTTATGTAGACCATAGTATGTCAGATTTGTATGCAGATGATACCACTATACACTTCTCGTCTAATTCCATATCTGACATTAACATTAAGTTGAATGAAGATATGGAAAAGGTACAGGGATGGTGCACTAGTAATGATATGGTTATAAATACTATGAAATCAAAATCAATGATAATGGGTTCATCTAGAAAGATACAATATCTTGAGTCTAATTTTTATATTTCTTATGACGATGTTTTATTGAACGATGTAAAATATGAAAAATTACTTGGAATTACTATTGATAATTGTTTGTCTTGGTGTCAGCAAATTAATAATATTGTTTCAAAGATTTCACATTCTACCACTGTTTGATTATTGTTGTACTGTATGGGGAAAAACCACAAATTTGAATTTCGAAAAACTATGTAAATTACAAAAGCGTGCAGCAAAAATTATTCTTAATGCAAAATATGATATACCATCTCTTCAATTATTTAAAAAAAAACTTGGTTGGCTGTCTATTCAAAATAGATTAGAATATCATAAAAGTGTTTTAATGTATAAATGTATAAATAATTCTGCTCCTGATTATTTGTGTAATTCATTTGATATGAATACAAATTCTAATGTTTGCCATTGTTCGTGTAGTTGATCTACAGTTTTTCACTTTTGTTCTTGTGTATTTGAACTATAATCTTTTACAACTAGCATTAAAAGGTGTAATATATATTATTATATAGTGGGTCTGTTGTCCGAATTGTATGTACTCCGGATTTTATATTGTGGGACCCGTTCCGGTTTTATATAGTGGCTCCTGGTCCGGATTTTATATAGTGGGTCCCATTTTTTTATTAATAGGATCGGTTCCGGATTCGGTCATATAATATATATAACCTCGTAAGTAGGTGGCGAATAAATAGAACTACTTTTCACATAAATAGAACTACTTTTCACATGTTAGTTACATGAAAGTTTGATAAAATTATATTTTAAGCAATTTGCTATATTTCAATTATTTTCATGGATAAAAGCTAAAGTTTTAATTAGCTTTGCATGATTATATTTTACTTAGTATGCCTTCCATATTGGATTTTCGTGGACTATATTTGTGTGCCGCTTATCTTCCGGCAAACAATTTAAGATAAATTTCTACTATTTACTTACGAGGTTATTGGAAGGGTTGCGAGAATGGCCGAGTAGTTAAGATTGTGATTTTACTGGGTCCACGTCCAGATTTTCTGCTCTTCGCCCGTTCGGGATTGTATGTACTGGTCCGTACTGGAACCAGATTATATAGATACCCTGTATCAATTGTAATATTATTTCTTTATAGGGTGTTCTTTAGCTGGATACGACTATGATTTTGAAACACAAACGTGCCTCAAATTATTCACCATACCTACACGTAAAACATGGACAGATGTCAGATCGTATTGTCAGAATGATGGCGGAGATCTCATTAGCATATCAAACGCCCAAAAGAGAGATTTTGTTATAAGTTATGTAAGCTGTAAGTAAAAGTGTGTATTAAAAATTATTTTGAAAGTATGTCAGGTGATCGCTTTTTCCACGAATTATGTGGTATAGTCTATTCCATACTTCTTGTTCAATCGGTATTCAACTGTCGATGTTATGTTTTACAGCCGAGTTGGTTTAATACAATATCTAATTCTTCTTTGTAAGACTTAAGATGGCACAGTCAAACCTGTCGTTTGTGATCTATTGAAATATGGTCACATAAGACAGGTGCTCGCTAAATACAGGTTTAATTAATATGAAGTGCACTGTGAAGGTAAATAGAAATCAGGGTAACATAAGTTTTTATTACTTAATGGAGGTGGACACTAATACGCTCCCGAAGTTCGGGAGCGTTAATGGTAGAAGTATGAATAAGTACTATGGCACTTCAAAATCTTCAACAATATGGCTGCCAAACCGGAAATAAATTAAAAGAAAAATCACGTGACCTAAACGGAACTCTAATAAAAAAAGGTAGATATCTAATTTAGCGCTCACGATGCTTTTATAGAATAACCTTCATCAGGTAGCCTCAAACCCACAGATATTTGAATACCAAATAACTTAATAGTCTTTGGAGAGAAAAACTAAAGCAGGCTTGACTTTACCTTCAAATTTATCTTATAGGTAAAGAAAGGGTATGGATTGGACTACACGAGGGTCAGTGGTTGGATGGCAACTCATTCGTAAATATATTTGGTACCAAGACTTTACTAAACAACAAAGACATTTATTACGAAACAGATACAGACCAGACTTGTGGAGCATTAGTTTTGCTGTCTTCTGATCCCTGGTTAATTGATGATAGTTGTAATATGCGAAAGAGATCTGACTTTTTATGTGAAATTATCCAATAATTAACGAATATATTTGGTACCAAGACTTTACAAAGCCAGGCGCGTAGCAACTCGTACGCAAAACGCAGCTGCGTACACATTGAAAATTTTGACAAAAATGAAAACATGGTAAATCTAGGACATAGGATAGAATAAAACTAAATTAATAAACTAAATCAAATTCAAACAAATACAAACATGTTAATACTTACTTAATGTACATATATTCAATTCCGGAAACTACCCTTATCATTTACGGAATCAGCATCGTGATTCCGTTGATGATGCAAATTGGCTGAGTCCATGGAGTCTGAGAAAACAACAGTTACTTCTACGCGTCCTTACCCTGACATCTTTTCTGACGATTTCAAAATAACTGACGAAATAAATTTGACATCTTTAGTAGAAGAAAGGAAAGGAAATGGTCCTTGATTTTTCAACATTTAACTTTGACCAAGGATTTATATATAAATCGTTGCTTTGACAATTGAGTTGAAATAAAGACTACCAATTTACTTCCGAGATAAAAATATTTAAGGATTGATCGCAATTTTTGTTCGGTTCATGAAGAAACAACCTCAATCAGGTTGTATACACCGGGTAACCCGCGTAGCGGGTTACGCAAGGGTGTTTACAACCTGATTGAGGTTATTCCGAATGAACAGAACAAATAATTTCGATTAATCCTTATAAATCAATTCAAACTTTGTTTGCTATGATATTGAAAAATTTTATTATTTAAAAAAAAAAAGGCAAATAATCGGAAATAAATTAAAATAACCCCAAAGGTGCCTCATTTAAAGAAAATCGAAGACGCCTTCGGAACGACGTCTATTTTCAGATTCAGTACATACGAATATAACCTCAACTTAGGGAACGGTCATTATTTACCAGGAGGGGGGCTGGACAAATTTTCTGTTATGTAACAATATAAGAAAAAGACCCCTCCCCCCCCGAGATTTAGCAAATTTAAAATTGACCCCCACACAAATTTTACAATATTTATTTTGACCCCCCCCCCCCCCCCAAATGGACAAATAAAATAATATTAATATATATCTGTGAGAAGACTACATCTCAAGAATATACTTCTATATGACCATTGCTAAGTACCCGTACATTATATTTAAATGGAAAATTATTTATATTGAGAATAAATAAAAAGAACTGAGCATTTGCAGTCTTGACATGCTCTCATGCTGAGCATAATTTTCTCCTTAATAGCATTACTTTTATTCTGCGGCCATCTATAGCTAGCAAGCTGTTCAGTATGACTCTCACTTATTGCTGGAGGCCACATTGTAATCTATTGTTACTTTATAATTTAATAGTTGGACTTCTGTAGTGTGGTCTCATTGACATTTATGCAACAGGTTTTAGTTTTCATTAAGTGAAACATTGATGAAATAATTCAAACATTTATTCCTAGTGATTTAAAGATTAATATTAATATACATTTTTTGTCCAAAGCAACACATAAAAGCAGTACATTTCCTTAAAATATCAAAGGCAACATGAACAAAGTCATATTTTCTGATTTCACCCTACACAATTCCCAATTATGTAAATGAAGATACATGAGTAGTATATGAGTACGGACAAAGTCATATTTGTGGGGGAACAATGGGGAGTAACCGGAAGTAACATGACCGGAAGTGACGTCACCGGAAGTCATGTGACCGGAAGAGACCATGTCCGGAACCGGAAGTATGCTATGCGCATGCGCAACTTAAAGTTTCGCAATACCCCTAGTGGGACCTTTTCATCGGAAGTGACGTCAGTGACCGGAAGTGATCGTGTGCGCATGCGCAACCGGTACATTTTGTATTACTACCAGAGTAGTAGTGCAAGTACATGGTTATCGAAGGGGTGGAAGGGTGTGCGCATACCCAACCGGAAGTTGCCCAAGATCCTCCCTAGTGGGGCCTTTTCACCGGAATTTGGCTACAGGAAGTGACGTCATTTTCCCGCGCATTTTTCTTAGTGGTAGTGCAAAATGTTGGTTGGGGTGTTCTCTACGACGCCCGCGTCTACCCCTTTCTCTGGTTATCTGCCCCTTTTATCTTCATAATTACATATACAGTTTGTTCTTTTCGGATATGTTGTGTAGTACTCCAAGGATGGTATTTTTAATAAAAGTCAAATGAATGAAATGTGTGATATTTTCATAGTGTGTTTCGTTTGTTTTTGTTTGTAACGTGTTTTGGGTAGAATTTCAACGCTATCGTGGTGGTGGAGGAGGAGGAGGAGGGAGGTAGGGCGGAGGAGGAGGAGGAGGAGGGGGTAGGTAGGAGGAGGAGGAGGTCTCTTTGGGTGTAATTATGACTAACACAGAAATCAAGTTTCATATTTTATTGTTCACTTTAAGATCAAGCTCTGTTTCTCAGTCTCTTTCATTTAATCTTCTCCAGTCACTTTATTGTCCATTGTCCTCAGTTCTGGCCCTCTGTCTTCAAATAAAGGTATGGTCTTTTTCAGTTCTTTCCATTCGTAAAGACTCAGGGTCACCCCTCTCTTCGTAGGATGCAATGTCCATTCTCCATTATACACGAAGTACTTCCTGATGTAGACGTCTTCTCCCAGGTCATATCTCCAGTCCACAGGTTCTCCGTGTTTCACTCAACTGATCAAATTGTCCACCACTTGCATATAACTGTACAAGACTTTCCACTGTGGTAATGATAAGCTGACACCGACTTTGGTAGGAATCGTATCGGTTTTCCAAAATCTCAGATCCACTCTCTAACTGCCATTCCATTCTGTGAGTTCTGCGTATCTTCCACCTCCTAGGGGTACTTTGACCGGAATGTTCAATGCTTGGGTCTGGTCTTTGGCGAACGTTACTGCTAAGGCTTCCTGTAGCAGATCCCCTTGTGTCAGGGTTAACGGAATGTTCAATGCTTTGGTCTGGTCTTTTGATTTTGATTTACGTGACATGTCGAATGAAGTGTGAGTCTCTGCAGTCGATTGGCTGTTTCTTTTTGCATCCTGCTTTCTGATTGGTTCTTTTTCCTGGCTTCTGATTGGCTAATCGGCCAGAAATGGCGACTTCTGATTGCTAAGATTTCCTGGCTGTTGATTAGTTGACGATGGAATACATCTCAATCCTTCTACCACCCGATTATATCTTAAAAAAACAAAAGCTGCTTACTCTTCGCGAAACACATGACTTCCCTCGATGTGCTACCCGATCTTTAGTTTTATGTGTATGTTTTATAGATCGTTGTTTGTCCTTTGTACTTTTTCTTTTGGCCATTGTGTAATCTGTTCTTCTTCAATATACGAATTCTGATTACCCCTTTGATTAGCTTCAAACTCTTCTTCACACCCGGTGTTTGGTGGGGTCGTGTTGCTCATCTATTTAGTTTTCCTGTTTTGTGGTGTGCCCAATGTTGGCATTGTTTCTTGATTGTCCTTTCTGGTTTTTATAACGTTTCTTTAATGACCCTTTCGATCTCAGAGAATAAAAATATCAAAATTGTTCATAGAAAGCATCAATTTTAGTCTACCTCCGAAATAAAGAAACTTCTTAACTGTGATTTTATTTTGCCATGACATAGTTGAAATAATTCGAATCGTACCATAGGCATTGTGGACAAAGACGCAGATATATAATTTAGTGCGTTTCTATGACACTCTTCATCAAGCACACTCATAGACAAAAGCCTTGGAAAGTTAAATAATTCAAAAGTCTTGTAAAAATAGCAAATATCAGCTAAGTTAACTATGGCTGAGTGAGATTGGTATAAACATATTTTTGACTTCAGTTTTAATAAATTATATGATTTGGGAAATGTACATTTAAAATATTAATATATCTAATATACGCGAATAGTTATAATGGCAATGCGTTTTTTGTAGTCTATTTGAGGATAATATGAATTATAACCAAATATGTCAAAGACACTTGAATTCACACATGGTTTTACGAACTAGGGTTTTGGAATTTGTTCGCTAAAAGTTTCTGACAAACAATATATGTGTGATAACTGTCATGAAAAATAGTCTCAGACTTTCGTCAAATAAAAAAAGCTGCACAATGATAGATGTATCATTTTTCTCATATTTTATTGAGTGAGTGAGTGAGTAATTGTGTTTTTTATCGCCAAGTCAGCACTTTAACAGCTATATCAGGACCAAAGTAAATTTTCAATGAGATCATGATGAGGTCCGTTTTGTACTAGGCCAATATGTTTGGTATATTTTTTTGTAGTGCTAGCTGGTTGAAACAACAGTCCGCGGATAGATATGTCGCCCCCATTCGGACACATTATCCAGATTCCGAGCCAACCAGTCTTTGCTCTTTCTGCTTACTGTTGCGTGCTTAGCGGAGAAGCAACAAATTCAAATGTTATAGTCTTTGGTTTCACGCGATCGGGGATCGAACCCACGATCTACCGCACTCAAAGCGAGCACATTTACCATTACATCACAGATTCTGTTATATGCTTTATTGAAAAATAAGTTACGAATAAAAAGAACAAATGCTTACACCTTAAGCAAAGGTAAACACTTTCATGAACATTTCAGATACTTAAATCTGACAACAATATAATTAAGATTTGATGTTTGTTGTATCTTTTATTATATTTTTATCTGATGGTACACCTACATCTAACAACATCCCGTTTGCGGTCATCTTTGACCGTATACACATATGCAAGACACTTAAATATAGTAACCAATCGGACAATAGCTTGCGTGTACTCAGATTCGATAGGCTTATCGCTGATTGGTCGTTTGAAAATATGAATCCTATCGTGGTCCCATACGGGATGTCGTTAGATGATAGTGTATCTTCAGAAGACAACAAAATAGATACAACAACATTTATTTCGATTGATCTGACATTATCATTAACCAATACAAAAAGAACTTTTAGCATACTTTCTGTGGCTGACGAAGGCTGCTGTAACTGTTGTATCGTGGTTGATTGTATCTTAACAGTATTAGAAAGTTGATGAACAGTACTAGAAAGTTGCTGAACAGTACTAGAAAGTTGCCGAACAGTGCTTTCAAGCTGGCTCAACCTTTGTGCCACAGCATAAGGATATGTCAACAGAAGCCGTTTTCCGTCAGCATTTACACTTTCAATTGTAATTAGTAGAACGATCAAATATTGAAACATGTTCTCTCAAGTCAAGTCTAATACTAGTCTTGTCAGTGCCGGATATATATGTAGATTGTTAAGATAAACTATTTGATAAGAATGGCATTGCTTAGCAATTCCTACGTAAAAATAAGATAGTAAATTGATTACAAATTCAATCTTAATGGTGGAATGCTTATGACACATGTTTATTATTTTTCTCTATCTTAAAGATCTGAAGGATCCAAAATAGTATCAAATTTGTGTATTTCATAGAAAGGTCGGGATCTTTATGAGTTGGCTAGCTATCCTTAAGGAGAATTTCGATAAAATGAGCGTCCGTATATTTTACTGTTATATACTGTTTGCTTGAATGCATCTTTTGATTAAACTGTTGGTCTAAGAAACAATACTTTGCACAAGACAAAACTATGGAATCAACTAAATCATTTAATATGTTGATTGACGAATTTTAAAAGTGTCACAAAGCAGACATCCCCTTATTAAAAGGTAACTTATTCTTGCCATGGTATAGCTGAAAACTACTCAGTTGGCGTTAAACTACACTCGTTCACTCCCTCACTATCTATGATCTAGACGAATTTCTTGTAATTACTATTGTCTATGCTTCAGCGGGCAAGTTCTAGATTATTGAAAGTGGTAGAAATGTTGCTCCACTCAAACACATTAAACCGATTTTAAATCAATCAGACGTTGTTATTACTCATGGTTGGTTGCAAAGTATGCGTTTGTTATATAGCAGTATAAAAGGTAAAGTGAAATGATAGTAATTATTATATTATCAATAAAAGCAAGTGCTCCAATTTCAAACAAATGAGAAGGTTTTAGAGTACTTCGGCATATTAACCAAAATTAAAATTCAGAAATCAGGTTATTACATGTCACGACTATTGTTCTTCTAGTTCGAGAAATGTACGATTGCTAGGTATTTTCCAAACAATAAAAATGTAGATATCAAATGTACTGCGCATGAGGCCCAATATCGAAATATTGGAAAGCCAAATAGTTTAGAGGTGTTTGGAAACAATAAGCTAAAGGACCTAAACAGGATAGCCAAAATCGGCGAAGGTAACCGATGCTCGAGTAAGAAGAACTTGAAATTGTAAATAATTACATTATTTAGGAACAGCAAATATAGTCAACAATCTCTTCAATCTAAGAGTGCATTCAATATAGGCCTATTCATATTTGCAGCCTTTGTCCAAACAAATATTTGAAATAAACGCAAAATATTATCGTGAACCAAGCAAACTGACGGAGACTGTGATATCTGAACATTCGTAGGTATATATATCATCATGCTAACAACTGGTAAAGCATGGGATCGCTAGCCCAAATATATGTTCTGTATTAGGTCTTTCCTTGACCGCATATTTCTAATATTCTGAAATCTAGCAAAAAATATTCCTTCATTAAGCAAGGAGATAAATCACTTTTGTACAATAATCACTATGAAGCATTGCTGAGCATTTATAGCAAAATATTTGAAATGTTTATTTATGAACCACTTTTTATAGAGAATACCCTATAATATAGAAATTCATTCTGATTTTCTACAATAAAATATGTCTAAAGTAAAGTTAAAGTATCAAATATTAATTTATACAGATGAAATCTTTATTTTTTCAGTAAGTTTTAACGTTAAAGTAGTATGTATTTATCATGGTATGGGAGATAACTCTTAATTTCATGTATTTTTGGGTTCAATCAAATTTCTGATTTGTTTTTGTTTTTTTTTTCACTTTAGGGTTCTACATTATAAACATTCTCTGACAGTGGCTGCTATCTTGGATTTTTGATCGTCTAAAAACATAAAGGTTTTAGAGGGTCATATAAGGAACATTCCTATCAAGGAAAGATTCTA
Organism: Bathymodiolus brooksi; assembly: GCA_963680875.1. Lineage (NCBI taxonomy): Eukaryota > Metazoa > Mollusca > Bivalvia > Mytilida > Modiolidae > Bathymodiolus > Bathymodiolus brooksi. Next base: position 24,309,279 of record OY804586.1, read on the forward strand.
TCACACATGCGTTTTGAAGAATTTTGAAAATTAAGCCATGCAAAACATAATTTGCCCTATGAGCCATGTAGAGTTCCCGAATGAAACGAAAATCACATAAAATGTTGAGGACTACCTAGGTAAAACTTCTACTATATTCAATTTCAATTTCAATGTGGTTTGTGAAAAATACATTTGTGTACATTAAAATGTTAAAGGCTTACAAACGACGACGACGACGAAAGTGGACGCTATGTGATGCCAATACGACTCACACGGCTCTTTGAGTCAGGTGAGCTAAAAACGAATGCTTGATAAATAAAAATTAAAATGTTTTGATTTTCACGGTCCTATATAACAATTCAATTAATAAATAAATTATTAGCATTTCACTATAAACCACAATGACAGATAACTCTTGGTTGGGGTCTGGACGTCAATAAAACCAACTGACTCTCTGTAATCTCTCTGATTAACATGAAATATCAATTAAGGTGTGTTGTTGTATTGGCCAGTTAATAACTAAGTACATTTTCATGGTGTTTGTGGTATCTCGTTGTTTGTGCATAAAGATAGCTGTACAATTTTATGAGAAATCCACTTTCTCACGTTTGCTTTAAAGGGTCATTTTGTAGAATTCTAATGATATCTAAATATTCAAATATATCAAACATTTATATGTTTTGTACGCATAAGGAAAGTCAAATTGCAAAACCGAAGCTATCTCATTATTTTATATGGCGCCATTGAAAATACAATATGTAATCTACCCCCAGACTACTAGGTGTGAAGAGTAACGAGCAAGTTTGGACTAAAACTAGACATGAAAATAAGATTTGTCTAGTTGAAAATATCAAGCTAATTTGACAGTAAATATATTACCTCTAATGACAACTGATTTCAATCAGAAAGTATTTTAAAACAGTATTTTTTTCTTTCTTTCGATTTTTGAATTGTTTTCGTTTGATACAGTGTTCTGTTCTTTGATGATATTTTTTTTATTTACTCACCCTCTTCCTTGTGTGTGAGTGTGTCTATAGGTCAAGATTACTTTCCATTCTGGTAACGTTCATTTTTTTTTAATCTGACTTTCATGTGTTCTCCTGTCTTGCAATATTCCAATATAATAATGTTTTCTACAATAGGAGACAATCGGCCAAATTACAATTTGACTGTAATATGCGATGGGATTGATTGATTCTAAATAAAGCTTCATTGTAACTGCAGGAAATTGCTCAAGTTATTTAAGAGGTTATTCTCGGCTCGTGTTACATACCTCACGTCAAGCTATGCAAGTCACAGACAGGAAGAAATAGTTCATAAATAGAATTTCTTATATATGTATAAAGAAGTGTTGTTGGATTTGCATAACATTATTTTTTCACATATTTCGCCTTATACCTACCGGGTAATTAATTTAGGCTAGTCAATAGTGTTCGCCAAGTACTTCAAATCTCGGCCAAGCAATCATACTGACAGATACGATATCGCCAAACTACTGTTAAATGTGACATTATTCACAAAAATCTCATTATCGTTTTACATTTCATTCTCTTGTTTTTTCGTTGACGTACACCTGCAAAATATCTCGAAATTTTGTATACGTGCGTGAAAATTGTGTCACGAAAGTTCTAGTGTTTGAAGGTTTAATATATGTCAAATTGACTGATGACAAATACAAGTCGGGTCAAAGCTAAGATTATACAATGGCGTCCATCAATAGAAAGTAAGAGCAATGAGCTATATGTTATCGCCTTCTTTCGTTATTAATGTGCATAATGAACCCTGTTCCTCAAATCTGTTAACCTCTGATACTTATTTATATGTATTCTTATATTGAAAACATGATGCACCACGAAGAGGCCTAATCTATAGATATAGAGCATAGTTCTTCTATTGTGAGGATACAGCCCCCGAAAAGGCGAGACGAATCTAATACACACTTCGTTACTTAAACGAAATAACTCAAATATTGTTGAAAGTGGCATTAAATACCATAAGCCCCCATCCATTATGACGTTAATGACAATATCGCGGTCATAACACTCAATTCTAATATGAAGTCCTTCAAACGCATTGAGTCCAAACCCGTGGTAAAAATAATATTAATCTATGACCGATTACGTCATAGATAGATGTGGTCAGTGTTTTATGAGCAGCTGTTCCATGACACTCCCCTGTAAAAGGTACACAATGATAAGTATGCAATGCACAAAATAAATAAACATTCGTGTATTGGAAATCGGCTCAGGCGATATAAAAAACAGACAGGAAATATAAACCCACATCCTTTGCGAAGATCCCGAATAACATAGAGTATTCTTGCATATCACTGGGCCTAAAAATCACACAAATCAAAATTCCGTGAAATGTTGTTGACAATTTTGGCACGTAAACAACATGACGTCATATGAAAACTTCCAGTTCAGAACATAAAGATCCTGACGTTTTTTGGCTTCGTGTACGCCTCCTTGTCGAAGTGGAATTTGTAGTATGTTCCCTTTCTTTTGAATTGATGTTCATGAATGACAACATTTAGTAATATCAAAGCATATTTGTCATTGGCATGCAACACCTTTTCGGTTGTCATTTCAAACATCTTTGGAAAAAAACGGAATAGCATTGTAACATTTCAGTCGGGTCATTTAATGGAACAACCAAAAACAATGGATGACCTAGGCTGCTTCGATTTGAAAATGTTCCGTAATTGTTCTATTAGAATCGAAATAATTACCGGTAGACATATATTTTACCGCTTGTGGTAAAATATTCGGCATTAAGTGCCAACCCGTGGTACAAACAATATAAATATATGGCTACCGGTAATTATTTCTTAAATGACAACTACCAGCAACTGTTATAATAAGTAGAGACAATTAATGTTCGTTGGTGGTCCATGGAAGGTCATATTTTCTGTGCCTATTTATTTTATCCTCCTTTTCCAGTGGCACGTTTTGTCTATGATTTAGCATTTGCAAACTTCTTATTGGCGTGAATATTGTTGAAATGCATCTCACCTTACGCTAAGCACAAATCAAGAATTCAGTATGTGTATGATTATATTCAAATAAGCTGTGGAACGGTAACTCTTATGATTTTTTTTTTTTTTTTTTTTTTTTTTTTTTTTGTCCTTTGATTTGTTTTCTATTTTTTAAAGAGAGAGAGAGACCGTTAGAATTACGGTTCCGCGGCTAATAATCAAATCATGGTGTTTTCCACAGTTTATACATTTCTATATTTTCTTTATGTATAATACCTACTCTTATCAATAATTGGATTTTATCTATTAAATGTTTGTACATTTTAAAAACCTCCCAGATAGGGTTAACAGATTCTAGTTAATTAAAATAGGATGTAACCAGTGTTATCCCAAATTTAGTTGGTTTGTCATTCTAAGTAATCCGAAAGTAAATTCCATTCTAAAACAACAGATGGTTTGGGTATTGTAATTTAATAATATACCCCTTTGTTTAAGTATTATAATCGAAATAAGTACATGTATATATTTTGACATTGGACTTTATTTCTTTTCTTTTACTATTTTTAATATTTATAACAATGTAATACAACAATTTTGCAATTCGCAAAATTTAATGGAAATATTTGTGGTGATGATAAAATATGTCCCACACGCTTTTTTTTAAAATAAATTCTCACATGAGCATGTATCGTTCGACTGATTGTAAATGAACAGTGTAATAAAGTTCTTCCAAGCGCATACATGTAGTTCCATAGTCCACACACTGATTTTTGAGGAATAAAATAGAATCCCTGTCAAAGGTCATTTACATTTAGGGTTCAATCTTGTCAGTAATGTTCTAGTGCATGGTGGTGTGGCAGACATATTTGTAGATCACAAACTAATTTACTTTCCTGGCAATTTAGATTATTTCAGAAATGTTTAAAATATTCCCCATTCTCATGTGTGACACAATATCTCAAGATCACCTGTTAAAATAGAAACAACCATCCTGGATCATGAGGTAGCTATGCGTTTTTTCTGATTCAAATACAGAGGGAACATTAACTCAATAAATTCTGAACCCGTATCTGCAATGGTCATTCGCATTCAATTTGGGTATCGTCCTGAATGTGCATGAATTATTTGCCAATGAACATTAAGTAACCAACAATCGATCAATCAATCAATCAATAAAATTGGGTAAGATCAGAAATCTTTACTAACACTTTTTGTCTTTAGATTCTGAGCTAAATGTTCAGACAAATATTTATGATGATCAAATTAGTATTTGGGCATTATCTGTTTTTATTGTATTTTATTTTCACCTTCTTAAAATGTCACACTTTTTTAATAGATCAAACTTTTCTCAAAGTTGAAATTTATAATACTTTACGTAGGAAAATGGCAAAATATTTAATATATATACAAATTGAGGGTTACATTCCCTAGGCGTTTAACCTCACTTCCACCATATATAATAATAACGTAATAATAATAATCTTTATTTGTAAGCAATACAGCTCATAGAATATAATCATATTACAAAATGATAAAGCATCAGTGAAATATTGTAGTGGCCAGTTTTATTTGTAGTGGAAACCTACAGATTTTCGTAAGTCATGTTAAGCAAACTGAGACAAAAAATGAACCATTATTTTGAAATTCATTTTTTAACACCAAGTGAGCATCTACTCAGCTATATCATTGTGAGAACACGTTACATTTTGAGGTATCATTCTTTATCACCAAGTGAGCACCTGATCAGCTATATCATGGTGAGAATGTAAGACATACTAGTGTTATCTGAAATTGTGTCCGGTTTTGTTATATTTGTAATGAAATACCTTACACAGACCGAACGAAGTCATCGCAGTGCTTTATTCCGTTTTCGGACTTTATCATAAGAGACAGTTGCTAGGGTGAACACTATTTCACGGCGAACACTATTCAATGTTACAAGAACACGTTACATTTCGAGTTATCATACTTTAACACCAAGTTAGCACCTGTTCAGCTATATCATGGTGAGAACACGTTACATTTCGAGGTATCATTCTTTATCACCAAATGAGCACCTGTTCAGCTATATCATGGTGAGAACACGTTACCGTTCAATGAGATGAAGACGATGATATACATTGTGCAGTTCACAATCATACGTAATTTGAATATTTTAGATTCCTTTCTGAATACTACTTACATGATATGTGTCCTGAAAAATGTCATGAATCATGATTTGTTTATTTTGATCAAGTAAGTCATTTATAATATAAATGTCATTTTCAATCTAATTCCTGAAACAGGGATATATAACTGTTACGTTACGTTTTGAATATCTACATAAAAATCAATTCATTCATAATTATTATTTGGTAGATTAGTTTTTAATTGTTCTATAGCACGGATCATTCATATGGAATCTCTAGTTGGCTTGATAACAAAAGAACAGCGATCTCCCTTTATGTGTGGTAATTACATATGTAGGATATTATTTACATTTGTTTTATATGGGGTATGATTTCTATTATGAAGAAAAAAACGGGGGTGTTTATACGGGCGTGCCGTACTGAATACTCCCATACACGGTTTGTATCATTTCCTCAAATCAATTTGATTTGTAATTATAGTGCTATCGTAGTGCTTTGTATCTTCACTATTTCTTGTGAATAAGAAAACGTTTGTTTTTCATTTAATTTTCCTTGTCATGATATGTCTCAGAAGCTAGCGTTAGCTATTACATTATGTATGTGACAAACATATGCTCTAATGATTCTCATAGTTTACCACAAAGAACATTTAACAAAATACTGTGGAAAATCACTAAAATCTTCATAGCTGATTCAATATAATATATTATATACTTAAACATTTCATAAATTATTGACATATTTTTGTTCATGGACAAAATACCTACAACTTGTAAATGTCGAATATTACGTTGAGTAGATTATTATAGCTATGAGTACATGGAGTAGTAATTTTTATTTGAGTGAGTGAGTGAGTGAGTGAGTGAAGGATGGAGTTATTATTGTTTAACACCACGTGAGCACTCATTCAGCTATGACATGGCGAGAATAAGCTACATTTCGATGAGATGATGATGATGTCCTTTTTGTACTAGTCAAGCTCACTCGGATATTTTTTAGGGGTTAGATCATTAAATCAACGGCTCATACATGTCTCTTTACTCTGATATATTTTCCTGACTTCTAACCATACTCTCTTTGTTTTTACGCCTTAATGCTAGGAGTTAAGCTGTGAAGCAATGGAGGGTAGTCCCCTTTTATTACCCAACCCTTGATTGAAATCAATATCCACAGCACTAGAGGCCAATAAGATAACCATTGTAACACGGAAGTGGGTTGATGAAATGAATAAACAGTAAGTGTTTACTTTTTATGCTGTTTTCGCAATTGTCAAATATATTATGTATAGATATAACTTTCAGTTGTGTTTAGTTTGATGTGTAATGTTTTGTAGATCGCTGTTTGTTCTTTTGACCCTTTCTTTTGGTGGATGTGTTTGTCTGTATTTTTGACCCTGTCCTTTGGTGGATGTGCTGTTTGTTCTTTTGCCCCTGTCCTTTGGTGGATGTATTGTCTGTATTTTTTACCCTGTCCTTTGGTGGATGTGTTGTCTGTACTTTTGCCCTGTCTTTTGGTGGATGTGTTTGTATTTTTGATCCTGTCCTTTGGTGGATGTGCTGTCTGTACTTTTGACCTTGTCTTTTGGTGGATGTGTTTGTGTGTATTTTTGACCCTTTCTTTTGGTGGATGTGTTGTTTGTTGTTTGTTCATTTGCCCCTGTCCTTTGGTGGATGTATTGTCTGTACTTTTGCCCTGTCTTTTGGTGGATGTGTTTGTCTGTATTTTTGACCTTGTCCTTTGGTGGATGTGCTGTCTGTACTTTTGACCTTGTCTTTTGGTGGATGTATTGTCTGTACTGTTGACCCTTTCTTTTGGTGGATGTTTTGTCTGTTCTTTTGACCCTTTCTTTTGGGGGATGTGTTGTTTGTTGTTTGTTCTTTTGCCCCTGTCCTTTGGTGGATGTGTTGTCTGTACTTTTGACCTTGTCCTTTGGTGGATGTATTGTCTGTACATTTGACCCTGTCTTTTGGTGGATGTATTGTCTGTACTTTTGACCCTTTCTTTTGGTGGATATGTTGTTTGGTGTTTGTTCTTTTGCCCCTGTCCTTTGGTGGATGTGTTGTCTGTACTTTTGACCTTGTCCTTTGGTGGATGTATTGTCTGTACATTTGACCCTGTCTTTTGGTGGATGTATTGTCTGTACTTTTGACCCTTTCTTTTGGTGGATGTGTTGTTTGTTGTTTGTTCTTTTGCCCCTGTCCTTTGGTGGATGTATTGTCTGTACTTTTGACCTTTCTTTTGGTGGATGTGTTGTTTGTTGTTTCTTCTTTTGACCCTGTCCTTTGGTGGATGCATTGTCTGTACATTTGACCCTGTCTGTTGGTGGATGTGTTGTTTGTTCTTTGTTCTTTTGACCTTGTCCTTTGGTGGATGTATTGTCTGTACATTTGACCCTGTCTTTTGGTGGATGTATTGTCTGTACTGTTGACCCTGTCTTTTGGTGGATGTATTGTCTGTACTTTTGACCCTGTTTTTTTGTGGATGTGCTGTCTGTACTGTTGACCCTGTCATTTGGTGGATGTGTTGTCTGTACTTTTGCGCTGTCTTTTGGTGGATGTGTTGTCTGTTCGTTTGACCCTGTCTTTTGGTGGATGTGTTGTCTGTACTTTTGCCCCTGTCCTGTGGTGGATGTATTGTCTGTACGTTTGACCTTGTCTTTTGGTGGATGTGTTGTCTGTATTTTTGACCCTGTCCTTTGGTGGATGTATTGTCTGTACATTTGACCCTGTCTTTTGGTGGATGTGTTGTTTGTTGTTTGTTCTTTTGCCCCTCTCCTTTGGTGGATGTATTGTCTGTATTTTTGACCCTGTCCTTTGGTGGATGCATTGTCTGTACATTTGACCCTGTCTTTTGGAGGATATATTGTATGTACTTTTGACCCTGTCTTTTGGTGGATGTATTGTCTGTACTTTTGACCCTGTTTTTTGGTGGATGTGCTGTCTGTACTGTTGACCCTGTCTTTTGGTGGATGTTTTGTCTGTACTTTTGCCCTGTCTTTTGGTGGATGTGTTGTCTGTTCTTTTGACCCTGTCTTTTGGTGGATGTGTTGTCTGTATTTTTGACCCTGTCTTTTGGTGGATATGTTGTCTGTACTTTTGACCCTGTCTTTTGGTGGATGTGTTGTCTGTATTTTTGACCCTGTCTTTTGGTGGATATGTTGTCTGTACTTTTGACCTTGTCTTTTTGGTGGATGTGTTGTCTGTACTGTTGACCCTGTCGTTTGGTGGATATGTTGTCTGTACTTTTGACCTTGTCTTTTGGTGGATGTGTTGTCTGTACCTTTGACTCTATCTTTTGGTGGATGTTTTGTCTGTTCTTTTGACCCTGTCTTTTGATGGATGTTTTGTCTGTTCTTTGACCCTGTCTTTTGGTGGATGTGTTGTCTGTACTGTTGCCCCTGTCTTTTGGTTGATGTGCTGTCTGTTCTTTTGACCCTGTCCTTTGGTGGATGTATTGTCTGTATTTTTGACCCTGTCCTTTGGTGGATGTATTGTCTGTATTTTTGACCCTGTCCTTTGGTGGATGTATTGTCTGTACATTTGACCCTGTCTTTGGTGGATGTATTGTCTGTACTTTTGACCCTTTCTTTTGGTGGATGTGTTGTCTGTACTGTTTACCCTGTCTTTTGGTGGATATGTTGTCTGTACTTTTGACCTTGTCTTTTGGTGGATGTGTTGTTTGTTGTTTGTTCTTTTGCCCCTGTCATTCGGTGGATGCATTGTCTGTATTTTTGACCCTGTCCTTTGGTGGATGCATTGTCTGTACATTTGATCCTGTCTTTTGGTGGATGTGCTGTCTGTACTCTTGACCCTGTCTTTTGGTGGATGTGTTGTCTGTACTTTTGCCCTTCCTTTTGGTGGATGTGTTGTCTGTTCATTTGAACCTGTCTTTTGGTGGAAGTGTTGTCTGTACATTTGACTCTGTCTTTTGGGGGATATGTTGTCTGTACTTTTGACCCTATCTTTTCGTGGATGTTTGTCTGTTCTTTTGACCCTGTCTTTTGGTGGATGTTTTGTCTGTTCTTTTGACCCTGTCTTTTGGTGGATGTGTTGTCTGTACTATTGCCCCTGTCTTTTGGTGGATGTGCTGTCTGTTCTTTTGACCAAGTTATTTGGTGGATGTGTTTTCTACTTTTTACCCTTTCTTTTGGTGGATGTGTTGTCTGTACTTTTGACCCTATCTTTTGGTGGATGTTTTGTGTGTTCTTTTGACCCTGTCTTTTGGTGGATGTGTTGTCTGTACTGTTGCCCCTGTCTTTTGGTGGATGTGCTGTCTGTTCTTTTGACCATGTTTTTTGGTGGATGTGTTTTCTACTTTTGATCCTGTCTTTTGGTGGATGTGTTGTCTGTACTTTTGACCCTATCTTTTGGTGGATGTTTTGTATGTTCTTTTGATCCTGTCTTTTGATGGATGTTTTGTCTGTTCTTTCGACCCTGTCTTTTGATGGATGTGTTGTCTGTACTGTTGCCCCTGTCTATTGGTGGATGTGTATATGTTCTTTTGACCCTGTCTTTTGGTGGATGTGTTGTCTGTACTTTTGCTCCTGTCTTTTTGATGGATGCTTTTTTGTTCTTTTGACCCTGTCTTTTGGTGGATGTGTTGTCTGTGCTTTTGCCCCTGTCTTTTGGTGGATGTTTTGTTTGTTCTTTTGACCTTGTCTTTTGGTGAATGTGTTGTCTGTACTTTTGACCTTGTCTTTTGATGGATGTGTTGTCTGTACTGTTGCCCCTGTCTTTTGGTGGATTTGTATATGTTCTTTTGACCCTGTCTTTTGGTGGATGTGTTGTCTGTGCTTTTGCCCCTGTCTTTTGGTGGATGTTTTGTCTGTTCTTTTGACCTTGTCTTTTGGTGAATGTGTTGTCTGTACTTAGATTTACGTATTCTGACTATCCATATGGTATCTTCGATCTCTTCCTCCTTTACAACAATCATCTAATAAAAAAAAAACATTTGTGGCCAACAATCACAATAATCGAATCGGGAGTACGTAATAGAGAATACACTCCAACTATAGATTCTGAAAGATAATCAACGAGACCCGTAAGGGTCGTGTTGATTATTTTCAAGAATCTACAAGATGGAGTGTATTCTTTTACATAATACATTTCCATCTGCAACAGTGTTTTCATTATATATCTTTCCCTTTTAATATTCAGAAAGCTAAATAAGCCACAATTAACCAAAAATTAAACAACAATATTTTATCAGTATTCGTGCTTTCGATTCTTCTTTGTATTTAGATATTTCAAGGTCTTTCAAGTGAAAAGAATCGTCTATATTTAGATATTTCAAAGTCTTTCAAGTGTCTCAAATGTTCACCTATGGTCTGTCTGATTTGTTATTTCTTGCGGTCGGTTCGTCAGTTGTTTTTGTGTTACTGGAATACATTTTAAATGTTGACGTTCTCGTCAGTTCTGAACATACATTATGCCAGATCTTAAATACTTGTATCGTGTCTTGTATATATTGATCAATTGCTTTTTTAAGCAAATTGTTGATATTATAAGTTATAAGCTATCTAGTGACCGTCTATCGTTATTTGGACGGTTAGTACATTGTTGAAGCGCTCACCCTTCAATTATTTACTGACCGTCCAAATAATCATAGTTGATCACGGAATCTTAGATCATTTTCATACGATGCTGCTGATCTATGACTTGAAACAGTAACTACGTTTTTTCCATGAACTATGTTTGACGGACTTTCTTGGAAGTTCTAAAGCTAAAGCCGTAATGGTCACTACACAAAATTAAGCACCGCCAACTGACCTTCTGTAATTTACCGTCTGCATCATTTCGTAACTACGCGTTTATCTATCGTCTCCATAGTTATTTTTATGAATGGAATTGTCACTGAGTAAAGCGTATTAATCTTATTCTCTATATTACCATATATGGCTCTGTATCTATCGTTATCTTTAGGAATGATTTTATCCAATCATAGGTCGTCAAATAAATGCAACATCGTACAATGTTTGTTAACAAAGTTTACTATCAAGAGTCATGCTTACTAATCATAGAATATAGTAGTGTGGCCACCGTGGCCAAGTGGCTATATAGAAGTTTTGAAAGTCAAACTAGGTTTTAAAAAGCCCAGCAGTGGCTCGATACCCGAAAGTACCTAAATATATGTATCACGTGTCTAAGCCTAAAACAATAAAAGGTGAAAGTTCATATAGTCAAGAACAAAAGAATAAACTGTAGATTCTTAATAATAATCCACAGTTCGAACAATAGTGTGACATCAGAGAAATGTATTAAATTTGAATAAATAAAATGTAAATATATATCTAGTAAATAAACATATAAATCTATCCAAGATAGTATTGATTTAACTATACAAGATAACCTATTTTATAAGGGGTACATGTGAACTAAAGCATTGATAAAATAATCGATTTGTTTTATAGTAAAGCATGCATTGTACTACTTTAATGTAGCAAATTGTAATTTTGAGAAGGCTCCATAAGTCATGCAGTATTATCAGGCAAATAATCTTGATTGCAGTCAGTGCCACTTGCAATTAAATTGTTAATTTCATTACAACCGTGACTAGTGTCACTATAGAAGAAGTTGTTTGGCATCATTTGCACTTTTCTTCTGCCTGATTGGTTGTTTTCAATGAATACTTCGGGTTTCCTCAACGAATAAAACAGATTCCCACAATATAGCAAAGGTATGATTAATAATAGTGTAATCCTTCATCCTGATAACCCTCTACAATGAGTAGTTTAAAATATATTAACGTTGTGCCGGGTTTGCAGCAGGAGTAGCAGGAAAGGTGTTACTAGTGGAGTGGGAACTGCTTACTATCCCGGAGAATTTGAGATCGCCCCGGTTTTTAGTGGAGTTCTTGTTTATTATTTTGACCAATTAAATATTTTGCTATTTTTAGTTACTTGTTGTGATGTCCTCCACCATTTCCACGTTTACATGTACATGATATTTGGTTTACTTCGATTTGTTTTATAGGGATTCATGTTTTATCTATGTTATTTGTATTTACCCGCCAGGAACACATGCATTTACCCCTGTTGTTAAGTTGAGTTTGCATTGCTTTATCATTAGTTTTGTGATGTCATATCGATCTTTGTTTTTGTCTTTTTCTTCTTAATTTGTGACCATTATGTGTGTCCTTCGAATTACCGCCTCTGATTTCCCTTTTGTAACTTCATAATCTTATTGCACACTGGGCGGTAAACCTCCCCCCAAAAAAAAAATATGGAAAAGAGAAATAATAAGCGATCCTCTCCTTCAAAATAAAATAAGTTTCTATTCAGGTAATAATGACCACGATATGTTCCAATTGGCATAAGCACTCCCTGGCCATCTTCTCATTCATCACTTATCACTGGGTTTGTACCTAGATTAACACGACGGGTACCACTAGTGGAAAAGGAACTGCTACCCTTCCGAAGCATATTAGTTCACCCCGGTTTTTAATGGGGTTCGTGTTACGCGATCTTTAGTTTTATGTGTCATGTTTTATAGATCGTTTGTCCTTTTTGTATTTTTTCTTTTGGCCGTTGTGTTGTCTGTTATTCTTTGATTGACGGTTTCTGGTTACCCCTTTGGTATCTTCAAATCCTTCTCAGATCAGGCTTACCAACCTATCTTATTGATGGGTCGTTGTGGTCACTATCGTATGGTAGTTTGACTTTATGCTACCGTGCACTCAGTGCCTATATCCACGAAAGTTGTGAGTTCGAATCACATTGATGGCGAGGTGATACAGGATATCAGTCACTTGCGGCATGTTGGTAGTTACATGTATCTGTTGGTATTCTGGATTACTCCATCAATAAAACTGACCACGTGATATAGTTGAAATATTTTGTAAGTGGCTTTAAATATCGTATTCCTAACCCCATTCTCACTGTATATTTAGTTCAGATGATTACATTTTAATTTTGTTTCTATTTCTGATGTCTAGAAACACTTAGCAAGATAAATACAGAAATGTGCATCTGATCTGGTGTCTAGAACCATTCTACAAGTTAAAGACAGAAATGTATTTGGTGTCTGAAAGACATGAACAAGTTAAATTCAAATATGTACATCTGGTGTCTAGAAGCCATGAACAAGCTAAATACAGAAATGTACATCTGGTGTCTAGAACCACTGAACAAGTTAAATACAGAAATGTACATCTGTTGTCTGGACATCTCGGACAAGTTGAATACAAAAATGTATTCCTGGTGTCTGGAACCACTAGTACGGAACAAGTTAAATACAGAAATGTAATCCTGGTGTCTGGAACCACTAGTACTGAACATGTTAAATACAGAAATGTAATCCTGGTGTCTGGAACCACTAGTACTGAACATGTTAAATACAAAAATGTAATCCTGGTGTCTGGAACCACTAGTACTGAACAAGATAAATACAGAAATGTAAATCTGGTGTATTAAATCGATATTGAAATCTTGGATGTTTATTATAATGAGTTATATGAATTACATGAAGTAGACTTACTAGTCTAGAAAAAGATGAAATACAAATCTCTCTATTTAATGGGTAATATTAATAAGTCAAAGCTATTTCTTTAAGATAAAAATCAGTCTATTTAATGGTGTAAATTGTTTCTCCTACTGTCCTCTTGTAACATCAAACAGAAAAGCAGTATTGCTTTGATTTACTACTAATAACCTACTGGTAGATTTGTCATAATCAAGTACATATGGGTATGACAAACCATCCTTGATAGACAATAGTTGTCTATGACGTTGTCCATCAGGGGAGATAACCACGACGTTTTTAGTATCATAACCGACGACATACACGTTCCCATCATTGTCTACAGAGATACCATATGGATACTGTAGAACATGTTTATCTATGAATTCCCATTGTATTGTACCATGTAAATCACAACATGTCACGGTATGTGTGTTAATGTTTGTGTAGTAAAGTTTGTCTCCAGATGTAGATACGTAATAAACGTCATACATACTACTGTTGATTATATCACTAACAGATCCATCACTCCGATTTAACATCGTTAGTCCTTTATTCTTTGCACAGAAATATATTGTTCTACCTCTAACCGCCATGCCATAAATGTACGTATTCATAGAGATAGTTTTCATCACTTTCTGACTTTCTATATCTATTATAGCTATACATGTTTTACCTCCATATCCAGATGATACAGCAACGATATTGGTATCTTTAATATAAACTGTATCATAAGTACCAGATCCTGTTTTATCTTTACCTATCTGGAATGATTCTATTCCTTCTTTGTTGATGAATGTTACAATACTATATTTGTAACAGGAGAATACCATTTTACCAACTGGAAGTAAAGAACATCCTGTGATAGTAGTCCCCTTGGTGTTTATCTTTTGCTTCAGTTTGAGCTGTATATTTTCAACTGACATGTGTGGTGATAGATCAGCTACCATCATCTGGGCTTGTTTATCTTTTCTTCGGACAAAAACCATCTCACAAGGCTTTGATTCAACAACTACTTCGGCAAACGTTTGAATGCTGGTGGTAATATTCTTCAGACCGGTGTCTATATTGCATGTTAGTTTGGTTTGATTTAGACTATCGCTGTTGACTAATGACTGCAAACACGTGTCGTGGGTTTCTACTTCTTTCTCTATTTGCTTTACGGCTATAAATGTTTGTAGGTCTGATGCATTCATTTTTATGTTGGCTTGTCTTGTATTCGGTCAATTTTCTCTGTTTCTCTTCTAAAGATACATGTAGCTCATGTGTTTCTGTGGTTACTTGTTGTTCAGCTTTTGTCAATTCCTTCATCAGATCCTCTTGTAACTTGTCAATATGATTGTTGATTTTTGTCCTCAGTTCCTGTATTTCATTCTCAATTATTCGTTTCTGTTCTTTTACAGTGCTGGAATTGGTCTCTTTATTTTGTCTAATTTTACCAATATTTTCAATCAGTTCTTTAATCAAATGCTCGACCTCATTGAACATAGTTGATGTTTTCTCCTTCTTTGTTATATTTTCAAGAACAGCTACCTCCCTACAGTCTTTATGATTTTCCACGATACAAATACCACAACACGGACACTGATGTTATCTACAGTATAAACTGAACTTGTCTTGGTGTTCGGTGCAATGTTCTTTAATTTCCAACAATACATACGACGGCAAGTTCCGGTATTCCGCTATAGGTATCGTGGTATGACCTCGTGACAGCTTCACTGAACTGTGGTATTCAGTGCATTCTGTACAAAGTCCTTCTTCACATTCTCGACACCAAGCTGTCGATGGCTTAGAAATATGGCGGTTATCACACATTCCACAGAAAGATGGAGAATTTGACATGATGTTGATATCCTGTAATATATTACAGATATTAAAATAAAAGTTAAAAATTTTAAATTGTATGTAGGCAATTTGATTACTGTAAAATTAATTAATTAAGATCAGATTTACTTTCCAATTAACACTTTTTTTTAGCGCTATCTTATAGTACACCGTAGATACACATGGAAATAAGGTAGAAAACAATTCATAAGAACAGTTCCCAAATCCATTGAGAAAATCGTAGAGTCATGACAATTTTAACTTCCTAGAAGCTCATTACAGCCTGTATCGTTCACTTGATTTATTCAAATAAAGTTTGTGCTGAGTGAAGTCTGTCTTGATCTTGAGAACATATATGTTATTCATTTTCATGTTGGGTCCTTTGTTAAACTTTAAAGCATACACATCAGTGTTATTGGCGGGGGAAACTGGAATACTCAGAAAAAAATACCGATTTGTCACAAGTCACTGGCAAAGTTTATCGCAGAATGTTGTATCGAGATCATTGTTAGCCTTGACATACTTGTTTTATTTCTTATTATTAAATATGCATATTTTAAAACTATATTTGTATATAGTCGGTATCGATTATTAACTGAATTTTACCATATAAGATAAATTAATGCAGTTTAAATAGATTTCAAGACAATTGACTTATTCATATGAGAAAATATGACAATTATAATATCTGTATGACATAATAACAGCATAAATTACCTGAAAATAATGTCTTTTGATGAAATATGACCAAATCAGGAAACCTGTGAAAGAAGAAGCTAAATAGTCATGTAGGGAAAAAAACTTTTGCGAAAAAATCCATCTATTCAAATTCAAAATAATATACTGTCATGTGAAGAAACGGTAAAACTATTGGGAATCGATATAGATTATCAGTTAAAATTTGATCAACATATTAGTAACTTATGTAGAAAAGCATCTCAGCAGATAAATGTTCTTAAAAGACTTGGTTCATATCTTACAAAGCTCAACAAACTTACCATTTTTCATACTTTTATTTTAAATAATTTTAATTTTTGCCCTTTGGCATGGCATTTTTGTACTGAAAAAAAACTCCAAAAAGCTTGAAAAAATTCAAGTGCGAGCTCTGCGATTGTATATGATGATTATTCATCCTTCTCTGAAACTTTCCTTGAAAATGCAAAGGTTTCCTCCCTACAAGTGAGACGTATCAGGACAATGGCACTTGAGATATACAAAATTCTACACAATTTGGCTCCTGTATGTTTACAAAATTTACTCCATACTAAAAATTCAAAATATTACTTTAGATACAGAAATATCTTGGATGTACCACAGGTAAGGACTACAACATACGGTAAGAGATCATTCCGTTTTGCAGCAGCTTCTCTGTGGAATAGCTTACCAGACCACTTCAGGACTGAAAATAGTTTCGCACATTTTAGGAGCCTTGTTCAGTCCTTGACTGGTTCTGATTGCCGTTGCTCTGCTTGCAAATAAAAAGCATAATTAATTTTTCTTGCCTCAATTTAAGTGTTTCTACTGACAACCTTTGTTTGAATTAGTACTTGTTTCGAAAGAATTTGCTTCCGATTCACGATCAATGTTTTTTCTTGTTTTTTTATAAATATTTTAGATCTCTTAATTATTAGTAATTAGTGACAGCTTTCTTTTAAAAATTTTATGAAAATTAAATTTTTTTTAAGATGTTCAAATTTTTATTCTTTAAATGGTTTTAAATAATTTCTATGGAAATTACTAAATGTCTAAATTTCTGTATTTTAGTTGCTTTTTGCTTGTTTTTAGTCTCATGCTTGGCTTGTTTTGTACGGCGTTTATGTTGAAGTGAAATGATCGTATGGTAGTCCTGAACAGGGTGACAGCGAGGCACTTGGCACATGGACCTCTGTTCTGATTTCTTTTGCAGCCCCCTTTCTGCTTTTTGCCTGCATGATATGTTTTAATTTTGTAATTGCATGCTGATTGTATTGTTTTAATGTTGATGTATTTGTGTGTTTTTTTTGTTTTTATATATTCGGTAAAAAGCTCTTGAGAGCTTATGTTTTTTTTTTTTATATTACATGCCGAATTGAAATGAAGTTTTACTTTCTTACTTACTTACTTACTTACTTACTTGTTACGACTGACACGCGACCTGTACTCACTTGACTGTACTGAACAAATATTAAATATCTAGATAAGAATGTATTTATAATTATTATAAGGTGAACATGTTTTAAATTGTTCTATATAAAGGACAAGTCAGTCAGAATGAGTATTATAATGTGATAAGGAAATTTTCATTTAACTTTTAGGGAGGGGGGGGGGGGGGGGAGAAGAAGAAGAAGAAAACAATTCGGGTGCCAATTTTTTTAAGCAAAAACATTAAATGATCTGATTAAATGCAAACAATAAAACTTCTGGCGCTGCAACTTTCAATAATAAATAAAAATTAGAAAAATTTTCTAAATTTGAAAGAACGTGACCGATTTTTCATGTCAAAAGAAAAAAGTAATCAGATATTTGCTTCGTATGAAATATTGTTTGGCTCCGGAGAAAAGCATATACCCCACAAATAACTCAATATCAATAAAAAAAAGTATTAGAAAAATTAGGAGCACTAAAATGGCTATGGGATTAAAGATTGCACCAATAAACATTAGATTAGAAGATTGAGAAGAAAACAATTCTGTTACCAAATGTTATAGAAAGAAATGAAAAGATCTGAAAGATGCAAACAATTAATAATTCTGGCACTGTTGGTTTCAATTAGAAATGTTTGATAAATTTTGAAGAAAATTAACCGATTTCTCTTGTCAAAAGAATAAATTATCTGATTTTTATGTAAAGCATATATTTGACTCGACAGAACAGCATACACCCCACTAATAGTAAAATGTACAATGTCATTAAGAAAAAGTAGAGTATCACTAAATGACGATGGGATTACAGAATACACTAATAAACATTGTTTTGTAAATCTAATCCCGTACTGCTTGTCTTCCCTCTTAAACCATTTAAAATTGTTTTGTCACAGAGGTATGTGACGAAGTCATTTTATCTTGTGACGACGTCATAGTGCTATGTGACGACGTCATAGTGCTATGTGACGACGTCATAGTGCTATGTGACGACGTCATAGTGCTATGTGACGACGTCATAGTGCTATGTGACGACGTCATAGTGTTATCTACTTTTTTTGACTAAATTAAGATCCCAAATATTTAACACCGCAAAGTTCATTATAACTTTGAAACATAACGTGTTTATTACAAAATATTGATGTCAAATAACATTGTTCTCCACACATCTCTTGTCAATATATGCTTATTACATTTTGCTTGTAAACAAAATATGATATATACTTTTTCGAACGACTAATCTAAGATCTCACATATAATTCCACCAAGAGCAGTCGACTTTTGAAACATAATGTTGCTGTGTCCTTTGCAATATAAGGACGAAAAGCACTGAAATTGTCACAAATTCCATGCGCGATATATTTAAGTACGTTCTGGTTAAATAGAACAAATGAGGTATTAATCTATTATCATAGGACCCCTGGTCGAGTACATCAGTCATTATCAGGTATATGTATACGGCTAGAGATTGCAGATATATATCACGTGATCAAATGAGTATACAATGTTACTCGCCTGCCAGTTCTAGCAATACATTATTCTGGTCGGTAGCTTAAACATGCCCTTCCTGGGAAAACCTAGAATGGAGTTGAAATATCATCACTATGATGTACAAGAAATTTACCTTTTTTCTTCGTATTCTACTATTCAAAAACAGCGTCCGATATGGAAACGGATATTCCGGAATGCTACAAACGACTTGAATATGTTAGAATGTTATATGATAAAAGCTATGCACCACAATACAATAGTAATCCAGGTATCTATACAGGGTATATACATATACAATATACGTACATTGTCGGAAGAAGAGTTTGAATATACCAAAGAAGTAATCAGAATCCGTAAATAGAAGAAGGACAGACAACACAATGACCAAAAGAAAAAGGACAAACACCGATCTATAAAACATTACATATAAAACTAAAGATCGAGTAGAATAAACCGGCGGTGAAGTTGGCGATAATTAATGAATGAGGAACGGACAGGAAAGTGTTTACTACAAGTCAAACATATCCATGGTCATTTTTGACATAGATGATCGGTATAGGCTAAAAAGTCATGGCGGTGACCGTAAACCTTTCGAAGTGCAGATTTCAACTTAACCCTTGGTTCAGTATCTTACTTGTTAGCAGCAACCCTTTATCAATGAAATCATCATAGGAACCGCATGCTGGAGTATCGGATCAAATGCGAGGTATTACTTCCATATGCAGGCGCTGCTGGAATGTTGTTACCTATAAATGGAAGGTTCACAAAGGGAAAATTGAAATCTTCTCTTTTGTCGTAAAGTTTAATTCTTAACCGCCCCTCAATGTCAATTTCGAGGTGCATGTCAAGGTATGAAGCAGATATATTATCTGCATCTGTATTATCCATTATGTCATGCTCAATAAGATAAACCTAGAATATGTAATGTTCCCAGTTCATTATCACGTCAAAGTCAAGCCAATGTTTGTTCTTATGGGTTTACCTATAAACTCATGACCCCCGTAACAGAAGACAAGAACCATCCTTTTGACAGAATAAACAAATACCCAATTTCGAGTACTAAATTTTGTGATTAGTGTAAAATTAGATATTTTTCCTATTTTCACGGACTTAACACATTTCTATAGTTTTCTTAAATACTTCTCGCGATGACTACATTCTTTTCTAATGTATTGGTAGCAAAATCAATTAACAAACTTCGGCTAAGAAATAATGCGCTAGACAATGCTATTAACGATCAAGCTGAACCTAAGGGCACTGTTAGTAATCGAAGATGGTGACCGTTTCTAAATATTGCTTACGAATTGCTAAAGTCACAATAAATATCCATAAATCAAGTCGAATGCTATTGTGAACTACTGAAGATGGCACCCGTGACTATAAATAGCTGAATAATTGCTAGAAGTGACAACCATCCAATATTCAATCCGAATGGTCATGCTATATTGAAATGGTGGCTGTTTATAGAAGTTTCATTTGGGTTGAATATTTTTTCTGTGTGTAATTTTGGACAATTTGGATTGTCAAAGGGTAATTATTTGTTGCTTTTTGTATATATGATTTCTAGAACTCGTGGGGAAATACAAAACCAAATTTGTTCATAAATCGTCTAGACTCACGTTTAACATATAATTGTAGACCCAGTACCTAGAACCAATGTACAAATTTAATGAAGAAATGCACATATGCTGTCAGTTGATCCCATATTCCAGAGCTTGCGATTCCTATCATGACCTCCTTGATAGACGGTTGCTGCTAACACGGAAGCTGCTGCACCAAGGATTCATAGTGGCTCAGTTGAATTCATCACTTCGAAAATACAGCTACGGTCGCCACCTTAAATTGATTCATAGCTTAAAAGAGTAACACAACGGGTGCCTCATGTGGAGATGGAATTGCTCACCTGTCCAGATCACCTAACTTGGCTCCCGTTGTTACATGTATTAGTGGGGTTTGTGTTGTCCATTTGGTTAAAATACATGTGTTCACGTATTTGGTTCAGTGTTGTGATGTGCGTTACAATGTTTGCTGTCACACGATATTCGCTTTACTCCCATTTATTTTGAGGGGCCGTCTTGGTCGTATGGTAGTTGTATTTACAACTACTTGTGCAGTCAGTGCCTTTCACCAATGATGTTGTGAGTTAGAACCTCGTTAAAGGCGAGGTATACTGGTTACAACATTATCTGATAAAGTTTGTAAGAGACTTGCAGCAGGATGGTGGTTTTCTCTGGTTTCCTTCACAAATGAAACTAACTGACACGATATAACTGAAATATAGTTTAAAGTGGCGTTGAACACCATAAACCGTCCCATTTATTTTGTCGTACTCTCATGTTTTATTACTATTAATTGTATAAATTTACACATACTGGTGTCCAAAATTATTTCCATGTCAGATGATGTTCGTGTCGTTTGACAGTAACACGACGAGTGTCGTATGTGGAGCATGAACTGTTTTCCCTTTCAAAGCACATGAGTTCAGCCCCAATATTTAGTGGGGCTTGTGTTGCTAGATCTGTTCTGTGTAGTATTTTCGTTTTCTGTTCTTTTATGTCATTCCAGTTCAGATTACCCCCTTGATATCTTCAAACTCTTCGTCTCTGGAGGCCATGAACAAATGAATACAGAAATGTGCATCTAGTAGCTTGAATCACTCATCAAGCTAAATGCAGAAATGTACATCTGCTATCTAGAACCACTGAAGAAGTGAAATATAAAAATATGCATCTGGTGTCTAGAACCATTGAATAAATTAAACACAGAAATGAACAAATGGCGTCCAGAAAATCCGAACAAGTTAAACACAGAAATGTACGTCTGGTGTCTAGAAAACCTGAACAAGTTAAAAATAGAAATGTCCATCTGGTGTCTAGAACTACAGAACAAGTTAAATACAAAAATGTCCATCTGGTGTCGAGAACCCCTGATCAAGCTAAACACAGATATGTGCATCTGGTATGTAGAATCACTGAACAAGTTAGATGTACATCTGGTTTCTACAACACCTGATCAGGCTAAACACAGAAATGTGCATCTGGTGGCTAGAATCACTGAACAAGCTAAATACAGATATGTACATCTGGTGTATTGAATTGTTAGTGTAATCTTTGATGTTTATTATAATGTATTACACGTACATTTGTATATGAATTACATGAAGTAGACTTACTAGTCAAGATGAAGGGGTAATATTCTTCAGTCAAAGTTAATTATTTAAAATAAAAATCAATCTATTTAATTGTGTATTTTGTTCTGCTTTTCTCTTATTGTCCTCTTGTAACATCAAACAGAAAAGCTGTACTGCTCTGATTTACAACTAATAACCTATTGGTAAATTTGTCATAATCAAGTACAGTTGGTTTTGACAAACCATCCTTGGAAGACAATAGTTGTCTATGACGTTGTCCATCAGGGGAGATAACCACGACGTTGTTAGTACTATAACTGACGACGTACACGTTCCCGTCATTGTCTACAGAGATACCAAATGGACACTGTAGAACACGGTAATCGTTGAATTCCCATTGGGTTGTACCATGTAAATCACAACATGTCACGGTATGTGTGTTATAATCTGTGTAGTAAAGTTTGTCTCCAGATGTAGCTACGTAATAAACTCCTGACATATCACTGCTGATTATATCACTAACAGATTTATCACTCAGATTTAACATCTTTAGTCCTTCACCACTTGTACAGTAATATATTGTTCTACCTCTAACAGCCATGCCATCAATGCACGTATCCATAGGAATAGTTGTCATGACTTTCTGACTTGCTATATCTATTATAGTTATACATCTTTTAAATGTATATCCAGATGATACAGCAACGCTATTGTTATCTTTAATATAAACTGTATCATAAGTACAAGATCCCATTTTATATTTACCTATCTTAAATAATTCTGCTCCTTTTTTGTTGATGAATCTTACAGTATCGGAACTGTAACAGGAAAAAACCATTTTACCATCTGGAAGTAAAGAACACCCTCTGATAATAGTCCCCTTGATGTTTATCTTTTGTTTCAGATTGAGCTGTATATTTTCAACTGACATGGGTGGTGATAGTTCAGCTACCATCATCTGGGCTTGTTTATCTTTTCCTCGGACAAAAACCATCTCACAAGGCGTTGATTCAACAACTACTTCGGCAAATTTATGAATGCTGGTGGTTATATTCTTCAAACCGGTGTCTATCTTGTATGCTAGTTTTGTTTGATTCAGACTATCGCTGTTAACTAGTGAGTGTAGATACGTGTCTTGTGTTTCTACGTCTTTCTCTATTTGCTTTCCGGCTATAAATGTTTGTAGGTCTGATGCATACTTTTCTATGTGGGCTATATTTGCCTGGTATTCGGTGAGTTCTTTCTGTTTCTTGTCTAAAGATACAAGTAGTTCACGTGTTTCGTCGGTTACTTGTTTTTCTGCTTCATACAATTCCGTCATCAGATTTTCCTGTAACTTGTCAAGATGATTGTTGATTTTTGTCCTCAGTTCCTGTATTTCATTCTCGATTACTCGTTTTTGTTCTTTAACAGAGTTGGAGTTGGTCCCTCTATTTTGTCTAATCTTACCAATAGTTTCAATCATTTCTTTAATCAAATGCTCGGTCTCATGGAACATACTTGATGTCTTCACGTTCTTTATTATTTCTTCCATGATAGCTACATTCTTACACTCACTATGATTTTTCAGCATACAAATTCCACAACACGGACACTCGTGTTCTTTACAATATAAATTGAACTTTTCGTGATGTTCATTGCAATGCTCTTTAAATTCCAACACGTACGACGGCAACTTCTGGTATTCCGCTATTGGTATCGTGGTATGACTTCGTGACAGTTTCACTGAACTGTGGTATTCAGTGCATTCTGTACAAAGTCCTTCCTGACATTCTCGACACCAAACTTCTGATGGTTTAGAAATATGGCGGCTGTCACACATTCCACATAAAGATGGAGAACTTGACATGTTGATATCCTGTAATATATTACTGGTATTAAATTTTAATTTAAAATAGAACTTAACATTGATTGTCTTTAGTCACATTGATTGCTATGCACCACGTAAATTAATTAATTAATTAATTAAAATCAGATCTACTTTGTAATAACATTCTCTTCATTGCAATTAGGAATTGTTCTAAGCAATTCAATTAAATAAATAAGAACTTAAAATAAAAAAAAAATGCTACCATGAAATATTTATTTTATTTTGGCAATGCACATCACTTAGCTAGAGAGAGCAGAAGAATTAGGTGAACTATGGTAAAAGCTACAAATTTTGAAATTGGAACTTGTTGGTGCCTTTCGGTCAATTTTATCTCTGAAACCTAAAACGATAGAGGAAATTCCTCAATAAACTACCGAAAGCTCTATAATAAATCAACTGAAGAAAAAACCCACATCAAAATTGGATGAAATTTATGTATCCCAAATTGAAGGCTCTTTCGCTACCGTGATGGTATGGTAGTTGGATTTACAACTACATATGCAATCAGTACCTATCACCACTGATGTTGTGAGTTCGAATCTCTATCAGAGCTTGGTGTAAAACATTATGTGATAAAAATTGTCAGTGACTTGCGACAAGTCGGTGGTTATCTCCAGGGCATCCAGTTTCCTCTACCAATATAACTGAGTGCCACAATATAACTGAAATGTTCTTGAAAGTGGCGTTAATACCATCAAGCAAATAAGCAAACGACATTTAAAATTTGGACACCCTTCTAGGTCCCTTTCTAAAATAAAATATGTAAATATTTGTAATGGTCCACCAATATGCCATACAGTTGAACATTTTGATAAAATAGGATGAAAACTGAAAAGGCTCAAATTTTGAAATATTCCCTTTCTGGCTCCTTTTATGTCAAAACAGTAATGGCTACAAAACAATGCTTTACATTTTTCTGAAACCAATTTCCAATGAAATTATTATCATTATTATAATTATTATTTGCAATATTTATATAGCCCATAATCTAATCAAAATTACCCTAAGCGCTAAGAATGATAAAAATAGATTGTACAATTCAATCGAAAATAGAATATTATAACAACAAAATAACTAACTAACAGAGGTAAACATTTGACACACATGAAAAAGGGGGGAAATTATAGATATAAATATAGTAATACAAGATCTTAAAAACAAACGAAGCTGTCGGTGTAAGAAGTTTACATTAAACCATAATAAGTAAGTATTAAAAGATGAGTTTGAACATTAATTAAAACAATAATTTCCTGTACCCAAATGACAATATTTCACTGTATTCACAAATTATAACTACATTGAACATACATGATAATAAGTCCCATAAATCTTACAAAAAAGAATTCATAGCAGTTACATTCATAAATAAAAGTGGGACGGACGAACGAACAAACAAACAAATGGACGGACGAATGAACAAAGAAACTAACGCACGGAGAGACGAACAAACCGAAGCTATGCAGGGAATAAAACTATCATCAAAACAGACAAACAATAAATCATACAGTCGAACATGTATATAAAGGACCTTTAAGGGAACATGTAAATGTACCCTTTATGAGCAGTTGCCTTTTATATACCGGTTATTATATGTTCTACTCACTAATGGTGAAAATGGGAAAAATGAAGCTGCCTCACCCTATTAGACCATTTTGGGTCTATGTTTTCTGTTGTGTATTTCTGGTCGGAAAATCGTAAACTTTGTTGAGGACCAATGTCCATTCAATAACTATTATTGTCTGTTCTTCTTCGATATACGAATTCTGATTGATCCTTTGGTATCTTCAAACTCTTCATAGTAATCCTTCCCCGCACTTACGGTCCTCTCCAACTTATTGTCCTCTACATTCTACACAACTTCTACAGCTTGCCCCCCCCCCTTTTCTTGTTCTCTCTTTACCATCTGTTATTTAAATTGTTTAACTACTATTACCACGTTTTAATCACGCCATCAAATGGGAAATAAATAGTGTTGCCATTGCGCATGTCATCAACACAAAGTATGGCTTATGGCTAATAATGATTCACTCCACTTTCAACAATAGTTCAGCTATATCGTTGTCGTCAGTTTTATTGGTGGAGGAAATCGAAATATTCGGAGAAAATCACCTACCTGTCGCAATTCACGAAGACACTTTATTACATAATGTTTTATCGAGTACACCTCGCCAACTATTAGTGGTGATAGGCACATATTGCATAGCTAGATGTAAATCCAACTACCATACGATCAAGGCCCTTCAAAACAAAACAAAGTAGGTAAAACCTTATTGTTACTATTAAGACATGACACCTCCACCTTTTGTCATCCTGCACCACATTTTCACAAATCTAATAATTGATACTTGTTAATTTTTTTTGTGTGCGTGGTTTCTTTAAGTATTGTGACTACTAACTGTAATGGGGGAGAAAGGCTTTGACATATAACTGCCAAGCGACGCACCTGTCATTTGGTGCCTTCTGGAGAAGTGGATTGGGTCTCTAAAACCTCGCCACATCAATTCTATATTTACCGTCAATACACCTATATTGTATATGTATTGGTACCTCAAGATCAGTGTATTAACATTAAATAGCATACCGTAGACAACATACATATATTATCAAGAAGCCCATTGGCACGTGGAACCCCCGGGCAACTGCCCAGTGTGCCCATGCGATAATATAGCACTGCTGGATAGGTGTACTAAGTTTAGAGGTCTTAATAATTTATCAAGGTAAGATCATTGTAGCCTTGACCTACTTGTTTTATTTCTTATTTTTAAAAATGCATATTTTAAAACTACATTTATTTATAGTTGGTATCGATTACTTAATTAATTTTACCTTTAAAAGATAAATTAATGCAATTTAAGAATAAGGGTAATAACAAAATTACCGAACTCCGAACAATCTTCCAAAGGGAAAGACAAAACTCATAGGTATATAAACAGACAAAATCAGTCAACAACCGGAAAACTGGGAAAACCGTAATGACCTTGACTTGGTACAGGCATTTCCAAAGAAATGGTTAGTTGAATAGATATCTAGACAACTCACTCATTTAAATAAGAAAATATGGCAATTTTAATATATATTTGTTATAACAACAACATATATTACCTGAAAATATCTGAAAATAATGTCTTCTTACGAAATATCACCAAATCAAGAAAACAGCAAAAGAGGAAGTTAAATAGTCATGTGATTTACCTGTAGATACGACTGACACTAGACCTGTACTGAATATATATTAAATATCTATATAAAAGAAAATGTATTTATAAACTATTATGTTGTTAAAATGTTTTAAATTCTTCTATATAAAGGACAATTCTGTCGGAAACTCGGTTGACTTTAATGAAAAAAATACAAAATTAGTGTGTGATTTAACTTTTAGGGGGAGGGAAGAAAGAGAAAAAGAAAATATTTTGCAAAATTGTATAGAAAAAAAAAATGAAATGATCTGAAAGATGCAAAATATAGATAATATGGCACTCCTGGATTCAATTTGAATTTTTTTTTTAAATATTTTCAATGGTATCTTCTGTAAAGTTGGAAGACCCGGGTGGCTCAATGAGTTAGGTAGTTGGATTACCTAACAACTCTTACAATCCTATCACCAATACGGCGTGGGTTTGCGCCCGGCTTTGTAAATTGTCGGTGGTTTTCTCCCGGGTACTCCGACTTCCCCAACCACTATGACTGGTCGCCATGACATAGCTGGAATATTGCTGAAAGTGGCGTTATGCAACAATCACTCACTCACTCATACAATTACAGAATAATGTCATGTACAATATTCCCAGTTCAGTTTCTAGTCAAGGTTGTTCTTATCATTTTACCTATGCAATCCTGACCCCGTAACAGGAACCATATATGATTTTTTGGAGTAAAATCGTGATTTTTGACACGAAATACCCCAACATTTTTCGCCCCTTCTCCGCTCGGCGCAGTTTTTTTGGATGTTCATCCCTAACTTGAAATCCTGGATCCGCCCCTGGGAACCACTAACTGCCCTGGCTATAGAAGAAATAAATATCATATTTTTTAGTCCTAGTTTTGACCCGACCGGGAATATGGAATCGAGCCCACGTTCTACCTCACCTGTGGCGAACACGTTGACCATTACAACGCTGAGGCTGTTTGACAAATAAGTGTGTATATTGTATGTTTTTTGTTGTTGTCTATGAATCAGTTTGAAAGCTTGTTACTCCTACCATGTTTATTTCTTTGTTGGCAATTGAAACATCCGACCAACTGACACTTTGTTGCCTCCAGCCAGTCATTTCCTTTTTCACACGAAACACAAATCGAAAATATTGTACCGCCGCGATATAAATGAAAAATTGTTGAAAGTGGCGTTAAACACCATATCCAACCACTATCTATTGTGCTTATTATCGGTCATTGCATCAACATTTCTTATTGTAAAGTGCAGCCTGGTTAAATTACATTTCGAGTCAAGATATTTTTTCTATAAGATTTGGCGACAGGAAAAAAAACACACCTATCTCTCCCTTCCGAAAGATTAAACTGTTGTTCCATTTAAACACCAATCAATCAATCAATCAATAGACTAATAATGAAAGAAAGTTAATAAAAATGTGGATAGTCCATTTAAAGGCTAAATATAACTGAAACTGATTCTTTCGATTGTTGGTAAATATAACACATTACATGTACAGAATTACAGTTTTACATACAGGTATATTTATAATTACATTGTATCTGTCACCAATTTATAAATAACTTTATGCCTTTAATATTCTACATACATGTACGAGATTTACATCAATGACTATTTGTTGATGAGCGTGGGAGTATTTTGTTTACATTTTATGCCCCCGTGACGAAGAGTCAAGTGGCATATTAATTTACCTCCCTGTCCGTCCGTTCGTCCGTTCGTCCGTTCGTCTGTCCGTTCGTCCGTTCGTCCATTCGTCCGTCCGTTCGTCCATTCGTCCGTCTTTCGTCCATTCGTCCGTCCGTTCGTCTATTCGTCCGTCCGTTCGTTCGTCCGGATATAGATACATGGTTTGTCCGGCTATGTCCTCCTACAGTTTTGGGGATACAGCTTTAATATTTTGCAGGATGTTTATACATATAATGGAGGTGTGCATGTCCACAGGATTTTGATTTTCTTCTAATATTCTCAAAATGACAGGTAGTGGAACTTAGTCATTTTGTTCATACTAGCTGCACACAGAGAACATGGTTTGTCCGGCTAACTCCTACAGTTTTAGAGCTACAGCTTTAATATTTTGCAGGATGTTTATACACATAATGAAGGTATGCTCGTCCATATGATTTTGATTTTCATCAAATATTCTCAAAACGACAGGTAGTTGGACTTAGTCATTTTGTTCGTCCGTCCGGATATAGACACTTGGTTTGTTCGGCTATCTCCTCCGACAGTTTTGGAGCTACAGCTTTAATATTTTGTAAGATGTTTATACACATAATGGAGGTGTGCATGTCCACATGATTTTGATTTTCTTTAAATATTCTCAAAATGACAGGTAGTTGGACATTTTTTCATACCAGCTGCATAAAGAGAACATGGTTTGTCCGGCTTACTCCTACAGTCATACAAAAAATGTCTCAACTATTTTCGTACGATATGATGTATGTAATAAATATCCTCCTGACTTTTGTGAAGAACTACTTTAAGTGACACTATGAAATGCATAGATCCTTATATTAAATCACAAAGAGTATTTAACAAAATATTGAGGAAAATCACTAAATTCGTATCAAATTTCATAATTGATTCAATACATATAGTGAATAATTTTATATACCAACGACATCTTTGTATTGATGGACACATGTTGGTGTTAAACATCATTCAATCAATTATAATCTATTGATTGACAAGTAGTCATGAAAATTCGCAATAGGAAAATTACGAATATTATGTAGAATAGATATTCGTTACCATAGCAACGAGTACATGGAGTACACCATTTATGTGAGTGAGTGAGTGAGTGAGTGATGGAGTGAGTGAGTGAGTGAGTGAGTGAGTGAGTGAGTGAGTGAGTGAGTGAGTGAGTGAGTGAGTGAGTGAGTGAGTGAGTGAGTGAGTGAGTGAGTGAGTGAGTGAGTGAGTGAGTGAGTGAGTGAGTGAGTGAGTGAGTGAGTGAGTGAGTGAGTGAGTGAGTGAGTGAGTGAGTGAGTGAGTGAGTGAGTGAGTGAGTGAGTGAGTGAGTGAGTGAGTGAGTGAGTGAGTGAGTGAGTGAGTGAGTGAGTTTCCATTGCTTAACACCAAGTGAACATCTATTCAGTTATATCATGGAGAGAACAAGCTGCATGTCGATGAGATGATGATGATGTCCATTTTGTACTAGAAAATCTTATTGGGTCGGATTATTGTTACTAGTGTTAGAGCATTAAAATAAGAGCATACATATAGACATGTCTTTATACCTCTTAATGTTCTGTGTTTAGCTGTAAACCAGTCAGGTGATGTTCCCTTTTAACCTAACCCTTGATCGAACCTTATATTCACAACACCTGAGACCAACACGTTAACCATTGCACCACAGAAGTAGTTTAATCCAGTTGATATAACAAAAGTGTTTGCTTTTGATGCTGTTTTCGTAATTGTCCAATATATATATATATATATATATACAATATTGGTCTGTTGACGGTAAATATAGAATTTATTTGACAAGGCTGAGAAACGGGGTGAAAGACGAGCTTCTAGCGATTCTTTCTCCCCGTTTCGCGCCGAGTCAAATAAATTCTATATTTACCGTCAACAGACCTATATTGTATTTATCCTGCAATCCACGATGTCCTAAAAAATAATCTTAACTCGTAAAAATGCATTTTTTAATGCAACGGAATCCTCACTATTTGGCGTAGTAAAATACCAGATTTTTTTTGCTGACAAAAATTCGCGAACAAATAGTTCTCAAAAGGAAGTGAAATAACTTTATTTAAGTGAAGATTTATTGATTAAGGTGAAAATCTATATAGAAAATTGATAGTTTAGAACCTGAAATATGTATATTTAATATGTTTTTCATAGATATGAAAACACATTAATTTAGCAATCATACGTCACATGCGGTCATACTTAAATACGCCTGCAGTAGTAACCAGGTAAATATATACGCCTGTGTGAAAAGGTATACGCCTGCAACTATATGGTTCAATTTTATTTTTATTTTTTTATATCAAATAATAAACATCCGATATATTCCTTTTACTAGTTTATATTAAAAAAATAAAAATAAAAAAGAACCATATAGTTGCAGGCGTCCACCTTTGTATGACACACAGGCGTATATATTTGCCTGGTTACTACTGCAGGCGTATTTAAGTATGACCCACACAGTTTGTAAACATGTGAAAGCAATACACACATTCATGTATAGACGATTCGAACATGTTTTAAGTAAACTAGGTAGAGTAGAGAAAACAGAAGGATTAATCATTTATCTCAACAAACTGAGCTGATTCACGGAAATGTATTTAACAACGATGTCAAACACTCAAATGCTCAGTTATTGGGATATTTAGTCATTTGTGAAAATTGTGTACACATTCACCATTTGTTATGGATGACCACGCCGTAAAACATAGAACTAATTTGACTTGACATATTTGTATTGGAACTGTAAAAAGGAACATCGGGATTGCTTCGACACGAAACATCAGAAGTGCTACTGGCTGTAGAATTTGTGGAGGTTTTACGAGGTAAGTTTGCTGAAAAGCATTTCTGTTAGTTTCACTTTCAGTGTTGCTGAGGATGTTTGATATTTTCTTGTGTCTTTCCTCACTCAATGTTGAGTAATTATTAATAAATGCCACATTGTTATGCCCTGATATTTGCATAATATCTATCCCCTCCACATTGTTTGCTCTTAACTTCTGGACGGGATAAGATATTTTCTAGCACTGATTGATTAATGTCTAATTTGCAACTATCCTTCATTTTTTTCATGAGACTGGAAAGTTTTCTTTCATGCACTTTTCTACCTGTTTCTAAAGCTCGTACAAATAAATTATGTATTTTGGGACAATGCAAGTATATAAAGGAGGAGAAGCTAATACCAATCTTCTGGACTTTACATAGGTTTCAATGGAAAATTGGAATTTATTTTTATAGAATAAAATAAAACTTTCATATATACATGGTAAATTGAAGAAAATCAAAATAGAGATCTGATTTAGTGTCAACAAGCACCAGATATGATTTTAATTACTATATTTAACTTCTGTTTGTATATCATAATCAAATGAATTAATATGCATTGAAGTCTACATGTATGTAGAATCCCCACCAACTATTTTCTTCATATCAAATTTGCTATTATTAAACCATAATCCATTGATTGGTAAATTACATAATGCGATGTCACTAAGGAACCAAGAATATTATGGACATAGGTGTTGTGACCAGAAAAATATTAGAGTGAAGGATATATTTTTCTGGAATGAACAATATTTACATGATAATGTTGGTTGTTGCGAGTAATGACTAATGTGCGAATATATTTTCTGAGTCGGATCATACAAAAATGCTTTATGAAAGATTGAAGTTTCAAATATTCAAACATTGCTAATTTAGTCTGCATTTTGTTCCTTTTTTCTTGTTATTTTATTAGTAAATATATAATAACATGTATTTTAATTATAATCAATGCTATATTAATGTCTTTCAGATGAATGGCTGGATTAATGGTTTAACAGTGTACAATGTACATGTGATGTTTGAAATAAGTGCAAAGACTATATATGAAAGAAATAATTGCATAAAAACCTATGAACGTTTTATAAAGATCTGATTAAACAAAGGACATTTTTCAAGAACTATCACTCAGTTGTTGCATACAGGCCAGGGGTATGTGAATCAGTTTCAAATGGAATTGCACAAAATAAAAAATGTACTGTAATCCTGATCAACAGTGAGTAGAATTCCAGCAGATAAAACACTAGTTTCAACTGACAAATCATACAACTTTGTTGGAATTTTGCAAAAGAAAAAAATGTTTTAAAAAAAGATGCAAAATGATTGGAGGAAGTGACTGAATACAATTATTCCAAATGGTTAAAACAAATTATATAGATATTTTGTGGTGTCATAAAGAATTCAGAATATAAAAAATTATCTATAATTTTAAAGTGACTTGATGCAATAGCAGGAATATGTGTTATTTTCACCTTGAAGAAATCTACTATCTGATATGTTGAAGTAATTGATGTGAATTAATTGAACATTTAATATGAAGAAATTTTATAATAAAATATATGTAGTAATCTTAGAGTTTGATGTTCAAACTGTACTGAGTTATTTAACCATATAAGTGTGTTTAGTAAAGATTGTGGTGTGTGACTGCCCAGAACGTTTCTGTTATAAAGGATGTTAATTTCCTCATCTGTTGGAGGGCATGCCCTCTTTGGTTTATTCCCTTTGTCCTATAGTTTTAGTTGCTTTTGTTTTGTTTTCAAAGCTTCCCTGTCAGTTATAAATGATTCAGATTTGTTTAAGATTTTTGTTTTGTTTTTTATTGACTTCTAGGATTTTTTTTTATCGTAAAATATGTATAAAAAATATGAAATTTTAGAATTATTAGTTTCATTTTGTCGGTTTGTAAATTTACAAATAGTGAGAACGAAAACAGTTATTAGAAAAAGACGACGTCGATTATTGACATTGGTTACGGTTAATATTTTAACTCCTTCACAGGAGAGCAAAAACACAAAAAAGTAGTTCCGGAATCTATGGGCGGGGCTTAAAAGTTTATTCGTAGGTTTAAAAGTTTATTCGTAGGCTTCAAAGGTTTATTCGTAGGCTACGAATAAAGCAAAAATTTATTCGTGTGGTATATTTGTACAGCAAATGTACT
Source organism: Bathymodiolus brooksi (assembly GCA_963680875.1). Taxonomy (NCBI): domain Eukaryota; kingdom Metazoa; phylum Mollusca; class Bivalvia; order Mytilida; family Modiolidae; genus Bathymodiolus; species Bathymodiolus brooksi. The sequence goes on from OY804586.1 coordinate 24,343,100, forward strand.
GATTGCAGGATAAATATAGTTATGCTACTCGATCTTTAGATTTATGTGTAATGTTTTGTAGATCGTTGTTTGTTGTCTTTGCACTTTTCTTTTGGTGGATGTGTTATCTGTACTTCGATTTACTGATTTTAATTACCCCATTGGTACTTCAAACTCTTCTTTCTTTACACAAATAAACTAATTAGAAAAAAACACACCACTTGTGGCCTTGTGCCCAGTAATCACAATAATCAAATAGGAGAGGGGGTGGTTTTTTTTTATTTGAATAAGTAAAATGAAAATATAGGTCGAGTAAATAAATTGTTAAATGCATCAGGTATAGTACTGTTTTAACAATACAAGATGACCTACTCTTTATATGGGAAACATGTGAACTAAAACATTGATAACATCATTGCTGTGTTATTAGTGTTATATATAGTAATGCATGCCTTAATGTAACAAATTGTAATTTGAAGAAGTTTGCTATATAATACAGTGAAGTATAAATCATATATAATATATAAATATTATCTTCAACAGTTTAATAACACACGTCCCTGTTGGTATTTTGAGTTCAAGAGAATCTGAGCAATTATTTTTTTGCTTGGTCGATGGAGATTTATATTTCAAAAGAGGGTCAAAATCATATTAACCGGCTTAGCCATGGCGATTTATATGTCAAGAGAGGATGGAGAACCCATTAACCAGTTTAACCATGGACATTTATATACTAAGAGAGGATTGGGATCCCTTTAAGCGGATATTTATATGTCCAGAAAATATTGTTATCCTATTAACCAGTTTCTCCCCACTGATGTTGTGAGTTCGAATCCAACTCAGAGTGAGGTGTCATGTGATAAGGTTTGTCAGGAATTTGCAGTTCGGTGGTTTTTTCCGGGAACTATGGTTTCCCCCACCAATAAAACTGCATCCACGATATAACTGAAATATTGTTGGAAGTGGCCTCAAACACCATAGAACCAAACCAAACCAGTGTACGCCCTGCATAAACTGTTGTACATATGCTATGGTATAATCTAACTTTCTCTCTGTTATCTCCTTGTCAGTTCTAACATAATTATTGTGTGTATTGTTCACTATTGTTTTCTATGGTTTGACAGAAGAATGGTTCCTGGTGTACTACTCTTCAACCTGTATTTTGCAATCACTATAAAGTACATCTATAACAATACTGCCACAATGGAACATCGCAAGTATTTTCCGTATTATATACAAGGTGACTTCTTCTTTCTAGATTACATCAACTATCTCTTACATAGCGACGTGTTGGAGGTCTATGTCGGTTGGTCTGTCATCAGTATCCATGTGATGACTTCACCTTTCCAATAGTCAACTTCCCTTTTATTAGTAGCAATATTCCAGTGTGACCAGCGTATGACGTCCACATTTCACAACTTATACGTTATTCGTAGGATTGTTCCCAGTACGGTGATTGTCTGGACACACTTCAGTTGCTGAAACAAATGCTGTTCAAACAAGGTTACCTACCTCCAAGCTGAGGTTATCACTACGAACATTCTACAGCCATCATCACCATCTGGTTGACCGCTACGTAATAGACATATGATCGCATGCGGTTTTATGTAGTGGTGTTTGTATTGTACATTTTGTCCTATTATTATCTTTACGTTCTTAGTTCGTGTGATGATGTTCGCTACAATTTCCGTAATAAACTATGTTTGGTTGGTCTTTATCTCAGTTATTGATAGTAAGGTTCATGTCTTACTGTGGTGTTTGTGTTTGCTTGTGTATACTGGTGTCCAACATTGTGTCATATCATATGTATTTACATACTATTTCCGTGTGGTGATGTTCGCGACGTCTTCTGCATAAAACTATGTTCGGTTTGTCTTTAGCCAGAGTTGTTGTAGGAGGACTCGTGTCTAATGTTTGTTATTTGTGTTTGCTTTCAAATTGTGGTGTCCAACACGTCTTGACTAATTAAGCAACATGGCGGGTGTCTTATAAGATGTAGGAACTGCTTACCCTTCGCGAGCACATGGTTTCTTGGTTGTTTGCAGGAGTCAATGTTGCTCATATTTCAGGTTTGTGGTTGCGTTTTTCTTTTTTTTACTTTTTTTGTCTTAGTCCTGTGTTTTGTGTACTCTATGTTGCCATTTTTCTGGAATGTCCATCCTTTGATTACTCCTTTCGATTTTCTCTAACATTTATTTCAAAAGGTGTGAACGGTTAGGATCTTGGTAGCTGTGATAACAAATATTATTGATTGACATCTACATGTCAATACCCCTCGCAATTAAAATTATTTTACTTCCAACCGTGACTGGTTTCACTCTAGACGAATTTGTGTCATAACATTTGTCCAGTGTTTGTGCCAGGTTGGTTGTTTTCACCGAATACTGCTGTTTTTTTCCACCAATAAAACAGATCACGATATAACAAAGGTATTGTTGATAGTACACAATAAAATTATATAACATATTACCGCTTTGTAGCAGGAGTAACATGAACTGTATCACTAGTGGAGTGGGAACTACACACCCTTCCGGAGTACTTGAAATTGGTCCGATTTTAAGTAGAGTTCTTGTTTTTTGACATTTTTACCAATTACATGTTTTGATATTTTTAGGCACGTGTTGTAATGTTTACACTATGTTCCATTCCTTTTTACTCCGATTTGTTTTGCAGGGGCTCATGTTTTAATTGTGTTATTTGTTTTTATTTACGTGTACCGGTGTCAAACACGATTTCACTATCAAACGTATGTGTCTTTTACCATTGCCACGATAGAGGCCACTAGAGGAACAGGAACAGCTTACCGGTCCTAAACACATACGTTTACCCCCGTTGTTTTGTGGAGTTTGTATTACTCTATCAATAGTTTCGTGCAATTATGTGCGTCCTTCTAATCACGGCCTCTGATTATCCTTTTGTATCTTCATAATTTAATTGCACATTGAGCATACCCCTTCCCCAATGGAAAAAATAAAAAATTAGCAAACTTGTCCTTCAAAGTAAAATAAGTTTCCATTCAGGTAATAATGATTTAAACATGTTTTGCCAACCTATCTTACTGAAGTACCCTCCTGGTTGTGATCGTATGGTAGTTGAATTTAAAACTACCGTGCAATCAGTGCCTATCATCACTAAAGTTGTGAGTTCGAAACCCACGAAGGGTACTCGATGAAATAGCATGTCATAAAGTTTGTCATTGACTTGTGGCAGCTAGGTACTCCGGATTCCGCCATCAATAAAGCTGATCGCCGGAAAATAGCTGAAATATTTTGACAGTGGCGTTAATCACCTTATTATTAACACCTATCTCACTGTGTGTTTCGTACAAATGATTAAGTTTCATCTTCGTTTCTGAACAAGATAGATACAGAAATGTATTTGGTGTCTAGCAGCCATGAACAAGTCAAATACAAATAAGCTAATCATATGATTAGCCATAATTACATGATTTATTCATAATCACATAATTAGCTAATTCAATGATTAAATATGACAAGTTTATACATTGATTAAAAAAGAGTTCAGCAACAAAATTTAATCGTTGCATTAGCTAAGTGTGTGATTAGGAATGAATCATGTAACTATGACTAATCATATGATTAGCTTAATGACAAGTTCAACAACGGATCCCTGATGTCTAGAACTACTGAGCAAGTTAAATCCAGACATGTACATATGTTGTCTGGAAGCCATGAACAAGCTAAATACAGATATCTTCATCTGGTGTATCGAAGCCATGAAAGAAATTAAATGCAATATATGTACCACTAGTACCACTGAACAAGTGAACTACATAAATGTACATCTGGTGTATAGACCAATAAACACATTAAATACAGAAATGTACATCAGGTGTATTAAATTGATATTGAAATCTTTGATGTTTATCATATTGAATTATATGAATTACATGAAGTAGACTTGCTAGTCAAGATGAAGGGGTAATATTAATAAGTCACAGTCTTTAAAATAAAAATCAGTCTATTTAATGGTGTATATTGTTCTGCTTTTCTTCTACTGTCCTCTTGTAACATCAAACAGAAAAGTAGTACTGTTCTGATTTACTACTAATAACCTATTGGTAGATTTGTCATAATCAAGTACACGTGGGCATGACAAACCATCGTTGGAAGTCAATAGTTGTCTATGACGTTGTCCATCAGGGGAGATAACCACAACGTTGTTAGACTGACACCCGACTACATACACGTTCCCATCATTATCTACAGAGATACCAAGTGGATGCTGTAGAACACGTTTATCTTTGAATTCCCATTGTGTTGTACCATGTAAATCACAACATGTCATGGTGTTAGTGTTAGTGTTTGTGTAGTAAAGTTTGTCTCCAGATGTAGCTACGTAATGGATGCCATACATATCACTGTTGATTATATCACTAACAGATCCATCACTCAGATTTAACATCCTTAGTCCTTCACCACTTGCACAATAATATATTGTCCTACCTCTAACAGCCATGCCATCAATGTACGTATCCATGGGAATAGTTGTCATGACTTTCTGACTTTCTATATCTATTATAGTTATACCTCTATTACCTCTCCATCCAGATGATACAGCAACACTATTGTTATCTTTAATATAAACTGAATCATAAGTACCAGATCCTATTTTATTTTTACCTATCTGGAATGATTCTATTCCTTCTTTGTTGATGAATCTTACAGTATCAGAACAGTAACAGGAAAATACCATGCTACCATCTGGAAGTAAAGAACACCCTCTGATTTACCTCCCCTTAGTGTTTATCTTTTGTTTCAGATTGAGCTGTATATTTTCAACTGACATGGGTGGTGATAGTTCAGCTACCATCATCTGGGCTTGTTTATCTTTTCTTCGAACAAAAACCATCTCACAAGGCTTTGCTTCAACAACTACTTCGGCAAACTTTTGAATGCTGGTGGTAATATTCTTCAAACCGGTGTCTATCTTGTATGTTAATTTGGTTTGTTTCAGACTATCGCTGTTAATTAGTGACTGCAGACATGTGTCTTGTGTTTCTACGTCTTTCTCTATTTGCTTTACTGCTATAAATGTTTGTAGGTCTGATGCATACTTTTCTATGTGGACTATATTTGTCTGGTATTCGGTGAGTTCTTTCTGTTTCTCGTCTAAAGATACAAGTAGTTCACGTGTTTCGTCGGTTACTTGTTTTTCTGATTCATCCAATTCCGTCATCAGATTTTCTTGTAACTTGTCAAGATGAGTGTTGATTTTTGTCCTCAGTTCCTGTATTTCATTCTCGATTATTCGTTTTTGTTCTTTAACAGAGCTGGAGTTGGTCCCTCTATTTTGTCTAATTTTACCAATAGTTTCAATCATTTCTTTAATCAAATGCTCGGTCTCATGGAACATACTTGATGTCTTCACGTTCTTTATTATTTCTTCCATGATAGCTACATTCTTACACTCACTATGATTTTTCAGGATACAAATTCCACAACACGGACACTCGTGTTCTTTACAATATAAACTGAACTTTTCGTGATGTTCATTGCAATGCTCTTTAAATTCCAACACGTAGGACGGCAACTTCTGGTATTCCGCTATGGGTATCGTGGTATGACTTCGTGACAGCTTCACTGAACTGTGGTATTCAATGCATTCTGTACAAAGACCTTCCTCACATTCTCGACACCAAACTTCTGATGGCTTAGAAATATGGCGGCTGTCACACATTCCACATAAAGATGGAGAACTTGACATGTTGATATCCTGTAATATATTACTGGTATTAAATTAGAAATTAACATTGATTTTCTTTTGTCACTTTGATTGCTGTGCACCACGTAAATATAAAGCCATAATTTGGCTATTCCAAATTATATCATACATGTACCCTATTAACAAGGGGGAGGGGGGGGGGGAGGAAAAACAACTTGTTTGTATGATTCTGCTATTAATATACATATTATATCATACCTATTAACAAATAAATAAAAAAAAAAGGCAAAAATCTTTTGTGTTTGTTTGTATGATTCTGCTATTAATATACATGTGTTTATGCTTGGTAATTAAGATGAATTAATTTGCATGTATACATGATGGGTAGATTGCTCTATGTCTTATGTAAATTGTGTTCTAATAGTTCTATCTTGTTGTTGGAGAGGCTTTGTATAGGCATAGCCTGTTATCCATTTTGTTCAAATAGGATGAAAACTGAAAAGGCTCAAATTTTGAAATATTCCCTTTCTGGCCCCTTTTATGTCAAAACAGTAATGGCTACATAGTAATGCTTTACATTTTTCTGAAAACGATTTCCTATGAAATTATTATCATTATTATAATTATTATTTGCAATATTTATATTGCCCATAATCTAATCAAAATTACCCTAAGCGCTTAGAATGATAAAAATAGATTGTACAATTCAATCGAAAATAGAATATAACAACAAAATAACTAACTAATAGAGGTAAACATTTGACACACATGAAAAAGGGGGGAAATTATAGATATAAATATAGTAATACAAGATCTTAAAAACAAACGAAGCTGTCGGTGTAAGAAGTTTACATTAAACCATAATAATTAAGTATTAAAAGATGAGTTTGAACATTAATTAAAATGACAATATTTCACTGTATTCACAAATTATAACTACATTGAACATACATGATAATAAGTCCCATAACTCTTACAAAAATGAATTCATAGCAGTTGCATTCATAAATAGAAGTGGGACGGACGAACGAACAAACAAACAAATGGACGGACGAATGAACAAAGAAACTAGTGCACGGACAGACGAACAAACCAAAGCTATCTTCCCTAATACGATAGTATTCGGGGAATAAAACTATCATCAAAAACAGACAAACAATAAATCAAACAGTCGAACCTGTATATAAAGGACCCTTAAGGAAACCTGAAATTGTACCCGTTATGAGCAGTTGCCTTTAATATACCGGTTATTATATGTTCTACTCACTAATGGTGTAAATGTGCAAAATGAGGCTGCCACACCCTATTAGACCATTTTGGGTCTATGTTTTCTGTTGTGTATTTCCGGTCGGAAAATCGTAAACTTTGTTGAGGACCAATGTCCATTAAATAACTATTTTTGTCTGTTCTTCTTTGATATACGGATTCTGATTGACCCTTTGGTATCTTCAAACGCTTCATAGTATTCCTTCCCCGCACTTACGGTCCTCTCCAACTTATTGTCCTCTACATTCTACACAACTTCTACAGCTTGCCTCCCCCCTTTTCTTGTTCTCTCTTTACCATCTGTTATTTAAATTGTTTAACTACAATTACCATGTTTTAATCACGCCATCAAATGGGAAATAAATAGTGTTGCCATTGCGCATGTAATCAACACAAAGTATGGCTTATGGTTTATAATGATTCACGCCACAATCAACAATATTTCAGCTATATCGTTGTCGTCAGTTTTATTGGTGGAGGAAATCGGAGTATTCGGAGAAAATCACTGACCTGTCGCAATTCACCAAGAACCTTTATCACATAATGTTGTATCGAGTACACCTCGCCAACTATTAGTGGTGATAGGCACATATTGCATAGCTAGATGTAAATCCAACTACCCTACGATCACGGCCCCTGAAAGCAAAACAAAGTAGGAAACAACATTATTGTTACTATTAAGACATGACATCTACACAATGTGAGGCAGGGGGAACCTTTTGTCATCCTGTACCACATTTTCACAATTATAATAATTGATAATTGTTAAGTTTGTGTGTGTGTGTGGTTTCTTTCAGTATTGTGACTACTAATTGTAATGGGGGAGAAAGGCTTTGACATTGAACTGCCAAGCGACGCATCAGTCATTGTATGTCATCTGGAGAAGTGGATTGGGTCTCTAAAACCTCGCCACATCAATTCTATCTTTACCTTTTATACACCTATATTGTATATGTATTGGTACTTCAAAATCAGTGTATTAACATTCAATAACATGCCGTAAACAACAGACATAGAGTAGCAAGAGACCCCTTGACACGTGGGACCCCCGGGCTACGGCCCATCGTTCCCATGCGATAAAATGGCACTGCTGGACAGGTGTACTAAGCTTCGAGATCTTAATAATTGATCAAGGTAAGATCATTGTAGCTTTGACATACTTGTTTTATTTCTTATTTTTAAATACGCATATGTTTTAAGCTACATTTATATAAAGTTGCTATCGATTACTAAATTAATTTTACTTTTTTAAGATAAATTAATGCAGCTCAAATAGATTTCTAAAAAACTGACTTATTTATATCAGAAAATATGACAATTATAATATCTGTATGACATAACAACAACATAAATTACCTGCAAATACTTGAAACGATGTCTTTTGACGAAATATCACCAAATCAGGAAAACTGCAAAAGAGGAAGTTAAATAGTCACGTGATTTACCTGTTGGTACGACTGACATGAGACCTATACTGAATAAATATTAAATATCTACATAAAAGAAAATGTATGTATGACTATTATGTTTTTAAAATGTTTTAAATTGTTTTATATAAAGGACAATTCCGTCGAAAACTCGATTGACTTTATAAAAAAAAAAAAAAAAAAAAGGATTCCCCTTTACGCTTAATACTATGAGTTAGAGATTGTGATTTGCATGTAATTTTTATGGGGAGGGAAGAAAGAGAAGAAAACAATTATTTTGCCAAATTTTATAGAAAAAAAAATGAAATGATCTGAAAGATGCAAAATATAGATAATCTGGCACTCCTGGTTTCAATAAGATTTTTTTTATAAATATTTTCAATGGTATCTTCTGTGAAGTAGAAGGACCCGGGTGGCTCAATGAGCTAGGTAGTTGGATTACCTAACTACTCTTACAAGCCTATCACCAATACGTCGTGGGTTCGTGTCCAACTTTGTAAATTACAAAAAGGGTGCATTCGGCTCGCAGCTGCAAGCGATAAAGTTTGCCAGTTGCTTGCTCATGGTCGGTGGTTCTCTGCGAGTCCTCCGACTTCCCCAACCACTAAAACTGGTCGCCATGATATAGCTGAAACATTGCTGAAAGTGGCGTTAAGCAACAATCACCCACTCATACAATTACAGAATAATATCATGTACAATATTACCAGTTCAGTATCTAGTCAATGTTTTTCTTATTATTGTATCTATACAATCCTGACCCCGTAACAGGAACCACTAATTACCCCGATTATAGAAGGAATAAATATCATTGTTTTAGTCCTAGGTTTGACCAGACCGGGAATCTGGAATCGAGCCCACGTTCTACTCAGACTGAGGTGAATACGTTGACCATTACAACGCTGAGGCTGTTTGACAAATAAGTGTGTATACATTGTATTTTTTTTTTGTATATCAGTTTTGAAAGCTTGCCACTCCTGCCCTATTAATTTTTATGTTGACAATTGAAACATCCGATCAACTGACACTTTGTACCCCTATTTCATTGAGCGATATAAATGGTATATTGTTGAAAGTGGCGTTAAACACCATAACCAACCACTATATATTGCACATATTATCGGTCATTGTATCAACATTTCTTATTGTAAAGTGGAGGTTCAAAATACATTTCGGGTCAAGATATTTTTTCTATAAAATATGGCGACATTAAAAAAAAAAAACACAGCCCCGAAACCTCCCTCCTGAAAGGTTAAATTGTTGTTCCATCCATTAAACAACAATCAATCGACTAATAATGAATTTAAAAAGTTGATGAAAAATGAGGATAGTCCATTTAAAGGCTAAATATAGTTGAAACTAATTCTTTCGACTGCTAAATATAACACATTACTAGAATGTGTGTTTCATTTCAGCTTTTAATGGCATGCAATATATATACATCTTCAAAATCCCTTAACATAGCCTCTTTTTAACTCATTTGTCTTACTCGAGGTGTACAGATATACAGTTTTACCACAGGCACTTGTTTCATTAAAAAATTATATGCCCCCTCCTCTTCCTTACTTCAAGGTAAACATCTGCCCTTTTCCCCTTCTCCTGTCTTGTACCTAATGTTATTAGTGTCTCTTGTCTAGTACCTAATGTTATTAGTGTCTCTTGTCTTTTACCTAATGTTATTAGTGTCTCTTGTCTTGTACCTAATGTTATTAATGTCTATTGTATTGTACCTAATGTTATTAGTGTCTCTTGTCTAGTATCTAATGTTATTATTGTCTCCTGTCTTGTACATAATGTTATTAGTGTCTACTGTCTTGTACCTAATGTTATTAGTGTCTCTTGTCTAGTACCTAACGTTATTAGTGTCTCTTGTCTTTTACCTAATGTTATTAGTGTCTCTTGTCTTGTACCTAATGTTATTAATGTCTATTGTGTTGTACCTAATGTTATTAGTGTCTCTTGTCAAGTACCTAATGTTAGTATTGTCTCTTGTCTTTTACCTAATGTTATTAGTGTCTCTTGTCTTGTACCTAATGTTATTAATGTCTGTTGTATTGTACCTAATGTCATTAGTGTCGTTTGTCTAGTATCTAATGTAATTAGTGTCTCCTGTCTTTTATATAATGTTATTAGTGTCTCTTGTCTTGTACCTAATGTTATTAGTGTCTCTTGTCCAGTACCTAATGTTATTAGTGTGACCTCTCTTGTACCTAATGTTATTAGTGTCACCTGTCTTGTACCTAATGTTATTAGTGTCTCTTGTCTAGTATCTAATGTTATTAGTGTCTCCTGTCTTGTACCTAATGTTATTAGTGTCTCTTGTCTAGTACCTAATGTTATTAGTGCCTCTTGTCTTGTACCTAATGCTATTAGTGTCTCCTGTCTTGTATCTAATAATATTAATGTCTCCTGTCTTGTACCTAATGTTATTAGTGTCTCTTGTCTTGTACCTAATGCTATTAGTGTCTCTTGTCTAGTACCTAATGTTATTAGTGTCTCTTGTCTTGTACCTAATGTTATTGGTGTCTCCTGTCTTGTATATAATGTTATTAGTGTCTCCTGTCTTGTACCTAATGTTATTAGTGTCTCTTGTCTTGTACCTAGTGTTATTAGTGTCTCTTTTCTAGTACCTAATGTTATTAGTGCCTCTTGTCTAGTATCTAATGTTATTAGTGTCTCCTGTCTTGTATATAATGTTATTAGTGTCTCTTGTCTTGTACCTAATGGTATGAGTGTCTCTTGTCTTGTACCTAAATTTATTAATGTCTCTTGTCTAGTACCTAATGATATTAATGTCTCTTGTCTAGTAGCTAATGCTATTAGTGTCTCTTGTCTTGTACCTAATGTTATTAATGTCTCTTGTCTTGTACCTAATGTTATTAGTGTCTCTTGTCAAGTATCTAATGTTATTAGTGTCTCTTGTCTAGTACCTATTGTTATTAGTGTCTCCTGTCTTGTACCTAATGTTATTAGTGTCTTTTGTCTAGTACCTAATGTTATTAGTGTCTCCTGTCTTGTACCTAATATTATTAATGTCTCCTGTCTTGTACCTAATGTTATTGCTGTCTCTTGTCTAGTACCTTATGTTATTAGTGTATCTTGTCTAGTACCTAATGTTATTAGTGTCTCTTGTCTAGTACCAAATGTTATTAGTGTCTCTTGTAGTGTACCTAATGTTATTAGTGTCTCTTGTCTTGTACCTAATGTTATTGGTGTCTCTTTTCTTGTACCTAATATTATTAGTGTCTCCTGTCTTGTACCTAATGTTATTAGTGTCTTTTGTCTAGTACCTAATGTTATTAGTGTCTCCTGTCTTGTACCTAATGTTATTAGTGTCTCTTGTCTAGTACCTAATGTTATTAGTGTCTCTTGTATTTTGCCTAATGTTATTAGTGTCTCTTGTCTTGTACCTAATGTTATTAATGTCTATTGTATTGTACCTAATGTTATTAGTGTCTCTTGTCTAGTACCTAATGTTATTAGTGTCTCTTGTCTTTTACCTAATGTTATTAATGTCTATTGTATTGTACCTAATGTTATTAGTGTCTCTTGTCTAGTACCTAATGTTATTAGTGTCTCTTGTCTAGTACCTAATGTTATTAGTGTCTCTTGTCTTTTGCCTAATGTTATTAGTGTCTCTTGTCTTGTACCTAATGTTATTAATATCTATTGTATTGTACCTAATGTTATTAGTGTCTCTTGTCTAGTACATAATGTTATTAGTGTCTCTTGTCTTTTACCTAATGTTATTAATGTCTATTGTATTGTACCTAATGTTATTAGTGTCTCTTGTCTAGTACCTAATGTTATTAGTGTCTCTTGTCTTTTACCTAATGTTATTAGTGTCTCTTGTCTTTTACCTAATGTTATTAGTGTCTCCTGTCTTGTACCTAATGTTATTAATGTCTATTGTATTGTACCTAATGTTATTAGTGTCTCTTGTCTAGTATCTAATGTTATTAGTGTCTCCTGTCTTGTACATAATGTTATTAATGTCTCCTGTCTTGTACCTAATGTTATTAGTGTTTCTTGTCTAGTATCTAATGTTATTAGTGTCTCCTGTCTTGCATATAATGTTATTAGTGTCTCCTGTCTTGTACCTAATGTTATTAGTGTCTCTTGTCTAGTACCTAATGTTATTAGTGTCTCTTGTCTTGTACCTAATGTTATTAGTGTCTCTTGTCTTGTAACTAATATTATTAGTGTCTCCTGTCTTGTATCTATTGTTATTAATGTCTCCTGTCTTGTACCTAATGTTATTAGTGTCTCTTGTCTTGTACCTAATGTTATTAGTGTCTCTTGTCTTGTACCTAATGTTATTAATGTCTATTGTATTGTACCTAATGTTATTAGTGTCTCTTGTCTAGTATATAATGTTATTAGTGTCTCCTGTCTTGTACATAATGTTATTAATGTCTCCTGTCTTGTACCTAATATTATTAGTGTCTCTTGTCTAGTACCTAATGTTATTAGTGTCTCTTGTCTTGTACCAAATATTATTAGTGTCTCCTGTCTTGTATCTATTGTTATTAATGTCTCCTGTCTTGTACCTAATGTTATTAGTGTCTCTTGTCTTGTACCTAATGTTATTAGTGTCTCTTGTCTTGTACCTAATGTTATTAATGTCTATTGTATTGTACCTAATGTTATTAGTGTTTCTTGTCTAGTATCTAATGTTATTAGTGTCTCCTGTCTTGCATATAATGTTATTAGTGTCTCTTGTCTTGTACCTAATGTTATTAGTGTCTCTTGTCAAGTACCTAATGTTATTAGTGTCTCTTGTCTAGTACCTAATTTTATTAGTGTCTCTTGTCTTGTACCTAATGTTATTAGTGTCTCCTGTCTTGTATCTAATGTTATTAGTGTCTCCTGTCTTGTACCTAATGTTATTAGTGTCTCTTGTCTTGTACCTAGTGTTATTAGTGTCTCTTGTCTTGTACCTAGTGTTATTAGTGTATCTTTTCTAGTACCTAATGTTATTAGTGTCTCTTGTCTTTTACCTAATGTTATTAGTGTCTCTTGTCTTTTACCTAATGTTATTAGTGTCTCATGTCTTGTACCTAATGTTATTGGTGTCTATTGTATTGTACATAATGTTATTAGTGTCTCTTGTCTAGTATCTAATGTTATTAGTGTCTCCTCTCTTGTACATAATGTTATTAATGTCTCCTGTCTTGTACCTAATGTTATTAGTGTCTCTTGTCTAGTACCTAATGTTATTAGTGTCTCTTGTCTTGTACCTAATATTATTAGTTTCTCCTGTCTTATATCTATTGTTATTAATGTCTCCTGTCTTGTACCTAATGTTATTAGTGTCTCTTGTCTTGTACCTAATGTTATTAGTGTCTCCTGTCTTGTATCTAATGTTATTAGTGTCTCATGTCTTGTACCTAATGTTATTGGTGTCTCTTGTCTTGTACCTAATGTTATTAGTGTCTTTTGTCTAGTACCTAATGTTATTAGTGTCTCCTGTCTTGTACCTAATGTTATTAGTGTCTCTTGTCTTGTACCTAGTGTTATTAGTGTCTCTTTTCTAGTACCTTATGTTATTAGTGTCTCTTGTCTTTAACCTAATGTTATTAGTGTCTCTTCTTTTGTACCTAATGTTATTAATGTCTATTGTATTGTACCTAATGTTATTAGTGTCTGTTGTCTAGTATCTAATGTTATTAGTGTCTCCTGTCTTGTATATAATGTTATTAGTGTTTCTTGTGTTTTACCTAATGTTATTAGTGTCTCTTGTCTAGTACCTTATGTTATTAGTGTGACCTCTCTTGTACCTAATGTTATTAGTGTCACCTGTCTTGTACCTAATGTTATTAGTTTCTCTTGTCTAGTATCTAATGTTATTAGTATCTCTTGTCTTGTACCTAATGTTATTAGTGTCTCCTGTCTTGTATCTAATGTTATTAGTGTCTCATGTCTTGTACCTAATGTTATTGGTGTCTCTTGTCTTGTACCTAATGTTATTAGTGTCTTTTGTCTAGTACCTAATGTTATTAGTGTCTCCTGTCTTGTGCCTAATGTTATTAGTGTCTCTTGTCTAGTACCTAATGTTATTAGTGTCTCTTGTCTTTTGCCTAATGTTATTAGTGTCTCTTGTCTTGTACCTAATGTTATTAATGTCTATTGTATTGTACCTAATGTTATTAGTGTCTCTTGTCTAGTACCTAATGTTATTAGTGTCTCTTGTCTTTTACCTAATGTTATTAGTGTCTCTTGTCTTTTACCTAATGTTATTAGTGTCTCCTGTCTTGTACCTAATGTTATTAATGTCTATTGTATTGTACCTAATGTTATTAGTGTCTCTTGTCTAGTATTTAATGTTATTAGTGTCTCCTGTCTTGTACATAATGTTATTAATGTCTCCTGTCTTGTACCTAATGTTATTAGTGTCTCTTGTCTAGTACCTAATGTTATTAGTGTCTCTTGTCTTGTACCTAATATTATTAGTGTCTCCTGTCTTGTATCTATTGTTATTAGTGTCTCTTGTCTTTTACCTAATGTTATTAGTGTCTCCTGTCTTGTACCTAATGTTATTAGTGTCTCCTGTCTTGTACCTAATGTTATTAATGTCTATTGTATTGTACCTAATGTTATTAGTGTCTCTTGTCTAGTATTTAATGTTATTAGTGTCTCCTGTCTTGTACATAATGTTATTAATGTCTCCTGTCTTGTACCTAATGTTATTAGTGTCTCTTGTCTAGTACCTAATGTTATTTGTGTCTCTTGTCTTGTACCTAATATTATTAGTGTCTCCTGTCTTGTATCTATTGTTATTAATGTCTCCTGTCTTGTACCTAATGTTATTAGTGTCTCTTGTCTTGTACCTAATGTTATTAGTGTCTCTTGTCTTGTACCTAATGTTATTAATGTCTATTGTATTGTACCTAATGTTATTAGTGTCTCTTGTCTAGTATCTAATGTTATTAGTGTCTCCTGTCTTGCATATAATGTTATTAGTGTCTCTTGTCTTGTACCTAATGTTATTAGTGTCTCTTGTCAAGTACCTAATGTTATTAGTGTGACCTCTCTTGTACCTAATTTTATTAGTGTCTCTTGTATAGTATCTAATGTTATTAGTGTCTTTTGTCTAGTACCTAATGTTATTAGTGTCTCCTGTCTTGTACCTAATGTTATTAGTGTCTCTTGTCTAGTACCTAATGTTATTAGTGTCTCTTGTCTTTTGCCTAATGTTATTAGTGTCTCTTGTCTTGTACCTAATGTTATTAATGTCTATTGTATTGTACCTAATGTTATTAGTGTCTCTTGTCTAGTACCTAATGTTATTAGTGTCTCTTGTCTTTTACCTAATGTTATTAGTGTCTATTGTATTGTACCTAATGTTATTAGTGTCTGTTGTCTAGTATCTAATGTTATTAGTGTCTCCTGTCTTGTATATAATATTATTAGTGTTTCTTGTGTTTTACCTAATGTTATTAGTGTCTCTTGTCTAGTACCTTATGTTATTAGTGTGACCTCTCTTGTACCTAATGTTATTAGTGTCACCTGTCTTGTACCTAATGTTATTAGTTTCTCTTGTCTAGTATCTAATGTTATTAGTATCTCTTGTCTTGTACCTAATGTTATTAGTGTCTCCTGTCTTGTATCTAATGTTATTAGTGTCTCATGTCTTGTACCTAATGTTATTGGTGTCTCTTGTCTTGTACCTAATGTTATTAGTGTCTTTTGTCTAGTACCTAATGTTATTAGTGTCTCCTGTCTTGTGCCTAATGTTATTAGTGTCTCTTGTCTAGTACCTAATGTTATTAGTGTCTCTTGTCTTTTGCCTAATGTTATTAGTGTCTCTTGTCTTGTACCTAATGTTATTAATGTCTATTGTATTGTACCTAATGTTATTAGTGTCTCTTGTCTAGTACCTAATGTTATTAGTGTCTCTTGTCTTTTACCTAATGTTATTAGTGTCTCTTGTCTTTTACCTAATGTTATTAGTGTCTCCTGTCTTGTACCTAATGTTATTGATGTCTATTGTATTGTACCTAATGTTATTAGTGTCTCTTGTCTAGTATTTAATGTTATTAGTGTCTCCTGTCTTGTACATAATGTTATTAATGTCTCCTGTCTTGTACCTAATGTTATTAGTGTCTCTTGTCTAGTACCTAATGTTATTAGTGTCTCTTGTCTTGTACCTAATATTATTAGTGTCTCCTATCTTGTATCTATTGTTATTAATGTCTCCTGTCTTGTACCTAATGTTATTAGTGTCTCTTGTCTTGTACCTAATGTTATTAGTGTCTCTTGTCTTGTACCTAATGTTATTAATGTCTATTGTATTGTACCTAATGTTATTAGTGTCTCTTGTCTAGTATCTAATGTTATTAGTGTCTCCTGTCTTGCATATAATGTTATTAGTGTCTCTTGTCTTGTACCTAATGTTATTAGTGTCTCTTGTCAAGTACCTAATGTTATTAGTGTGACCTCTCTTGTACCTAATTTTATTAGTGTCTCTTGTATAGTATCTAATGTTATTAGTGTCTTTTGTCTAGTACCTAATGTTATTAGTGTCTCCTGTCTTGTACCTAATGTTATTAGTGTCTCTTGTCTAGTACCTAATGTTATTAGTGTCTCTTGTCTTGTACCTAATGTTATTAGTGTCTCTTGTCTTGTACCTAATGTTATTAATGTCTATTGTATTGTACCTAATGTTATTAGTGTCTCTTGTCTAGTACCTGATGTTATTAGTGTCTCTTGTCTTTTACCTAATGTTATTAGTGTCTCTTGTCTTGTACCTAATGTTATTAGTGTCTCCTGTCTTGTACCTAACGTTATTAATGTCTATTGTATTGTACCTAATGTTATTAGTGTCTCTTGTCTAGTATCTAATGTTATTAGTGTCTCCTGTCTTGTACATAATGTTATTAATGTCTCCTGTCTTGTACCTAATGTTATTAATGTCTATTGTATTGTACCTAATGTTATTAGTGTCTCTTGTCTAGTATCTAATGTTATTAATGTCTCCTGTCTTGTACATAATGTTATTAATGTCTCCTGTCTTGTACCTAATGATATTAGTGTCTCTTGTCTAGTACCTAATGTTATTAGTGTCTCTTGTCTTGTACCTAATATTATTAGTGTCTCCTGTCTTGTATCTATTGTTATTAATGTCTCCTGTCTTGTACCTAATGTTATTAGTGTCTCTTGTCTTGTACCTAATGTTATTAGTGTCTCTTGTCTTGTACCTAATGTTATTAATGTCTATTGTATTGTACCTAATGTTATTAGTGTCTCTTGTCTAGTATCTAATGTTATTAGTGTCTCCTGTCTTGCATATAATGTTATTAGTGTCTCTTGTCTTGTACCTAATGTTATTAGTGTCTCTTGTCAAGTACCTAATGTTATTAGTGTGACCTCTCTTGTACCTAATTTTATTAGTGTTTCTTGTCTAGTATCTAATGTTATTAGTGTCTCCTGTCTTGTACCTAATGTTATTAGTGTCTCTTGTCTAGTACCTAATTTTATTAGTGTCTCTTGTCTTGTACCTAATGTTATTAGTGTCTCCTGTCTTGTATCTAATGTTATTAGTGTCTCCTGTCTTGTACCTAATGTTATTAGTGTCTCTTGTCTTGTACCTAGTGTTATTAGTGTCTCTTGTCTTGTACCTAGTGTTATTAGTGTCTCTTTTCTAGTACCTAATGTTATTAGTGTCTGTTGTCTAGTATCTAATGTTATTAGTGTCTCCTGTCTTGTATATAATGTTATTAGTGTTTCTTGTGTTTTACCTAATGTTATTAGTGTCTCTTGTCTAGTACCTTATGTTATTAGTGTGACCTCTCTTGTACCTAATGTTATTAGTGTCACCTGTCTTGTACCTAATGTTATTAGTTTCTCTTGTCTAGTATCTAATGTTATTAGTATCTCTTGTCTTGTACCTAATGTTATTAGTGTCTCCTGTCTTGTATCTAATGTTATTAGTGTCTCATGTCTTGTACCTAAAGTTATTGGTGTCTCTTGTCTTGTACCTAATGTTATTAGTGTCTTTTGTCTAGTACCTAATGTTATTAGTGTCTCCTGTCTTGTGCCTAATGTTATTAGTGTCTCTTGTCTAGTACCTAATGTTATTAGTGTCTCTTGTCTTTTGCCTAATGTTATTAGTGTCTCTTGTCTTGTACCTAATGTTATTAATGTCTATTGTATTGTACCTAATGTTATTAGTGTCTCTTGTCTAGTACCTAATGTTATTAGTGTCTCTTGTCTTTTACCTAATGTTATTAGTGTCTCTTGTCTTTTACCTAATGTTATTAGTGTCTCCTGTCTTGTACCTAATGTTATTAATGCCTATTGTATTGTACCTAATGTTATTAGTGTCTCTTGTCTAGTATTTAATGTTATTAGTGTCTCCTGTCTTGTACATAATGTTATTAATGTCTCCTGTCTTGTACCTAATGTTATTAGTGTCTCTTGTCTAGTACCTAATGTTATTAGTGTCTCTTGTCTTGTACCTAATATTATTAGTGTCTCCTGTCTTGTATCTATTGTTATTAGTGTCTCTTGTCTTTTACCTAATGTTATTAGTGTCTCCTGTCTTGTACCTAATGTTATTAGTGTCTCCTGTCTTGTACCTAATGTTATTAATGTCTATTGTATTGTACCTAATGTTATTAGTGTCTCTTGTCTAGTATTTAATGTTATTAGTGTCTCCTGTCTTGTACATAATGTTATTAATGTCTCCTGTCTTGTACCTAATGTTATTAGTGTCTCTTGTCTAGTACCTAATGTTATTTGTGTCTCTTGTCTTGTACCTAATATTATTAGTGTCTCCTGTCTTGTATCTATTGTTATTAATGTCTCCTGTCTTGTACCTAATGTTATTAGTGTCTCTTGTCTTGTACCTAATGTTATTAGTGTCTCTTGTCTTGTACCTAATGTTATTAATGTCTATTGTATTGTACCTAATGTTATTAGTGTCTCTTGTCTAGTATCTAATGTTATTAGTGTCTCCTGTCTTGCATATAATGTTATTAGTGTCTCTTGTCTTGTACCTAATGTTATTAGTGTCTCTTGTCAAGTACCTAATGTTATTAGTGTGACCTCTCTTGTACCTAATTTTATTAGTGTCTCTTGTATAGTATCTAATGTTATTAGTGTCTTTTGTCTAGTACCTAATGTTATTAGTGTCTCCTGTCTTGTACCTAATGTTATTAGTGTCTCTTGTCTAGTACCTAATGTTATTAGTGTCTCTTGTCTTTTGCCTAATGTTATTAGTGTCTCTTGTCTTGTACCTAATGTTATTAATGTCTATTGTATTGTACCTAATGTTATTAGTGTCTCTTGTCTAGTACCTAATGTTATTAGTGTCTCTTGTCTTTTACCTAATGTTATTAGTGTCTATTGTATTGTACTTAATGTTATTAGTGTCTGTTGTCTAGTATCTAATGTTATTAGTGTCTCCTGTCTTGTATATAATATTATTAGTGTTTCTTGTGTTTTACCTAATGTTATTAGTGTCTCTTGTCTAGTACCTTATGTTATTAGTGTGACCTCTCTTGTACCTAATGTTATTAGTGTCACCTGTCTTGTACCTAATGTTATTAGTTTCTCTTGTCTAGTATCTAATGTTATTAGTATCTCTTGTCTTGTACCTAATGTTATTAGTGTCTCCTGTCTTGTATCTAATGTTATTAGTGTCTCATGTCTTGTACCTAATGTTATTGGTGTCTCTTGTCTTGTACCTAATGTTATTAGTGTCTTTTGTCTAGTACCTAATGTTATTAGTGTCTCTTGTCTAGTACCTAATGTTATTAGTGTCTCTTGTCTTTTGCCTAATGTTATTAGTGTCTCTTGTCTTGTACCTAATGTTATTAATGTCTATTGTATTGTACCTAATGTTATTAGTGTCTCTTGTCTAGTACCTAATGTTATTAGTGTCTCTTGTCTTTTACCTAATGTTATTAGTGTCTCTTGTCTTTTACCTAATGTTATTAGTGTCTCCTGTCTTGTACCTAATGTTATTGATGTCTATTGTATTGTACCTAATGTTATTAGTGTCTCTTGTCTAGTATTTAATGTTATTAGTGTCTCCTGTCTTGTACATAATGTTATTAATGTCTCCTGTCTTGTACCTAATGTTATTAGTGTCTCTTGTCTAGTACCTAATGTTATTAGTGTCTCTTGTCTTGTACCTAATATTATTAGTGTCTCCTATCTTGTACCTAATGTTATTAGTGTCTCTTGTCTAGTACCTAATGTTATTAGTGTCTCTTGTCTTTTGCCTAATGTTATTAGTGTCTCTTGTCTTGTACCTAATGTTATTAATGTCTATTGTATTGTACCTAATGTTATTAGTGTCTCTTGTCTAGTACCTAATGTTATTAGTGTCTCTTGTCTTTTACCTAATGTTATTAGTGTCTATTGTATTGTACCTAATGTTATTAGTGTCTGTTGTCTAGTATCTAATGTTATTAGTGTCTCCTGTCTTGTATATAATATTATTAGTGTTTCTTGTGTTTTACCTAATGTTATTAGTGTCTCTTGTCTAGTACCTTATGTTATTAGTGTGACCTCTCTTGTACCTAATGTTATTAGTGTCACCTGTCTTGTACCTAATGTTATTAGTTTCTCTTGTCTAGTATCTAATGTTATTAGTATCTCTTGTCTTGTACCTAATGTTATTAGTGTCTCCTGTCTTGTATCTAATGTTATTAGTGTCTCATGTCTTGTACCTAATGTTATTGGTGTCTCTTGTCTTGTACCTAATGTTATTAGTGTCTTTTGTCTAGTACCTAATGTTATTAGTGTCTCTTGTCTAGTACCTAATGTTATTAGTGTCTCTTGTCTTTTGCCTAATGTTATTAGTGTCTCTTGTCTTGTACCTAATGTTATTAATGTCTATTGTATTGTACCTAATGTTATTAGTGTCTCTTGTCTAGTACCTAATGTTATTAGTGTCTCTTGTCTTTTACCTAATGTTATTAGTGTCTCTTGTCTTTTACCTAATGTTATTAGTGTCTCCTGTCTTGTACCTAATGTTATTGATGTCTATTGTATTGTACCTAATGTTATTAGTGTCTCTTGTCTAGTATTTAATGTTATTAGTGTCTCCTGTCTTGTACATAATGTTATTAATGTCTCCTGTCTTGTACCTAATGTTATTAGTGTCTCTTGTCTAGTACCTAATGTTATTAGTGTCTCTTGTCTTGTACCTAATATTATTAGTGTCTCCTATCTTGTATCTATTGTTATTAATGTCTCCTGTCTTGTACCTAATGTTATTAGTGTCTCTTGTCTTGTACCTAATGTTATTAGTGTCTCTTGTCTTGTACCTAATGTTATTAATGTCTATTGTATTGTACCTAATGTTATTAGTGTCTCTTGTCTAGTATCTAATGTTATTAGTGTCTCCTGTCTTGCATATAATGTTATTAGTGTCTCTTGTCTTGTACCTAATGTTATTAGTGTCTCTTGTCAAGTACCTAATGTTATTAGTGTGACCTCTCTTGTACCTAATTTTATTAGTGTCTCTTGTATAGTATCTAATGTTATTAGTGTCTTTTGTCTAGTACCTAATGTTATTAGTGTCTCCTGTCTTGTACCTAATGTTATTAGTGTCTCTTGTCTAGTACCTAATGTTATTAGTGTCTCTTGTCTTGTACCTAATGTTATTAGTGTCTCTTGTCTTGTACCTAATGTTATTAATGTCTATTGTATTGTACCTAATGTTATTAGTGTCTCTTGTCTAGTACCTAATGTTATTAGTGTCTCTTGTCTTTTACCTAATGTTATTAGTGTCTCTTGTCTTGTACCTAATGTTATTAGTGTCTCCTGTCTTGTACCTAACGTTATTAATGTCTATTGTATTGTACCTAATGTTATTAGTGTCTCTTGTCTAGTATCTAATGTTATTAGTGTCTCCTGTCTTGTACATAATGTTATTAATGTCTCCTGTCTTGTACCTAATGTTATTAATGTCTATTGTATTGTACCTAATGTTATTAGTGTCTCTTGTCTAGTATCTAATGTTATTAATGTCTCCTGTCTTGTACATAATGTTATTAATGTCTCCTGTCTTGTACCTAATGATATTAGTGTCTCTTGTCTAGTACCTAATGTTATTAGTGTCTCTTGTCTTGTACCTAATATTATTAGTGTCTCCTGTCTTGTATCTATTGTTATTAATGTCTCCTGTCTTGTACCTAATGTTATTAGTGTCTCTTGTCTTGTACCTAATGTTATTAGTGTCTCTTGTCTTGTACCTAATGTTATTAATGTCTATTGTATTGTACCTAATGTTATTAGTGTCTCTTGTCTAGTATCTAATGTTATTAGTGTCTCCTGTCTTGCATATAATGTTATTAGTGTCTCTTGTCTTGTACCTAATGTTATTAGTGTCTCTTGTCAAGTACCTAATGTTATTAGTGTGACCTCTCTTGTACCTAATTTTATTAGTGTTTCTTGTCTAGTATCTAATGTTATTAGTGTCTCCTGTCTTGTACCTAATGTTATTAGTGTCTCTTGTCTAGTACCTAATTTTATTAGTGTCTCTTGTCTTGTACCTAATGTTATTAGTGTCTCCTGTCTTGTATCTAATGTTATTAGTGTCTCCTGTCTTGTACCTAATGTTATTAGTGTCTCTTGTCTTGTACCTAGTGTTATTAGTGTCTCTTGTCTTGTACCTAGTGTTATTAGTGTCTCTTTTCTAGTACCTAATGTTATTAGTGTCTCTTGTCTTTTACCTAATGTTATTAGTGTCTCTTGTCTTTTACCTAATGTTATTAGTGTCTCCTGTCTTGTACCTAATGTTATTAATGTCTATTGTATTGTACCTAATGTTATTAGTGTCTCTTGTCTTGTACCTAGTGTTATTAGTGTCTCTTTTCTAGTACCTAATGTTATTAGTGTCTCTTGTCTTTAACCTAATGTTATTAGTGTCTCTTCTTTTGTACCTAATGTTATTAATGTCTATTGTATTGTACCTAATGTTATTAGTGTCTGTTGTCTAGTATCTAATGTTATTAGTGTCTCCTGTCTTGTATATAATGTTATTAGTGTTTCTTGTGTTTTACCTAATGTTATTAGTGTCTCTTGTCTAGTACCTTATGTTATTAGTGTGACCTCTCTTGTACCTAATGTTATTAGTGTCTCCTGTCTTGTACCTAATGTTATTAGTTTCTCTTGTCTAGTATCTAATGTTATTAGTATCTCTTGTCTTGTACCTAATGTTATTAGTGTCTCCTGTCTTGTATCTAATGTTATTAGTGTCTCATGTCTTGTACCTAATGGTATTGGTGTCTCTTGTCTTGTACCTAATGTTATTAGTGTCTTTTGTCTAGTACCTAATGTTATTAGTGTCTCCTGTCTTGTACCTAATGTTATTAGTGTCTCTTGTCTAGTACCTAATGTTATTAGTGTCTCTTGTCTTTTGCCTAATGTTATTAGTGTCTCTTGTCTTGTACCTAATGTTATTAATGTCTATTGTATTGTACCTAATGTTATTAGTGTCTTTTGTCTACTACCTAATGTTATTAGTGTCTCCTGTCTTGTACCTAATGTTATGAGTGTCTCTTGTCTAGTACCTAATGTTATTAGTGTCTCTTGTCTTTTGCCTAATGTTATTAGTGTCTCTTGTCTTGTACCTAATGTTATTAATGTCTATTGTATTGTACCTAATGTTATTAGTGTCTCTTGTCTAGTACCTAATGTTATTAGTGTCTCTTGTCTTTTACCTAATGGTATTAGTGTCTCTTGTCTTTTACCTAATGTTATTAGTGTCTCCTGTCTTGTACCTAATGTTATTAATGTCTATTGTATTGTACCTAATGTTATTAATGTCTATTGTATTGTACCTAATGTTATTAGTGTCTCTTGTCTAGTATCTAATGGTATTAGTGTCTCCTGTCTTGTACATAATGTTATTAATGTCTCCTGTCTTGTACCTAATGTTATTAGTGTCTCTTGTCTAGTACCTAATGTTATTAGTGTCTCTTGTCTTGTACCTAATATTATTAGTGTCTCCTGTCTTGTATCTATTGTTATTAATGTCTCCTGTCTTGTACCTAATGTTATTAGTGTCTCTTGTCTTGTAACTAATGTTATTAGTGTCTCTTGTCTTGTACCTAATGTTATTAATGTCTATTGTCTAGTACCTAATGTTATTAGTGTCTCTTGTCTTTTGCCTAATGTTATTAGTGTCTCTTGTCTTGTACCTAATGTTATTAATGTCTATTGTATTGTACCTAATGTTATTAGTGTCTCTTGTCTAGTACCTAATGTTATTAGTGTCTCTTGTCTTTTACCTAATGTTATTAGTGTCTCTTGTCTTTTACCTAATGTTATTAGTGTCTCCTGTCTTGTACCTAATGTTATTAATGTCTATTGTATTGTACCTAATGTTATTAATGTCTATTGTATTGTACCTAATGTTATTAGTGTCTTTTGTCTAGTATCTAATGTTATTAGTGTCTCCTGTCTTGTACATAATGTTATTAATGTCTCCTGTCTTGTACCTAATGTTATTAGTGTCTCTTGTCTAGTACCTTATGTTATTAGTGTCTCTTGTCTTGTACCTAATATTATTAGTGTCTCCTTTCTTGTATCTATTGTTATTAATGTCTCCTGTCTTGTACCTAATGTTATTAGTGTCTCTTGTCTTGTACCTAATGTTATTAGTGTCTCTTGTCTAGTACCTAATGTTATTAGTGTCTCTTGTCTTTTGCCTAATGTTATTAGTGTCTCTTGTCTTGTACCTAATGTTATTAATGTCTATTGTATTGTACCTAATGTTATTAGTGTCTTTTGTCTAGTATCTAATGTTATTAGTGTCTCCTGTCTTGTACATAATGTTATTAATGTCTCCTGTCTTGTACCTAATGTTATTAGTGTCTCTTGTCTAGTACCTAATGTTATTAGTGTCTCTTGTCTGGTACCTAATATTATTAGTGTCTCCTTTCTTGTATCTATTGTTATTAATGTCTCCTGTCTTGTACCTAATGTTATTAGTGTCTCTTGTCTTGTACCTAATGTTATTAGTGTCTCTTGTCTAGTACCTAATGTTATTAGTGTCTCTTGTATTTTGCCTAATGTTATTAGTGTCTCTTGTCTTGTACCTAATGTTATTAATGTCTATTGTATTGTACCTAATGTTATTAGTGTCTTTTGTCTAGTATCTAATGTTATTAGTGTCTCCTGTCTTGTACATAATGTTATTAATGTCTCCTGTCTTGTACCTAATGTTATTAGTGTCTCTTGTCTAGTACCTAATGTTATTAGTGTCTCTTGTCTTGTACCTAATATTATTAGTGTCTCCTTTCTTGTATCTATTGTTATTAATGTCTCCTGTCTTGTGCCTAATGTTATTAGTGTCTCTTGTCTTGTACCTAATGTTATTAGTGTCTCTTGTCTAGTACCTAATGTTATTAGTGTCTCTTGTCTTTTGCCTAATGTTATTAGTGTCTCTTGTCTTGTACCTAATGTTATTAATGTCTATTGTATTGTACCTAATGTTATTAGTGTCTCTTGTCTAGTACCTAATGGTATTAGTGTCTCTTGTCTTTTACCTAATGTTATTAGTGTCTCTTGTCTTTTACCTAATGTTATTAGTGTCTCCTGTCTTGTACCTAATGTTATTAGTGTCTCTTGTCTAGTACCTAATGTTATTAGTGTCTCTTGTCTTTTGCCTAATGTTATTAGTGTCTCTTGTCTTGTACCTAATGTTATTAATGTCTATTGTATTGTACCTAATGTTATTAGTGTCTCTTGTCTAGTACCTAATGTTATTAGTGTCTCTTGTCTTTTGCCTAATGTTATTAGTGTCTCTTGTCTTGTACCTAATGTTATTAATGTCTATTGTATTGTACCTAATGTTATTAGTGTCTCTTGTCTAGTACCTAATGTTATTAGTGTCTCTTGTCTTTTACCTAATGTTATTAGTGTCTCTTGTCTTTTACCTAATGTTATTAGTGTCTCCTGTCTTGTACCTAATGTTATTAATGTCTATTGTATTGTACCTAATGTTATTAATGTCTATTGTATTGTACCTAATGTTATTAGTGTCTCTTGTCTAGTATCTAATGTTATTAGTGTCTCCTGTCTTGTACATAATGTTATTAATGTCTCCTGTCTTGTACCTAATGTTATTAGTGTCTCTTGTCTAGTACCTAATGTTATTAGTGTCTCTTGTCTTGTACCTAATATTATTAGTGTCTCCTGTCTTGTATCTATTGTTATTAATGTCTCCTGTCTTGTACCTAATGTTATTAGTGTCTCTTGTCTTGTACCTAATGTTATTAATGTCTATTGTCTAGTACCTAATGTTATTAGTGTCTCTTGTCTTTTGCCTAATGTTATTAGTGTCTCTTGTCTTGTACCTAATGTTATTAATGTCTATTGTATTGTACCTAATGTTATTAGTGTCTCTTGTCTAGTACCTAATGTTATTAGTGTCTCTTGTCTTTTACCTAATGTTATTAGTGTCTCTTGTCTTTTACCTAATGTTATTAGTGTCTCCTGTCTTGTACCTAATGTTATTAATGTCTATTGTATTGTACCTAATGTTATTAATGTCTATTGTATTGTACCTAATGTTATTAGTGTCTTTTGTCTAGTATCTAATGTTATTAGTGTCTCCTGTCTTGTACATAATGTTATTAATGTCTCCTGTCTTGTACCTAATGTTATTAGTGTCTCTTGTCTAGTACCTAATGTTATTAGTGTCTCTTGTCTTGTACCTAATATTATTAGTGTCTCCTGTCTTGTATATATTGTTATTAATGTCTCCTGTCTTGTACCTAATGTTATTAGTATCTCTTGTCTTGTACCTAATGTTATTAGTGTCTCTTGTCTAGTACCTAATGTTATTAGTGTCTCTTGTCTTTTGCCTAATGTTATTAGTGTCTCTTGTCTTGTACCTAATGTTATTAATGTCTATTGTATTGTACCTAATGTTATTAGTGTCTCTTGTCTAGTACCTAATGTTATTAGTGTCTCTTGTCTTTTGCCTAATGTTATTAGTGTCTCTTGTCTTGTACCTAATGTTATTAATGTCTATTGTATTGTACCTAATGTTATTAGTGTCTCTTGTCTAGTACCTAATGTTATTAGTGTCTCTTGTCTTTTACCTAATGTTATTAGTGTCTCTTGTCTTTTACCTAATGTTATTAGTGTCTCCTGTCTTGTACCTAATGTTATTAATGTCTATTGTATTGTACCTAATGTTATTAATGTCTATTGTATTGTACCTAATGTTATTAGTGTCTCTTGTCTAGTATCTAATGTTATTAGTGTCTCCTGTCTTGTACATAATGTTATTAATGTCTCCTGTCTTGTACCTAATGTTATTAGTGTCTCTTGTCTTGTACCTAATGTTATTAATGTCTATTGTCTAGTACCTAATGTTATTAGTGTCTCTTGTCTTTTACCTAATGTTATTAGTGTCTCTTGTCTTGTACCTAATGTTATTAATGTCTATTGTATTGTACCTAATGTTATTAGTGTCTCTTGTCTAGTACCTAATGTTATTAGTGTCTCTTGTCTTTTACCTAATGTTATTAGTGTCTCTTGTCTTTTACCTAATGTTATTAGTGTCTCCTGTCTTGTACCTAATGTTATTAATGTCTATTGTATTGTACCTAATGTTATTAATGTCTATTGTATTGTACCTAATGTTATTAGTGTCTTTTGTCTAGTATCTAATGTTATTAGTGTCTCCTGTCTTGTACATAATGTTATTAATGTCTCCTGTCTTGTACCTAATGTTATTAGTGTCTCTTGTCTAGTACCTAATGTTATTAGTGTCTCTTGTCTTGTACCTAATATTATTAGTGTCTCCTGTCTTGTATATATTGTTATTAATGTCTCCTGTCTTGTACCTAATGTTATTAGTATCTCTTGTCTTGTACCTAGTGTTATTAGTGTCTCCTGTCTTGTACCTAATGTTATTAGTGTCTCTTGTCTTGTACCTAGTGTTATTAGTGTCTCTTGTCTTGTACCTAGAGTTATTAGTGTCTCTTTTCTAGTACCTAATGTTATTAGTGTCTCTTGTCTTTTACCTAATGTTATTAGTGTCTCTTGTCTTTTACCTAATGTTATTAGTGTCTCCTGTCTTGTACCTAATGTTATTAATGTCTATTGTATTGTACCTAATGTTATTAGTGTCTCTTGTCTTGTACCTAGTGTTATTAGTGTCTCTTTTCTAGTACCTAATGTTATTAGTGTCTCTTGTCTTTAACCTAATGTTATTAGTGTCTCTTCTTTTGTACCTAATGTTATTAATGTCTATTGTATTGTACCTAATGTTATTAGTGTCTGTTGTCTAGTATCTAATGTTATTAGTGTCTCCTGTCTTGTATATAATGTTATTAGTGTTTCTTGTGTTTTACCTAATGTTATTAGTGTCTCTTGTCTAGTACCTTATGTTATTAGTGTGACCTCTCTTGTACCTAATGTTATTAGTGTCTCCTGTCTTGTACCTAATGTTATTAGTTTCTCTTGTCTAGTATCTAATGTTATTAGTATCTCTTGTCTTGTACCTAATGTTATTAGTGTCTCCTGTCTTGTATCTAATGTTATTAGTGTCTCATGTCTTGTACCTAATGGTATTGGTGTCTCTTGTCTTGTACCTAATGTTATTAGTGTCTTTTGTCTAGTACCTAATGTTATTAGTGTCTCCTGTCTTGTACCTAATGTTATGAGTGTCTCTTGTCTAGTACCTAATGTTATTAGTGTCTCTTGTCTTTTGCCTAATGTTATTAGTGTCTCTTGTCTTGTACCTAATGTTATTAATGTCTATTGTATTGTACCTAATGTTATTAGTGTCTCTTGTCTAGTACCTAATGTTATTAGTGTCTCTTGTCTTTTACCTAATGGTATTAGTGTCTCTTGTCTTTTACCTAATGTTATTAGTGTCTCCTGTCTTGTACCTAATGTTATTAATGTCTATTGTATTGTACCTAATGTTATTAATGTCTATTGTATTGTACCTAATGTTATTAGTGTCTCTTGTCTAGTATCTAATGGTATTAGTGTCTCCTGTCTTGTACATAATGTTATTAATGTCTCCTGTCTTGTACCTAATGTTATTAGTGTCTCTTGTCTAGTACCTAATGTTATTAGTGTCTCTTGTCTTGTACCTAATATTATTAGTGTCTCCTGTCTTGTATCTATTGTTATTAATGTCTCCTGTCTTGTACCTAATGTTATTAGTGTCTCTTGTCTTGTAACTAATGTTATTAGTGTCTCTTGTCTTGTACCTAATGTTATTAATGTCTATTGTCTAGTACCTAATGTTATTAGTGTCTCTTGTCTTTTGCCTAATGTTATTAGTGTCTCTTGTCTTGTACCTAATGTTATTAATGTCTATTGTATTGTACCTAATGTTATTAGTGTCTCTTGTCTAGTACCTAATGTTATTAGTGTCTCTTGTCTTTTACCTAATGTTATTAGTGTCTCTTGTCTTTTACCTAATGTTATTAGTGTCTCCTGTCTTGTACCTAATGTTATTAATGTCTATTGTATTGTACCTAATGTTATTAATGTCTATTGTATTGTACCTAATGTTATTAGTGTCTTTTGTCTAGTATCTAATGTTATTAGTGTCTCCTGTCTTGTACATAATGTTATTAATGTCTCCTGTCTTGTACCTAATGTTATTAGTGTCTCTTGTCTAGTACCTTATGTTATTAGTGTATCTTGTCTTGTACCTAATATTATTAGTGTCTCCTTTCTTGTATCTATTGTTATTAATGTCTCCTGTCTTGTACCTAATGTTATTAGTGTCTCTTGTCTTGTACCTAATGTTATTAGTGTCTCTTGTCTAGTACCTAATGTTATTAGTGTCTCTTGTCTTTTGCCTAATGTTATTAGTGTCTCTTGTCTTGTACCTAATGTTATTAATGTCTATTGTATTGTACCTAATGTTATTAGTGTCTTTTGTCTAGTATCTAATGTTATTAGTGTCTCCTGTCTTGTACATAATGTTATTAATGTCTCCTGTCTTGTACCTAATGTTATTAGTGTCTCTTGTCTAGTACCTAATGTTATTAGTGTCTCTTGTCTGGTACCTAATATTATTAGTGTCTCCTTTCTTGTATCTATTGTTATTAATGTCTCCTGTCTTGTACCTAATGTTATTAGTGTCTCTTGTCTTGTACCTAATGTTATTAGTGTCTCTTGTCTAGTACCTAATGTTATTAGTGTCTCTTGTATTTTGCCTAATGTTATTAGTGTCTCTTGTCTTGTACCTAATGTTATTAATGTCTATTGTATTGTACCTAATGTTATTAGTGTCTTTTGTCTAGTATCTAATGTTATTAGTGTCTCCTGTCTTGTACATAATGTTATTAATGTCTCCTGTCTTGTACCTAATGTTATTAGTGTCTCTTGTCTAGTACCTAATGTTATTAGTGTCTCTTGTCTTGTACCTAATATTATTAGTGTCTCCTTTCTTGTATCTATTGTTATTAATGTCTCCTGTCTTGTGCCTAATGTTATTAGTGTCTCTTGTCTTGTACCTAATGTTATTAGTGTCTCTTGTCTAGTACCTAATGTTATTAGTGTCTCTTGTCTTTTGCCTAATGTTATTAGTGTCTCTTGTCTTGTACCTAATGTTATTAATGTCTATTGTATTGTACCTAATGTTATTAGTGTCTCTTGTCTAGTACCTAATGGTATTAGTGTCTCTTGTCTTTTACCTAATGTTATTAGTGTCTCTTGTCTTTTACCTAATGTTATTAGTGTCTCCTGTCTTGTACCTAATGTTATTAGTGTCTCTTGTCTAGTACCTAATGTTATTAGTGTCTCTTGTCTTTTGCCTAATGTTATTAGTGTCTCTTGTCTTGTACCTAATGTTATTAATGTCTATTGTATTGTACCTAATGTTATTAGTGTCTCTTGTCTAGTACCTAATGTTATTAGTGTCTCTTGTCTTTTGCCTAATGTTATTAGTGTCTCTTGTCTTGTACCTAATGTTATTAATGTCTATTGTATTGTACCTAATGTTATTAGTGTCTCTTGTCTAGTACCTAATGTTATTAGTGTCTCTTGTCTTTTACCTAATGTTATTAGTGTCTCTTGTCTTTTACCTAATGTTATTAGTGTCTCCTGTCTTGTACCTAATGTTATTAATGTCTATTGTATTGTACCTAATGTTATTAATGTCTATTGTATTGTACCTAATGTTATTAGTGTCTCTTGTCTAGTATCTAATGTTATTAGTGTCTCCTGTCTTGTACATAATGTTATTAATGTCTCCTGTCTTGTACCTAATGTTATTAGTGTCTCTTGTCTAGTACCTAATGTTATTAGTGTCTCTTGTCTTGTACCTAATATTATTAGTGTCTCCTGTCTTGTATCTATTGTTATTAATGTCTCCTGTCTTGTACCTAATGTTATTAGTGTCTCTTGTCTTGTACCTAATGTTATTAGTGTCTCTTGTCTTGTACCTAATGTTATTAATGTCTATTGTCTAGTACCTAATGTTATTAGTGTCTCTTGTCTTTTGCCTAATGTTATTAGTGTCTCTTGTCTTGTACCTAATGTTATTAATGTCTATTGTATTGTACCTAATGTTATTAGTGTCTCTTGTCTAGTACCTAATGTTATTAGTGTCTCTTGTCTTTTACCTAATGTTATTAGTGTCTCTTGTCTTTTACCTAATGTTATTAGTGTCTCCTGTCTTGTACCTAATGTTATTAATGTCTATTGTATTGTACCTAATGTTATTAATGTCTATTGTATTGTACCTAATGTTATTAGTGTCTTTTGTCTAGTATCTAATGTTATTAGTGTCTCCTGTCTTGTACATAATGTTATTAATGTCTCCTGTCTTGTACCTAATGTTATTAGTGTCTCTTGTCTAGTACCTAATGTTATTAGTGTCTCTTGTCTTGTACCTAATATTATTAGTGTCTCCTGTCTTGTATATATTGTTATTAATGTCTCCTGTCTTGTACCTAATGTTATTAGTATCTCTTGTCTTGTACCTAATGTTATTAGTGTCTCTTGTCTAGTACCTAATGTTATTAGTGTCTCTTGTCTTTTGCCTAA
Source organism: Bathymodiolus brooksi (assembly GCA_963680875.1). Lineage (NCBI taxonomy): Eukaryota > Metazoa > Mollusca > Bivalvia > Mytilida > Modiolidae > Bathymodiolus > Bathymodiolus brooksi. The sequence continues at coordinate 24,375,451 of OY804586.1, forward strand.
TGTTATTAGTGTCTCTTGTCTTGTACCTAATGTTATTAATGTCTATTGTATTGTACCTAATGTTATTAGTGTCTCTTTTCTAGTACCTAATGTTATTAGTGTCTCTTGTCTTTTGCCTAATGTTATTAGTGTCTCTTGTCTTGTACCTAATGTTATTAATGTCTATTGTATTGTACCTAATGTTATTAGTGTCTCTTGTCTAGTACCTAATGTTATTAGTGTCTCTTGTCTTTTACCTAATGTTATTAGTGTCTCTTGTCTTTTACCTAATGTTATTAGTGTCTCCTGTCTTGTACCTAATGTTATTAATGTCTATTGTATTGTACCTAATGTTATTAATGTCTATTGTATTGTACCTAATGTTATTAGTGTCTCTTGTCTAGTATCTAATGTTATTAGTGTCTCCTGTCTTGTACATAATGTTATTAATGTCTCCTGTCTTGTACCTAATGTTATTAGTGTCTCTTGTCTTGTACCTAATGTTATTAATGTCTATTGTCTAGTACCTAATGTTATTAGTGTCTCTTGTCTTTTGCCTAATGTTATTAGTGTCTCTTGTCTTGTACCTAATGTTATTAATGTCTATTGTATTGTACCTAATGTTATTAGTGTCTCTTGTCTAGTACCTAATGTTATTAGTGTCTCTTGTCTTTTACCTAATGTTATTAGTGTCTCTTGTCTTTTACCTAATGTTATTAGTGTCTCCTGTCTTGTACCTAATGTTATTAATGTCTATTGTATTGTACCTAATGTTATTAATGTCTATTGTATTGTACCTAATGTTATTAGTGTCTTTTGTCTAGTATCTAATGTTATTAGTGTCTCCTGTCTTGTACATAATGTTATTAATGTCTCCTGTCTTGTACCTAATGTTATTAGTGTCTCTTGTCTAGTACCTAATGTTATTAGTGTCTCTTGTCTTGTACCTAATATTATTAGTGTCTCCTGTCTTGTATATATTGTTATTAATGTCTCCTGTCTTGTACCTAATGTTATTAGTATCTCTTGTCTTGTACCTAATGTTATTAGTGTCTCTTGTCTAGTACCTAATGTTATTAGTGTCTCTTGTCTTTTGCCTAATGTTATTAGTGTCTCTTGTCTTGTACCTAATGTTATTAATGTCTATTGTATTGTAACTAATGTTATTAGTGTCTCTTGTCTAGTACCTAATGTTATTAGTGTCTCTTGTCTTTTGCCTAATGTTATTAGTGTCTCTTGTCTTGTACCTAATGTTATTAATGTCTATTGTATTGTACCTAATGTTATTAGTGTCTCTTGTCTAGTACCTAATGTTATTAGTGTCTCTTGTCTTTTACCTAATGTTATTAGTGTCTCTTGTCTTTTACCTAATGTTATTAGTGTCTCCTGTCTTGTACCTAATGTTATTAGTGTCTCTTGTCTAGTACCTAATGTTATTAGTGTCTCTTGTCTTTTGCCTAATGTTATTAGTGTCTCTTGTCTTGTACCTAATGTTATTAATGTCTATTGTATTGTACCTAATGTTATTAGTGTCTCTTGTCTAGTACCTAATGTTATTAGTGTCTCTTGTCTTTTGCCTAATGTTATTAGTGTCTCTTGTCTTGTACCTAATGTTATTAATGTCTATTGTATTGTACCTAATGTTATTAGTGTCTCTTGTCTAGTACCTAATGTTATTAGTGTCTCTTGTCTTTTAACTAATGTTATTAGTGTCTCTTGTCTTTTACCTAATGTTATTAGTGTCTCCTGTCTTGTACCTAATGTTATTAATGTCTATTGTATTGTACCTAATGTTATTAATGTCTATTGTATTGTACCTAATGTTATTAGTGTCTCTTGTCTAGTATCTAATGTTATTAGTGTCTCCTGTCTTGTACATAATGTTATTAATGTCTCCTGTCTTGTACCTAATGTTATTAGTGTCTCTTGTCTAGTACCTAATGTTATTAGTGTCTCTTGTCTTGTACCTAATATTATTAGTGTGTCCTGTCTTGTATCTATTGTTATTAATGTCTCCTGTCTTGTACCTAATGTTATTAGTGTCTCTTGTCTTGTACCTAATGTTATTAGTGTCTATTGTCTTGTACCTAATGTTATTAATGTCTATTGTATTGTACCTAATGTTATTAGTGTCTCTTGTCTAGTATCTAATGTTATTAGTGTCTCCTGTCTTGCATATAATGTTATTAGTGTCTCTTGTCTTGTACCTAATGTTATTAGTGTCTCTTGTCAAGTACCTAATGTTATTAGTGTGACCTCTCTTGTACCTAATGTTATTAGTGTCTCTTGTCTAGTACCTTATGTTATTAGTGTGACCTCTCTTGTACCTAATGTTATTAGTGTCACCTGTCTTGTACCTAATGTTATTAGTTTCTCATGTCTAGTATCTAATGTTATTAGTATCTCTTGTCTTGTACCTAATGTTATTAGTGTCTCCTGTCTTGTATCTAATGTTATTAGTGTCTCATGTCTTGTACCTAATGTTATGGGTGTCTCTTGTCTTGTACCTAATGTTATTAGTGTCTTTTGTCTAGTACCTAATGTTATTAGTGTCTCCTGTCTTGTACCTAATGTTATTAGTGTCTCTTGTCTAGTACCTAATGTTATTAGTGTCTCTTGTCTTTTGCCTAATGTTATTAGTGTCTCTTGTCTTGTACCTAATGTTATTAATGTCTATTGTATTGTACCTAATGTTATTAGTGTCTTTTGTCTAGTACCTAATGTTATTAGTGTCTCCTGTCTTGTACCTAATGTTATTAGTGTCTCTTGTCTAGTACCTAATGTTATTAGTGTCTCTTGTCTTTTGCCTAATGTTATTAGTGTCACTTGTCTTGTACCTAATGTTATTAATGTCTATTGTATTGTACCTAATGTTATTAGTGTCTCTTGTCTAGTACCTAATGTTATTAGTGTCTCTTGTCTTTTACCTAATGTTATTAGTGTCTCTTGTCTTTTACCTAATGTTATTAGTGTCTCCTGTCTTGTACCTAATGTTATTAATGTCTATTGTATTGTTTCTAATGTTATTAGTGTCTCTTGTCTAGTATCTAATGTTATTAGTGTCTCCTGTCTTGTACATAATGTTATTAATGTCTCCTGTCTTGTACCTAATGTTATTAGTGTCTCTTGTCTAGTACCTAATGTTATTAGTGTCTCTTGTCTTGTACCTAATATTATTAGTGTCTCCTGTCTTGTATCTATTGTTATTAGTGTCTCCTGTCTTGTACCTAATGTTATTAGTGTCTCTTGTCTTGTACCTAATGTTATTAGTGTCTCTTGTATTTTACCTAATGTTATTAATGTCTATTGTAGTGTACCTAATGTTATTAGTGTCTCTTGTCTAGTATCTAATGTTATTAGTGTCTCCTGTCTTGCATATAATGTTATTAGTGTCTCTTGTCTTGTACCTAATGTTATTAGTGTCTCTTGTCAAGTACCTAATGTTATTAGTGTGATCTCTCTTGTACCTAATTTTATTAGTGTCTCTTGTCTAGTATCTAATGTTATTAGTGTCTCCTGTCTTGTACCTAATGTTATTAGTGTCTCTTGTCTAGTACCTAATTTTATTAGTGTCTCTTGTCTTGTACCTAATGTTATTAGTGTCTCCTGTCTTGTATCTAATGTTATTAGTGTCTCCTGTCTTGTACCTAATGTTATTAGTGTCTCTTATCTTGTACCTAGTGTTATTAGTGTCTCTTGTCTTGTACCTAGTGTTATTAGTGTCTCTTGTCTAGTATCTAATGTTATTAGTATCTCTTGTCTTGTACCTAATGTTATTAGTGTCTCTTGTCTTTTACCTAATGTTATTAGTGTCTCCTGTCTTGTACCTAATGTTATTAATGTCTATTGTATTGTACCTAATGTTATTAGTGTCTCTTGTCTTGTACCTAATGTTATTAGTGTCTCCTGTCTTGTATCTAATGTTATTAGTGTCTCCTGTCTTGTACCTAATGTTATTAGTGTCTCTTGTCTTGTACCTAGTGTTATTAGTGTATCTTGTCTTGTACCTAGTGTTATTAGTGTCTCTTTTCTAGTACCTAATGTTATTAGTATCTCTTGTCTTGTACCTAATGTTATTAGTGTCTCCTGTCTTGTATCTAATGTTATTAGTGTCTCATGTCTTGTACCTAATGTTATTGGTGTCTCTTGTCTTGTACCTAATGTTATTAGTGTCTCTTTTCTTTTATCTAATGTTATTAGTGTCTCTTGTCTAGTACCTAATGTTATTAGTGTTTCCTGTCTTGTACCTAATGTTATTAGTGTCTCTTGTCTTGTACATAATGTTATTAGTGTCTCTTGTCAAGTACCTAATGTTATTAGTGTCACCTGTCTTGTACCTAATGTTATTAGTTTCTCTTGTCTAGTATCTAATGTTATTAGTATCTCTTGTCTTGTACCTAATGTTATTAGTGTCTCCTGTCTTGTATCTAATGTTATTAGTGTCTCATGTCTTGTACCTAATGTTATTGGTGTCTCTTGTCTTGTACCTAATGTTATTAGTGTCTCTTTTCTAGTACCTAATGTTATTAGTGTCTCCTGTCTTGTATCTAATGTTATTAGTGTCTCATGTCTTGTACCTAATGTTATTGGTGTCTCTTGTCTTGTACCTAATGTTATTAGTGTCTCTTTTCTTTTATCTAATGTTATTAGTGTCTCTTGTCTAGTACCTACTGTTATTAGTGTCTCCTGTCTTGTACCTAATGTTATTAGTGTCTCTTGTCTAGTACCTAATTTTATTAGTGTCTCTTGTCTTGTACCTAATGTTATTAGTGTCTCCTGTCTTGTACCTAATGTTATTAGTGTCTCTTGTCTAGTACCTAATTTTATTAGTGTCTCTTGTCTTGTACCTAATGTTATTAGTGTCTCCTGTCTTGTACCTAATGTTATTAGTGTCTCTTGTCTTGTACCTAGTGTTATTAGTGTATCTTGTCTTGTACCTAGTGTTATTAGTGTCTCTTTTCTAGTACCTAATGTTATTAGTATCTCTTGTCTTGTACCTAATGTTATTAGTGTCTCCTGTCTTGTATCTAATGTTATTAGTGTCTCATGTCTTGTACCTAATGTTATTGGTGTCTCTTGTCTTGTACCTAATGTTATTAATGTCTCTTTTCTAGTACCTAATGTTATTAGTGTCTCTTGTCTTGTACATAATGTTATTAGTGTCTCTTGTCAAGTACCTAATGTTATTAGTGTCACCTGTCTTGTACCTAATGTTATTAGTTTCTCTTGTCTAGTATCTAATGTTATTAGTATCTCTTGTCTTGTACCTAATGTTATTAGTGTCTCCTGTCTTGTATCTAATGTTATTAGTGTCTCATGTCTTGTACCTAATGTTATTGGTGTCTCTTGTCTTGTACCTAATGTTATTAGTGTCTCTTTTCTAGTACCTAATGTTATTAGTGTCTCCTGTCTTGTATCTAATGTTATTAGTGTCTCATGTCTTGTACCTAATGTTATTGGTGTCTCTTGTCTTGTACCTAATGTTATTAGTGTCTCTTTTCTTTTATCTAATGTTATTAGTGTCTCTTGTCTAGTACCTACTGTTATTAGTGTCTCCTGTCTTGTACCTAATGTTATTAGTGTCTCTTGTCTAGTACCTAATTTTATTAGTGTCTCTTGTCTTGTACCTAATGTTATTAGTGTCTCCTGTCTTGTACCTAATGTTATTAGTGTCTCTTGTCTAGTACCTAATTTTATTAGTGTCTCTTGTCTTGTACCTAATGTTATTAGTGTCTCCTGTCTTGTACCTAATGTTATTAGTGTCTCTTGTCTTGTACCTAGTGTTATTAGTGTATCTTGTCTTGTACCTAGTGTTATTAGTGTCTCTTTTCTAGTACCTAATGTTATTAGTATCTCTTGTCTTGTACCTAATGTTATTAGTGTCTCCTGTCTTGTATCTAATGTTATTAGTGTCTCATGTCTTGTACCTAATGTTATTGGTGTCTCTTGTCTTGTACCTAATGTTATTAATGTCTCTTTTCTAGTACCTAATGTTATTAGTGTCTCCTGTCTTGTACCTAATGTTATTGGTGTCTCTTGTCTTGTACCTAATGTTATTAGTGTCTCTTTTCTTTTATCTAATGTTATTAGTGTCTCTTGTCTAGTACCTAATGTTATTAGTGTCTCCTGTCTTGTACCTAATGGTATTAGTGTCTCTTGTCTTGTACATAATGTTATTAGTGTCTCTTGTCAAGTACCTAATGTTATTAGTGTCACCTGTCTTGTACCTAATGTTATTAGTTTCTCTTGTCTAGTATCTAATGTTATTAGTATCTCTTGTCTTGTACCTAATGTTATTAGTGTCTCCTGTCTTGTATCTAATGTTATTAGTGTCTCATGTCTTGTACCTAATGTTATTGGTGTCTCTTGTCTTGTACCTAATGTTATTAGTGTCTCTTTTCTAGTACCTAATGTTATTAGTGTCTCCTGTCTTGTATCTAATGTTATTAGTGTCTCATGTCTTGTACCTAATGTTGTTGGCGTCTCTTGTCTTGTACCTAATGTTATTAGTGTCTCTTTTCTTTTATCTAATGTTATTAGTGTCTCTTGTCTAGTACCTACTGTTATTAGTGTCTCCTGTCTTGTACCTAATGTTATTAGTGTCTCTTGTCTTGTGCATAATGTTATTAGTGTCTCTTGTCAAGTACCTAATGTTATTAGTGTCTCCTGTCTTGTACATAATGTTATTAGTGTCTCTTGTCAAGTACCTAATGTTATTAGTGTCTCCTGTCTTGTACCTAATGTTATTAGTGTCTCTTGTCTTTTACCTAATGTTATTAGTGTCTCCTGTCTTGTACCTAATGTTATTAGTGTCTCTTGTCTAGTACCTAATGTTATTAGTATCTCTTGTCTTGTACCTAATGTTATTAGTGTCTCCTTTCTTGTATCTAATGTTATTCGCGTCTCATGTCTTGTACCTAATGTTATTGGTGTCTCTTGTCTTGTACCTAATGTTATTAGTGTCTCTTTTCTAGTACCTAATGTTATTAGTGTCTCTTGTCTTGTACCTAATGTTATTAGTGTCTCTTGTATTTTACCTAATGTTATTAGTGTCTCTTGTCTAGTACCTAATGTTATTAGTGTCTCCTGTCTTGTACCTAATGTTATTAGTGTCTCTTGTCTTTTACCTAATGTTATTAGTGTCTCTTGTATTGTACCTAATGTTATTAGTGTCTCTTGTCTAGTATCTAATTGTATTAGTGTCTACTGTCTTGTACATAATGTTATTAGTGTTTCTTGTATTTTACCTAATGTTATTAGTGTCTCTTGTCTAGTATCTAATGTTATTAGTGTCTCCTCTCTTGTACCTAATGTTATTAGTGTCTCTTGTCTTTTACCTAATGTTATTAGTGTCTCTTGTCTAGTATCTAATGTTATTAGTGTCTACTGTCTTGTACATAATGTTATTAGTGTCTCTTGTCTTTTACCTAATGTTATTAGTGTCTCTTGTCTAGTACCTAATGTTATTAGTGTCACCTGTCTTGTACCTTATGTTATTAATGTCTATTGTATTGTACCTAATGTTATTAGTGTCTCTTGTCTAGTACCTAATGTTATTAGTGTCTCCTGTCTTGTACCTTATGTTATTAATGTCTATTGTATTGTACCTAATGTTATTAGTGTCTCTTGTCTAGTACCTAATGTTATTAGTGTCTCCTGTCTTGTACCTAATGTTATTAGTGTCTCCTGTCTTGTACCTAATGTTATTAGTGTCTCTTGTCTTTTACCTAATTTTATTAGTGTCTCCTGTCTTGTATCTAATGTTAGTATTGTCTCTTGTCTTGTACCTAATGTTATTAGTGTCTCTTGTCTTTTACCTAATGTTATTAGTGTCTCCTGTCTTGTACCTAATGTTATTAGTGTCTCTTGTCTAGTACCGAATGTTATTAGTGTCTCCTGTCTTGTACCTAATGTTAGTATTGTCTCTTGTCTTGTACCTAATGTTATTAGTGTCTCTTGTATTGTACCTAATGTTATTAGTGTCTCTTGTCTAGTACATAATGTTATTAATGTTTCTTGTGTTCACAACCGGTTTTATTTAGTGATGGCTGTAATGTACATTTCGTCCTATTATTGTCTATACGTTCTTATTCCGTGTTATGGTATTCGCTACGATTTCCATCAAAAATTATGTTTGGTTTGTCGTTATCTCAGATGTTTGGTTTATTTACTTGTTTTCTGTGTTTAACGCCACTTTCAACAATATTTCATTTCTTTGGGTGGAGGAAACGGTGCAGTACCCGAAGAAAATCACGGATCTATCGCAAGTCACTGACAAACTTTGGCATATTGTGTCATATCGAGTACACCTCGACATGAACATGTTTAGAAATAACGTTGGTGGTGATAGGCAGTGAATGCTTAGGTAGTTGTATATCCAACTACATACGATGACGAACACGATGGGTTCTTGGTTGTTTTGTAGTAGGCTTCATGTCTTACTGTGGTGTTTGTGTTTACTGGTGTCCAACATTATGCGTATCAATTTTTAGATAGTAAGAGTATAAATGGTCGGGAAATGAAAGAAGAGATTGAAGGTATCAAAGTGGTAATCAGAATCCGTAAATCAAAGAAGGACAGACAACCCAATGACCAAGAAAAAAATGTACAACGAGACAAACAACGATCTACAAAAAATATACACAGAAAACTGACGATCGAGAAACTCAAATCCCTCTAAATATCAATAATACTTAATAATCTGCTCCACTAGTGACACCCGTCAGCTGTTTTTACTTTGATGTATAATTATTAAAGTAAAATACAAGCTTAGTTAAAGCAAAAGAGATGAAATAATCAAGAAATATCATTGAAAATAAATATATAAATAGAAAATTGAAAAGGGTAATTTCATGCTACAAACGGTATGATATATCTAGGCGATACGGCGTTTCCACTCTCGGTTTATGAATAGAAACACGACTGACAAGAATTAATAAGTTACCCTTCCAGAACACTAAAATCTCCCCTGTTTTTAATACGACCAGTGTTTGTTATCATTACCTGTATATACTTGTTCGTGTTGATAGCTAAGTCCCCCATACGTTGTTTGGAGACTTATTGTTTTTGTTCCGTTTCTTATTATTATTATCATTATTATTATTATTATTCTCCTTTCTTTCTTTGCGACATGAACGTGTCCACGGCGGATCTCATGAACTACTGGACAGAATTTCATGAAACTTGGTGGAGTTATAGATATATGTTTCTAGTTGGTCCTAACGTTTTTAGCTTTGTGGTAAAGGTGGTTCCTGTACTGAACAAATATTAGATATCTAGATAAGAATGTATTTATAATTATTATGAGGTGAACATGTCTTAAATTGTTTTACATAAAGGACAAGTCAGTCAGAAACTCGGTTAACTTGATAGAAAAGATAATGGAGCTCCCCCACCCCCCATTATAAACAGATGTATGTTATACGCTTATTACTATGAGTATTAGGATGTGATAATGTAAACATCATTTATGTTTTAGAGGGGGAGGAGGTGAGAAGAAGACGAAAACAATTATGGTGCCAAATTGTATAACAAAATATTAAATGATCTGAAAAATGCAAAAAATAAATCGTCTGGCGCTGCAGCTTTCAATAATAAATATGAATTCGAAAAAAATGTTAAATTTTGAAGGAACATGACCGATTTCTCATGTCAAAAGAATAAATAATTAGATATATGCTTCGTATGAAATATTGTTTTGCTCAGGAAAGAAGCATATACCCCAAAAATAATACAATATCAATTAGAAAAAATGTTTAAAAAATTAGGGGCACTAAAATGGCTATGGGATTACAGAATGCACCAATAAACATTAGATAGGAAGATAGAGAAGAAAACAATTATGTTACCAAGTGTTATAGAAAGAAATGAAAAGATCTGAAAGATGCAAAAAATAAATAATTCTGACACTGTTGGCTTAAATTATAAATTGTTGATAAATTTTGAAGAAATATGACCGATTTCCCATGTGAAAAGAATAAATTATCTGATTTTTGCGTAAGAAAACATCTTTGACTCGAGAGAAACGCATACACCCCTCTAATAGTAAAATGTACAATGTCATTAAGAAAAAGTAAAAAGTTCAGGATCACTAAATAACGATGGGATTACACAATACACTAGTAAACATTGTTTTGTAAATCGAATCCCGTACTGCTTGTCTTCCCTCTAAAACCATTTAAACTTGTTTTGTCACAGACGTCATTGTTTTTTGTGATAACGTTATAGTGCAATGTGACGATGTCATAGTGTTAACTGACGATGTCATAGTATTCTGTGGTGAAGACATATTGTGATGTGATGACGTCATAGGGCTATATAACGACGCTAAAGTTGTATGTGATGACGTCACTACTTGTAGAAAATGCTTCTCTAAGTTGTCACTTGTCTCAATGTGTTTCAACATATTACATACACGTACACATGTATGTAACCATATAAAAAATAAGCTATCCACTTTTTTCGAAGGACTAAATTAAGATCCCAAATATATAACACCGCAACGCTCATTAAAACTTTGAAACAAAACGTGGTTTTACATATTACAAAATATTGATGACAATGAAAATGTTTCTCTACACATCTCTTGTCACTATATGCCTAATACATTAACACTATCTATATGTTTATAACATTTTACATGTAAACAAAATATGATATATACTTTTTTTGAGCGACTAATCTAAGTTCTCACATATAATACCACCAAGATCAGTCAACTTTTGAAACATAATGTTGCTCTGTCCTTTACGATATATGGACGAACAGCACTGAAATCGTCACAACTTTCATGAGCGATATATATACAATATACGTACATTGTCGGTAAATATAACATTTATTTGTACGAGCTTTAGAAAGAGGCAGAATAGCGAGCCTTTGGCCTGTTTCGCAGCGAGTACAAATGAATTTTATATTTAACGACAATATACATATTTTGTGTTTATCCTGCAATGTCACAAACACTTGTCAGATTTAAACAAAAAGGACAAACAAGCGTCATTCCTCGCCTTTCATAAATGTTGTCAAGGGTGTCTTCTTCGTTAATTAGTACCAGTTTCATGCTTGTATCTGCGCCCTTCGCTATTCATAGCTATAGGGGACCAGGAAAGTTTATTCGTAGGCTGAAAAACTTATTCGTAGGCTGAAAAGTTTATTCGTATAGTACGAAAAGTGTATTCGTCTAGTACGAAAAAAGCAAAAATGTATTCGTATGGTATATAAGTACAGCAAATGTACTGATTGCAGGATAAATTTAAGTATGTTCTGGTTAAATAGAAAGAAATGAGGTATTAATCTATTCTGGTCGAGTACATCAGCCATTGTCAGGTCGACGCTAGAGATTGTAGATATATATCACGTGATCAAATGAGTATACAATGTTACTCGCCTGCCAGTTCTAGCAATACATTATTCTGGTCGGTAGCTTAAACATGCCCTTCCTGGGAAAACCTAGAATGGAGTTGAAATATCATCACTATGATATACAAGAAAGTTACGTTTTTCATCGTATTCTACTATGCAAAAATAACATCCGATATGGAAACGGATATTCCGGAATGCTACAAACGACTTGAATATGTTAGAATGTTTTATGATAAAAAGCTATGCACCACAATATAATAGTAATCCAGGTATCTATGCACGGTATATACATATACAATATACGTTCATTGTCGGTGGAAGAGCTTGAATATACCAAAGGGGTAATCAGAATCTGTAAATAGAAGAAGGACAGACAACACAATGGCCAAAAGAAAAAGGAGAAACAGCGATCTATTAAACATTACATATAAAACTAATGATCGAGTAGAATAAACCGGCGGTGAAGTTGGTGATAAGTAATGAATGAGGAACGGACCGGAATGTGTTTACGACAAATGGAACATATCCGTGGTCATTTGTGACATAGATGCTCCGTATAGTCTAACAAAGTCATGGCGGTGACCGTAACACTTTCGAAATGAAGACTTCAACTTAACCCTTGGTTCAGTATCTTACTTGTTAGCAGCAACCCTTTATCAAGGACATCCCGCTGGAGTATCGGATCAAATGCGAGGTATAACCTCCATATGCAGGCGCTGCTGGAATGCTGCTACCTATAAATGGAAAGTTCACAATGGGAAAATTGAAATCCTCTCTTTTGTCGTAAAGTTTCGCTCTTAACCGCCCCTCATTGTCAATTTCGAGGTGCATGTCAAAGGATGAAGCAGATATATTATCTGCATCTGTATTATCCATTATGTCATGCTCAATGAGATAAACATAGAATGTATAATGTTCCCAGTTCATTATCAAGTCAAAGTCAAGTCAATGTTTTTCTGATGGCTTTACCAATAAAATCATGATCCTCGTAACAGAAGACAAGAACCATCCTTGTGACAGAATAAACAAATACCAAATTTCGAGTCCTATTGTGAGCTATTGAAGATGGCTGAATTATTGCTAGAGGTGTCAACCATCAAATAACCAAACCGAATGGTTATGCTATATTGAAATCGCCGCTGTTTATAGAAGCTTCATTTGGGTTGAATGTATTTTCTGTGTGTAATTTTGGACAATTTGGATTTTCAACGGGTAATCATTTGTTGTTTTTTGTACATATGGTGTCTAGAACACCTGGAGAAATACAAAGCCAAATTTGTTCATAAATCGTCTAGAATCACTGAACACGTTTAACATATAATTGTAGACCCAGTACCTAGAACCAATGTACACGTTTAATGAAGAAATGCACATATGTTGTCAGTTGATCCGATATTCCAGAGCTTGTGGTTCCTATCATGATTTCCTTGATAGACGGTTGCTTCTAACACGGAAGCTGCTGCACAAAGGATTTCTAGTGGCTCAGTTGAAGTCATCACTTTTACGGGTATGTTCCGTTTGTGGTAATCACATCCCGTTCTTTTTCACATTCATGACTTATCACCGGGTTTGTAACAAGAGTAACACGACGGGTGCCTCACGTGGAGATGAAATTGCTCACCTGTCCGGATCACCTAACTGGGCTCCCGTTATTACATGTATTAGTGGAGTTTGTGTTGTCCATTTGGTTAAAATACATGTCTTCACGTATTTGGTTCAGTGCTGTGATGTGCGCTACAATGTGTGCTGTCACACGATATTCGCTTTACTCCCATTTATTTGGAGGGGCCGTATTGGTCATATGGTAGTTGGATTTACAACTACTTGTGTAATCAGTGCCTTTCACCAATGATGTTGTGAGTTAGAACCTCGTTAATGGCGATGTTTACTCGTAACAACATTATGTGATAAAGTTTGTAAGAGACTTGCAGCAGGACGGTGGTTTTCTCTGGTTTCCTTCACAAATAAAACTGACTGACACGACATAACTGAAATATAGCATGAACTGTTGTCCCTTTCAAAGCACCTGAGTTCAGCCCCAGTATTTAGTGGGGCTTGTGTTGTTAGATCTGTTCTGTGTAGTGTTTTCGTTTTCTGTTCTTTTATGTTGTCTGTCATTCCAGTTCAGATTACCCCTTTGGTATTTTCAAACACTTCGTCTCTGGAGGCCATCAACAAGTGCTGTCTAGAACCACTTAACAAATTAAACACAGAAATGAACATATGGTGTCCAGAACCCAAGAACAAGTTAAATATAGAAATGTAAATGTGGTGTCTAGAACTACTGAACAAGTTAAATATAGAAATGTACATCTGGTGTCTAGAACTACTGAACAAGTTAAATACAGAAATGTACATCTGGTTTCTAGAACTAATGAACAAGTTAAATACAGAAATGTACATCTGGTTTCTAGAACTACTGAACAAGATAAATATAGAAATGTACATCTGGTATCTAGAACTATTGAACAAGTTAAATATAGAAATGTACATCTGGTGTCTAGAACTACTGAACAAGTTAAATATAGAAATGTACATGTGGTGTCTTGAACTACTGAACACGTTAAATATAGAAATGTACATGTGGTGTCAAGAACTACTGAACAAGTTAAATACAGAAATGTACATCTGGTGTCTAGAACTACTGAACAAGTTAAATACAGAAATGTATATCTGGTGTCTAGAACTACCGAACAAGTTAAATACAGAAATGTACATCTGGTGTCTAGAACTACTGAACAAGTTAAAGAGAGGAATGTACATCTGGTGTCTAAGACCCCTGAACAAGTGAATACAGAAATGTACATCTAGTGTTTTGAATCCTGATCAAGCTAAATGCAGAAATGTACATCTGCTATCTAGAACCACTGAAGAAGTGAAATATAAAAATATGCATCTGGTGTCTAGAACCACTGATTAAATTAAACACAGAAATGAACAAATGGCGTCCAGAAAACCCGAACAAGTTAAACACAGAAATGTACGTCTGGTGTCTAGAACACATGAACAAGTTAAATATAGAAATGTCCATCTGGTGTCTACAACTACAGAACAAGTTAAATACAAAAATGTCCATCTGGTGTCGAGAACCCCTGATCAAGCTTAACACAGATATGTGCATCTGGTATGTAGAATCACTGAACAAGTTAGATATACATCTGGTGTCTACAACCCCTGATCAGGCTAAACACAGAAATGTGCATATGGGGGCTAGAATCACTGAACAAGTTAAATACAGATATACATCTGGTGTATTGAATTGATATTGTAATTTGTAATGTTTATTATAATGTATTACAGGTACATTTGTATATGAATTACATGAAGTAGACTTACTAGTCAAAATGCAGGGGTAATGTTAATAAGTCAAAATTATTTCTTTAAAATAAAAATCACTCTATTTAATGGTGTATATTGTTCTGCTTATCTCCTACTATCCTCTTGTAACATCAAACAGAAAAGCAGTACTGCTCTCATTTGCAACTAATAGATCTGTCATAATCAAGTACACGCGGATTTTTCAGACCATCTTTGATAGACAATAGTTGTCTATGACGTTCTCCATCAGGGGAGATAACCACGACATTGTTAGAATCACATCTAACGACATACACGTTCCCATTATTGTCCACAGTGATCCTACGTGGATTTTGTAGAACACTTTCATCTTTGAATTCCCAATGTATTGTACCATGTAAATCACAACATGTCACGGTATTTGTGTTACAGTCTGTGTAATAAAGTTTGTCTCCTGATGTAGCTACGTACCAAACGCCTGACATATTACTCTTGATGATATCACCAACAGATGTATCACTAAGGTTTAACATCTTTAGTCCTGCACCACTTGTATATTGTTCTACCTCTAACCGCCATGCCATAAATGTACGTATCCATGGAAATAGTTTTCAGGACTTCCTGACTTTCTATATCTATTTTAGTTATACATCTATTCTCTCCATCTGCAGTTGATACAGCAACGCTATTGATAGCTTTCATATAAACTGCATCATAAGTATCGGATCCTGTTTTATCTCTCCCTATCTGGATTAATTCTACTCCTTCTTTGTTAATAAAGCTTACAGTGTTAGTAATGTTACAGGAAAATACCATTCTACCATCTGGGAGTAAAGAACACCCTCTGATGAAACGCCCCTTGGTGTTTATCTTTTGTTTAAGATTCAGCTCTATACAGTCAACTGTCATGGGTGGTGAAAGTTCAGCTACCATCATCTGGGCTTGTTTATCTTTTCTCCGGACAAATTTCATCTCGCAAGGCTTCGATTCAACAACTGATTCGGCAAACTTTTGAATGCTGGTGGTTATATTCTTCAGACCGGTGTCTATCTTGTATGCTAGTTTGTTTTGATTTAGACTATTGCTGTTGACTAATGACTGCAAACACGTGTCTTGTGTTTCAACGTCTGTTTCTATTTGCTTTACTGCTATAAATGTGTGTAGGTCTGACGCGTACATTTTTATGTTGACTATATTTGTCTCGTATTCACACATTTTTTTATGTTTCTCGTCTAAAGATACCTGTAGCTCATGTGTTTCATCTGTTATTTGTTTTTCTGCATCAGACAATTCCGTCAGGAGATCATCCTGTAAACTGTCGGGATGATTCTTGATTGTTGTCCTCAGTTTCTGTATATCATTTTCGATTATTCGTTTCTGTTCTTTAACAGCACTGGAGTTGGTATCTCTATTTTGTCTAATTTTACCAATATTTTCAATCACTTCATTAATCAAATGTTCGACCTCATTGAACATTGTTGATGTTTTCACGTTTCTTGTTATATTTTCAAGAACAACGACCTCTTTACAGTCTTTATGATTTTCCAGGAGACAAATACCGCAACATGGACACTCATGTTCTTTACAGTATAAACTGTATTTTTCGTGGTATGACTCCGTGACAGCTTCAATGAACTGTGGTATTCAGTGCATTCTGTACAAAGACCTTCTTCACATTCTCGACACCAAGCTTCTGATGGTTTAGAAATATGGCGGTTATCACACATTCCACAGAAAGATGGAGAACTTGACATGTTGATATCCTGTAATATATTACTGGTATTAAAATAGAAATTAACATTGATTGTCTTTATTCACTTTGATTTATATGCACCACGTAAATTAATTAATTAATTAATTAAAATCAGATCTACTGTGTAATAACATTCTCTACACTTCAGTCTGGAATTGTTCTAAGCAACTAAATTAAATAAATAAGATTTTTTTTAAATGCTAGAATGGAATCATTTTTTATTTTGGCAATGCCCATCACTTTGCCAGTGACAGCAGAATAATTAGGTGAACTATCTCTGAAACCAAAAACGATAGAGGAAATTCAATAAATTACCGAAAGCTCTATAATCAATAAATTGAGAAAAAAAATCCCATTAAAATCGGATGAAATTTATGCATGCGAAAATGTTGTGATTTCGAATCTCGATCAGGGTGTGGCGCACAACATTATGTGATAAAGTTTGTCAGTAACTTGCGACAGGTCTGTGGTTTTCTCCGGATCGTCCGGTTTCCTCTACCAATAAAACTGAGTGCCACGATATAACTGAAATGTTCTTGAAAGTGGCGTTAAACACCATCAAGCAAAAAAACAAAAGACATTTAAAATTTGGACACCCATCTAGGTCCCTTTCTAAAATAAAATATCTATATATTTGTAATGGTTCACCCATATGCCATAAAGATGAACATTTTGTTCAAATTGGATGAAAAATAAAAAGGCTCAAATTTTGAAATCCTTCCTTTCTGGCCCCTTTTATATCAAGACGGTAATGCCAAGACGGTAATGGTTACATAGTAAAGCTCTACATTTTTTGGATAGTGATTGCCTATGAAATTATTATCATGATTATGATTATTATTTACAATATTTATATAGCGCAGTATCTAATTAAAGTTACTGTAATTAGCATGATAAAAATAGATTGTACAATTCAATCGAAAATAGAATATAACAACAAAATAAATAACTAATAGAGAGGTAAACATTTGACACACATGAAAAAAGGGGGGAAATTATAGATATAAATATAGTAATACAAGTTCTTAAAAAACAATCGGAACGCCCAGTGTAAGAAGTTTATATTAAATCATAATAAGCAAGTATTAAAAGATGAGTTTGAACGTTAATTAAAACAAAAATGTCCTGTGCCCAAAGGACAATATTCCCCTGCATTCACAAAGTATAACTACATTGAAAATACATGATATTAAGTCCCATAACTCTTACAAAATGAATTCATAGCAGTTGCATTCACAAATAGAAGTGGGACGGACGAACGAACAAATAAACAAATGGACGGACGAATGAACAAAGAAACTAACGCACGGACAGACGAACAAACATAAACTATATGCCCCAATACGATAGAATGCGGGGAATAAAACTATCATCAAAAACAGACAAACAATAAATCATATAGTCGAACTTGTATATAAAGGACCCTTAAGGAAACCTGAAAATGTACCCTTTATGAGCAGTTGCCTTTTATATACCGGTTATTATATGTTCTACTAACTAATGGGAAAATGGGCAAATAAGGGTAATAACAAAATTACCGAACTCCGAACAATCTTACAAAGGGAAAGTCAAAACTCATAATTATATAAACAGACAAAATCAGTCAACAACCGGAAAACTGTGAAAACCGTAATGACCCTGACTTGGTACAGGCATTTCTAACGAAATGGTTGGTTGAATCAGATGTTAAAGTGCCAAACCTCCCGCTTTCATTACGGTTCGAAGTCTCCGGCTGTCACCATAACAGTATTTAAAAACAGGAACAATACAGTACCATATTCAGTGAATGTAAATGTTAAAAACATTTTTACGTCACACATTGATAAACAAATATTTTTGATATTTTTCTTGACTTCTTTATCTTTATACATTTTCACTATGTGAAAATGCATGGCTTTTAATCGTTTCTGCAGAGACGGAATATATTTCGACAAGATCTTGGTATCGGAATATAAACTTTTTAAGAGATCGAATAAGGCGAATCTTTTAATAGCCCTGGTCCAGTAGCCTGTTTCTCAGATGAAGATGACGTTTCAGGAAATCAGAATAATTGCTACTGGCCCTTGCATAGCGAATCAATTGCGAGATGTCAACACCATATGCAGGAGAAGCTGGTATATTGTTGCACATGTTTGGAAAATTTATGATTTTAAAATTGAAGTCGTCACGTTTATCATAATTTTTAGTACTGAGTTGACCACTGTAGTCAAATTCGAGGTATAAGTCTAAAAATGATGCGGACAAAGCTGTATCTGTGGTCTCTTTAACTTCCAGCTCTGGAGGATATATCAATGGAAGAAATTCTGCAAATCTAAAATTATTGATAGATAAAGCGTCATCATTATACCTGTATGTGAAATTAAAGACTCTAGCTTCATGAATCTTCTGATCTTTTACAAGCTTTTGAAGAAACTCCGACTTATATGAGTATAGAAATAAATCGACTAGAAGAGGGGCACAATTCGTACCCATTGGTATGCCGACGACCTGCTGAAACAGTGTCCCTCCAAAGGAGACAAATATGTTATCGATGAGGAACTCCAGCATACTGATCACTTGTTCCTCGGAGTAGCATGTTACACCTTTTTGAATTTTGTTTGAAAAATATGTGGAATTGTAGCCTAACACAACAACTTTTGAGCCATAGTTTCTATGACTGAAAGCTTTATGAATTGTTTCTTTTAAGCGGGTTTTTAATTTGTCATGCGTAGGGTGGTATATAGAGTTGAAAAATCAAAAGTGTTGATGGAGGATACTTGAGAGAAAGATGAGACTGCTGTGTATTTCCGGTCGGAAAATCGTAAACTTTGTTGAGGACCAATGTCCATTCAATAACTATTATTGTCTGTTCTTCTTCGATATACGTATTCTGATTGCCCCTTTGGTATCTTCAAACTCTTCATAGTAATCCTTCCCCGCACTTTCGGTCCTCTCCAACTTCTTGTCCTCTACATTCTGCACAATTTCTACAGCTTGCACCACCCCCCTTTTTTGTTCTCTCTTAAACATCTGTAATTTAAATTGCTTAACTACTATTGCCATTTTTTAATCACGCCATCAAATGGGAAATAAATATTATTGCCATTGTGCATCTCATCAAAGCAAAGTATGGCTTATGGCTTATGATGATTCACCCCATTTTCAACAATATTTCAGCTATATTGTTGTGGTGAGTTTTATTGGTAGAGGAAATCGGAATATTCGAAGAAAATCGCCGACCTGTCGCAATTCACCAAGAAACTTTATCACATAATGTATTATCGAGTACACCTCGCCAACTATTAGTGGTGATAAGCACATACTGCATAGCTATATGTAAATCCAACTACCCTACGATCACGGCTCTTCAAAACAAAACAATGTAGGAAACAACTTTATTGTTACTATTAAGACATGACATCTACACAATGTGAGGCAGGGGGAACCTGTTGTCATCCTGCACCACATTTTCACAATTCTAATAATTGATGCTTGTTAAGTTGGTCTTGTGTGTGTGTGTGTGTGTGTGTGTGTGTTAATGGTTTCTTTCAGTATTGTGACTACTAATTGTAATGGGGGAGAACGGCTTTGACATATAACTGCCTAGCGACGCACCAGTCATTGGGTGCCATCTGTAGAAGTGGATTGGGTTTCTAAAACCTCGCCACATCAATTCTATATTTACCTTTAATGCTATTTTTAGAACTTTTTCTAGTTTTTCCCAGGTTTTAATTTTCCCGCCCGTCTAACTTTCAGTCATGTTGGTATACTTCAGGGGAAAATCCCGAGGTTGTATAGAAAGTTCACAAACCTGAGTACTCACGCGGAAAAAGAAACTCGCTATATCCAATGCGGGCCGCTTCTTTTGTTTCAATAGTACTGTATCATATATTTAATGCAGTTTAAATAGGTTTCTAAACAATTGCCTTATTTATATGAGAAAATATCTGTATGATATAATAACATCATAATACACTTCTCTGACGTCACACTATTGTTCGAACAGTGAATTATTTTTAAGAATCTACAGTTTATGCTTTTGTTCTTGAATATATGAACTTTAACCTTTTACTATGTTAGGCTTAAAAACGTGCTTTACTTATTTTGGGACTTTCGTTTCTCTACTTTGACTTTCAAAACTTCCATCTTACCACTCGGCTAAGTTGACCACGTGAATAAATTCTATAATTAGTATATGTAACTCTTGATAGTAAGCTTTGTAAAAATAATATCAACAATTAGCTTAAAAAAGCAATTTATCAACATATACAAGACACGATACAAGTATTTGAGTTCTGATTTAATTTATGTTCAGAACTGAAGAGTATTCTCGCAATACAAAAACAACCAACGAACCGACCGCAACTTAACAAATCCGACAGACCACAGGTGAACATTTGGGACACTTGAAAGACCTTGAAATATCTAAATATAAACGAGAATCGAAAGCACGAATGCCGATAAAATGTTGTTGTTTATTGTTTGTTAATTGTGGCTTATTTAGCTTTCTGAAAATTAAAAAGGTAAACATATCAAATGAAAACACTGTTACAGATAGACATGTATTATGTAAGAGATTCTCATACACTCCAACTTGTAGATTCTTAAAAATAATCAACTCAACCCTTACGGGTCTCGTTGATTATTTTTAAGAATCTACAGTTGGAGTGTATTCTCCACTACATAAATAACGTAAAAATAATGTCTTTTGACCAAATATCACCAAATCAGGAAAGCTGTGAAAGAAGAAGCTAAATAGTCACGCGATTTACCTGTTGTTACGACTGACACGAAACATGTACTGAACAAATATTAGATCTCTAGATAAGAATGTATTTATAATTATTATGAGGTGAACATGTTTTAAATTGTTCTATATAAAGGACAAGTCAGTCAGAAACTCGGTTAACTTGAAATAGAAAATAACAGAGACCTCCTTTATAAACAGATGTATGCTATTATATACGCTTATTACTATAAGTATTAGAATGTGGTAATGGAAACATCATTTATCTTTTAGGGGGGTGGGGGGAGGGGGTTGAGAAGAGAAGAAGAAAACAAATCTTGTGCCAAATTTTATAGCAAAAAAATGAAATGATCTGAAAAATGGAAAAAATAAAACCTTTGGCGCTGCAGCTTACAATAAGAACTAAGAATTAGAACATATTGTTAAATTTTGAAGGAAGATGGCCGATTTCTCATGTCAAAAGACTAAATAATCTGATATTTGCTTCATATGAAATATTATTTGGCTCAGGCAGTAAATATATACCCCACAAATAATACAATATCAATTACAAAAAATATTGAAAAAATTAGTGGCACTAAAATGGCTATGGGATTACAGAATGCACCAATACAAATTAGATAGGAAGATAGAGAAGAAAACAATTATGTTACCAAATGTTATAGAAAGAAATGGAAAGATCTGAAAGATGGAAAAACAAAATAATTCTGGCACTGTTGGTTTCAATTAGAAATGTTTAATAAATTTTGAAGATATATGACCGATTTCTCTTGTCAAAAGAATAAATTATCTGATTTTTGTGTAAAAAATATTTTTGATTCGAGAGAAACGCATACACCCCACTAATAGTAAAATGTACAATGTCATTAAAAAAGAGTAAAAAGTCGAGGATCACTAAAGGACGAAGGGATTACAGAATACATTTTTGTAAATCTAACCCCGTACTGCTTGTCTTCCCTCTAAACCATTTAATTTTCTCTTGTCACAGCGGTATGTGACGACGTCATAGTGTTATGTGACGACGTCATTGTGTTATGTGACGATGTCATAGTGTTATCTGACGATGTCATAGTGTTCTGTGGTGAGGTCATATTGTGAAAATGCTTCCCTATGTTATCATATGTCTCAATGTGTTTCAAAAATTACATATACGTAGACATGTATGTACATTTTTGTAAGTATGCAACAAATACGTTATCTACTTTTTCGAAGATTCCAAATATACAACACCGCAAATTAAAGCTCATTAATACTTTGAAACAGAACGATTTTTCATATTACAAAATATTGATGACAAATAAAATGTTTCTCTACACATCTCTTGTAACTATATGCCTAAAACATTAACACTATATATATGTTTATAACATTTTGCATGTAAACAAAATATGATATATACTATTGTGAACGACTAATCTAAGATCCCGCATATAATACCACCAAGATCAGTCAACTTTTGAAACATAATGTTGACATGTCCTTTACAATATATGGACGAAAAGCACTGAAATCGTCACAACTTTCATGCGCGATATATTTAAGTACATTCTGGTTAAATAGAGAAAATAAGGTATAAATCTATTATCATAGGACGCCTGGTCGAGTACATCAGCCATTATCAGGTCCATGTATACGTCTAGAGACTGTAGATATATATCTACAGTTTTACGGGTCTCGTTGATTATTTATAAGAGTCTACAGTTGGAGTGTATTCTCCACTACATACATTACGTGAAAATAATGTCTTTTGACCAAATATCACCAAATCAGGAAAGCTGTGAAAGAAGATGCTAAATAGTCACGCGATTTACCTGTTGTTACGACTGACACGAAACATGTACTGAACAAATATTAAATCTCTAGATAAGAATGTATTTATAATTATTATGAGGTGAACATGTTTTAAATTGTTCTATATAAAGGACAAGTCAGTCAGAAACTCGGTTAACTTGAAATAGAAAATAACAGAAACCTCCTTTATAAACAGATGTACGCTATTATATACGCTTATTACTATAATTATCAGAATGTGGTAATGGAAACATCATTTATCTTTTAGGGGGGGGGGGGGGGGAGGGGGTTGAGAAGAAGAAGAAAACAAATATTGTGCCAAATTTTATAACAAAAAAATGAAATGATCTGAAAAATGCAGGAAATAGAACGTTTGGAGCTGCAGCTTTCAATAAGAACTAAGAATTATAAATTATTGTTAAATTTTGAAGGAACATGACCGATTTCTCATGTCAAAAGGCTAAATAATCAGATATTTACTTCATATGAAATATTATTTGGCTCAGGAAGTAAATATATACCCTACAAATAATACAATATCAATTACAAAAAATATTAAAAAAATTAGTGGCACTAAAATGGCTATGAGATTACAGAATGCACCAATAAACATTAGATAGGAAGATAGAGAAGAAAACAATTATGTTACCAAATATTATAGAAAGAAATGAAAAGATCTGAAAGATGGAAAAAAAATTCTGGCACTGTTGGTTTCAATTAGAAATGTTTGATAAATTTTGAGGAAATATGACCGATTTCTCTTGTCAAAAGAATAAATTATCTGATTTTTGTGTAAAAATTATCTTTGACTCGAGAGAAACGCATACACCCCACTAATAGTAAAATGTACACAGCGGTATGTGACGACGTCATAGTGTTATGTGACGACGTCATTGTGTTATGTGACGATGTCATAGTGTTATCTGACGATGTCATAGTGTTCTATGGTGAGGTCATATTGCGAAAATGCTTCCCTATGTTATCATATGTCTCAATGTGTTTCAAAATATTACATATACGTAGACATGTATGTACATTTTTGTAAGTATGCAACACATACGTTATCTACTTTTTCGAAGATTCCAAATATATAACACCGCAAATTAAAGCTCATTAACACTTTGAAACAGAACGATTTTTCATATTACAAAATATTGATGACAAATAAAATGTTTCTCTACACATCTCTTGTCACTATATGCCTAAAACATTAACACTATATATATGTTTATAACATTTTACATGCAATCTAAGATCTCGCATATAATACCACCAAGATCAGTCAACTTTTGAAACATAATGTTGACATGTCCTTTACAATATATGGACGAAAAGCACTGAAATCGTCACAAATTTCATGCGAGATATATTTAAGTACATTCTGGTTAAATAGAGAAAATAAGGTATAAATATATTATCATAGGACGCATGGTCGAGTACATCAGCCATTATCAAGTCCATGTATACGGCTAGAGATTGTAGATATATTTCACGTGATCAAAATAAATTGCAATGTTACTCGCCTGCCAGTTCTAGCATTCATTATTCTGGTCTGTAACTTAGACATGCCCTTCCTGGGAAAACCTAGAATGGAGTTGAAATATCATTGCTATGATGTAACGGAAATATACGTTTTTTCATCGTATTCTACTATGCAAAAACAGCGCCCGACAGAGAAACGGATCTTTCGGAATGTTACAAACGACTTGAATATATTAGAATGTTTGAAACTAAAAGCTATGCAGCATAACATAATAGTTATCCAGATATCTATACATGGTATATAAATATACAATATACGTACATTGTCGAAAGAAGAGCTTGGATATACCAAAGGGGTAATCAGATTCTGTAAATCGAAGGACAGACAACAAAATGGCCAAACGAAAAAGGACAAACATCGATCTATAAAACATTACATATAAAACTAATGATCGAGTAGCATAAACCGGTGGTGACGTCGGTGATAAGTAATGAATGAGAAATGGACCGGAAGGTGTTTACGACAAGTGGAACATATCCGTGGTCATTTTTGACACAGATGCTCCGTATAGTCTAACAAAGTCCTGGCGGTGACCGTAAAACTTTCGAAGTGAAGACGTCAGCTTAACCCTTGGGTCAGTATCTTACTTGTTAGCAGCAACCCTTTATCAAGGAAATCCCACTGGAGTATCGGATCAAATGCGAGGCATAACCTCCATATGCCGGCTCTGCTGGAATGTTACTAAATATAAATGGAAAGTTCACAATGGGAATATTGAAATCTTCTTTTTTGTCGTAAAGTTTCGTTCTTAACCGCCCCTCACTGTCAATATCGATGTGTAGGTCAAGGTATGAAGCAGATATATCTGCATCTGTATTATCCATTATTTCAAGCTCAATGAGATAGATGCGATCACCAAAATCATCAAGCCTAGAATATATAATGTTCCCAGTTCATTATCAAGTCAATGTCAAGTCAATGTTTTTCTTATGGGTTTACCTATAATATCACGATCCCGTAACAGAAACCAAAAACCATCCTTGTGACAGAGAAACAAATACCAAATTTTTAATCTTAGGTTTTGTGATTAGTATAATATTATACATTTTCCTTATGTTTACGGACTTTCTATAGTTTTTTTACATTTTTTATTTAATTTGGAAATTCTTTCAATAATCTTAAGGACACATTGACATTTAATCTATCGCGCGTTAATATTATCATGAATTGTGTAGCATACTGCTTTGAAACTAGTCACACTTTGTTTCAATTACCTTTTAATTAATTTTGTTTATTGTGTCAATTTAATTGTATTTACTCTTTTCGGCATTTCTTGGCATGTACAACATTATAATATAATTGTTTTTATTTTCTAAATTAAGAAAAGTAAGTTAGAATCCGACAGACACTTTGTGCCAACGCCGTTCATTTAATGGCATTTCTATTCTAAATATCGGATAACCAATCGTATTTGTTTGTATTATTGAATTATATTATATTTGTGTACTTATTCTTCTATGTTGCAATATTATTGATACAAGTTGTGTAGTAACATTTCACATTTTACTTAGTTTAAGTTTTTGAGCTTTTCTCGAACTATTAATTATACCTGATTCGTCCAAGGCCTTCGCTATATTCTGACCCGACATGGAATCGTGGAATCGAACCCTCATTCTACCCCACTTGAGGCGAATACGCTGAAAATTAGCTTTCTGTGTACGTGTTATGTAGACATTGTGATAGTCTCCCGAAAATATAGCTTCCTCCTTATTGTACGCAAAAAGAACAAACAACAGGCCTCAATGGGCAAGAGTGTATCTAAGAGTTGCCGTTGTTGGTCAGTTGCAAGACAAAAAATTTCCCACATTATCCGTAGATACACTTTTTTCTGTGGCAATCTATGTTTCCGTCCACAGGAACTACTTTATCTATTGTTTGCATGAAATTGTTCGACATTATTTATAGATCACCTTTTTACCTGTAGCAATCTATTTTTCGTCCACATGAACAACTTTATTTATTGTTTGCACAAACATTTTCGACATTATTTATAGATCCACTTTTTTTTTATCTGTGGCAATATATTGTTGCGTGCACAGGAACTACTTTATTTATTGTTTGCAGAAATCGTTCTTGTCATTAATCCAACTTCACCCTTCACATTATGTGACAATTATTACATCAATCAGCCTTACACATAACCAAAAACTTCTATGAAAGCAGGGTGTTGGGTAAGTGAAATCATATTTATTTGATCCCCCTTTTAAAGAGATAATTCAGCATTCTTATACATTAATTCTGCATTTATAAATGAAGTAACTGTTCACAGTAAGTTAATACCATTCAATCTGTAGATGCCATCAGCTGACACAGGACCCCGTAACTGTTCACAGTATGTTAATACCACTTAATCTCTAGAGGCCATCAGCTGACACAGAACCCTGTAATTGTTCACAGTATGTTAATACCACTCAACCTCTAGATGCCTTCAGCTGACACAGAACCCTGTAATTGTTCACAGTATGTTAATACCACTCAACCTCTAGATGCCTTCAGCTGACACAGAACCCTGTAATTGTTCACAGTATGTTAATACCACTCAATCTGAAAAGAAAAATAATTAGCACACTTCTCCTTTTAAATAATTATGTTGCATTCAAGATATAATGCGCTAGAAAAGATAATAAACGATTAAGCTTGCTAAAATGACTATGAATATCCATAAATCAAACCGAATGATAATGGGAGCTATTGAAGATGGCGACGTTACTAAGCATAGCTGAATAATTGCTAGAGGTTACAACACACATCCAATAACCAAATCGAATAGTCATGTAATACTCAAATGCCGGTTGTTACGAATAATAGCTAAACAGTTGAAGTGATTATTGACATAAAGTTGGGTTGAAATTATTTGTGTGTGTGTGCATTTTTGAACAATTTGGATTTTCGAACAATAATTTGTTTTGTACATGTATATGGTCTCTAGAACACTTGGGGAAGTACAATACAAAAATGTAATTGTAGACCTAGGACCTAGAACCCATGTACAAGCTAAAAGAAGAAATACACATATAAATATGTTGTCAGTTGAACCGATAGTCCAGATCTTGTGGTTCCTATCATGCTTTCTTTGATATAGGGAAAGCTGCTAACAAGGAAGCTACTGAACCAAGGGTTCCTTGTGGTTATGTTGAAGTCATCACCACGGTCGCCACCTTACATTGTTTAACCTTTACAGATATGTTCCGCTTGTCGTAATCACATCCCGGTTCTTTCCACATTCAGGACTTATCACCAGGTTTGTAACAAGAGTAACACGACGGGTGCCTTACGTGGAGATGGAACTGCACACCCGTCCGGAGCACCTTACTAGGCTACCGTGTTTTACATAAATTAGTGGGGTGCTGTCTAATGTGTTATAATACATATCTTTACATATTTGACTCTGTGTTGTGATGTGCACCACGATTTTCGTGTTCATCTTTACTTCCATTTTTTTTAACCGCATCGTTGGCGTAATGGTTAGCGTGTCCTCCTCGAGTGCGGTTTATCGTGGGTTCGAGTCCCGGTCAGGTCAAACCAAAGACTTAAATTGATATGTGTTGCTTCTCCGCGAAGTACACAGGATTAAGGAGAAAGAGCAAGGGCGGGTTGCCTCGCAATCAGAATAATGTTTCAGAGTGGAGCGACAGGTCTACCCGTGGACTGTTGTTTCAGCGAGTAGCACTATAAAAATCCAACTCAGCGTGTTGGCCTAGAACAAAGCCGACCTCATCATCATCTCATTGAAAAATTTACTTGTTCCCGCCATGATATAACTGAAAAATTGATGAATTGGCGTTAAAGAACAACCACTAACTCACTCTCTCCATTTATTTTGAGGTGCCATCGTGGTCGGGATGGTAGAGTAGCTGGATTTACAACTATATGTGCAATCAGCTCATGTCATCACTAAAGTTTTGAATTAGAACCTAATGCCGAGGTGTACTCGATACAACATTATGTGATAAAGTTTTTCAGTGACTTGCTACAGGTCGGTGGTTTTCTTCGGTTTCCTTCATCAACAAAATTGACTTCCCGATATAGCTGAAATATTGCTGAAAGTGGCGTTAAACACCATAAACCAACCCATTTATTTTGTCGTACACATCATCTCATTAAACATTAACTTGTTCCCTCCATGATATAGCAGAACAATTGCTGAATTGGCGTTAAACAACAATCACTCAGTCAATCACTCCATTTATTTTGAGGTGCCATCGTGGTTGTGATAGAATGGTAGTTAGATTTACAACTATCTGTGCAATCAGTTCCTGTAACCACTAAAGTTTTGAGCTATAGCCTAACGGAGAGGTGTACTCGATACAACATTATGTGACTTGCTACAGGTCGGTGGTTTTCATTGGTTTCCTTCATCAACAAAACTGACTTCCCGATATAGCTGAAATATTGTTGAAAGTGGCGTTAAACACCATAAACCCACCCATTTATTTTGTCATAAACTCATGTTTTATTACTATTAATTGTATAAATTTACACATACTGGTGTCCAAAATTATTTCCATATCAGATGATGTTCGTCTGGTTTGACAGTAACACGACGAGTGTCGTATGTGGAGCATGAACTGCTGTCCCTTTCACAGCACCTGAGTTCAGCCCCGGTATTTAGTGGGGCTCGTGTTGCTAGATCGTTTCTGTGCAATGTGTTCGTTTTTACATTTATATTGTCTGACATTCCAGTTCAGTTTACCCCTTTGTTATCTTCAAACTCTTCGTCTCAAGTGAATACAGAAATGTACATCTAGTGTTTAGAACCACGGAACAAGCTAAGCACAAAAAATGTACATCTGGTATCTAGAAAGATTGAAAAAGGGAAATAGAGAAATGTGCATCTGGTGTTTAAAACCACGGAACAAATTAAAGACAGAAATAAGCATATGGCGTTTCAGAACGACCGAACAAGTTAAACACAGAAATGTAAGTCTGGTGTCTATACCCAGCGAACAAGTTAAATACAGAAATGTCCATCTGGTGTCCAAAACGCCTGAATAAGTTGAATACAGAAATGTACATCTGGTGTCTAGAACCCCTGATCAAGCTAAACACAGAAATGTGCATTTGGTGTATAGAATCACTGAACAGGTTAAATACAGATATGTATATCTGGTGGATTGAATTGATATTATAATCTTTGATGTTTATTATAATGAATTACATGAATTACATGAAGTAGACTTACTAGTCAAGATCCAGGGGTAATATTAATAAGTCAAAATTATTTCTTTAAAATAAAAATCAGTCTACTTTATGGTGTATAGTGTTCTGCTTTTCTTCTACTGTCCTCTTGTAACATCAAACAGAAATGCTCCACCAATTCGATTTACCACTAATAATCTATTGGTAGATTTATCATAATCAAGTACAGTTGGGCAAATCAAACTTTCTTTGGAAGACAATAGTTGTCTATGACGTTGTCCATCAGGGAAGATAACCACGACGTTGTTAGAATTATAACCGACGACATACACGTTCTCATCATTGTCTACAGAGATACCAAATGGACCCTGTAGAACACGTTGATCATTGAATTTCCATTGTATTGTACCATGTAAATCAGAACATGTCACGGTATCAGTGTAACAGTTTATGCAGTAAAGTTTGTTTCTAGATGTAGCTACGTAATCAACGCTAGACATATTACTCTGGATGATATGACTTACAGTGTATCTATCACTCAGATTTAGCATCTTTAGTCCTTTATTTCAAGCACAATAATATATTGTTCTACCACTAACTGCCATTCCATAAATGCACTTATCCATGGAGATAGTTGTCATGACTTTCTTACTTTCTATATCTATTATAGTTATGCCTTTGTTACCTCCAAACCCAGATGATACAGCAACACTATTGGTATCTTTAATATAAACTGTATCATAAGGACGAGCTCCTATATGGAATAATTGTAATCCATCTTTACTGATGAATATTACAGTTTTAGAATCGTGACTGGAAAATACCATTCTACCATCTGGAAGTAAAGCACAGGCTCTGATATCTCTCGCCTGACAATTTATCTTTTGTTTCAGATTCAGCTTTATGCTTTCAACTGACATGAGTGGTGATAGTTCAGCTACCATCATCTGGGCTTGTTTATCTTTTCTTCGGACAAAAATCATCTGACAAGGCTTTGATTCAACGGCTACTTCTCCAAACTTTTGAATGCTGGTGGTAATATTCTTCAGACCGGTGTCTATCTTGTATGCTAATTTGGTTTGATTCAGACTATCGCTGTTAACTAATGAGTGCAAACATGTGTCTTGTGATTCTACTTCTTTCTCTATTTGCTTTACTGCTATCAATGTTTGTAGGTCTGATGCATTTTTTTTCATGTTGACTATATTTGTCCGGTGTTCGGTGAGTTCTGTCTGTTTCTTGTCTAAATATACAAGTAGTTCACGTGTTTCGTCGGTTACTTGTATTCCTGTAACCTGTCGAGATGATTGTTGATTTTTGTCCTCAGTTCATGTATTTCAATCTCGATTATTCGTTTCTGTTCTTTAACAATACTTGAATACGATGTCTTTTGATGAACTATCACCAAATCAGGAAAGTTGTAGAAGAGGACGGTAATGGTCATGTGATTTACATTTTGTTCAGATAATAATCAACATTGGGGCGGGACTTTGTAAACATTAGTTATCATTAGACTTAGTACTAAACAACCGAGAATATATATATATATAGATAAACCAGAGGCTCACAGGAACATAACATTAGTTATCATTAGACTTTGTACTAAACAGGTAGTAACTTATATCTATAGCAGATATAGATAAACCAGAGGCTCACAGGAACATAACATTAGTTATCATTAGACTTAGTACTAAACAGGTGGTAACTTATACCTATAGTAGATATAGATAAACCAGAGGCTCACAGGAACATAGCATTAGTTATCATTAGACTTAGTACTAAACAGGTGGTAACTTATACCTACAGTAGATATAGATAAACCAGAGGCTCACAGGAACATACCATTTGTTATCATTAGACTTAGTACTAAACAGGTAGTAACTTATACCTATAGTAGATATAGATAAACCAGAGGCTCACATGAACATAACATTAGTGATCATTAGACTTAGTACTAAACAGGTGGTAACTTATACCTATAATAGATATAGATAAACCAGGAGCTCACAGGAACATAACATTAGTTATCATTAGACTTAGTACTAAACAGGTGGTAACTTATACCTATAGTAGATATAGATAAACCAGAGGCTCACAGGAACATAGCATTAGTTATCATTAGACTTAGTACTAAACAGGTGGTAACTTATATGTATAGTAGTTATAGACAAACCAGAGGCTCACAGGAACATAACATTAGTTATCATTAGACTTAGTACTAAACAGGTGGTAACTTATACCTATGGTAGATATTGATAAACCAGAAGCTCACAGGAACATGCATCATTCAACTGAGTTATACATGGACATAAAATAAACCTATATAGATGTGGTATCAAAGTCACAAGATTGTAGAGGTTTACACTGATTTATTTTCTCTAAAGATGTTGTGCAATATTTCAAGGAACGTTTGAAGATACGAATAGGGTAATCAGACTCCACAAAAGGAGAAGAATGACAGGCCGAAAAAGGAAAAGGGCAAACATAAAAGAATGATTGACAAAAAAAACAGGAAAACTAAAGATCGAATAACACGAATCCCAATACCATATTAAAACATAGTATTTGTCTAATTAAAGACATTGACATTTTTAGCATAGGTAGATAGAAGGTGAGGTTGATCAATACAGTTCAGAAATTTTACCATCCAAGGACATGTAAATTGTAGATACGAAAAGGGTAATCAGAAACCGCAGAAGGAGAAGACGGACAAAGTTATCTTGATAACCATTTCGACCAGATATTTTATGCATATTCGCTAAGAAAACGCCAAATGAAAAACGTCACACAAAAACTAGAATTACATTAAAAAAATCATTAGTATAAAGGTGTATAAAGGTAAAACTTAAAGATGTGACCATGTGCCATTGTTCGTAATCCTTTGTGTTGTGTTCTAAGCAGAGACAGATTTTCAATATGGACGTCCTTGGGTTGATATTGTTCTAAGCAGAGACAGATTGTCAATATGGGTTGATCTTGAGGCAATTTTTCTAGTAAAAAGATCAAATAAGTGCATACTTAAGGTATTGTTTTCTCATTTCTAGATCGTTCAATCCCCACATTGTTCATTGACATGCCTGTACCAAGCCAGGACAGTGCGCTCTCATTTATTTATGTATTAGTGGTATCAGTTTTGCCCCTGTCTACGATTTTTCTATTGTATTTTGTGACTGTTTCAACATTGTAGTATATTTTTATTCTTCATTTTTTTTAAATAACCATTTGTGTCAAATAATCACAAACACTGAACGTTGTCAAATTTGATAAAAATGAAATCAAAATATAGATCTAGTAAATAAACAGACAAATCTATCAGAGATAGTATTGTTTAAACAACACAAGATAACCTGATTTGATATGCGGTACGTGCAAAGTAAATCGTGTAGTGATGTGCAGATCGTATATAAAATCAAAATACTAGCGTCATCAATATATACCGACGTTCCACATAGATAATAAGAGTATAGATGGTCGGGAAAGGAAAGAAGAGATTGAAGGTACCAAAGGGGTAATCAGAATCCGTAAATAGAAGGGCAGACAACCCAATGACCAAGAAAACAAATGTACAACGAGACAAACAACGATCTACAAAAATAAAATACACAGAAAACTGATGACTGAGAAACAGAAACCCCTCTAAATATCAATAATACTTAATAATCTGCTCCACTAGTGGCACCCGTCAGATGTTTTTACTTTGAGATAAGATGATTAAGGTAATATACAAGATTAGTTAAAACAATGAGATGAAATAATCAAGAAATATCATTGAAAATAAATATATGAATAGAAAATTGAAAAGGAATGGGGCTTGGTAATTCCATGCTACAAGTGGGTATGATATATTCAGGTGATTCGGCGTTTTGATTCTCGATTTATAAATAGAAACACGACTGAAAAGAATTAATAAGTTACCCTTCCAGCGCAGTAAGTTCACCCCCTGTTTTGATGACGTCTGTGTTTCTTATCATTACCTGTATATAATTAATAAGTTACCCATCCAGAACACTAAGATCTCCCCTGTTTTAAATAGGACCAGTGTTTCTTATCATTACCTGTATATGTTTGTTCGGGTTGATAGTTTTATTTATATTTTCCCTCTTTTTTTCTGCCACATTGTTTGTCTTTTTGTCTTGTTTGATGATTTGTTTATTCTCGCCTTTGTATCTACTGTCTATTGTTTTACATATATAAGGGGTCGTCGTGATCGTTATCGTATGGTAGTTAGATTAAAAACTACATGTGCAATCAGTGCCTATCACCTCAGACCTTCTATTTCGAATCCTGCTCAAGACGATGTGTACTCATACAAACTTGTGTGATACAGTTTGTCAGCGGTTTGCTACAGGACGGTCTATTTCACCGGATACCCCGGCTTCATTCTCCCAATAAAACTGACCCCCCACGATATCGCTGAGATATTTTTGATAATAGCGTTAAACACCATAACCATACACCACCCTAAATATTTTTCATAACACATGTGTTCCATGCTTAGTCACCCAGAGTAACAACTTCACTTGAAAGGATATCATTTTCCTTATATTGTAGTGTATCGCCGACAAGCTATATCAAGGTAGAACTGTAATACGACGATTGCACGTAGGGGAGAAGCAATTACTTACCTGTCCAGAGCACCTGACTTCACCCACTGTTTTCCGAAGGGTTCGTGTTGTCCACTCATTAGTTTTCTGTGTAGTGATTTACAGATCATTGTTAGTCATTTTGTCCCTTTTCTTGCTACCATTGTATTGTCTGTCCTTTTTACGGTTGTTGGTTACCCGTTTGGTATTATCAAACTCTTCATAATCATCATTGTGTAACTGACGATGGTCCGTGGTCAATCCTAATAAAATGTAATAACGAGACACACACGCAAGGAGTGAAAGCACAATAAATAGGATTATCATTCTGTTACTGGTGATGGTATGTGGTCAATCCAAGGACAATGTAATAATGAGAAGAACACATAAGGAAGTGCGGAGAATGTTTAGCCTACTGCATTAAATAGATATAGCTAGTTTCATTCATAGTTGATTCACGATTCTTGGTAATACAGCATATGTAGCAAACTTCTTTCGAGACCTCTCGTGAATAAAGATAGAAGATAAGGCCTGACCATTAATTTCAGTTTTCTCTAAATAGATGATGATTTGTCAATGATCAACTTGATTCGGTGATTATCTGCATCCCATCTATCCAAATGAGCTTGAGGTAAGGGATACAACTGACACGGAAAGGTCTGCGTCTTACGTTGACCTTCACAATGAAATAGACAAGGGATGAAGATAAAAAACTAAAGACAAACTTGATGACTTCACTTTTCCGATTGTCAACGTCCCTTTCATTACCAGCAATATTCCAGCATGACCAGCGCGGATGTGTTGTCTGTACTTCCATTTACGGATTCTGATTACCCCATTGGTATCTTCAAACTCTTCTTCCTTTAAAACAAGTCATGTACAGTCAAACGGCAACAGTGAAAAATGGTCATATAAGACAGGTGGTCGCTAAATACAGGTTTATTTAATATGAAATGCACTGTAAAAGGAATCTAGAATTAAGACCAGGCAATACAAGTTATTATTTAATAGAGGTGGTCACTAAAGCAGGTTTGACTGTAACTTAGTAGAGGTGGTCACTAAAGCAGGTTTGACTGTAACTTAGTAGAGGTGGTCACTAAAGCAGGTTTGACTGTAACTTAGTAGAGGTAGTCACTAAAGCAGGTTTGACTGTAACTTAATAGAGGTAGTCATTAAAGAAGGTTTGACTGTAACTTAATAGAAGTGGTCATTAAAGCAGGTTTGACTGTAACTTAATAGAGGTAGTCACTAAATCAGGTTTAACTGTAACATAATAGAGGTAGTCACTAAAGTAGGTTTGATTGTAACTTAATAGAGGTGGTCACTAAAGCAGGTTTGACTGTAATTTAATAGAGGGAGTCACTAAAGTAGGTTTGACGGTAAATTAGTAGAGGTGGTCACTAAAGCAGGTTTGACTGTAACTTAGTAGAGGTAGTCACTAAAGCAGGTTTGACTGTAACATAATAGAGGTAGTCACTAAAGTAGGTTTGACTGTAACTTAGTAGAGGTGGTCACTAAAGCAGGTTTGACTGTAACTTAGTAGAGGTAGTCACTAAAGCAGGTTTGACTGTAACTTAGTAGAGGTAGTCACTAAAGCAGGTTTGACTGTAACTTAATAGAGGTGGTCACTAAAGCAGGTTTGACTGTAGCTTAATAGAGGTGGTCACTAAAGCAGGTTTGACTGTAACTTAGTAGAGGTAGTCACTAAAGCAGGTTTGACTGTAACTTATTAGAAGTGGTCATTAAAGCAGATTTGACTTTAACTTAATAGAGGTGGTCACTAAAGCAGGTTTGACTGTAACTTAATAGAGGTGGTCACTAAAGTAGGTTTGACTGTAACTTAATAGAGGTAGTCCCTAAAGTAGGTTTGACTGTAACTTAATAGAGGTAGTCACTAAAATAGGTTTGACTGTAACTTAATAGAGGTAGTCACTAAAGTAGGTTTGACTGTAACTTAATAGAGGTGGTCACTAAAGCATGTTTGACTGTAACTTAATAGAGGTAATCACTAAAGTAGGTTTGTCTGTAACTTAGTAGAGGTGGTCACTAAAGTAGGTTTGACTGTAACTTAATAAAGTTAGTCACTAAAGTAGGTTTGACTGTAGCTTAGTTGAGATGGTCACTAAAGCAGGTTTGATTGTAACTTAGTAGAGGTAGTCACTAAAGCAGGTTTGACTGTAACTTAATAGAGGTAGTCACTAAATCAGGTTTGACTGTAACATAATAGAGTTAGTCACTAAAGTAGGTTTGATTGTAACTTAATAGAGGTGGTCACTAAAGCAGGTTTGACTGTAACTTAATAGAGGGAGTCACTAAAGAAGGTTTGACGGTAACTTAGTAGAGGTGGTCACTAAAGCAGGTTTGACTGTAACTTAGTAGAGGTAGTCACTAAAGCAGGTTTGACTGTAACATAATAGAGGTAGTCACTAAAGTAGGTTTGACTGTAACTTAGTAGAGGTGGTCACTAAAGCAGGTTTGACTGTAACTTAGTAGAGGTAGTCACTAAAGCAGGTTTGACTGTAACTTAGTAGAGGTAGTCACTAAAGCAGGTTTAACTGTAACTTAGTAGAGGTAGTCACTAAAGCAGGTTTGACTGTAACTTAATAGAGGTGGCCACTAAAGCAGGTTTGACTGTAGCTTAATAGAGGTGGTCACTAAAGCAGGTTTGACTGTAACTTAATAGAGGTAGTCACTAAAGCAGGTTTGACTGTAACTTAATAGAGGTAGTCACAAAAGCAGGTTTGACTGTAACTTAATAGAGGTAGTCACTAAAGCAGGTTTGTTTGTAAATTAGTAGAGGTAGTCACTAAAGCAGGTTTGACTGTAACTTAGTAGAGGTAGTCATTAAGCAGGTTTCACTGTAACTTAATAGAGATAGTCACTAAAGCAGGTTTGAATGTAACTTAATAGAGGTAGTCACTAAAGCAGGTTTGAATGTAACTTAATAGAGGTAGTCATTAAAGCAGGTTTGACTGTAACTTAATAGAGGTAGTCACTAAAGCAGGTTTGAATGTAACTTAATAGAGGTAGTCACTAAAGCAGGTTTGACTGTAACTTAGTAGAGGTAGTCACTAAAGTAGGTTTGTCTGTAACTTAGTAGAGGTGATCACTAAAGCATGTTTGACTGTAACTTAATAAAGGTAGTCACTAAAGTAGGTTTGACTGTAGCTTAGTAGAGATGGTCACTAAAGCAGGTTTGATTGTAACTTAGTAGAGGTAGTCACTAAAGCAGCTTTGACTGTAACTTAATAGAGGTAGTCACTAAATCAGGTTTGACTGTAACTTAATAGAGGTAGTCACTAAAGCAGGTTTGACTCTAACTTAGTAGAGGTAGTCACTAAAGCAGGTTTGACTGTAACTTAGTAGAGGTAGTCACTAAAGCAGGTTTGACTGTAACTTAGTAGAGGTAGTCACTAAGGCAGGTTTGACTGTAACTTAATAGAGGTAGTCACTAAAGCAGTTTTGATTTGTAACTTAATAGAGGTAGTCACTAAAGCAGGTTTGACTGTAGCTTAGTAGAGGTAATCACTAAAGCAGGTTTGACTGTAACTTAATAGAGGTAGTCACTAAAGCAGGTTTGACTGTAACTTAATAGAGATAGTCACTAAAACAGGTTTGACTGTAACTTAATAGAGGTAGTCACTAAAGTAGGTTTGACTGTAACTTAATAGAGGTGGTCACTAAAGCATGTTTGACTGTAACTTAATAGAGGTAATCACTAACGTAGGTTTGTCTGTAACTTAGTAGAGGTGGTCACTAAAGCAGGTTTGACTGTAACTTAATAAAGGTAGTCACTAAAGTAGGTTTGACTGTAGCTTAGTTGAGATGGTCACTAAAGCAGGTTTGATTGTAACTTAGTAGAGGTAGTCACTAAAGCAGGTTTGACTGTAACTTAATAGAGGTAGTCACTAAATCAGGTTTGACTGTAACATAATAGAGGTAGTCACTAAAGTAGGTTTGATTGAAACTTAATAGAGGTGGTCACTAAATCAGGTTTGACTGTAACTTAATAGAGGTAGTCACTAAAGCAGGTTTGACTGTAACTTAATAGAGGTAGTCACTAAAGCAGGTTTGACTGTAACATATTAGAAGTGGTCATTAAAGCAGATTTGACTTTAACTTAATAGAGGTGGTCGCTAAAGCAGGTTTGACTGTAACTTAATAGAGGTAGTCACTAAAGCAGGTTTGACTGTAACTTAATAAAGGTAGTCCCTAAAGTAGCTTTGATTGTAACTTAATAGAGGTAGTCACTAAAATAGGATTGACTGTAACTTAATAGAGGTAGTCACTAAAGTAGGTTTGACTGTAACTTAATAGAGGTGGTCACTAAAGCAGGTTTTACTGTAACTTAATAGAGGTAATCACTAAAGTAGGTTTGTCTGTAACTTAGTAGAGGTAGTCACTAAAGCAGGTTTGACTGTAACTTAGTAGAGGTAGTCTCTAAAGCAGGTTTGACTGTAACTTAGTAGAGGTAGTCACTAAAGCAGGTTTGACTGTAACTTAATAAAGTTAGTCACTAAAGTAGGTTTGACTGTAGCTTAGTTGAGATGGTCACTAAAGCAGGTTTGATTGTAACTTAGTAGAGGTAGTCACTAAAGCAGATTTGACTTTAACTTAATAGAGGTGGTCACTAAAGCAGGTTTGACTGTAACTTAATAGAGGTAGTCACTAAATCAGGTTTGACTGTAACATAATAGAGGTAGTCACTAAAGTAGGTTTGATTGTAACTTAATAGAGGTGGTCACTAAAGCAGGTTTGACTGTAACTTAATAGAGGGAGTCACTAAAATAGGTTTGACTGTAACTTAGTAGAGGTGGTCACTAAAGCAGGTTTGACTGTAACTTAGTAGAGGTAGTCACTAAAGCAGGTTTGACTGTAACATAATAGAGGTAGTCACTAAAGTAGGTTTGACTGTAACTTAGTAGAGGTGGTCACTAAAGCAGGTTTGACTGTAACTTAGTAGAGGTAGTCACTAAAGCAGGTTTGACTGTAACTTAGTAGAGGTAGTCACTAAAGCAGGTTTGACTGTAGCTTAGTAGAGGTAGTCACTAAAGCAGGTTTGACTGTAACTTAATAGAGGTGGTCACTAAAGCAGGTTTGACTGTAGCTTAATAGAGGTGGTCACTAAAGCAGGTTTGACTGTAACTTAGTAGAGGTAGCCACTAAAGCAGGTTTGACTGTAACTTAATAGAGATAGTCACTAAAGCAGGTTTGACTGTAACTTAATAGAGGTAGTCACTAAAGCAGGTTTGTTTGTAAATTAGTAGAGGTAGTCACTAAAGCAGGTTTGACTGTAACTTAATAGAGGTAGTCACTAAAGCAGGTTTGACTGTAACTTAATAGATGTAGTCACTAAAGCAGGTTTGATGCTAACTTTCTAGAGGTAGTCACTAAAGCAGGTTTGACTGTAACTTAGTAGAGGTAGTCACTAAAGCAGGTTTGACTGTAACTTAATAGAGGTAGTCACTAAAGCAGGTTTGACTGTAACTTAATAGAGGTAGTCACTAAAGCAGGTTTGACTGTAACTTAGTAGAGGTAGTCACTAAAGCAGGTTTGACTGTCACTTAGTAGAGGTAGTCTCTAAAGCAGGTTTGACTGTAACTTAGTAGAGGTAGTCACTAAGGCAGGTTTGAATGTAACTTAATAGAGGTGGTCACTAAAGCAGTTTTGACTAACTTAATAGAGGGAGTCACTAAAGCAGGTTTGACTGTAGCTTAGTAGAGGTAGTCACTAAAGCAGGTTTGACTGTAACTTAATAGAGGTAGTCACTAAAGCAGGTTTGACTGTAACTTAATAGAGGTAGTCACTAAAACAGGTTTGACTGTAACTTAATAGACGTAGTCACTAAATTAGGTTTGACTAACTTAGTAGAGGTAGTCATTAAAGCAGGTTTGACTGTAACTTAATAAAGTTAGTCACTAAAGTAGGTTTGACTGTAGCTTAGTTGAGATGGTCACTAAAGCAGGTTTGATTGTAACTTAGTAGAGGTAGTCACTAAAGCAGGTTTGACTGTAACTTAATAGAGGTAGTCACTAAATCAGGTTTGACTGTAACATAATAGAGGTAGTCACTAAAGTAGGTTTGATTGTAACTTAATAGAGGTGGTCACTAAAGCAGGTTTGACTGTAACTTAATAGAGGGAGTCACTAAAATAGGTTTGACTGTAACTTAGTAGAGGTGGTCACTAAAGCAGGTTTGACTGTAACTTAGTAGAGGTAGTCACTAAAGCAGGTTTGACTGTAACATAATAGAGGTAGTCACTAAAGTAGGTTTGACTGTAACTTAGTAGAGGTGGTCACTAAAGCAGGTTTGACTGTAACTTAGTAGAGGTAGTCACTAAAGTAGGTTTGACTGTAACTTAGTAGAGGTAGTCACTAAAGCAGGTTTGACTGTAACTTAGTAGAGGTAGTCACTAAAGCAGGTTTGACTGTAACTTAATAGAGGTGGTCACTAAAGCAGGTTTGACTGTAGCTTAATAGAGGTGGTCACTAAAGCAGGTTTGACTGTAACTTAGTAGAGGTAGCCACTAAAGCAGGTTTTACTGTAACTTAATAGAGATAGTCACTAAAGCAGGTTTGACTGTAACTTAATAGAGGTAGTCACTAAAGTAGGTTTGTCTGTAACTTAGTAGAGGTGGTCACTAAAGCAGGTTTGACTGTAACTTAATAAAGTTAGTCACTAAAGTAGGTTTGACTGTAGCTTAGTTGAGATGGTCACTAAAGCAGGTTTGATTGTAACTTAGTAGAGGTAGTCACTAAAGCAGGTTTGACTGTAACTTAATAGAGGTAGTCACTAAATCAGGTTTGACTGTAACATAATAGAGTTAGTCACTAAAGTAGGTTTGATTGTAACTTAATAGAGGTGGTCACTAAAGCAGGTTTGACTGTAACTTAATAGAGGGAGTCACTAAAGAAGGTTTGACGGTAGCTTAGTAGAGGTGGTCACTAAAGCAGGTTTGACTGTAACTTAGTAGAGGTAGTCACTAAAGCAGGTTTGACTGTAACATAATAGAGGTAGTCACTAAAGTAGGTTTGACTGTAACTTAGTAGAGGTGGTCACTAAAGCAGGTTTGACTGTAACTTAATAGAGGTAGTCACTAAAGCAGGTTTGACTGTAACTTAATAGAGGTAGTCACTAAAACAGGTTTGACTGTAACTTAATAGACGTAGTCACTAAATTAGGTTTGACTAACTTAGTAGAGGTAGTCATTAAAGCAGGTTTGACTGTAACTTAATAAAGTTAGTCACTAAAGTAGGTTTGACTGTAGCTTAGTTGAGATGGTCACTAAAGCAGGTTTGATTGTAACTTAGTAGAGGTAGTCACTAAAGCAGGTTTGACTGTAACTTAATAGAGGTAGTCACTAAATCAGGTTTGACTGTAACATAATAGAGGTAGTCACTAAAGTAGGTTTGATTGTAACTTAATAGAGGTGGTCACTAAAGCAGGTTTGACTGTAACTTAATAGAGGGAGTCACTAAAATAGGTTTGACTGTAACTTAGTAGAGGTGGTCACTAAAGCAGGTTTGACTGTAACTTAGTAGAGGTAGTCACTAAAGCAGGTTTGACTGTAACATAATAGAGGTAGTCACTAAAGTAGGTTTGACTGTAACTTAGTAGAGGTGGTCACTAAAGCAGGTTTGACTGTAACTTAGTAGAGGTAGTCACTAAAGTAGGTTTGACTGTAACTTAGTAGAGGTAGTCACTAAAGCAGGTTTGACTGTAACTTAGTAGAGGTAGTCACTAAAGCAGGTTTGACTGTAACTTAATAGAGGTGGTCACTAAAGCAGGTTTGACTGTAGCTTAATAGAGGTGGTCACTAAAGCAGGTTTGACTGTAACTTAGTAGAGGTAGCCACTAAAGCAGGTTTTACTGTAACTTAATAGAGATAGTCACTAAAGCAGGTTTGACTGTAACTTAATAGAGGTAGTCACTAAAGCAGGTTTGTTTGTAAATTAGTAGAGGTAGTCACTAAAGTAGGTTTGACTGTAACTTAATAGAGGTAGTCCCTAAAGTAGGTTTGACTGTAACTTAATAGAGGTAGTCACTAAAATAGGTTTGACTGTAACTTAATAGAGGTAGTCACTAAAGTAGGTTTGACTGTAACGTAATAGAGGTGGTCACTAAAGCAGGTTTGACTGTAACTTAATAGAGGTAATCACTAAAGTAGGTTTGTCTGTAACTTAGTAGAGGTGGTCACTAAAGCAGGTTTGACTGTAACTTAATAAAGTTAGTCACTAAAGTAGGTTTGACTGTAGCTTAGTTGAGATGGTCACTAAAGCAGGTTTGATTGTAACTTAGTAGAGGTAGTCACTAAAGCAGGTTTGACTGTAACTTAATAGAGGTAGTCACTAAATCAGGTTTGACTGTAACATAATAGAGTTAGTCACTAAAGTAGGTTTGATTGTAACTTAATAGAGGTGGTCACTAAAGCAGGTTTGACTGTAACTTAATAGAGGGAGTCACTAAAGAAGGTTTGACGGTAGCTTAGTAGAGGTGGTCACTAAAGCAGGTTTGACTGTAACTTAGTAGAGGTAGTCACTAAAGCAGGTTTGACTGTAACATAATAGAGGTAGTCACTAAAGTAGGTTTGACTGTAACTTAGTAGAGGTGGTCACTAAAGCAGGTTTGACTGTTACTTAGTAGAGGTAGTCACTAAAGCAGGTTTGACTGTAACTT
This sequence comes from Bathymodiolus brooksi, assembly GCA_963680875.1. Lineage (NCBI taxonomy): Eukaryota > Metazoa > Mollusca > Bivalvia > Mytilida > Modiolidae > Bathymodiolus > Bathymodiolus brooksi. The sequence goes on from OY804586.1 coordinate 24,418,302, forward strand.
AGTAGAGGTAGTCACTAAAGCAGGTTTAACTGTAACTTAGTAGAGGTAGTCACTAAAGCAGGTTTGACTGTAGCTTAATAGAGGTTATCACTAAAGCAGGTTTGACTGTAACTTAATAGAGGTAGTCACTAAAGCAGGTTTGACTGTAACTTAATAGAGGTAGTCACTAAAGCAGGTTTGACTGTAACTTAATAGAGGTAGTCACTAAAGCAGGTGTGTTTGTAAATTAGTAGAGGTAGTCACTAAAGCAGGTTTGACTGTAACTTAGTAGAGGTAGTCATTAAGCAGGTTTCACTGTAACTTAATAGAGATAGTCACTAAAGCAGGTTTGAATGTAACTTAATAGAGGTAGTCACTAAAGCAGGTTTGAATGTAACTTAATAGAGGTAGTCATTAAAGCAGGTTTGACTGTAACTTAATAGAGGTAGTCACTAAAGCAGGTTTGAATGTAACTTAATAGAGGTAGTCACTAAAGCAGGTTTGACTGTAACTTAGTAGAGGTAGTCACTAAAGTAGGTTTGTCTGTAACTTAGTAGAGGTGGTCACTAAAGCATGTTTGACTGTAACTTAATAAAGGTAGTCACTAAAGTAGGTTTGACTGTAGCTTAGTAGAGATGGTCACTAAAGCAGGTTTGATTGTAACTTAGTAGAGGTAGTCACTAAAGCAGCTTTGACTGTAACTTAATAGAGGTAGTCACTAAATCAGGTTTGACTGTAACTTAATAGAGGTAGTCACTAAAGCAGGTTTGACTGTAACTTAGTAGAGGTAGTCACTAAAGCAGGTTTGACTGTAACTTAGTAGAGGTAGTCACAAAGGCAGGTTTGACTGTAACTTAATAGAGGTAGTCACTAAAGCAGTTTTGATTTGTAACTTTATAGAGGTAGTCACTAAAGCAGGTTTGACTGTAGCTTAGTAGAGGTAATCACTAAAGCAGGTTTGACTGTAACTTAATAGAGGTAGTCACTAAAGCAGGTTTGACTGTAACTTAATAGAGATAGTCACTAAAACAGGTTTGACTGTAACTTAATAGAGGTAGTCACTAAAGTAGGTTTGACTGTAACTTAATAGAGGTGGTCACTAAAGCATGTTTGACTGTAACTTAATAGAGGTAATCACTAAAGTAGGTTTGTCTGTAACTTAGTAGAGGTGGTCACTAAAGCAGGTTTGACTGTAACTTAATAAAGGTAGTCACTAAAGTAGGTTTGACTGTAGCTTAGTTGAGATGGTCACTAAAGCAGGTTTGATTGTAACTTAATAGAGGTAGTCACTAAAGCAGGTTTGACTGTAACTTAATAGAGGTAGTCACTAAATCAGGTTTGACTGTAACATAATAGAGGTAGTCACTAAAGTAGGTTTGATTGAAACTTAATAGAGGTGGTCACTAAATCAGGTTTGACTGTAACTTAATAGAGGTAGTCACTAAAGCAGGTTTGACTGTAACTTAATAGAGGTAGTCACTAAAGCAGGTTTGAGTGTAACATATTAGAAGTGGTCATTAAAGCAGATTTGACTTTAACTTAATAGAGGTGGTCACTAAAGCAGGTTTGACTGTAACTTAATAGAGGTAGTCACTAAAGCAGGTTTGACTGTAACTTAATAAAGGTAGTCCCTAAAGTAGGTTTGATTGTAACTTAATAGAGGTAGTCACTAAAATAGGATTGACTGTAACTTAATAGAGGTAGTCACTAAAGTAGGTTTGACTGTAACTTAATAGAGGTGGTCACTAAAGCAGGTTTTACTGTAACTTAATAGAGGTAATCACTAAAGTAGGTTTGTCTGTAACTTAGTAGAGGTAGTCACTAAAGCAGGTTTGACTGTAACTTAGTAGAGGTAGTCTCTAAAGCAGGTTTGACTGTAACTTAGTAGAGGTAGTCACTAAAGCAGGTTTGACTGTAACTTAATAAAGTTAGTCACTAAAGTAGGTTTGATTGTAACTTAATAGAGGTGGTCACTAAAGCAGGTTTGACTGTAACTTAATAGAGGGAGTCACTAAAATAGGTTTGACTGTAACTTAGTAGAGGTGGTCACTAAAGCAGGTTTGACTGTAACTTAGTAGAGGTAGTCACTAAAGCAGGTTTGACTGTAACATAATAGAGGTAGTCACTAAAGTAGGTTTGACTGTAACTTAGTAGAGGTGGTCACTAAAGCAGGTTTGACTGTAACTTAGTAGAGGTAGTCACTAAAGCAGGTTTGACTGTAACTTAGTAGAGGTAGTCACTAAAGCAGGTTTGACTGTAGCTTAGTAGAGGTAGTCACTAAAGCAGGTTTGACTGTAACTTAATAGAGGTGGTCACTAAAGCAGGTTTGACTGTAGCTTAATAGAGGTGGTCACTAAAGCAGGTTTGACTGTAACTTAGTAGAGGTAGCCACTAAAGCAGGTTTGACTGTAACTTATTAGAGATAGTCACTAAAGCAGGTTTGACTGTAACTTAATAGAGGTAGTCACTAAAGCAGGTTTGTTTGTAAATTAGTAGAGGTAGTCACTAAAGCAGGTTTGACTGTAACTTAATAGAGGTAGTCACTAAAGCAGGTTTGACTGTAACTTAATAGATGTAGTCACTAAAGCAGGTTTGACGCTAACTTTGTAGAGGTAGTCACTAAAGCAGGTTTGACTGTAACTTAGTAGAGGTAGTCACTAAAGCAGGTTTCACTGTAACTTAATAGAGATAGTTACTAAAACAGGTTTGACTGTAACTTAATAGAGGTAGTCACTAAATCAGGTTTGACTGTAACTTAATAGAGGTAGTCACTAAAGCAGGTTTGACTGTAACTTAATAGAGGTAGTCACTAAAGCAGGTTTGACTGTAACTTAGTAGAGGTAGTCACTAAAGCAGGTTTGTCTGTAACTTAGTAGAGGTGGTCACTAAAGCATGTTTGACTGTAACTTAATAAAGGTAGTCCCTAAAGTAGGTTTGACTGTAACTTAATAGAGGTAGTCACTAAAATAGGTTTGACTGTAACTTAATAGAGGTAGTCACTAAAGTAGGTTTGACTGTAACGTAATAGAGGTGGTCACTAAAGCAGGTTTGACTGTAACTTAATAGAGGTAATCACTAAAGTAGGTTTGTCTGTAACTTAGTAGAGGTGGTCACTAAAGCAGGTTTGACTGTAACTTAATAAAGTTAGTCACTAAAGTAGGTTTGACTGTAGCTTAGTTGAGATGGTCACTAAAGCAGGTTTGATTGTAACTTAGTAGAGGTAGTCACTAAAGCAGGTTTGACTGTAACTTAATAGAGGTAGTCACTAAATCAGGTTTGACTGTAACATAATAGAGTTAGTCACTAAAGTAGGTTTGATTGTAACTTAATAGAGGTGGTCACTAAAGCAGGTTTGACTGTAACTTAATAGAGGGAGTCACTAAAGAAGGTTTGACGGTAGCTTAGTAGAGGTGGTCACTAAAGCAGGTTTGACTGTAACTTAGTAGAGGTAGTCACTAAAGCAGGTTTGACTGTAACATAATAGAGGTAGTCACTAAAGTAGGTTTGACTGTAACTTAGTAGAGGTGGTCACTAAAGCAGGTTTGACTGTTACTTAGTAGAGGTAGTCACTAAAGCAGGTTTGACTGTAACTTAGTAGAGGTAGTCACTAAAGCAGGTTTAACTGTAACTTAGTAGAGGTAGTCACTAAAGCAGGTTTGACTGTAGCTTAATAGAGGTGGTCACTAAAGCAGGTTTGACTGTAACTTAATAGAGGTAGTCACTAAAGCAGGTTTGACTGTAACTTAATAGAGGTAGTCACTAAAGCAGGTTTGACTGTAACTTAATAGAGGTAGTCACTAAAGCAGGTGTGTTTGTAAATTAGTAGAGGTAGTCACTAAAGCAGGTTTGACTGTAACTTAGTAGAGGTAGTCATTAAGCAGGTTTCACTGTAACTTAATAGAGATAGTCACTAAAGCAGGTTTGAATGTAACTTAATAGAGGTAGTCACTAAAGCAGGTTTGAATGTAACTTAATAGAGGTAGTCATTAAAGCAGGTTTGACTGTAACTTAATAGAGGTAGTCACTAAAGCAGGTTTGAATGTAACTTAATAGAGGTAGTCACTAAAGCAGGTTTGACTGTAACTTAGTAGAGGTAGTCACTAAAGTAGGTTTGTCTGTAACTTAGTAGAGGTGGTCACTAAAGCATGTTTGACTGTAACTTAATAAAGGTAGTCACTAAAGTAGGTTTGACTGTAGCTTAGTAGAGATGGTCACTAAAGCAGGTTTGATTGTAACTTAGTAGAGGTAGTCACTAAAGCAGCTTTGACTGTAACTTAATAGAGGTAGTCACTAAATCAGGTTTGACTGTAACTTAATAGAGGTAGTCACTAAAGCAGGTTTGACTGTAACTTAGTAGAGGTAGTCACTAAAGCAGGTTTGACTGTAACTTAGTAGAGGTAGTCACAAAGGCAGGTTTGACTGTAACTTAATAGAGGTAGTCACTAAAGCAGTTTTGATTTGTAACTTTATAGAGGTAGTCACTAAAGCAGGTTTGACTGTAGCTTAGTAGAGGTAATCACTAAAGCAGGTTTGACTGTAACTTAATAGAGGTAGTCACTAAAGCAGGTTTGACTGTAACTTAATAGAGATAGTCACTAAAACAGGTTTGACTGTAACTTAATAGAGGTAGTCACTAAAGTAGGTTTGACTGTAACTTAATAGAGGTGGTCACTAAAGCATGTTTGACTGTAACTTAATAGAGGTAATCACTAAAGTAGGTTTGTCTGTAACTTAGTAGAGGTGGTCACTAAAGCAGGTTTGACTGTAACTTAATAAAGGTAGTCACTAAAGTAGGTTTGACTGTAGCTTAGTTGAGATGGTCACTAAAGCAGGTTTGATTGTAACTTAATAGAGGTAGTCACTAAAGCAGGTTTGACTGTAACTTAATAGAGGTAGTCACTAAATCAGGTTTGACTGTAACATAATAGAGGTAGTCACTAAAGTAGGTTTGATTGAAACTTAATAGAGGTGGTCACTAAATCAGGTTTGACTGTAACTTAATAGAGGTAGTCACTAAAGCAGGTTTGACTGTAACTTAATAGAGGTAGTCACTAAAGCAGGTTTGAGTGTAACATATTAGAAGTGGTCATTAAAGCAGATTTGACTTTAACTTAATAGAGGTGGTCACTAAAGCAGGTTTGACTGTAACTTAATAGAGGTAGTCACTAAAGCAGGTTTGACTGTAACTTAATAAAGGTAGTCCCTAAAGTAGGTTTGATTGTAACTTAATAGAGGTAGTCACTAAAATAGGATTGACTGTAACTTAATAGAGGTAGTCACTAAAGTAGGTTTGACTGTAACTTAATAGAGGTGGTCACTAAAGCAGGTTTTACTGTAACTTAATAGAGGTAATCACTAAAGTAGGTTTGTCTGTAACTTAGTAGAGGTAGTCACTAAAGCAGGTTTGACTGTAACTTAGTAGAGGTAGTCTCTAAAGCAGGTTTGACTGTAACTTAGTAGAGGTAGTCACTAAAGCAGGTTTGACTGTAACTTAATAAAGTTAGTCACTAAAGTAGGTTTGATTGTAACTTAATAGAGGTGGTCACTAAAGCAGGTTTGACTGTAACTTAATAGAGGGAGTCACTAAAATAGGTTTGACTGTAACTTAGTAGAGGTGGTCACTAAAGCAGGTTTGACTGTAACTTAGTAGAGGTAGTCACTAAAGCAGGTTTGACTGTAACATAATAGAGGTAGTCACTAAAGTAGGTTTGACTGTAACTTAGTAGAGGTGGTCACTAAAGCAGGTTTGACTGTAACTTAGTAGAGGTAGTCACTAAAGCAGGTTTGACTGTAACTTAGTAGAGGTAGTAACTAAAGCAGGTTTGACTGTAGCTTAGTAGAGGTAGTCACTAAAGCAGGTTTGACTGTAACTTAATAGAGGTGGTCACTAAAGCAGGTTTGACTGTAGCTTAATAGAGGTGGTCACTAAAGCAGGTTTGACTGTAACTTAGTAGAGGTAGCCACTAAAGCAGGTTTGACTGTAACTTATTAGAGATAGTCACTAAAGCAGGTTTGACTGTAACTTAATAGAGGTAGTCACTAAAGCAGGTTTGTTTGTAAATTAGTAGAGGTAGTCACTAAAGCAGGTTTGACTGTAACTTAATAGAGGTAGTCACTAAAGCAGGTTTGACTGTAACTTAATAGATGTAGTCACTAAAGCAGGTTTGACGCTAACTTTGTAGAGGTAGTCACTAAAGCAGGTTTGACTGTAACTTAGTAGAGGTAGTCACTAAAGCAGGTTTCACTGTAACTTAATAGAGATAGTTACTAAAACAGGTTTGACTGTAACTTAATAGAGGTAGTCACTAAATCAGGTTTGACTGTAACTTAATAGAGGTAGTCACTAAAGCAGGTTTGACTGTAACTTAATAGAGGTAGTCACTAAAGCAGGTTTGACTGTAACTTAGTAGAGGTAGTCACTAAAGCAGGTTTGTCTGTAACTTAGTAGAGGTGGTCACTAAAGCATGTTTGACTGTAACTTAATAAAGGTAGTCACTAAAGTAGGTTTGACTGTAGCTTAGTAGAGATGGTCACTAAAGCAGGTTTGATTGTAACTTAGTAGAGGTAGTCACTAAAGCAGCTTTGACTGTAACTTAATAGAGGTAGTCACTAAATCAGGTTTGACTGTAACTTAATAGAGGTAGTCACTAAAGCAGGTTTGACTGTAACTTAGTAGAGGTAGTCACTAAAGCAGGTTTGACTGTAACTTAGTAGAGGTAGTCACAAAGGCAGGTTTGACTGTAACTTAATAGAGGTAGTCACTAAAGCAGTTTTGATTTGTAACTTTATAGAGGTAGTCACTAAAGCAGGTTTGACTGTAGCTTAGTAGAGGTAATCACTAAAGCAGGTTTGACTGTAACTTAATAGAGGTAGTCACTAAAGCAGGTTTGACTGTAACTTAATAGAGATAGTCACTAAAACAGGTTTGACTGTAACTTAATAGAGGTAGTCACTAAAGTAGGTTTGACTGTAACTTAATAGAGGTGGTCACTAAAGCATGTTTGACTGTAACTTAATAGAGGTAATCACTAAAGTAGGTTTGTCTGTAACTTAGTAGAGGTGGTCACTAAAGCAGGTTTGACTGTAACTTAATAAAGGTAGTCACTAAAGTAGGTTTGACTGTAGCTTAGTTGAGATGGTCACTAAAGCAGGTTTGATTGTAACTTAATAGAGGTAGTCACTAAAGCAGGTTTGACTGTAACTTAATAGAGGTAGTCACTAAATCAGGTTTGACTGTAACATAATAGAGGTAGTCACTAAAGTAGGTTTGATTGAAACTTAATAGAGGTGGTCACTAAATCAGGTTTGACTGTAACTTAATAGAGGTAGTCACTAAAGCAGGTTTGACTGTAACTTAATAGAGGTAGTCACTAAAGCAGGTTTGAGTGTAACATATTAGAAGTGGTCATTAAAGCAGATTTGACTTTAACTTAATAGAGGTGGTCACTAAAGCAGGTTTGACTGTAACTTAATAGAGGTAGTCACTAAAGCAGGTTTGACTGTAACTTAATAAAGGTAGTCCCTAAAGTAGGTTTGATTGTAACTTAATAGAGGTAGTCACTAAAATAGGATTGACTGTAACTTAATAGAGGTAGTCACTAAAGTAGGTTTGACTGTAACTTAATAGAGGTGGTCACTAAAGCAGGTTTTACTGTAACTTAATAGAGGTAATCACTAAAGTAGGTTTGTCTGTAACTTAGTAGAGGTAGTCACTAAAGCAGGTTTGACTGTAACTTAGTAGAGGTAGTCTCTAAAGCAGGTTTGACTGTAACTTAGTAGAGGTAGTCACTAAAGCAGGTTTGACTGTAACTTAATAAAGTTAGTCACTAAAGTAGGTTTGATTGTAACTTAATAGAGGTGGTCACTAAAGCAGGTTTGACTGTAACTTAATAGAGGGAGTCACTAAAATAGGTTTGACTGTAACTTAGTAGAGGTGGTCACTAAAGCAGGTTTGACTGTAACTTAGTAGAGGTAGTCACTAAAGCAGGTTTGACTGTAACATAATAGAGGTAGTCACTAAAGTAGGTTTGACTGTAACTTAGTAGAGGTGGTCACTAAAGCAGGTTTGACTGTAACTTAGTAGAGGTAGTCACTAAAGCAGGTTTGACTGTAACTTAGTAGAGGTAGTCACTAAAGCAGGTTTGACTGTAGCTTAGTAGAGGTAGTCACTAAAGCAGGTTTGACTGTAACTTAATAGAGGTGGTCACTAAAGCAGGTTTGACTGTAGCTTAATAGAGGTGGTCACTAAAGCAGGTTTGACTGTAACTTAGTAGAGGTAGCCACTAAAGCAGGTTTGACTGTAACTTATTAGAGATAGTCACTAAAGCAGGTTTGACTGTAACTTAATAGAGGTAGTCACTAAAGCAGGTTTGTTTGTAAATTAGTAGAGGTAGTCACTAAAGCAGGTTTGACTGTAACTTAATAGAGGTAGTCACTAAAGCAGGTTTGACTGTAACTTAATAGATGTAGTCACTAAAGCAGGTTTGACGCTAACTTTGTAGAGGTAGTCACTAAAGCAGGTTTGACTGTAACTTAGTAGAGGTAGTCACTAAAGCAGGTTTCACTGTAACTTAATAGAGATAGTTACTAAAACAGGTTTGACTGTAACTTAATAGAGGTAGTCACTAAATCAGGTTTGACTGTAACTTAATAGAGGTAGTCACTAAAGCAGGTTTGACTGTAACTTAATAGAGGTAGTCACTAAAGCAGGTTTGACTGTAACTTAGTAGAGGTAGTCACTAAAGCAGGTTTGACTGTCACTTAGTAGAGGTAGTCTCTAAAGCAGGTTTGACTGTAACTTAGTAGAGGTAGTCACTAAGGCAGGTTTGAATGTAACTTAATAGAGGTGGTCACTAAAGCAGTTTTGACTAACTTAATAGAGGTAGTCACTAAAGCAGGTTTGACTGTAGCTTAGTAGAGGTAGTCACTAAAGCAGGTTTGACTGTAACTTAATAGAGGTAGTCACTAAAGCAGGTTTGACTGTAACTTAATAGAGGTAGTCACTAAAACAGGTTTGACTGTAACTTAATAGACGTAGTCACTAAATTAGGTTTGACTAACTTAGTAGAGGTAGTCATTAAAGCAGGTTTGACTGTAACTTAATAAAGTTAGTCACTAAAGTAGGTTTGACTGTAGCTTAGTAGAGATGGTCACTAAAGCAGGTTTGATTGTAACTTAGTAGAGGTAGTCACTAAAGCAGCTTTGACTGTAACTTAATAGAGGTAGTCACTAAATCAGGTTTGACTGTAACTTAATAGAGGTAGTCACTAAAGCAGGTTTGACTGTAACTTAGTAGAGGTAGTCACTAAAGCAGGTTTGACTGTAACTTAGTAGAGGTAGTCACTAAAGCAGGTTTGACTGTAACTTAGTAGAGGTAGTCACAAAGGCAGGTTTGACTGTAACTTAATAGAGGTAGTCACTAAAGCAGTTTTGATTTGTAACTTAATAGAGGTAGTCACTAAAGCAGGTTTGACTGTAGCTTAGTAGAGGTAATCACTAAAGCAGGTTTGACTGTAACTTAATAGAGGTAGTCACTAAAGCAGGTTTGACTGTAACTTAATAGAGATAGTCACTAAAACAGGTTTGACTGTAACTTAATAGAGGTAGTCACTAAAGTAGGTTTGACTGTAACTTAATAGAGGTGGTCACTAAAGCATGTTTGACTGTAACTTAATAGAGGTAATCACTAAAGTAGGTTTGTCTGTAACTTAGTAGAGGTGGTCACTAAAGCAGGTTTGACTGTAACTTAATAAAGGTAGTCACTAAAGTAGGTTTGACTGTAGCTTAGTTGAGATGGTCACTAAAGCAGGTTTGATTGTAACTTAATAGAGGTAGTCACTAAAGCAGGTTTGACTGTAACTTAATAGAGGTAGTCACTAAATCAGGTTTGACTGTAACATAATAGAGGTAGTCACTAAAGTAGGTTTGATTGAAACTTAATAGAGGTGGTCACTAAATCAGGTTTGACTGTAACTTAATAGAGGTAGTCACTAAAGCAGGTTTGACTGTAACTTAATAGAGGTAGTCACTAAAGCAGGTTTGACTGTAACATATTAGAAGTGGTCATTAAAGCAGATTTGACTTTAACTTAATAGAGGTGGTCACTAAAGCAGGTTTGACTGTAACTTAATAGAGGTAGTCACTAAAGCAGGTTTGACTGTAACTTAATAAAGGTAGTCCCTAAAGTAGGTTTGATTGTAACTTAATAGAGGTAGTCACTAAAATAGGATTGACTGTAACTTAATAGAGGTAGTCACTAAAGTAGGTTTGACTGTAACTTAATAGAGGTGGTCACTAAGGCAGGTTTTACTGTAACTTAATAGAGGTAATCACTAAAGTAGGTTTGTCTGTAACTTAGTAGAGGTAGTCACTAAAGCAGGTTTGACTGTAACTTAGTAGAGGTAGTCTCTAAAGCATTTTTGACTGTAACTTAGTAGAGGTAGTCACTAAAGCAGGTTTGACTGTAACTTAATAAAGTTAGTCACTAAAGTAGGTTTGATTGTAACTTAATAGAGGTGGTCACTAAAGCAGGTTTGACTGTAACTTAATAGAGGGAGTCACTAAAATAGGTTTGACTGTAACTTAGTAGAGGTGGTCACTAAAGCAGGTTTGACTGTAACTTAGTAGAGGTAGTCACTAAAGCAGGTTTGACTGTAACATAATAGAGGTAGTCACTAAAGTAGGTTTGACTGTAACTTAGTAGAGGTGGTCACTAAAGCAGGTTTGACTGTAACTTAGTAGAGGTAGTCACTAAAGCAGGTTTGACTGTAACTTAGTAGAGGTAGTCACTAAAGCAGGTTTGACTGTAGCTTAGTAGTGGTAGTCACTAAAGCAGGTTTGACTGTAACTTAATAGAGGTGGTCACTAAAGCAGGTTTGACTGTAGCTTAATAGAGGTGGTCACTAAAGCAGGTTTGACTGTAACTTAGTAGAGGTAGTCACTAAAGCAGGTTTGACTGTAACTTAATAGAGATAGTCACTAAATCAGGTTTTACTGTAGCTTAATAGAGGTAGTCACTAAAGCAGGTTTGACTGTAACTTAATAGAGGTAGTCACTAAGGCAGGTTTGACTGTAACTTAGTAGAGGTAGTCACTAAAGCAGGTTTGACTGTAACTTAATAGAGGTAGTCACTAAAGCAGGTTTGACTCTAACTTAGTAGAGGTAGTCACTAAAGCAGGTTTGACTGTAACTTAGTAGAGGTAGTCACTAAAGCAGGTTTCACTGTAACTTAATAGAGATAGTTACTAAAACAGGTTTGATTGTAACTTAATAGAGGTAGTCACTAAATCAGGTTTGACTGTAACTTAATAGAGGTAGTCACTAAAGCAGGTTTGACTGTAACTTAATAGAGGTAGTCACTAAAGCAGGTTTGACTGTAACTTAGTAGAGGTAGTCACTAAAGCAGGTTTGACTGTAACTTAGTAGAGATGGTCACTAAAGCAGGTTTGACTGTAACTTAGTAGAGGTAGTCACTAAGGCAGGTTTGAATGTAACTTAATAGAGGTGGTCACTAAAGCAGTTTTGACTGTAACTTAGTAGAGGTAGTCACTAAAGTAGGTTTGTCTGTAACTTAGTAGAGGTGGTCATTAAAGCATGTTTGACTGTAACTTAATAAAGGTAGTCACTAAAGTAGGTTTGACTGTAGCTTTGTAGAGATGGTCACTAAAGCAGGTTTGATTGTAACTTAGTAGAGGTAGTCACTAAAGCAGCTTTGACTGTAACTTAATAGAGGTAGTCACTAAATCAGGTTTGACTGTAACTTAATAGAGGTAGTCACTAAAGCAGGTTTGACTGTAACTAAGTAGAGGTAGTCACTAAAGCAGGTTTGACTGTAACTTTGTAGAGGTAGTCACTAAAGCAGGTTTGACTGTAACTTAGTAGAGGTAGTCACTAAAGCAGGTTTGACTGTAGCTTAGTAGAGGTAGTCACAAAAGCAGGTATGACTGTAACTTAATAGAGTTTGTCACTAAAACAGGTTTGACTGTAAGTTAATAGAGGTAGTCACTAAAGTAGGTTTGACTGTAACTTAATAGAGGTAGTCACTAAAGCATGTTTGACTGTAACTTAATAAAGATAGTCACTAAAATAGGTTTGACTGTAGCTTAGTTGAGATTGTCACTAAAGCAGGTTTGATTTTAACTTAGTAGAGGTAGTCACTAAAGCATGTTTGACTGTAACTTAATAGAGGTAGTCACTAAATCAGGTTTGACTGTAACATAATAGAGGTAGTCACTAAATCAGGTTTGACTGTAACATAATAGAGGTAGTCACTAAAGTAGGTTTGACTGTAACTTAATAGAGGGAGTCACTAAAGTAGGTTTGACTGTAACTTAGTAGAGGTGGTCACTAAAGCAGGTTTGACTGTAACTTAGTAGAGGTAGTCACTAAAGCAGATTTGACTGTAACATAATAGAGGTAGTCACTAAAGTAGGTTTGACTGTAACTTAGTAGAGGTGGTCACTAAAGCAGGTTTGAATGTAACTTAGTAGAGGTAGTCACTAAAGCAGGTTTGACTGTAGCTTAATAGAGGTGGTCACTAACGCAGGTTTGACTGTAGCTTAATAGAGGTGGTCACTAAAACAGGTTTGACTGTAACTTAATAGAGGTAGTCACTAAAGCAGGTTTGACTGTAACTTAGTAGAGGTAGTCATTAAAGCAGGTTTGTTTGTAACTTAGTAGAGGTAGTCACTAAAGCAGGTTTGACTGTAACTTAATAGAGGTAGTCACTAAAGCAGGTTTGACTGTAACTTAATAAATGTAGTCACAAAAGCAGGTTTGACGCTAGCTTAGTAGAGGTAATCACTAAAGCAGGTTTGACTGTAACTTAGTAGAGGTAGTCACTAAAGCAGGTTTGACTGTAACTTAATAGAGATAGTCACTAAATCAGGTTTTACTGTAACTTAATAGAGGTAGTCACTAAGGCAGGTTTGACTGTAACTTATTAGAGGTAGTCACTAAAGCAGGCTTGAATGTAACTTAGTAGAGGTAGTCACTAAAGCAGGTTTGACTGTAACTTAGTAGAGGTAGTCACTAAGGCAGGTTTGACTGTAACTTAATAGAGGTGGTCACTAAAGCAGTTTTGATTGTAACTTAATAGAGGTAGTCACTAAAGGAGGTTTGACTGTAGCTTAGTAGAGGTAGTCACTAAAGCAGGTTTGACTGTAACTTAATAGAGGTAGTCACTAAAGCAGGTTTGACTGTAACTTAATAGAGGTAGTCACTAAAACAGATTTGACTGTAACTTAATAGAGGTAGTCACTAAATTAGGTTTGACTAACTTAGTAGAGGTAGTCATTAAAGCAGGTTTGACTTTAACTTAGTAGAGGTAGTCACTAAAGTAGGTTTGTCTGTAACTTAATAGAGGTAGTCATTAAAGTAGGTTTGACTGTAGCTTAGTAGAGATGGTCACTAAAGCAGGTTTGACTGTAACTTAATAGAGGTAGACACTAAATCGGGTTTGACTGTAACTTAATAGAGGTAGTCACTAAAGCAGGTTTGACTGTAACTTAGTAGAGGTAGTCACTAAAGCAGGTTTGACTGTAACTTAATAGAGGTAGTCACTAAAGCAGGTTTGACTGTAACTTAGTAGAGGTAGTCACTAAAGCAGGTTTGTTTGTAACTTAGTAGAGGTAGTCACTAAAGCAGGTCTGACTGTAACTTAATAGAGGTAGTCACTAAAGCAGGTTTGACTGTTACTTAGTAGAGGTAGTCACTAAAGCAGGTTTGACTGTAACTTAATAGAGATAGTCACTAAATCAGGTTTTACTGTAGCTTAATAGAGGTAGTCACTAAAGCAGGTTTGACTGTAACTTAATAGAGGTAGTCACTAAGGCAGGTTTGACTGTAACTTAGTAGAGGTAGTCACTAAAGCAGGTTTGACTGTAACTTAATAGAGGTAGTCACTAAAGTAGGTTTGACTGTAACTTAATAGAGGTAGTCACTAAAACAGGTTTGACTGTAACTTAATAGAGGTAGTCACTAAATTAGGTTTGAATAACTTAGTAGAGGTAGTCATTAAAGCAGGTTTGACTGTAACTTAGTAGAGGTAGTCACTAAAGTAGGTTTGTCTGTAACTTAGTAGAGGTGGTCACTAAAGCATGTTTGACTGTAACTTAATAAAGGTAGTCACTAATGTAGGTTTGACTGTAGCTTAGTAGAGATGGTCACTAAAGCAGGTTTGATTGTAACTTAGTAGAGGTAGTCACTAAAGCAGCTTTGACTGTAACTTAATAGAGGTAGTCACTAAATCAGGTTTGACTGTAACTTAATAGAGGTAGTCACTAAAGCAGGTTTGACTGTAACTTAGTAGAGGTAGTCACTAAGGCAGGTTTGACTGTAACTTAATAGAGGTAGTCAATAAAGCAGTTTTGACTGTAACTTAATAGAGGTAGTCACTAAAGCAGGTTTGACTGTAGCTTAGTAAAGGTAGTCACTAAAGCAGGTTTGACTGTAACTTAATAGAGGTAGTCACTAAAGCAGGTTTGACTGTAACTTAATAGAGTTAGTCACTAAAACAGGTTTGACTGTAACTTAATAGAGGTAGTCACTAAATTAGGTTTGACTAACTTAGTAGAGGTAGTCATTAAAGCAGGTTTGACTGTAACTTAATAGAGGTAGTCACTAAAGCAGCTTTGACTGTAACTTAATAGAGGTAGTCACTAAATCAGGTTTGACTGTAACTTAATAGAGGTAGTCACTAAAGCAGGTTTGACTGTAACTTAGTAGAGGTAGTCACTAAAGCAGGATTGACTCTAACTTAGTAGAGGTAGTCACTAAAGCAGGTTTGACTGTAACTTAGTAGAGGTAGTCACTAAGGCAGGTTTGACTGTAACTTAATAGAGGTAGTCACTAAAGCAGTGTTGACTGTAACTTAATAGAGGTAGTCACTAAAGCAGGTTTGACTGTAGCTTAGTAAAGGTAGTCACTAAAGCAGGTTTGACTGTAACTTAATAGAGGTAGTCACTAAAGCAGGTTTGACTGTAACTTAATAGAGTTAGTCACTAAAACAGGTTTGACTGTAACTTAATAGAGGTAGTCACTAAATTAGGTTTGACTAACTTAGCAGAGGTAGTCATTAAAGCAGGTTTGACTGTAACTTAATAGAGGTAGTCACTAAAGCAGGTTTGACTGTAACTTAGTAGAGGTAGTCAATAAAGTAGGTTTGTCTGTAACTTAGTAGAGGTGGTCACTAAGGCATGTTTGACTGTAACTTAATAAAGGTAGTCACTAAAGTAGGTTTGACTGTAGCTTAGTAGAGATGGTCACTAAAGCAGGTTTGATTGTAACTTAGTAGAGGTAGTCACTAACGCAGCTTTGACTGTAACTTAATAGAGGTAGTCACTAAATCAGGTTTGACTGTAACATAATAGAGGTAGTCACTAAAGTAGGTTTGATTGTAACTAATAGAGGTGGTCATTAAAGCAGGTTTTACTGTAACTTAATAGAGGTGGTCACTAAAGCATGTTTGACTGTAATTTAATAAAGGTAGTCACTAAAGTAGGTTTGACTCTAGCTTAGTAGAGATGGTCACTAAAGCAGGTTTGATTGTAACTTAGTAGAGGTAGTCACTAAAGCAGCTTTGACTGTAACTTAATAGAGGTAGTCACTAAATCAGGTTTGAGTGTAACATAATAGAGGTAGTCACTAAAGTAGGTTTGATTGTAACTTAATAGAGGTAGTCACTAAAACAGGTTTTACTGTAACTTAATAGAGGTAGTCACTAAAGTAGGTTTGACTGTAACTTAGTAGAGGTGAACACTAAAGCAGGTTAGACTGTAACTTAGTAGAGGTAGTCACTAAAGCAGGTTTGACTGTAACATAATAGAGGTAGTCACTAAAGTAGGTTTGACTGTAACTTAGTAGAGGTGGTCACTAAAGCAGGTTTGACTGTAACTTAGTAGAGGTAGTCACTAAAACAGGTTTGACTGTAACTTAGTAGAGGTAGTCACTAAAGCAGGTTTGACTGTAACTTAATAGAGGTGGTCACTAAAGCAGGTTTGACTGTAGCTTAATAGAGGTGGTCACTAAAGCAGGTTTGACTGTAACTTAGTAGAGGTAGTCATTAAAGCAGGTTTGTCTGTAACTTAGTAGAGTTAGTCACTAAAGCAGGTTTGACTGTAACTTAATAGAGGTAGTCACTAAATCAGGTTTGACGGTAACTTAATAGAGGTAGTCACTAAAGCAGGTTTGACTGTAACTTAATAGAGGTAGTCACTAAAACTTTTGACTGTAACTTAATAGAGGTAGTCACTAAAGCAGGTTTGACTGTAACTTAATAGAGGTAGTCACTAAAGCAGGTTTGACTGTAACTTAATAGAGGTAGTCATTAAAGCAGGTTTGATTGTAACTTAATAGAGGTGGTCACTAAAGCAGGTTTGACTGTAATTAGAAAAAAAATCATCTATGCCCATGTGCCCACCAAATTCAATAATCAAATGGGAGTGGGGTAGGTTTGTTTTAAATTTTAATAAATAAAATAAAAATATAGGTCGAGTAAGTAATTTGATAAATGGATCAGGGATAGTATTGTTATAACACTACAAGATAACCTAATTTTATATGGGGTACATGTGAAATTACACATTGATAACATCATTGATTCGCTATATATAGTAATACATGCCTTTTATGTACTTCTTTAATATAGCACATTGTAATTAGGAGAGGTCTTCCTAAGTTTGTTAAATCATGCATTGAAGTGTAAATTATATATATTATATAAATATTACCGTCATCAATAAAAACAAAGGTATTTTGAGTTGAATGGAATCTGAACAAGTTGTTTTTTTGTTTTTTGGTCAATGGAGATTCATATGTCAAAAGTGAGGATTTGAATCACATTGACCAGTTTAACCATTGATATGTATATGTCAAGAGAGTGTCAGGATACTATTAACCGGTTTAACCATGGACATGTATATGAAAAGAGAGGGTTTGGATCCCATAAAACAGCTTAACCATGGAGACTTATATGTCAAGAGAGGTTCACGATCCCATTAACCAGTTTAACCCCCATACATTGTTGTACCTATTCTAAGCTAGAACCTAAATTTTCCTCTGTTTATATCCTTGTTAGGTCTAGCATAGTTAATTTCTGTATTGTCCAACGGTTTGACAGCAGAATGGTTCTGGTATATTCCTGTTCAACGGTGTATGTGCAATCAAAATAAAATATATCTCTAACTATGCTCAAACATTTAGCTGTCACTATGGACCACGGTGAGTATGTTCAGTAAATAAGGGTAATAACAAAAGTACCGAACTCCGAACAATCTTACAAAGGGAAAGTCAAAACTCATAATTATATAAACAGACACAATCAGTCAACAACCGGAAAACTGTGAAAACCGTAATTACCCTGACTTGGTACAGGCGTTTCTAAAGAAATGGTGGGTTGAATCAGTATTTTCAGTATTATATACAAGGTGACGTCCTCTATCTAGATCACATCAACCATCTCTTACTTAGCGACGTATTGGAGGTATCTGTGGGTTGGTCCATCATGTGTATCCAAACCTAATGACTTCACTTTTCCAATAGTCAACTTCCCTTTCATTATTAGCAATATTCCAGCTTGACCAGCATATTGCGTTCACATTTCACAATGCATAGATTATTCTAGAGCTCGTACATACACTGATTTTCCAGAAAGTTGCTTACGAAAATGCTGCTCAATCAAGGCCATGTTCTAGGTGAGGTCATCTCTACAAATGTCTACTGTCGTCATCACGATCTGGACGATTGCTACGAAATATTCAAATCTCAAATGACAATGGATATGTTCCTTTCTACGTAGATTTTGTCTTTCCTCTATCACGGACAAGCATTTCACTGGAATGTGTTGTGTTTTTGTTTTCTGTGTCTTGTACCCAATGGCGTTGTGTTGTAGTCCATGTTATGGTGTTCGATACGATTTCCGCATAAAAAGTATCTTTGGTTCGTCCTTTCCCTCAGCTTATGTCTTATTTATGTTAGTTGTGTTTGATTGAGTATAGTGGTGTCCAACACGTCTTGACTATGCGAGTAAAACTGTGGGTGTCTTATAAGAGGAACTTCTTACCCTTAGTTAGCACCTTGATTCACCTTCGTGTGGGGTCCGTGTTGGTTATTATGTTTAGTTTTGTGATTTGTGTTTTTGTTTATTTGTCTTTGTCCAGTGCCTCTGTTTTCTCTAATGTTTATTTCAAAAGGGATCATCGTAGCAGCAGTAACCAAAAATCGTGATTGCAGTCATTGCCCCTCGCAATTAAATTTGTTAATTGCCTTCCAACTGTGACTGATTTCACTCTAGACGAATTTGTCCAGTTTTATGGCAGATCGGTTGCTTTTACCGAATACTGCAGATTTTTCCACCAATAAAACAGATCCCACGTTAAAGCTAAAGTATTGTTGCTAGTACCCTATAAACCTCTATAGTGAATAGTTTAAAACATATTATCATACTTTATGCAAATTTCTTACATTATCCATTCATTTCATTTGACAAGCGGCATTTATTAATTTTCACTAACCTTTCATAAGCCCCGTCCATCCCTACCAACATGTGATAATATTAGCAACGGGTGTTAATGCCTAAAATTAACACCCGCTGAGACCGAAGTTTGCCGATCCGGAAAAATTAACAACTACTCAGGCCGAGGTTTACCGATTTTCAAAATTCTAAAATAAAAAAAATAAATTTGTTTTCAAGTTCAAAATTTTCCCAAAATTTAAAAATTTCAAACATTTTTTTTTAGCAAATTTCAAAAATTTCAAAAAAATTGAAAATTTTCATAAGTTTTCATAAAATTTCAAAATTTTAAGACATGTATTTAAAAAATATTATTGAAAAATGATAAAACAATTATAGCCTACCTTGAAAATTATCTATGCAATAGTCAAAATATAGAAGCAAACATTTGATAATATTTATCAAAATATACAATTTACATTTTACATTAATTTTTAGCTTTAAACATTATGTTATTATCTTGTTAAATTGTTGCTATTTGATGTTTTGTTGTTGTTAATGTAAGTAAGCTATCTTAATTTATGACTTTTTATTTTTTTAGCAATTGTCCTAATAATATAATGCACACTTGAATCATTAGGTATTCAGTATAACAAAACACATACTGCCCTTGGATGAAAGTGTTAGGTTGATTAACAAACTCTGTGAAAAAAATATCACCCTCGACTTAGTCTCGGGTGATAATTTTTTCACTCGTGTGTTAATCTACCCTAACACCTTCATCCAAGGGCGGTATGTATATATTAACACTTTGCCGGGTGTGTAGCAGGAGTAACACAACATGTGCCACTAATGGAGTAGGAACTACCTACCCCTCCGGAGTACTTGAGATCGGCCTAGTATTAAGTGGAATTCGTGTTTTTGACATTTTTAACAATTACATGTTTTATTAATTTTAGTTACGTATTGCAATGTTCTTTCCTTTTGCGTGTTTATATGTTTACACGATATTCGATTCGTCTTTACTCTGATTTAGGTGCTCATGGTTTAATTGTGTTATTTACGTGTACCGGTGTCAAACACGATTTCCCTATCAAACGTATGTGTTGCTTACCATTGCCATGATAGGGGCTACTACAGGAACAGGAACAGCTTACCGTCCGAAACACATACGTTTACCCCCGTTGTTTTGTGGAGTTTGTATTACATACGTTTACCCCCGTTGTTTAGTAGAGTTTGTATTACATACATTTACCCCCGTTGTTTAGTAGAGTTCGTATTACATACGTTTACCCCCGTTGTTTTGTGGAGTTGGTATTACATACGTTTACCCCCGTTGTTTAGTAGAGTTTGTATTACATACGTTTATCCCCATTGTTTAGTAGAGTTTGTATTACATACGTTTACCCCCGTTGTTTTGTGGAGTTGGTATTACATACGTTTACCCCCGTTGTTTAGTAGAGTTTGTATTACATACGTTTACCCCTGTTGTTTTGTGGAGTTTGTATTACATACGCTTACCCCCATTGTTTAGTAGAGTTTGTATTACATACGTTTATCCCCATTGTTTAGTAGAGTTTGTATTACATACGTTTACGCCCGTTGTTTTGTAGAGTTGGTATTACATATGTTTACACCCGTTGTTTAGTAGAGTTTGTATTACATACGTTTACCCCCGTTGTTTTGTGGAGTTTGTATTACATACGTTTACCCCCGTTGTTTTGTAGAGTTGGTATTACATATGCTTACCCCCGTTGTTTAGTAGAGTTCGTATTACATACGTTTACCCCCGTTGTTTTGTGGAGTTGGTATTACATACGTTTACCCCCGTTGTTTAGTAGAGTTTGTATTACATACGTTTACCCCTGTTGTTTTGTGGAGTTTGTATTACATACGCTTACCCCCATTGTTTAGTAGAGTTTATATTACATACGTTTATCCCCATTGTTTAGTAGAGTTTGTATTACATACGTTTACGCCCGTTGTTTTGTAGAGTTGGTATTACATATGTTTACACCCGTTGTTTAGTAGAGTTTGTATTACATACGTTTACCTCCGTTGTTTAGTAGACTTTGTATTACATACGTTTACTCCCTTTGTTTAGTAGAGTTTGTATTACATACGTTTACCCCCGTTGTTTAGTAGAGTTTGTATTACATATGTTTACCCCCGTTGTTTAGTAGAGTTTGTATTACATATGTTTACCCCCGTTGTTTAGTAGAGTTTGTATTACATACGTTTACCTCCGTTGTTTAGTAGAGTTTGTATTACATACGTTTACCTCCGTTGTTTAGTAGAGTTTGTATTACATACGTTTACTCCAGTTGTTTAGTAGAGTTTGTATTACATATGTTTATCCCCATTGTTTTGTGGAGTTTGTATTACATACGTTTACCCCCGTTGTTTAGTAGAGTTTGTATTACATACGTTTACCTCCGTTGTTTAGTAGAGTTTGTATTACATACGTTTACCCCCGTTGTTTAGTAGAGTTTGTATTACATATGTTTACCCCCGTTGTTTAGTAGAGTTTGTATTACATATGTTTACCCCCGTTGTTTAGTAGAGTTTGTATTACATACGTTTACCTCCGTTGTTTAGTAGAGTTTGTATTACATACGTTTACCTCCGTTGTTTAGTAGAGTTTGTATTACATACGTTTACTCCCGTTGTTTAGTAGAGTTTGTATTACATATGTTTATCCCCATTGTTTTGTGGAGTTTGTATTACATACGTTTACCCCCGTTGTTTAGTAGAGTTTGTATTACATACGTTTACCTCCGTTGTTTAGTAGAGTTTGTATTACATACGTTTACGCCCGTTGTTTTGTAGAGTTGGTATTACATATGTTTACACCCGTTGTTTGTAGAGTTGGTATTACATACGTTTACCCTCGTTGTTTTGTGGAGTTTGTATTACATACGTTTACCCCCATTGTTTTGTAGAGTTGGTATTACATACGTTTACCCCCGTTGTTTAGTAGAGTTTGTATTACATACGTTTATCCCCGTTGTTTAGTAGAGTTTGTATTACATACGTTTACCCCCGTTGTTTTGTGGAGTTGGTATTACATACGTTTACCCCCGTTGTTTAGTAGAGTTTGTATTACATACGTTTACCCCTGTTGTTTTGTGGAGTTTGTATTACATACGCTTACCCCCATTGTTTAGTAGAGTTTGTATTACATACGTTTATCCCCATTGTTTAGTAGAGTTTGTATTACATACGTTTACGCCCGTTGTTTTGTAGAGTTGGTATTACATATGTTTACACCCGTTGTTTAGTAGAGTTTGTATTACATACGTTTACCCCCGTTGTTTTGTGGAGTTTGTATTACATACGTTTACCCCCGTTGTTTTGTAGAGTTGGTATTACATATGCTTACCCCCGTTGTTTAGTAGAGTTCGTATTACATACGTTTACCCCCGTTGTTTTGTGGAGTTGGTATTACATACGTTTACCCCCGTTGTTTAGTAGAGTTTGTATTACATACGTTTACCCCTGTTGTTTTGTGGAGTTTGTATTACATACGCTTACCCCCATTGTTTAGTAGAGTTTGTATTACATACGTTTATCCCCATTGTTTAGTAGAGTTTGTATTACATACGTTTACGCCCGTTGTTTTGTAGAGTTGGTATTACATATGTTTACACCCGTTGTTTAGTAGAGTTTGTATTACATACGTTTACCTCCGTTGTTTAGTAGACTTTGTATTACATACGTTTACTCCCTTTGTTTAGTAGAGTTTGTATTACATACGTTTACCCCCGTTGTTTAGTAGAGTTTGTATTACATATGTTTACCCCCGTTGTTTAGTAGAGTTTGTATTACATATGTTTACCCCCGTTGTTTAGTAGAGTTTGTATTACATACGTTTACCTCCGTTGTTTAGTAGAGTTTGTATTACATACGTTTACCTCCGTTGTTTAGTAGAGTTTGTATTACATACGTTTACTCCAGTTGTTTAGTAGAGTTTGTATTACATATGTTTATCCCCATTGTTTTGTGGAGTTTGTATTACATACGTTTACCCCCGTTGTTTAGTAGAGTTTGTATTACATACGTTTACCTCCGTTGTTTAGTAGAGTTTGTATTACATACGTTTACCCCCGTTGTTTAGTAGAGTTTGTATTACATATGTTTACCCCCGTTGTTTAGTAGAGTTTGTATTACATATGTTTACCCCCGTTGTTTAGTAGAGTTTGTATTACATACGTTTACCTCCGTTGTTTAGTAGAGTTTGTATTACATACGTTTACCTCCGTTGTTTAGTAGAGTTTGTATTACATACGTTTACTCCCGTTGTTTAGTAGAGTTTGTATTACATATGTTTATCCCCATTGTTTTGTGGAGTTTGTATTACATACGTTTACCCCCGTTGTTTAGTAGAGTTTGTATTACATACGTTTACCTCCGTTGTTTAGTAGAGTTTGTATTACATACGTTTACGCCCGTTGTTTTGTAGAGTTGGTATTACATATGTTTACACCCGTTGTTTGTAGAGTTGGTATTACATACGTTTACCCTCGTTGTTTTGTGGAGTTTGTATTACATACGTTTACCCCCGTTGTTTTGTAGAGTTGGTATTACATACGTTTACCCCCGTTGTTTAGTAGAGTTTGTATTACATACGTTTATCCCCGTTGTTTAGTAGAGTTTGTATTACATACGTTTACCCCCGTTGTTTATTAGAGTTTGTATTACATATGTTTACCCCCGTTGTTTAGTAGAGTTTGTATTACATATGTTTACCCCTGTTGTTTAGTAGAGTTTGTATTACATATGTTTATCCCCGTTGTTTAGTAGAGTTTGTATTACATACGTTTACCTCCGTTGTTTAGTAGAGTTTGTATTACATACGTTTACTCCCGTTGTTTAGTAGAGTTTGTATTACATACGTTTATCCCCGTTGTTTTGTGGAGTTTGTATTACATACGTTTACCCCCGTTGTTTAGTAGAGTTTGTATTACATATGTTTACTCCCGTTGATTAGTAGAGTTTGTATTACATACGTTTACCCCCGTTGTTTTGTGGAGTTTGTATTACATACGTTTACCCCCGTTGTTTTGTAGAGTTCGTATTACATACGTTTACCCCCGTTGTTTAGTAGAGTTTGTATTACATACGTTTACCCCCGTTGTTTTGTGGAGTTTGTATTACATACGTTTACCCCCGTTGCTTAGTAGAGTTTGTATTACATACGTTTACTCCCGTTGTTTAGTAGAGTTTGTATTACATACGTTTACCCCCGTTGTTTTGTGGAGTTTGTATTACATACGTTTACCCCCGTTGTTTAGTAGAGTTTGTATTACATACGTTTACTCCCGTTGTTTAGTAGAGTTTGTATTACATACGTTTACCCCCGTTGTTTAGTAGAGTTTGTATTGCATATGTTTACCCCCGTTGTTTAGTAGAGTTTGTATTACATACGTTTACCCCCGTGTTTTGTGGAGTTTGTATTACATACGTTTACGTCCGTTGTTTTGTGGAGTTTGGATTACATAGGTTTATCCCCGTTGTTTTGTGGAGTTTGTATTACATACGTTTACCTCCGTTGTTTAGTAGAGTTTGTATTACATACGTTTACCTCCGTTGTTTTGTGGAGTTTGTATTACATACGTTTACCCTCGTTGCTTAGTAGAGTTTGTATTACATACGTTTACCCCCGTTGTTTAGTAGAGTTTGTATTACATACGTTTACCCCCGTTGTTTAGTAGAGTTTGTATTACATATGTTTACCCCCGTTGTTTAGTAGAGTTTGTATTACATACGTTTACCCCCGTTGTTTAGTAGAGTTTGTATCACAAACGTTTACCTCCGTTGTTTTGTGGAGTTTGTATTACATACGTTTACCCCCGTTGTTTTGTGGAGTTTGTATTACATACGTTTACCCCCGTTGTTTTGTGGAGTTTGTATTACATACGTTTACCCCCGTTGTTTTGTGGAGTTTGTATTACATACGTTTACCTCCGTTGTTTTGTGGAGTTTGGATTTCATACGTTTACCCCCGTTGTTTTGTGGAGTTTGTATTACTCTATCAATAGTTTCGTGTTATATCGATCATTGTTTTTGTCTTTGTGTCTTTTTTCTATTGCCATTTTGTGCGTCCTTCGAATGACGGCCTCTGTTTATTCGTTTTGTATCTTCATAATTTAATTGCAACATTGAGCTTACCCTTCCCCCCTCTCCAATGGAAAAAATAAATAATTAGCGAACTTCTCCTTCAAAGTTAAATAAGTTTCCATTCAGGTAATAATGATTTAAACATGTTTTGCCAACCCAGGGGTTTCAAAGTTTTTAATAATAGGAGGTACTTCTTAAATTTTAGGAGGTACCTAAAAAATTAGGCTGAGGGATATAAGGGGTCCAGGGGGCGGAAGCTCCTGAAATCTAGCATTTTGTGGACCAAAAAATGTACTTCAGAGACTGCAAAACATTAAGTGTTTTTGAAAGAAAAATCCCATTAACTTTAGTGTTCAGATTTCACCAAGAGTGAAGACCATGCATAATGCCTGGATTCCTCCCCCCCCCCCCCCCCCCCCCCATTTCTTTATTTAATATTTCAGTTTACAGACTTCAGCCAAGATTATTCATAGATAGTCTGCCATATCTTAAAAAAAAAAAAGACCATAAAGAGCTACGGTTCCATAATCCATTGTTATCGAAGCTTAAACTTCTCAAAATTCTTTTGTTGGCTTTGTCCTTTTCTTTTTCACAATACCTTGGCTTGTGTGGTTTTTTTTTACTTTATTACCAGTAATTAAACTCATCAAAGACCATTGGCAGGATCAAGACATATAAGTGTCATAATTAATGAAACCAAGGACGTATATAGAATACGTCCTTGATGAAACATATAAATTTAATTTGCAATCATCAATCTTTAATAAAATTTATAATTTTTTAATAGATCAATACAAATATAATTAAACAAAAACAATATATATTGTTACTTTCACGACTTATGTGCAAAAAAATGTTCGAACAAAAACGATTCGCGGGAAGACATTTATTAACATTTGAATCACAAAAGTTAAATTATTTTGGAAAAAAGGGGGGGCCGGCGTTTTGACATTACAATGTAATTCGTATTTGAGCCATGTCCGGTCTTTTTTCAAGATTTCTAGTAATTTTCTATCACTTATCTCCTCGTACCCCCTTTTAAAAATGTTGTTCAGCACACTTTCATTTCTGTGATCAACCGCGGTTGGGTCCCTTAAAAATATGTAAATAAATTAGGCATAGGTTTTTATTTTTTTATACCGGAAGTTAAACAATATGGACGGAGTTAAGCAACAAGACAGTACGCCCCAGAATGATTCGACCCTGGGTTTTAAATGGATAAAAAAAATCGCACAAAATATTGTGTAGTCATATATTCATAATACATAATGATCATACTTATATTACCGGAGATTACACTAAATTGTGTTTGAACATAATTTGTAATCGGTAATTTTTTTATTTTGAAATGATGTCAGCTTTGTTCCGGTCCGAGTTCTACACAAGGATGAACAGATATTGGGGCGAAAACATATCTATTTACCGCATGCGCAAACTGCTATTTACGATTCTAAGGTAAAGTTATTTTTAAAACAGGGAATATCCCATCAACTTGGTCGTGACGCAGTTGTTCGATTTGAATGCGAGAATTCAGCAATTGAAGTGATCATTAATTTTGTATGCAAAATATTCCACAAGCCTATCGACCATCGTACTTGTGGTTTTGACCACCGCTAATTTTGGGGGGTCAGTATTTTTTCTGCCGGTACTATACACGATCTCAGGAGGGTAAAAGTACCGGGTACCGGCCCACTTTGAAACCCCTGCCAACCTATCTTATTGAAATACCCTCGTGGTTGTGATCGTATGGTAGTTGAATTTAAAACTACCGTGCAATCAGTGCCTATCATCACTAATGTTGTGAGTTTGAATCCCGCGAGGGGTACTCGATAAAAAAGCATGTGATAAAGTTTGTCATTGACTTGTGGCAGCTAGGTACAATGTACTCCGGATTCCGCCAGCAATAAAGCTGATCGCCGGAATATAGCTGAAATATTTTGACAGTGGCGTTAATCACCTTATTCTTAACGCCTATCTCACTGTGTATTTAGTACAAATCATTAAATTTTATTTTCGTTTCTGTTTCTGATGTCTAGTACCACTGAACAAGATAAATACAGAAATGTACACCTGACGTCTAGAACCACTGAGCAAGTTAAATCCAGAAATGTACATATGTTGTCTGGAATTCATGAACAAGCTAAATACAGATATCTACATCTGGTGTCTCGAAGCCATGAAAGAAATTAAATGAAATAGATGTGCATCTGATATCTAGTACCACTGAACAAGTGAAATACATAAATGTACATCTGGTGTATAGACCAATAAACACATTAAATACAGAAATATACATCAGATGTATTAAATTGATATTGAAATCTTTGATGTTTATTATAATGAATTATATGAATTACATGAAGGTGACATACTAGTAAAAACAAAAATCACTTTATTTATTGGTGTATAATGTTCGACTTTTCTCCTACTGTCCCCTTGTAACATCAAACAGAAAAGCTGTACTCTTGCCATTTACAACTAATAACCTATTGGTATATTTGTCATAATCAAGTACACATGGGTATGATAAACCATCCTTGGAAGACAATAGTTGTCTATGACGTTGTCCATCAGGGAGGATAACCACGACGTTGTGTGTATAACAACCGACTACATACACGTTCCCATCATTGTCTACAGAGATACCAAGTGGATATTGTAGAACACGTTCATCATTGAACTCCCATTGTGTTGTACCATGTAAATCACAACATGTCACGGTATGTGTGCGAATGTTTGTGTAGTAAAGTGTTTCTCCAGATGTAGCTACGTAACACACGTTAGACATATCACTGCTGATTATATCACTAACAGATATATCACTCAGATTTAACATCTTTAGTCCTTTACCACTTGTACAGTAATATATTGTTCTACTTCTAACAGCCATGCCATTAATGCACGTATCCATGGGAATAGTTGTCATGACTTTCTGACTTTCTATATCTATTATAGTTATACATTTTTTACCTCCCCCTCCAGATGATACAGCAACGTTATTGTTATCTTTAATATAAACTGTATCATAGGTATCGTTTTTATCTTTACCTATCTGGAATAATTCTACTCCTTCTTTGTTGATGAATCTTACAGTATCAGAACTGTAACAGGAAAATACCATTCTACCATCTGGAAGTAAAGAACATCCTCTGATATCTCTCCCCTTGGTGTTTATCTTTTGTTTCAGATTGAGCTGTATATTTTCACCTGCCACGGGTGGTGATAGTTCAGCTACCATCATCTGGGCTTGTTTATCTTTACTTCGGACAAAAACCATCTCACAAGGCTTTGATTCAACAACTACAGCGGCAAACTTTTGAATGCTGGTGGTTAAATTCTTCAGACCGGTGTCTATCTTGCATGTTAGTTTGGTTTGATTCAGACTATCACTGTTAACTAGTGACCGTAGACTTGTGTCTTGTGTTTCTACCTCTTTCTCTATTTGCTTTACTGTTATAAATGTTTGTAGGTCTGATGCATACTTTTTTATGTGGACTACATTTGTCCGGTATTCGGCGAGTTCTTTCTGTTTCTCGTCTAAAGATACAAGTAGTTCACGTGTTTCTTCGGTTATTTGTTTTTCTGCTTCAGTCAATTCCGTCATCAGATTTTCCTGTAACTTGTCAAGATGATTGTTGATTTGTGTCCTCATTTCCTGTATTTCATTCTCGATTATTCGTTTTTGTTCTTTAACAGAGCTGGAGTTGGTCCCTCTATTTTGTCTAATTTCACAAATAGTTTCAATCATTACTTTAATCAAATGCTCGGTCTCATGGAACATACTTGATGTCTTCACGTTCTTTATTATTTCTTCCATGATAGCTACATTCTTACACTCACTATGATTTTTCAGGATACAAATTCCACAACACGGACACTCGTGTTCTTTACAATATAAACTGAACTTTTCGTGATGTTCATTGCAATGCTCTTTAAATTCCAAAACGTACGACGGCAACTTCTGGTATTCCGCTATAGGTATCGTGGTATGACTTCGTGACAGTTTCACTGAACTGTGGTATTCAGTGCATTCTGTACAAAATCCTTCCTCACATTCTCGACACCAAACTTCTGATGGTTTAGAAATATGGTGGCTGTCACACATTCCACATAAAGATGGAGAACTTGACATGTTGATATCCTGTAATATATTACTGGTATTAAAATAGAAATTAACATTGATTGTCTTTAGTCACATTGATTGCTATGCACCACGTAAATAAATTAATTAATTAATTAAAATCAGATCTACTTTGTAATAACATTCTCTTCACTTCAATCAGGAATTGTTCTAAGCAATTCAATTAAATAAATAAGAACTTAAAATAAATAAAAATGCTACCATGAAATAGTTATTTTATTTTGACAATGCACATCACTTTGTTAGAGAGAGCAGAAGAATTAGGTGAACTATGGTAAAAGCTACAAATTTTGAAATTGGAACTTGTTGGTGCCTTTCGGTCAATTTTATCTCTGAAACCTAAAACGATACAGGAAATTCCTCAATAAACTACCGAAAGCTCTATAATAAATCAACTGAAGAAAAAACCCACGTCAAAATCGGATGAAATTTATGTATGCGAAATTGAAGGCTCTTTCGCTACCGTGATGGTATGGTAGTTGGATTTACAACTACATATGCAATCAGTACCTATCACCACTGATGTTGTGAGTTCGAATCTCTATCAGAGCTTGGTGTAAAACATTATGTGATAAAAATTGTCAGTGACTTGCGACAGGTCGGTGGTTATCTCCAGGGCGTCCGGTTTCCTCTACCAATATAACTGAGTGCCACAATATAACTGAAATGTTCTTGAAAGTGGCGTTAATACCATCAAGCAAATAAGCAAACGACATTTAAAATTTGGACACCCTCCTAGGTCCCTTTCTAAAATAAAATATATAAATATTTGTAATGGTCCACCAATATGCCATACAGTTGAACATTTTGATAAAATAGGATGAAAACTGAAAAGGCTCAAATTTTGAAATATTCCCTTTCTGGCTCCTTTTATGTCAAAACAGTAATGGCTACAAAACAATGCTTTACATTTTGTTGAAACCGATTTCCAATGAAATTATTATCATTATTATAATTATTATTTGCAATATTTATATAGCCCATAATCTAATCAAAATTACCCTAAGCGCTAAGAATGATAAAAATAGATTGTACAATTCAATCGAAAATAGAATATAACAACAAAATAACTAACTAATAGAGGTAAACATTTGACACACATGCAAAAAGGGGAAATTATAGATATAAATATAGTAATACAAGATCTTAAAAACAAGCGAAGCTGTCGGTGTAAGAAGTTTACATTAAATCATAATAAGTAAGTATTAAAAGATGTGTTTGAACATTAACTAAAACAATAATTTCCTGTACACAAATGACAATATTCCACTTTATTCACAATTTATAACTACATTGAACATACATGATAATGAGTTCCATAACTCTTACAAAAATGAATTCATAGCAGTTGTATTCACAAAGCGAAGTGGGACGGACAAACGAACAAACACACAAATGGACGGACGAATGAACTAAGAAACTAACGCACGGACAGACGAACAAACCAAAGCTATGCAGGGAATAAAACTATCATCAAAACTGACAAACAATAAACTATACAGTCTGTATATAAAGGACCTTTAAGGGAACATGTAAATGTACCCTTTATGAGCAGTTGCCTTTTATATACCGGTTATTTTATGTTCTACTACCTAATGGTGAAAATGGGCAAAATGAAGCTGCCACACCCTATTAGACCATTTTGGGTCTATGTTTTCTGTTGTGTATTTCCGGTCGGAAAATCGTAAACTTTGTTGAGGACCAATGTCCATTAAATAACTATTATTGTCTGTTCTTCTTCGATATACGGATTCTGATTGACCCTTTGGTATCTTCAAACTCTTCATAGTAATCCTTCCCCGCACTTACGGTCCTCTCCAACTTCTTGTCCTCTACATTCTGCACAACTTCTACAGCTTGCCTCCCCCTTTTCTTGTTCTCTCTTTACCATCTGTTATTTAAATTGTTTAACTACTATTGCCATGTTTTAATCACGCCATCAAATGGGAAATAAATAGTGTTGCCATTGCGCATGTCATCAACACAAAGTATGGCTTATGGCTTATAATGATTCACGCCACTTTCAACAATATTTCAGCTATATCGTTGTCGTCAGTTTTATTGGTGGAGGAAATCGGAATATTCGGAGAAAATCACCGACCTGTCGCAATTCACCAAGAACCTTTATCACATAATGTTGTATCGAGTACACCTCACCAACTATTAGTGGTGATATGCACATATTGCATAGCTAGATGTAAATCCAACTACCCTACGATCACGGCCCCTGAAAGCAAAACAAAGTAGGAAACAACATTATTGTTACTATTAAGACATGACATCTACACAATGTGAGGCAGGGGGAACCTTTTGTCATCCTGCACCACATTTTCCCAATTCTAATAATTGATAATTGTTAAGTTTTTGTGTGTGTGTGGTTTCTTTCAGTATTGTGACTACTAATTGTAATGGGAGAGAAAGGCTTTGACATAGAACTGCCAAGCGACGCACCAGTCATTGTATTTCATCTGGAGACGTGGATTGAGTCTCTTAAACCTCGCCACATCAATTCTATATTTACCTTTTATACACCTATATTGTATATGTATTGGTACTTCAAAATCAGTGTATTAACATTAAATAACATGCCGTAAACAACAGACATAGATTAGCAAGAGACCCCTTGACACGTGGGACCCCCGGGCAACTGCCCATCGTTCCCATGCGATAAAATGGCCCTGCTGGAAGGTGTACTAAGCTTCGAGATCTTAATAATTGATCAAGGTAAGATCATTTTAGCCTTGACATACTTGTTTTATTTCTTATTTTTTAATACGCATATGTTTTAAGCTACATTTATATAAAGTTGCTATCGATTACTAAATTAATTTTACTTCTTCTATATAAATGACAATTCAATCGGAAACTCGGTTGAGTTTATTAAATTAAATAATAATTACAAAGAGAAGTATGTTATACGCTTATTACTATGAGTATTATAATGTAATACTGGAAAAACCATTTAACTGTTAGGGAGGGGGGGGGGGGGGGGGGGGGGGGGGCCTGAAGAAGAAGAAAAACATTCTGGGGTCAAATTTTATAGCAAAAAAATGTAACGATCTGAAACGTGTAAAAAGTAAATAATCAGGCGCTGCAGCTTTAAATCAGAAATATTCGTTAAATGTTGACTGTGATCTCTCTGTTTATCTCCATGTCAGCTACATCCCCCTAATAGGTTACCTGAAACACCGCCAGGATATCACTCAAATGTTGTTGAAAATGGCGTTAAGCACACTCAAACAAAGAAACAACCACATTTGGAACAGAACGTGGCCGTCCATATAGCAAAATATAGTTAAGCATGAGAATTGGTCTATGCACATTTTGTGACTGTGTGTTCTCTCTGTTTATCTCCATGTCAGTTATCCTCCCTCCCCAAAATAGTTTAGCTTAACAATATTTAACAAATTGGGATAAGACACAACTTTTCCCAACTTGTGAAGTCTTCCCCAGAATCCAATTATTTAAAATATGTATTAGCATGAGCAATGGAATGATATAATGTGTATATAATATGCATAAGAGATAAACAAACACAGAATGATTATACACAAAAACATATGTAGTGACAATATATCAAAGAAAAGAAAGGAAAATAAATACTTTGGAGATGTGTGTTTGTTTTTTTAAATAGTTTATACAATTGTAAATCTTTTGGAGTCTTTAGTATATTTTAAAAACATTTTTAAAAATAGTTGTATTTTCTTGATATGTTAGGAAATCACTTCCTTTTTGTCAGTAGATTTACATCAACATGAATGTTAGCCAATTAAGACTATCAAATAATATCCCCTTATTATCTGTATATTTATCACAATCAAAAATGAATTGCTGAACAATTTCGCATAGTGCGCTACAGTTACAGGAAGCATTTGATAAAATTTCAACTTTACATCAATCGTAATTCAAGAAGGATGCATTGCAGCAAGCTGTCTTAAAAGAATATATATTCAGTTTTCTAGGACCACAATAATAGTGTCTCGGAATAGGTATTGAGGTTGAACAGCGCGTTCCCTTTTTAAATTTAGATAATGTGTCAAGATTACACACTGAAAGATTATGGCTATTCCATTCCCTTACTGTAGCTGGGACGAAAGAATCTCTGGTTAAAGAAATGTCTACAGAATGGAACAATAATATCGTTGCCAGTTTGAAGGGGATACATAGTCGTACTTTGGATTGTTGGAGGGAATAAGATCGAGTAAATATCAGATTAAATATAAAATATTACAAAATAATATTTAACATGAAACGTGATTCTCCACAAATACTTGAAACAATTTCATAAAAGTTTAATATGTATTTTTTGGAGATAATGCCTTGCGGAAAATGTTTCTGAAATCGCAAAATATTACATAAACAAAACATGAAAATTATAATAACACTTAGATATATAAGTTATTGTGCATTATACGTTTCTGAAATAATTTTCACCAGGTACCCTCAAAGATAAAATATTTGAATGCGAAATAATTAAAATGTCTTCGGGAGCGAAAACAAATTAACAGAATCTAAAAATAGGATTCATGTCTAACATAATAACTATATTCCTGAGCTAAATCTCTTTTGACGAAATATTACCAAGCAATTAGAAAAATTGTGGAAAGGGAGTTAAATGGTTCCTTGATTTACCTCATTTGTTCTTTAATATAAATGATTACTAGATTGAACATAAAGTAATTTATACGTGTTGAATATCTAGATAAAAATTGATTGATTCACAATTATTATGGGTTAAATTAGTTTTTGATTATTCTAAAGGAAAGGCGAAATCAGTTGCAATATCGGTTGTCTTGAAAACAAATGATTGTATGTATTATGTGAGAAGAAAAACAAAGAGGAAATTCGTGATGGATTTCATTATATTGCGAAATATTCATTTTTTAAGAAAACTATTAATAAAACGGAAGTACATACAGAACCCGAAAAACATAAAGTTAAAAAATCAATAACTTCCAAAAATATAACAGAATTCACTAATTGTGTAAGCTAATTAAAGGTGTGTGTGCTCCAGGATAGAATTTCATATTTATTATGTAGATATTGTAAATATTGTTATATGCTCTTCTCTATACTTTATCGCAACTTTCAATGCTTTATGATAACAGAGCCGGGCGCGAACACAAGCCGTATTGATGATAGGCTTGCATGAGTTCTTAGGTAATCCAACTACCTAACTCATTGAGCCACCCGAGCACTCGCCATGAAGAAGTCAAATACAGAGATGTACATCTGGTGTCTGGAAGCCATGGACAAGCTTAATACATAAATAAACATCTGGTGTCTGGAAGCCATGGACAAGTTAAAAACAAAAATGTACATCTGGTGTATGGAAGCCATGAACAAGTTAAATACAGAAATGTGCATCTGACGTATAGAATCACTGAACAAGTAAAATATAGAGATGTGCATCTGGTGTCTGGAGGCTACAAACAAGTTAAATAGAGAAATGTACAAAATAAATACAGAAATGTACATCTGGTTTCTGGAAGCCATGAACATATTAAATACAGAAATGTGCATCTGGTGTATATAATCACTGAACAAGTTAAATACAAATATTTAAATCTAGTGTCTATAAGCCATGAACAAGCTAAATACAGAGATGTGCATCTGGTGTCTGGAAGCCAAGAACAAGCTAAATACAGAAATGTGCATCTGATGTCTAGAACCACTGAACAAATTAAAGAAAGAAATGTATTTGGGTTCTGAAAGCCATGAACAAGTTAAAATCAAATATGTATATTTCTTCATTTTTATAAAATATAACCATTTGTGTCTAATAATCACAAAAATTGATTGGTGACACATTTTATGAAAATAAAATTAAATATAGATCTAGTAAATCAACAGATAAATCTATCAGAGATAGTTTTAATTTAACAGCATGTCTTTATATGCGGTACATGCAAACTAAATCGTGTAGTGATGTGTAGATCATATATAAAATAGAAATACTAACGTCATCAATATATACTGACATTCCACATAGATAGTAAGAGTATACATGGTCGGTACATGAAAAAAGAGATTTAAGGTACCAAAGTGGTAATCAGAATCCGTAAATCAAAGAATGACAGACAATCCAATGGCCACTAAAAAAAATACAACAGGACAAACAACGATCTAAAAAAAATTGCACAGGAAACTGACGATCGAGAAACAGAAACCCCTCTAAATATCAATAATACTAAATAATCTGCTCCACTAGTGGCACCCGTCAGCTGTGCTTATTTTGATGTAAAATGATTAAGGTAAAATACAAATTTTGCTAAAAAAAGAGATGAAATAATCAAGAAATATCATTGAAAATAAAAATATAAATAGAAAATTGAAAAGGGATGGGGCTTGGTAATTTCATGCTACAAGCGGGTATGATATATTCAGGAGATACGGTGTTTTGACTCTCGTTCTATAAATAGAAACACGACTGACAAGAATTAATAAGTTACCCTTCCAGAGCACTAAGATCTCCTCTGTTTTTAATAGGACCAGTGTTTCTTATCATTACCTGTATATATTTGTTCGTGTTGATAGCTAAGTCTCCCAAACGTTGTTTGGAGAGTTATTGTTTTTGCTCCGTTTCTTCTTCTTATTATTATTATTATTATTCTCCTTTCTTTCTTTGCGACATGAACGTGTCCACGGCGGATCTCATGAACTACTGAACAGAATTTCATGAAACTTGCTGGAGTTATAGATATATGTTTCTAGTTGGTCCTAACGTTTTCAGCTTTGTGGTAAAGGGGGTTCCTGTACTGAACAAATATTAAGTATCTAGATAAGAATGTATTTATAATTATTATGAGGTGAACATGTCTTAAATTGTTTTACATAAAGGACAAGTCAGTCAGAAACTCGGTTAGCTTGATAAAAAATATAATGGAGCTCCCCCACCCCCTTTACAAACAGATGTATGTTATACGCTTATTACTATGAGTATCATTTATCTATTAGAGGGGGGGGGGGTGAGAAGAAGAAGAAAACAATTATGGTGCCAAATTGTATAACAACAAAAAATGAAATGATCTGAAAAATGCAAACAATTAAACCTCTGGCGCTGCAGCTTTCAATAAGAAATAAGAATTACAAAAATGTGTTACATTTTGAAGGAACATGACCGATTTCTCATGTCATAAGAATACATAATCAGATATTTGCTTCGTATGAAATATTTTATGGCTCAGAAAAAAAGCATATACCCCAAAATAATACAATATCAATAAAAAAAAATGCTAAAAAAATTAGGGGCACTAAAATGGCTATGGGATTACAGAATGCACCAATAAACATTAGATAGGAAGACAGAGAAGAAAACAATTATGTTACCAAATTGTATAAAAAGAAATGAAAAGATCTGAAAGATGCAAAACAAAATTAATTCTGGTACTGTTGGTTTCAATTAGAAACGTTTGATAAATTTTGAAGAAATATGACCAATTTCTCTTGTCAAAAGAATAAATGATCTGATTTTACGTAAAAACAGCTTTGACTCGAGAGAAACGCATACACCCCACTAATAGTAAAATGTACAATGTCATTAAAAAAGGTAAAAAGTTGAGGATCACTAAATAACGATGAGATTACACAATACACCAATAAACATTGTTTTGTAAATAGAATCCCGTACTGCTTGTCTTCTCTCTAAAACCATTTAAGATTGTTTTGTCACAGAGGTATGTGACGCCGTCATTGTTTTTGTGACGACGTCATAGTGCTATATGACGATGTCATAGTGTTATCTGACGATGTCAGAGTGTTCTGTGGTGAGGTCATATTGTGATGTGATGACGTCATAGTGCTATATAACGACGCTAAAGTGTTATGTGATGACATCACTACTTGTTGTAGAAATGCCTTCCTAAGTTGTCACTTGTCTCAATGTGTTTCAAAATATTACATACACGTACACATGCATGTAAGCATGTAAAAAATACGCCATCCACTTTTTTAGAAGGACTAAATTAAGATCCCAAATATAAAACACCGCAAAGCTCATTAACATTTTGAAACAGAACGTGGTTTTACATATTACAAAATATTGATGACAATGAAATGTTTCTCTACACATCTCTTGTAACTATATGCCTAAAACATTAACACTATATATATGTTTATAACATTTTACATGTAAACAAAATATGATATATACTTGTTTGAACGACTAATCTAAGATCTCACATATAATACCACCAAGATAATTCGACCTTTGAAACATAGTGTTGCTGTGTCCTTTACAATATATGGACGAAAAGCACTGAAATTGTTACACATTTCATGCGCGATATACTTAGGTACGTTCTGGTTAAATAGAAAAAAAAGAGGTATTAATCTATTCTGGTCGGGTACATCAGCCATTTTCAGGTCTAGGCTAGAGATTTTAGATATATATCACGTGATCAAATGAGTATACAATATTACTCACCTGCCAGTTCTAGCAATACATTATTCTGGTCGGTAACTTAAACATGCCCTTCCTGGGAAAACCTAGAATGGAGTTGAAATATCATCACAATGATATACATGAAATTTACGTTTTTTTATCGTATTTTACTATGCAAAAACAACGTCCGATACGGAAACGGATATTCCGGAATGCTACAAACGACTTGAATATGTTAGAATGTTGTATGATAAAAGCTATGCACCACAATATAATAGTAATCCATGTATTTATACAGGGTATATACATATACAATATACGTACATTGTCGAAAAAGAGCTTGAATATACCAAAGGAGTAATCAGAATCCGTAAATAGAAGAAGGACAGACAACACAATGGCCACAAGAAAAAGGACAAACACCGATCTATAAAACATTACATATAAAACTTAAGATGGAGTAGAATAAACCGGCGGTGAAGTTGGTGATAAGTAATGAATGAGGAACGGACCAGAGAGTGTTTACGACAAGTGGAACATATCCGTGGTCATTTATGACATAGATGCTCCGTATAGGCTAACAAAGTCATGGCGGTGACCGTAACACTTTCGAAGTGAAGACTTCAACTTAACCCTTGGTTCAGTATCTTACTTGTTAGCAGCAACCCTTCATCAAGGAAATCCCGCTGGAGTATCGGATCAAATGCGAGGTATAACCTCCATATGCAGGCGCTGCTGGAATGCTGCTACCTTGAAATGGAAGGTTCACAATGGGAAAATTGAAATCCTCTCTTTTGTCGTAAAGTTTCGCTCTTAACCGCCCTCCTTGTCAATTTCGAGGTGCATGTCACGGGATAAAGCAGATATATTATCTGCATCTGTATTATCCATTATGTCATGCTCAATGAGATAAACATAGAATGTATAATGTTCCCAGTTCATTATCAAGTCAAAGTCAAGTCAATGTTTTTCTTATGGCTTTACCTATAAAATCATGATCCCCGTAACAGAAGACAAGAACCATCCTTGTGACAGAATAAACAAATACCAAATTTCGAGTCCTATTGTGAGGTATTGAAGATGGCGAACGTGACTAAAAATAGCTGCATTATTGCTAGAGGTGACAACCATCAAATAACCAAAGCGAATGGTTATGCTATATTGAAATCGCGGCTGTTTATAGAAGCTTCATTTGAGTTGAATGTAATTTTGGACAATTTGGATTTTCAACGGGTAATTATTTGTTGTTTTGTGTACATATGGTGTCTAGAACACCTGGAGAAATACAAAGCCAAATGTGTTCATAAATCGTCTAGAATCACTGAATACGTTTAACATATAATTGTAGACCCAGTACCTAGAACCAATGTACACGTTTAATGAAGAAATGCACCTATGTTGTCAGTTGATCCGATATTTAAGAGCTTGTGGTTCCTATCATGATCTCCTTGATAAACGGTTGCTTCTAACACGGAAGCTGCTGCACCAAGGATTTCTAGTGGTTCAGTTGCAGTCATCACTTTTACGGATATGTTCCGTTTGTGGTAATCACATCCCGGTCTTTTTCACATTCATGACTTATCACCGGGTTGTAACAAGAGTAACACGACGGGTGCTTCACATGGAATTGCTCACCTGTCCGGATCACCTAACTGTGCTCCCGATATTACATGTATTAGTGGGGTTTGTGTTGTCCATTTGGTTAAAATACATGTCTTCACGTTTTTGGTTCAGTGTTGTGATGTGCGCTACAATGTTTGCTGTCACACGATATTCGCTTTACTCCCATTTATTTGGAGGAGCAGTATTGGTCATATGGTAGTTGGATTTACAACTACTTGTGTAATCAGTGCCATTCACCAATGATGTTGTGAATTAGAACCTCATAAAAGGCGAGGTGTACTTGCTACAACATTATGTGATAAAGTTTGTAAGAGACTTGCAGCAGGACGGTGGTTTTCTCTGGTTTCCTTCACAAATAAAACTGACTGACACGACATAGCTGAACTATAGTTGAAAGTGGCGCTAAACACCATTAGCCGTCCCATTTATTTTGTCATAAACTCATGTTTTATTACTATTAATAGTATAAATTTACACATACTGGTGTCCAATATTATTCCCATATCAGATGATGTTCGTGTCGTTTGACAGTAACACGACGAGTGTCGTATGTGGAGCATGAACTGCTGTCCCTTTCAAAGCACATGAGTTCAGCCCTAGTATTTAGTGGAGCTTGTGTTGCTAGATCTGTGCTGTGTAGTGTTTTCGTTTTCTGTCCTTTTATGTCATTCCAGTTCCGATTACCCCCTTGGTATCTTCAAACTCTTCGTCTCTGGAGGTCATGAACAATTGAATACAGAAATGTAGATCTAGTGGCTTGAATCACTGATCAAGCTAAATGCAGAAATGTACATCTGGTATCAAGAACCACCGAGGAAGAGAAATAGAGAAATGTGCCTCTAGTGTATAGATCCACTTAACAAATTAAACACAGAAATGAACATATGGTGTCCAGAACCCCAAAACAAGTTAAATATAGAAATGTACACGTGGTGTCTATAACTACTGAACAAGTTAAATATAGAAATGTACATCTGGTGTCTAGAACTACTGAGCAGGTTAAATACAGAAATGTACATCTGGTGTCCAGTACTACTGCACAAGTTAAATATAGAAATGTACATCTGGTGTCTAGAACTACTGAACAAGTTAAATATAGAAATGTACATCTGGTGTCTAGAACTACTGAACAAGTTAAATACAGAAATGTACACCTGGTGTCTAGAACTACTGAACAAGTTAAAAATAGAAATGCACATCTGGTGTCTAGAACTACTGAACAAGTTAAATATAGAAATGTACATCTGGTGTCTAGAACTACTGAACATATTAAATACAGAAATGTACATCTGGTGTCTAGAGCTACTGAACAAGTTAAACATAGAAATGTACATCTGGTGTCTAGAATTACTGAACAAGTTAAATATAGAAATGTACATCTGGTGTCTAGAACTACTGAACAAGTTAAATAAAGAAATGTACATCTGGTGTCTATAACTACTGAACAAGTTAAATATAGAAATGTACATCTGGTGTCTATAACTACTGAACAAGTTAAATACAGAAATGTACATCTGGTGTCTCGAACTAATGAACAGGTTAAATATAGAAATGTACATCTGGTGTCTATAACTACTGAACAAGTTAAATACAGAAATGTACATCTGGTGTCTAGAACTAATGAACAGGTTAAATATAGAAATGTACAGCTGGTGTCTAGAACTACTTAACAAGTTAAATACAGAAATGCACATCTGGTGTCTAGAGCTACTGAACAAGTTAAATATAGAAATGTACATCTGGTGTCTAGAACTACTGAACAAGTTAAATACAGAAATGTACATCTGGTGTCTAGAACTACTGAACAAGTTAAAAATAGAAATGCACATCTGGTGTCTAGAACTACTGAACAAGTTACATATATAAATGGACATCTGGTGTCTATAAATACTGAACAAGTTAAACATAGAAATGTACATCTGGTGTCTAGAACTACTGAACAAGTTCAATATAGAAATATACATCTGGTGTCTAGAACTACTGAACAAGTTAAATATAGAAATTTACATCTGGTGTCTAGAACTACTGAAGAAGTTAAAGACAGAAATGTACATCTGGTGTCTAGAACTACTGAACAAGTTAAATATAGAAATGTACATGTGGTGTCTAGAACTACTGAACAAGTTAAATGCAGAAATGTACATCTGGTGTCTATATCTACAGAACAAGTTAAATACAGAAATGTACATCTGGTGTCTAGAACTACTGAGCAGGTTAAATACAGAAATGTGCATCTGGTGTCTAGAACTACTGAACAAGTTAAATACAGAAACGTACATCTGGTGTCTAGAACTACTAAACAAGCTAAATATAGAAATGTACATCTGGTGTCTAGGACTACTGTACAAGAAAAATATAGAAATGTACATCTGGTGTCTAAGACCCATGAACAAGTGAATACAGAAATATACATCTAGTGTCTTGAATCCTGATCAAGCTAAATGCAGAAATGTACATCTGGTATCTAGAACCACTGAAGAAGTGAAATATAAAAATATACATCTGGTGTCTAGAACCACTTAATAAATTAAACACAGAAATGAACAAATGGCGTCCAGAAAACCCGAACAAGTTAAACACAGAAATGTACGTCTGGTTTCTAGAACACATGAACAAGTTAAATATAGAAATTTCCATCTGGTGTCTAGAACTACAGAACAAGTTAAATACAAAAAATGTCTATCAGGTGTCTACAACCCCTGATCAGGCTAAACACAGAAATGTGCATCTGGTTGCTAGAATCACTGAACAAGTTAAATACAGATATGTACATCTGGTGTATTGAATTGACATTGTAATCTTTGATGTTTATTATAATGTATTACACGTACATTTGTATATGAATTACATGAAGTAGACTTACTAGTCAAGATGTAGGGGTAATGTTAATAAGTCAAAGTTATTTCTTTAAAAAAAAAATCACTCTATTTAATGGTGTATATTGTTCTGCTTATCTCCTACTATCCTCTTGTAACATCAAACAGAAAAGCTGTACTGCTCTGATTTACTAGTAATAACCTATTGGTAGATTTGTCATAATCAAGTACAGTTGGTTATGACAAACCATCCTGGAAGACAATAGTTGTCTATGACGTTGTCCATCAAGGGAGATAACCACGAGGTTTTTAGTACTATAACCGACGACGTACAAATTCCCATCATTGTCTACAGAGATACTATATGGATAATGTAGAACACGGTTACCTTTGAATTCCCATTGTATTGTACCATGTAAATCACAACATGTCACTGTATTTGTGTAAGTGTTTGCGTAGTAAAG
Source organism: Bathymodiolus brooksi (assembly GCA_963680875.1). NCBI lineage: Eukaryota > Metazoa > Mollusca > Bivalvia > Mytilida > Modiolidae > Bathymodiolus > Bathymodiolus brooksi. The sequence continues at coordinate 24,460,276 of OY804586.1, forward strand.
TTTGTCTCCAGATGTAGCTACGTAATCAACGCCAAGCATATCACTGCTGATTAAATTACTAACAGATCTATCACTCAGATTTAACATATTTAATCCTTAATCTCTTGCACAGTAATATAATGTTCTACCTTTAACCCCCATGCCATAAATGTCCGTATTCATAGAGATAGTTGTCATCACTTTCTGACTTTCTATATCTAATATAGTTATAAATCTATAATCTCCACATCCAGATGATACAGCAGCGCTATTGTTATCTTTAATATAAACTGTATCATAAGTATTGGTTCCTGTTTTATATTTACCTATCTGGAATGATTCTACTCCTTCTGTTTTGATTAATCCTACATTACTAGAGTCGAAACAGGAAAATACCATTCTACCATCTGGAAGTAAAGAACACCCGCTGATATTAATCCCCTTGGTGTTTATCTTTTGTTTCAGATTGAGCTGTATATTTTCAACTGATATGGGTGGTGCTTGTTCAGCTACCATCATCTGCGCTTCTTTGTCTTTTCTTCGGACAAAAACCATCTCACAAGGCTTAGATTCAACAACTACTTCGGCAAACTTTTGAATGCTGATGGTAATATTCTTCAGACCGGTGTCTATCTTGCATGTTAGTTTGGTTTGATTTAGAATATCGCTGTTGACTAATGACTGCAAACACGTGTCGTGGGTTTCTACGTCTTTCTCTATTTGCTTTACGGCTATAAATGTTTGTAAGTCTGACGCATACTTTTTATGTTGGCTATATTTGTCTGGTATTCGGTAAATTGTCTCTGTTTATCGTCTAAAGATACATGAAGCTCGTGTGCTTCTGTGGTTACTTGTTTTTCTGCTTCTGTCAGTTCCTTCATCAGATCGTCTTGTAACTTGTCAAGGTGAGTGTTGATTTTTGTCCTCAGTTCATGTATTTCATTCTCAATTATTCGTTTCTGTTCTTTTACAGAGCTGGAGTTGGTCTCTCTATTTTGTCTAATTTTTCCAATATTTTCAATCAGTTCTTTAATCAAATGCTCGACCTCATTGAACATAGTTGATGTTTTCACATTCTTTGTTATATTTTCAAGAACAGCTACCTCCCTACCTCCCTACATTCTTTATGATTTTCCACGATACAAATTCCACAACACGGACACTCATGTTCTCTACAGTATAAACTGAACTTTTCTTGGTGTTCGCTGCAATGTTCTTTAATTTCCAATACATACGACGGCAAGTTCCGGTATTCCGCTATAGGTATCGTGGTATGACCTCGTGACAGCTTCCCTGAACTGTGGTATTCAGTGCATTCTGTACAAAGTCCTTCTTCACATTCTCGACACCAAACTTTCGATGGCTTAGAAATATGGCGGTTATCACACATTCCACAGAAAGATGGAGAACTTGACATGATGTTGATATCCTGCAATATATTACAGATATTAAAATAAAAGTTAACAATTTAATAGTGTATATAGGCTCTTTGATTACTGTTAAATTAATCAATAGAGATCAGATTGACTTTCTAATAAACACTGTCTGTGTAGGGCTATCTTATGGTACACCGTAGATGCACATGGAAATAAGGTAGAAAACAATTCATATGATCAGTTCCCAAATCCATTGAGAAAATCGTAGTCATGACAAATTTAGTTTCCTAGAAGCTCATCGCAGCCTGTATCGTTCACGTCATTTATTCAAATTAAATTTGTGTTGAATGAAGTCTGTCTTGATCGTGAGAAAATATATGTCATTCGTTTTCACGTTGGGTACTTAGTTAAACTTTAACGCATAAACATCAGTTTTATTGGTGGGGATAACTGGAATACTCAGAAAAAACCACCGTCCTGTCACAAGTCACTGGCAAAGTTTATCACAGAATGTTGTATCGAGTTCATTGTTAGACTTGACATATTTTTATGCTATATTTGTATATAGTTGGTATCGATTTTTAACTGAATGTTATCATTTAAGATACATTAATGCAGTTTAAATAGGTTTCTAGACAATTGACTTATTTATATGAGAAATTATGACAATTATAATATCTGTATGACATAATAATAGCATAAATTACTTGAAAATAATGTCTTTTGACGAAATATGACCAAATCAGGAAAACTGTGAAAGAAGAAGCTAAATAGTCATGTAATTTACCTGTTGTTACAACTGACACGAGACCTGTACTGAACAAATATTAAATATCTAGATAAGAATGTTTTTATAATTTTTATAAGATGAACATGCTTTAAATTGTTCTATATAAAGGACAAGTTAGTCAGAAACTTGGTTAACTTGAGATAGAAAATAATGGAGACCCTCTTTATAAACACTATTATATGCGCTTATTAATATGAGTATTATAATGTGATAATGGAATGCTCACTTACCTTTTAGAGGGGGGTGGGGGGATGAGAAGAAGAGAAAAAAACAATTCTGGTGCCAAATTGTATAACAAAAATATTAAATGATTTAAAAAATGCAAAAAATAAAACGTCTGGCGTTGCAGTTTTCATTAAGAAATAAGAATTAGAAAAAATTATTAAATTTTGAAGGAACATGACCGACTTCTCATGTCAAAAGAATAAATAATCAGATATTTGCTTCGTATGAAATATTTTTTTGCTCAGGAAGAAAACATATACCCCAAAAATAATACAAAATCAATTAAAACAAATGCTAAAAAAATTTGGGGCACTAAAATGGCTATGGGATTACAGAATGCACCAATAAACATTAGATAGGAAGATAGAGAAGAAAACAATTATGTTACCAAAATTTATAGAAAGAAATGAAAATATCTGAAAGATGCAAAAATAAATAATTCTGGTACTGTTGGCTTCAATTAGAAATTTTTGATAAATTTTGAAGAAATATGACCGATTTCTCTTGTCAAAAGAATAAATTATCTGATTTTACGTAAAAACTTCTTTGACTCGAGAGAAACGCATACTCCCCTCTAATAGTAAAATGTACAATGTCATTAAGAAAAAGTAAAAAGTTCATGATCACTAAATAACGATGGGATTACACAATACACTAATAAACATTGTTTTGTAAATCGAATCCCGTACTGCTTGTCTTCCCTCTAAAACCCTTTAAACTTGTTTTGTCACAGAGGTATGGGACGACGTCATTGTTTTTTATGACGACGTCATAGTGTTATGTGACGATGTCATAGTATTCTGTGGTGAGGTCATATTGTGATGTGATGACGTAATAGTGCTATAAAACGACGCTAAAGTGTTATGGGATGACGTCACTACATGTTGTAGAAAATGCTTCCCTAAGTTGTCACTTGTCTCAATGTGTTTCAAAATATTACATACACGTACACATGTATGTAAGCATGTAAAAAATAAGCTATCCACTTTTTTCGAAGGACTAAATTAAGATCCCAAATATATAACACCGCAAAGCTCATTAAAACTTTGAAACAGAACGTGGTTTTACATATTACAAAATATTGATGACAATGAAAATGTTTCTCTACACATCTCTTGTAACTATATGCCTAAAACATTAACACTATATATATGTTTATAACATTTTACATGTAAACAAAATATGATATATACTTGTTTGCAGACTAATCTAATATCTGACATATAATACCACCAAGATCAGTCGACTTTTAAAACATAGTGTTGCTGTGTCCTTTACAATATATGGACGAAAAGCACTGGAATCGTCACAAATTTCGTGCGCGATATATTTAAGTACGTTCTGGTTAAATAGAAAAAAATGAGGTATTAATCTATTCTGGTCGAGTACATCAGCCATTATCAGGTCTAGGCTAGAGATTGTAGATATATATCACGTGATCAAATGAGTATACAATATTACTCACCTGCCAGTTCTAGCAATACATTATTCTGGTCGGTAGCTTAAACATGCCATTCCTGGGAAAACCTAGAATGGAGTTGAAATATCATCGCTATGATGTACCAACAATTTACCTTTTTTCATCGTATTCTACTATGCAAAAACAGCGTCCGATACGGAAACTGATATTCCGGAATGCTACAAACGACTTGAATATGTTAAAATTGTATATGATAAAAGCTATGCTCCACAATATAATAGTAATCCAGGTATCTATACAGGGTATATACATATACAATATACGTACATTGTCGGAAGAAGAGCTTGAATATACCAAAGGGGTAATCAGAATCCGTAAATAGAAGGACAGACAACACAATGGCCAAAAGAAAATGGACAAACACCGATCTATAACACATTACATATAAAACTATAGATCGAGTAGAATAAACCGGCGGTGAAGTTGGTGATAAGTAATGAATGAGGAACGGACCGGAGAGTGTTTACGACAAGTGGAACATATCCGTGGTCATTTGTGACATAGATGCTCCGCATAGGCTAACAAAGTCATGGCGGTGACCGTAAAACTTTCGAAGTGCAGACTTCAACTTAACCCTCAAAGAAATCATGAAAGGAACCGCATGCTGGAGTATCGGATCAAATGCGAGGTATGACTTCCATATGCAGGCGCTGCTGGAATGTTGTTACCTATGAATGGAAGGTTCACAAAGGGAAAATTGAAAACTTCTCTTTTGTCGTAAAGTTTCATTCTTAACCGCCCCTCACTGTCAATTTCGAGGTGTAGGTCAAGGTATGAAGCAGATATATTATCTGCATCTGTATTATCCATTATGTCATGCTCAGTGAGATAAACCTAGAATATTTAATGTTCCCAGTTCATTATCACGTCAAAGTCAAGTCAATGTTTTTCTTATGGGTTTACCTATAAAATCATGACCCCCGTAACAGAAGACAAGAACTATCCTTTTAACAGAATAAACAAATACCCAATTTCGAGTCATAAGTTTTGTGATTACTGTAATATTAGATATTTTTCTTATTTTCACGGACTTAGCACATTTCTGTAGTTTTCTTAAATACTTCTCGCGATGACAACATTCTTTTCTAATTTATTGGTAGAAAAATCATTTATCAAACTTCTGCTAAGAAATAATGCGCTAGAAAATGCTATTAACGATCAAGCTGAACCTAAGGATACTGTTAGAAATCTAAGATGGTGACCGTTACTAAATATAGCTAACGAATTGCTAAAGTCACAATAAATATCCATAAATCAAGTCGAATGATATTGTGAGCTATTGAAGATGACAACCGTGAATATAAATAGCTGAATAATTGGTAGAAGTGACAAACATCCAATGACCAATCCGAATGGTCATGCTATATTGAAATGGCGGCTGTTTATAGAAGCTTCATTTGGGTTGAATTTTTTTTCTGTGTGTAATTTTGGACAATTTGGATTTTCAAAGGGTAATTATTTGTTGTTTTTTTGTACATGATATGATGTCTAGAACTCCTGAAGAAATACAAAACCAAATGTGTTCATAAATCGACCCAGTACCTAGAACCAATGTACAAGTTTAATTAAGAAATGCACATATGTTGTCAGTTGATCCGATATTCCAGAGCTTGTGATTCCTATCATGACCTCCTTGATAGACGGTTGCTGCTAACACGGAAGCTGCTGCACCAAGGATTTCTAGTGGTTCAGTTGAAGTCATCACTTCGAAAATACAGCTACGGTAGCCACATCAGATTGATTAACTTTTAAGTTTGTGGTAATCACATCCCGGTCTTTTCCACATTCATAGCTTAAAAGACGGGTGCATCACGTGGAGATGCAAATTGCTCACCTGTCCGAATCACCTAACTTGGCTCCTGTTATTACATGTATTAATGGGGTTTGTGTTGTCCACTTGGTCAAAATACATGTCATCAAGTATTTGGTTCAGTGTTGTGATGTGCGCTACAATGTTTGCTGTCACACGATATTCGCTTTACTCCCATTTATTTGGGGAGGGGTCGTATTGGTCGTATGGTAGTTGGAATTGCAACTACTTGTGTAATCAGTGCCTTTCACCAATGATGTTGTGAGTTAGAACCTCGTTAATGGCGAGGTGTACTCGTTACAACATTATGTGATACAGTTTGTAAGAGATTTGCAGCAGGACGGTGATTTTCTCTGGTTTCCTTCACAAATAAAACTGACTAAAACGATATAACTGAAATATAGTTGAAGGTGGCGCTAAACACCATAAACCGTCCCATTTATTTTGTCATAAACTCATATTTTATTACTATTAATTGTATAAATTTACACATTCTGGTGTCCAAAATTATTTCCATATCAGATGATGTTCGTGTCGTTTGAAAGTAACACGACGAGTGTCGTATGTGGAGCATGAACTGTTGTCCCTTTCAAAGCACCTGAGTTCAGCCCCAGTAGTAAGTGGGGCTTGTGTTGTTAGATCTGTTCTGTGTAGTGTTTTCGTTTTCTGTTCTTTTATGTTGTCTGTCATTCCAGTTCAGATTACCCCCTTGGTATCTTCAAACTCTTCGTCTCTGGATGTCATGAACAAGTGAATACAGAAATTTACATCTATGGCTTGAATCATTGATCAAGCTAAATGCAGAAATGTACATCTGGTATCTAGAACCACCCAGGAAGTGAAATAGAGAAATGTGCATCTAATGTCTAGAACCACTTAACAAATTAAACACAGAAATGAACATATGGTGTCCAGAACCCAAGAACAAGTTAAATATAGAAATGTACATGTGGTGTCTATAACTACTGAACAAGTTAAATACAGAAATGTACATCTGGTGTCTAGAACTATTGAACAAGTTAAATATAGAAATGTACATCTGGTGTCTAGAACTACTGAAAAAGTTAAATACAGAAATGTACATCTGGTGTCTAGAGCTACTGAACAAGTTAAATATAGTAATGTACATCTGGTGTCTAGATCTACTGAACAAGTTAAATATATAAATGTACATCTGGTGTCTAGAACTACTTAACAAGTTAAATATAGAAATGCACATCTGGGGTGTAGGACTACTGAACAAGTTAAATACAGAAATGTACATCTGGTGTCTAGAACTACTGAACAAGTTAAATACAGAAAGGTTCATCTGGTGTCTAGAACTACTGAACAAGTTAAATATAGAAATGTACATCTGGTGTCTAGAACTACTGAACAAGTTAAATATAGAAATGTACATCTGGTGTCTAGAACTACTGAACAAGTTAAATATAGAAATGTACATCTGGGGTCTATAACTACTGAACAAGTTAAATACAGAAATGTACATCTGGTGTCTAGAACTACTGAACAAGTTAAATACAGTAAGGTACATCTGGTGTCTAGAACTACTGAACAAGTTAAATATAGAAATGTACATCTGGGGTCTAGAACTACTGAACAAGTTAAATATAGAAATGTACATCTGGTGTCTCGAACTACTGAACAGGTTAAATATAGAAATGTACATCTGGGGTCTAGAACTACTGAACAAGTTAAATACAGAAATGTACATCTGGTGTCTAGAACTACTGAACAAGTTAAATACAGAAATGTACATCTGGTGTCTAAAACTACTTAACAAGTTAAACATAGAAATGTACATATGGTGTCTAGAACTACTAAACAAGTTAAATATAGAAATGTACATCTGGTGTCTAGAACTACTGAACAAGTTAAATATAGAAATGTACATCTGGGGTCTAGAACTACTGAACAAGTGAATACAGAAATGTACATCTAGTGTCTTGAATCCTGATCAAGCTAAATGCAGAAATGTACATCTGGTATCTAGAACCACTGAAGAAGTGAAATATAAAAATATGCATCTGGTGTCTAGAACCACTGAATAAATTAAACACAGAAATGAACAAATGGAGTCCAGAAAACCCGAACAAGTTAAACACAGAAATGTACGTCTGGTGTCCAGAACACCTGAACAATTTAAATATAGAAATGTCCATCTGGTGTCTAGAACTACAGAACAAGTTAAATACAAAAATGTTCATCTGGTGTCGAGAACCCCTGATCAAGCTAAACAAAGATATGTGCATCTGGTATCTAGAATCACTGAACAAGTTAGCTGTACATCTGGTGTCTACAACCCGTGATCAGGCTAAAACAGAAATGTGCATCTGGTGGCTAGAATCACTGAACAAGTTAAATACAGATATGTAAATCTGGTGTATTGAATTGATATTGTAATATTTGATGTTTATTATAATGTATTACACGTACATTTGTATATGAATTACATGAAGTAGACTTACTAGTCAAGATGCAGGGGTAATGTTAATAAGTCAAAGTTATTTCTTTAAAATAAAAATCACTCTATTTAATGGTGTATATTGTTCTGCTTATCTCCTACTGTCCTCTTGTAGCATCAAACAGAAAAGCCGTACTTCTCAGATTTGCAACTAATAACCTATTGGTAGATTTGTCATAATCAAGTACACTCGGGGATGACAAACCATCCTTGGAAGACAATAGTTGTCTATGACGTTGTCCATCGGGGGAGATAACCACGACGTTGTTAGTAATATAACCGACGACATACACATTCCCATCATTGTCTACAGAGATACCACTAGAACCATGTAGACTATGTACATCAGTGAATTCCCATTGTGTTGTACCATGTAAATTACAACATGTCACGGTATTGTGTAAGTGTTTGTGTAGTAAAGTTTGTCTCCAGATGTAGCTACGTAATGAAATCCTTACATATCACTGCTGATTATATCACTAACAGATATATCACTCAGATTTAACATCTTCAGTCCTCTATCCCCTGTGCAATAATATATTGTTCTACCTCTAACCGCCATGCCATAAATGTACATATCCATAGAGATAGTTGTCATGACTTTTTTACTTTCTATATCTATTATAGTTATACATCCTTTACCTCTCCATCCAGATGATACAGCAACACTATTGGTATCTTTGATATAAACTGTATCATAAACATTGGATCCTGTTTTATCTTTACCTATCTGGAATAATTCTACTCCATCTTTGTTGGTAAATCTTACAGTATACTTGCAACAGGCAAATACCATCCTACCATCTGGAAGTAAAGAACATCCTCTGATATTTCTCTCCTTGGTGTTTATCTTTTGCTTCAGATTCAGCTGTATATTTTCAACTGACATGGGTGGTGATAGTTCAGCTACCATCATCTGGGCTTGTTTATCTTTACTTCGGACAAAAACCATCTCACAAGGCTTTGCTTCAACAGCTACTTCGGCAAACTTTTGAATGCTGGTGGTTATATTCTTCACACCGGTGTCTATATCATATGATAGTTTGGTTTGATTCAGACTGTCGCTGTTAACTATTGACTGTAGACACGTGTCTAGTGTTTCTACTTCTTTCTCTATTTGCTTTACTGCTATAAATGTTTGTAGGTCTGATGCATACGTTTTTATGTTGACTATATTTGTCTGGTATTCGATGAGTTCTTTCTGTTTCTCGTCTAAAGATACAAGTAGTTCATGTGTTTCTGTGGTTACTTGTTTTTCAGCTTCTGTCAGTTCCTTCATCAGATCTTCTTGTAACTTGTCAAGATGATTGTTGATGTTGTCCTCAGTTCATGTATTTCATTCTCGATTATTCGTTTTTGTTCTTTAACATAGATGGAGTTGTCTAATTTTACCAATATTTTCAATCATTTCTTTAATCAAATGCTCCGTTTCATTGAACATGCTTGATGTCTTCACGTTCTTTATTATTTCTTCCATGATAGCTACATTCTTACAATCACTATGATTTTTCACGATACAAATTCCACAACACGGACACTCATGTTCTTTACAGTATATAGTGAACTTTTCCTGATGTTCGCTGCAATGTTCTTTAATTTTCAACACATACGACGGCAACTTCTGGTATTCCGCTATGGGTATCGTGGTATGACCTCGCGACAGCTTCCCTGAACTGTGATATTCAATGCATTCTGTACAAAGTCCTTCTTCACAATCTCGACACCAAACTTCTGATGGTTTAGAAATATGGCGGTTATGACACATTCCACAGAAAGATGGAGAAGCTGACATGATGTTGATATCCTGTAATATATTATTGATATTAAAATAGAAATTATCATTTATTAATTGTCTGTAGTCACTTTGATTTCTGTACACCACTAAAATTAATTATTTAAAATCAGAATGGCTTTTCAATTAACCCTGTCTTTCCTAGCGCTCCCTGATAGTACACTGTAGATACATATGGAATAAAAGATACAAATAAAAATGTTCACTGTCGGAACAGTTCTCAAATCCAATGAGAAAATCGTAGAATCATAGCAAATTTAGTCTTCCATGATTAAGATAGAGGCCCATTTGAGCATGTATCACTCACCTAAATTATTCAAATAGAGTTCGTGTACACAGCGTGAACATTTACGTAGCACGCTATTAGTAAATTTAATCAAAGAATGTAGTATGCTTCTCGCTAAATATAGGCATAGCTCTGATTTCAACTTGTTGCAGCTTATAGTTAATCAATATTATTATGCAACTAATAGTGATATGTCTAACTGCTTAGAACCTCTATGTAGAAATATGTGCTATGAGCTCCATACTAAAACATACCAACTACTAGACATTTAGCGTAACAATAGTTATGATATGAGAATATTTGTGAACATGAACTGTGTGTCCCATTCTCTTAGTGAGTCCCAATCCCAATATATCATACATTTCGATTATGGCATTTTAGATTTTAAGTGGATCAGTGTGGTTGAACTTTTAGATTTTAAGTGAAAGTAACTTTTAGACTTTTACTACTTGAAATCGTACTCAAGTTTTTTTTTTAAAGACGAGCTTGTACAGTGTGAATACCTTTCTATCGCTTTACGCATGAATGTAAATACTTTTACGTTCTTATGGTGGATTGGATGTGTTTTATTATATATAATTGGGATTTATGTGAAGTGAATAATACTCCAACGAGGAGGTGTGCCTTGATTGGCAGAAGATATTTATAAAGATTACAGAATCAAGTCTTGATTCTGAGAGAAACAATATCTTACGTTTTCATGTAGGGTTCTATGTTAAACTTTAGCTCATTTAAACGGGACTTTAAAACGAGTGTGTTGTTTCCTTTTAATTCCTTCATATATCCGAAACAGTAAAATCTACAACATAGGTTTTGGAACACTGTAGACAGGAATATTGGATGAAATTTAAAAAGTTAAAATTTTGAAATCCTCATTAATATAATAATGCTTTACATATTTCTGACAGGGTTCCCCCCATGAATTTAACTAAAACAATAGCTTACTGTGTCCCGCCACTATGCGTTCACACATATTGAAAATGCATGAAAATGTAAAAGTCCCATAACTCCAACAGACGAACAGACAAACGAATGGACCGCGGGTAGGCATGTCGCTCCACTCGGACGCTTTCTTATTATGATTCCGATCCATCAATCCAAAATTTGGGTTGAATTGTACGCCATTGTTTATTTGTGTACCACTTAATCAATTTTGTAACGTTTGTTGGCTATAGTCTGTTTCTCGGTGTCAATAATTAGAAAATTTATTCAACACCTTTATAATATCTCGCATCGAGAGACGGACTATAGCTAAAAACGTCACGAAATTGATCACGTGGTACATAGATAAAAATGGCGTACAATTCGACCTAAATTTTGCATTTGTGGTTCTTATGGATCTACTACTTAAAACAGTAAGAGATTATCATTATCGTTGCATATTTGAACTGGAAAATATGTTTTATATATGAAATCTTATCTGCACTTGATCTGACACAAATTGTCCATGCCAAACAAGATGAACTGTGAGCTAATACTCACTTATGATACCCCCACTCTTCGACAAACAGGAAGTAGGAATCTGACGGGTCACAAAGCGCTTCCCACGATATGGGGTACCTAAATGAAGCTTGTGACCAAATACCAGATCTCTGTCATCAATAGTTGCTGAGAAAAATGTGACGAAAAATGTGCATATACCTGTATGTTCAATGTGTATAAAAACCAACTAAGTCGGCAAACAGGAAGTAGGAATCTGATAGGTTCAAAAATGCTTTCCACGATATGGGGTACCTATAAGAAGCTGGTGACCAAATATCAGATTTCTGCCATCAATAGTTGCTGAGAAAAATGTGGATATATGTTCAATGTGTATAAAAACCAACTAAGTCGTCAAACAGGAAGTAGGAATCTGACTGTTCCAAAAACGCTACCCACAATATGGTATACCTATATAACGCTTGTGACTAAATATCAGATTTCTGCCATCAACAATTACTGAGAAAAATGCGACGAAAAATATCTTGGACGGACGGAAGGATTGAAGGTATGCCCCCTCCCCTTAAAGGTAGGCCACGTTCTACCCAGACTGAGGTCATGGTGAACACGTTGACCATTACAACGCTGAGGCTGTTTGACATATAAGTGTGTATACATTGTATGTTTTTTTTGGTATACCAGTTTTGAAAGCTTGCCACTCCTGCCCTATTTATTTTTTTGTTGGCAATTGAAACATCCGATCAACTGACACTTTGTACCCCTATTTCATTGAGCATGAACTTGGTATAAATATATTTTAAATAACAGTTCACTTGACGTTAGGGACAAAGCATTACACTTTTAGTATATTGTACCGCCACGATATAAATGGTATATTGTTGAAAGTGGCGTTAAACACCATAACCAACCACTATATATTGTACTTATTATCTGTCATTGTATCAAAACTTCTTATTGTAAAGTGCAGGTTCAAAATACATTTCAGGTCAAGATATTGTTTCTATAAAATTTGGCGACAGTAAAAAAAACCACAGCCCCTACACCTCCCTCCTGAAAGGTTAAATTGTTGTTCCATCCATTAAACAACAATCAATCGACTAATAATGAATTTAAAAAAGATGATGAAAAATGAGGATAGTCCATTTACATGCTAAATATAGTTGAAACTAATTCTTTCGACTGTTGTTAAATATAACACATTACTAGAATGTGTGTTTCATTTCAGCTTTTAATGGCATACAATATATATACATCTTCCAAATCCCTTAACATAGCCTCTTTTTAACTCATTGGTCTTACTCGACGTGTACAGAAATACAGCTTTACCACAGGCACTTGTTTCATTCAAAAAATATATGCCCCCTCCTCTTCCTTACTTCAAGGTAAACATCTGCCCTTTTCCCCTTTCCCGTTTCGCCTCAATATTTTTCGCTTATTTGTGATCCTTTCGCTGACCCAATTATATCGCTACACTCCCGAGATATTTCTCTTTTCGACTGCCACATTTAAATATAACTACCGGGCCCCCCTCGGACGAATTGGACAACAATATTTAGCGAACGTGGCTTGGTGAAAATTTAAGTTATTGAAACGGATACAGGCACTTCCGGTTTGCGCTGGATTTTCCAAATGCATTCGGAATTCTCTACACGGCCATGTGTAACAATGCCATCATGATCATATTCTCTCAAATGTAAAGTAAACCTTTAAAATCCAAATTACTGACATTTGATTTTTAAAGCACTTTTTTTTTTTATTTTCTAAATCAATTTAAACAGGACCGGAAGTGGCTGTATCCGTTTCAATGATTGAAAAATAGACGAAGCGACTTTCGCTGAATATTCTTGTCCAATTCGTCTGAGGGGGGCCCGGTAGGTATATTTAAATGTGGCAGTAGAAAAAGAGAAATATCGCGGGAGTGTAACGATATAATTGGGTCAGCGAAAGGTTCACAAATAAGCGAAAAATATTGAGGCGACGTGGGGAAGGGGAAAAGGGCAGATGTTTACCTTGAAGTAATGAAGAGGAGGGGGCATATATTTTTTGAATGAAACAAGTGCCTGTGAGTTTTACATCAGGTATATATTTACAATTACATGTCACCAATTTGTAAATAACTTTACACTAAAATATTCTACACACATGTACGAGATTCAATGAATATTTGTTGATGAGCGTGGGAGTATTTTGTTTTCAATTTTTTTTGTAATGCTATTGTCATTTGTAAGGGGCTACATTAAGGAAGTAAGAACTGTGCAAGAACAAGAAGGATCTACTAAAGATATCTTTATTCATCGAACAAACCTCCGGGGAGGGTCCAAACTGAAAATACAAATACGAAACATACAGTACAGGTAGAGACATGGTACTACATATCACTCTGAGAGACATCTGGTCAGACATGTAGTCTGATACAGGTAGATCACTGCATACCTGCTGTGACAATATACAAAATCTACTTGGAACACCTGATTAAGGTGTCATAAACTTGTATTGGGATCAATTAACATATCCAGGAAACAAATAAATTGATGGCTATATTGTTAAATTATTAACTTCTTTTTCAGGTATAATGTTGGCTGTATCCCGGAACGCCAACATTTTAGAAGATCAAAGAAAGTTGTCCTCCCAAATTAAGAGGGATTAAGGGGTCCCATTAAGGGTGAGTGATCAGAGCAATCACAGGTAAATAAAGGTAAATTTGATTATCTTATTTGTATTTTCTATATAAATGGAATCAAATAAAATACGAAAACATAATAATCAATGAATATTTATTATTAAATTTCAAAACTATAATATAAGCACACATGAAATATGAAAAAAATAATAATGAATATTTATTATTAAATTTTAAAACTATATAAGCACACATGAAATATGAAAACATAATAGTTACTATTTATATTAAATTTTCAAACTATATAAGCAGACATGAAATATGAAACATAATAAAGATTCTTTTTAGACGACTTTTTAACTGTGTCAATACAAGGTTTTATACCTATTATGTGAACTGTGATAAAATGGATCTTACCTTTTAGCTGATGAGACGATAACTTTTTAGAATTAGTGGTGAAATGCATATTTTTATATCTAAAGTAGTCAATCAGATGCAAATAAATAATTCTAATGAACTTTTTAAATGGCGACACGGTTGGGGGAAACAGATGTGAAATACAGCAAAGTGATATGATATACATGTACGCCAAAGACCAATTTTAGACTATCCTATTCATGTAATTAACTTTTAGCAGCAATCTGACAAATTGTATAATCTTAACTGTATATAGAAGGATTTGTATGCTAAGTGTGTGTGGGTAGGATTTCACTGTATATATGTGCACAAAATCGAATGGTGGAGGGAATACGAGCACTGTACATAAACAGAGCACCTGTTCTACATACTGACGTATGGTTCTCCTACAGAGGGGGTTAAAGATAAAGATATGGAGAGCAGATGGTCCAAGGGCTCCCCATCCCAGCTAAATACCAACATCATTGACATTTATATATTTCAAAATGTAGTGCTTATAATAGTTTTAAAGTTTATTATTATGTTTTCATATTTCATATGTATAGTTTTAAAATTGAAAAAATAAATATTCATTCTTCTTCTTCTTCTTTATCTTTAACCCCCTTTGTAGGAGAACCATACGTCAGTATGTAGAACAGGTGCTCTGTTTATGTACAGTGCTCGTATTCCCTCCACCATTCGATTTTGTGCACATATATACAGTGAAGTCCTACCCACACACACTTAGCATAACAATCCTTCTATATACAGTTAAGATTATACAATTTGTCAGATTGCTGCTAAAAGTTAATTACATGAATAGGATAACTTTCTTTGATCTTTCAAAATGTTGGCGTTCCGGGATACAGCCCCAGGAACACCCCATAATTTTAATATGAAGATGGAGACAAAGTGAAAAGGAAAGCAAATGATAATCTGAAATAAAAAAATGAGCTATTTTATTTATTTATTTATTTTGTTTTTGTTTTTTTACATACAAATAAAGATAAACATGACAATTGTTGTAATATATTAAAATTTATTATTGGAATTAAATATATTGAACCTTATTCTTGGAATTAAATATATTAAAAGTTATTCTTGGATTCAAATATATTAAAAGTTATTCTTGGAATTAAATATATTAAAACATATTCTTGGAATTAAATATATTAAAAGTTATTCTTGGAATCAAATATATTAAAAGTTATTCTTGGAATTAAATATATTAAAAATTATAATTGGTATTAAATTAAATAAGTTCATATTCATATCTTTTAGTACATTGTATTTCCTAATTTTAAAATAATTTTCTCAATTAAAAAAATTGGTTATCCCTTAAAATAACTAAAATCAATCAATAAATCAATTATTACTTTTTATATTATCATTTCTATTTTTTTTAGGGGGGGTCATTTTTTTTATTTTATTTCATATTCAATATATATAGTTACATGGTAAAATATTTAATTAAGTTTGTAGTTATCATTAACAGGCGGTGAGAAAAACTGATATTTCTGTGGACTGGTAGTTTCTTTTTCTCTTGGTCATGATTTCAAAATATTGCGCCAAAATAATAAATGTTTGGGACTTTTCTGACCCTATCGTTGAAGTAATGCATTCGGAATTCAGTGGTTCGTCATTTCTGTCAATTCAACCGAGGATACCCTACGAAAAATTTAGCAATAAATGTGTGCAAATCTTAAAATTCTGGAAAACTGAGCTATCGTATGTACAAAACAAAAACAGGAGCGAAAAGATGCGTCTTTAAGGAATGGATACATGTCCTAGTTTGAATGACACAATGGAAATAAGGTGCAATAAATATACCCGAAGCGAGCACGGGGACAATTTTTAAACCTGCAGAGTTTCATGATTATTAGTATCTATATAGGGTCGATACATGCAATTTGATGTTAACATAAGATTGTATGAATATTGACACAAACAAGTTAAAATAAGGAAAAAAAGATGAAATAAAAAAGAAATAAAGGAAATTTTATTGAAAATAAATTTGTAAGCAGAAAGTTAGAAAACAGTCTGTAAAACTGTTACAACTTATAGTTCTATAACATATGACATCACATTCCCTGTTCACATTTTACGTTTTCATTGGGATTTTTTTAAACTCTGCATAAAATAAAAAAATCCCAATGAAAACGTAAAATATGAACAGGGAATGTGAAGTCATATGTTAATTTACGAATGAAAGGGAAAAATGTCCGAAGTACAACATAGGACCAAACTGAAAATAATGATACAAAGAAACACACATAAACCATAAAATATTTGAAGAAAAGTAGACTCCCAAAAAGAGAAATAAAGTGCAGAAATGAGGGAGATCGGAATGCTTCTATAAATAGAACACTTCCAAATAGTCATGAATATTCATGAATCCAGTTGAAAACTGCCGTAAAGTGCAACACGTCAATCTACAATATTTGGAGACCTACATTAATATTAGTTGTTATTTTTATTTATTTTCTTCCAAATATTTTATTTTTAACCACGTCTTGTAAATTTTAACAGATGCTGCCGCGAATAAAACGGTAATTACGTATTTGCACAATATTGAATTTTGTGACCTACTTCAACCAATATCCACACCTGAAAACGAAAACGTTACATCTCCTGAAATCAACATTGTTTCAACTTAATTATCACCTGTAACAGGTACATGTAGATAAAACTAGCCAAGCATCATACAATTAATTTTGTTAATTGCACCCTGCTGTTTCTATACAGGTATTTTATTACCTGTGTCTGTCCGACCTTGGGTCTGATATGTCAGATCCGACACGTCAGACATATATCGTACCATGTCTCTACCTGTACTGTACTTACAAAAAATGCAAGTTACCAGAAAATATGTAAAAGTTTAACAATAATATCATTTTGGTGTTCCATACATTTTCTAACATGTTGTTTGGTGAAAGATGCACAATAATGTCTTAAATGTACAATCACACACGTTTTTGAAAAGAATCTGATATAACACTAAAAGCGTTCCGTACATACTTTTGATTTCACAAATAAAGTACACTTAAATGATGACAATAATGGCTTTCCATAGAAAATAAATTTTTACAATCGGATGTAAGCAATATTAAAAAATACGAAAAATAACTATTTAAACTAGATCGAAAGGGGTGGAAAATTACATAACTATTGACGGGAGTTGCAGATATAGCTGTATAATTGACTAGAATAGTCATAATTCAATTGCACTTGCATATGATATTGGAACGATAATAAACACAAATGTAAATGCACGAAACTTACAAATCTAACTTACTCATCAACTACTTAAAGTGACTAAGAAATTAAAAGGTAATATAGTTAAAACACTTACTCTGTGGCGTCGTGCACCGAAAATAAAAGTTCAAAAAAATGTCGAAAACATGTTCAGAGGAGTACATCAAGCATAGGGGAAAGAAACCAAATATCAATACCGGACAAGATTTCGGAAAACACTACAAGAATTTTCTATCTTTAATATATTCTGACCAGAATTAAGTTGTTTATTGAAATTATTTGGTAATTATAATAAAACCCTGTTGTTATTATTTTTGTCTAAAATTCATCGGACTGGAACACTTTGGAAAAATAGTCAGGTCACGTACTGGTACAGAGAGATACATGCAGAACAGGACATAAATGTGACGTACTGGTACAGGGTGATACATGCAAAACAGGACATACATGTGACGTACTGGTACAGAGTGATACATGCAGAACAGGACATACACGTCACGTACTTGTATAGAGTGATACATCCAGAACAGGACATACATGTGACGTACTGGTACAGAGTGATACATGCAGAACAGGACATACATGTGACGTACTGGTACAGAGTGAATCATGCAGAACAAGACATGCATGTGACGTACTTGTACAGAGTGATACATGCAGAACAGGACATGCATGTGACGTACTGGTACAGAGTGATACATGCAGAACAGGACATGGGTGTGACGTACTGGTACAGAGTGATACATGCAGAACGGGACATGCGTGTGACGTACTGGTACAGAGTGATACATGCAGAACAGGACATACGTGTGACGTACTGGTACAGAGTGATACAATTAGAACAGGACACACAAGACCTACAGTTAAATGAAAGTCATGATATAGTTATATTTTGTCTCGGTAAATTGTGCCGACCACAGTATATATGTTAAAAAGAGTAATTAAATCTATACATTGTTCCACTTTTAACACCTGTTTTTAATAAGCTTGTGTAATTGATTGATTGATTAATTGGTGCTTAACGCCAACTTTAATTGCAGTATTTCAGCTATATCGGGGTGAGAACAAATTTCATCAAACGTCATTTACCTTTTGTCAAATATTAGTAATCACTAAGCTGAACATATTGTGACTTGAGAATAAAAGATATATAACTGTTACGTGTTAAATATCTAGATAGAAATCAATTCATTCATAATTATTATTTGGTAAATTAGTTTTAATTGTTCTATAGCACGGATCATTCATATGAAATCTCTGGTTGGTTTGATAACAAAAGAACAGCGATCTCCCTTTATGTATGGTAAGTATATGTAAGAACATGATAATCCCTGTCTTCATGAATAAGTACGAGCGAAGACAGGGATTATCATTGTTCTTACAAACTTAGAACATTGTAAAGTAATCAAGACAATATAATATCATCATTGATTGTTAAATATACTTTATAAACACAGTTATCTGTCAAACTATTTCTATACATTTAGTGAACACTATTTGTAAGTAAAAAATGTTTAGACAGCAGGATGAAGGACCTTACTAATCAAGGTATATGAACTCAAGTGAAACAGCAGATCCTGTATTACCCAATGATGAACAAGCTTTGTGGGATAGTGGTGTATTCAATATAGATTTATCTACTGGATTAAGTTATATTGTGTTTTTTTGACAACTGTAAACATTTTTGTTTCCGCGCTCTTGATGAGCACAAACAACTCGATGCATGACAGTTCAGCATTTCAGTAGATAGTAATGGAAATAAAGAACTGCATTACACTGGAAGATTATGTAAATATGTACAAGGTGGGTTAAACAATAGAAACGTAGATTTGAAACGTATTACCCAGAAAAGTGATCCGTCTAATCCAAGATGTATTGTAAAAGTTTTTGATAAATATTTGCAACATATTCCAAGGGAAGGCAGGTTTTACAGAAAACCTTTAGTGAATAAAGGTAGTGATACAAGTATCAGATTCAGTGTTCAATCAATTGGAATCAACACGTTGTCAAACAGAATGAAGGACTTGTTTCAGGCTGCTGGCATTCCCTTGGAAAACAGGAATATTACAAACCACTCTGTTAAAGTAACCTGTTGTACTACTCTGTTCAATGCTGGATTTTCAGATTAAAGTGTGAAGTCCTGGAGCGGGCACAAGTCTGGTGCAGTGGAAACGTATAAACGACCACTTGAAGCGCTATATGATAGTGTCAGTCACGCACTACAGCCTCCAAAACCGACTATCACAGCATGCGATACTGATAATACAGCAACCTCAGTGAAAAAAATTACAATGATAACAAGGAAAATTGTGCAACTGATGAAGATAGTGCATGTACCATGACACTAACAGTGCCTAATGCAATTAAAAAAGTGGTGATTTGCAAGAATGGAAAGAGATCGATATTGCTTGGAAATATAGATGCTATTAATAAAAGTTATTATTTCTTGACAGTATTAAATTTAATTCAACATTTAATCTTTTATTCAGCTGATAATGCTTTGGGGCATTTCACAACAATTGTTAACACCATTTAATCTACTGTACCGGTATATTGTTGTCAGATGGCCCAAGGCAATATTTTCCAGCTGTAGACAATCAGAACAATGGGGAAAATCCATGGTCTTAATGATTAAGTAAGGCAAAATTCTATTGTCGAGAGTACTTTACTATGTTCTAAATATCTGTAGGATATTATTTACATTTGTTTCATATGGGGTATGATTTCTATTAAGTAGAACAAAAAGGGGGGTGCTTATACGGGCGTGCGTACTGAATACTCCCATAAACGGTTTTGTATAATTTCCTCACATCAATTTGATTTGTAATTATTGTGCTATTATAGTGCTTTGTATCTTCACTATTTTTTGTGAACAAGAAAACGTTTTTTTTTTCATCTAATGTTCCTTGTCATGATATGTCTTAGAAGCTAGCGTTAACTATTACATTATGCATGAGACAAAAATATGCTCCAGACATTTGTGAAGAACTAATTCGGAGGACACTATGAAGACTAAAGATCATCATAGTTTACCACAAAGAACATTTTACAAAAATACTGAGGAAAATCACTAAAATCTTCACAAATTTCAATATACATGTATATACTTAAACATTTCATAAAATTTTGACATTTTTCTTTATTGATGGACAAGATACTTACAACTTGGAAATTTCGAATATTGCGTTGAGTAGATTATTATAGCTACGAGTGAGTGAGTGAGTGAGTGAGTGAGTGAGTGAGTGAGGGAGGGAGGGAGGGAGGGAGGGAGGGAGGGAGTGAGTGAGTGAGTGAGTGAGTGAGTGAGTGAGTGACGTATCATCCTTTTTCACCAAGTGAGCACCTGTTCAGGTATATCATGGTCAGAACACGTTACATTTCAATGAGATGAAGACGACGATATCCATTGTGCATTTAATATTTTAATTTACTTTCTAAATACTACATGCAAAGTATGTTGTTTGTCCACAATTTACAAATTATAAATATTATTGAAACTTCGAATCATTGTTTTATATTAAAAAATAAAGAAAATGATATGACCGGAATTGCACAGTTAAAGGTTGAAAGTTTAAAACTACATTTTTATATAGTATATTATAATTTTTCATCTTTGAGAACAAGTTTATTCTATAAATTGTCACGACAGGAAATAAAAAGAAAATACTATTACCTCTGCCTACAACAACACTAAACATTCATGTCTTATTACATAAAACTTGTACTATCATAGTGTATGTAATTCTTACTTTTATGGATTTACTAATAGGAATACAATTACTTAAAGGGGCATTATCTGCCAAATCGTAATTTTTTGTTACCCGTAAAAACTATCAGATAGGATTGATGCCTTAATAAAACGTGTTTATGTAAATGTTATGAAATGTACGCGCATCGGGGAAAAATCGTACAACTGCTCGTGTTTTGAGAGCGATCAAGAGATGGACGCCATCTTATTAATTATCGACATTATTTACGGAGTTTGTCGAATCGTCACTAAATCAGTACAGCAATGCACTTATTTCTTATTTTTTGTTAATTTGTTTTTAGTCGGTGTTAATTACGGACAAAGAACCACGCATGTTTTGCAGTTGATAAGCGACAAAATACAAATTATTCGCTTTTACCTGTCACTAGTAAGGTCAGTTGCATGCGGAAAAAGCGAGGTCAAATTATTTGCTTGCAAGGAAATAACCAATCGATGGTAAGTTTCGTTTTCAAAAGGCTAAAAGTGGTTCGATAAGCTGTTTAATGTGAAATATTTACCTTTATTTCATCATTTTAAAGCTATTTACCAATTTCCAAAACAATTTTGTTTTAAATCGTAGCTTTAAGTTCTTCCTTCTAATATTTCTGAATGGGCCATCGTGGTCGTGATCGCATGGTAGGTGGAACTACCGATACAATCAGTACCTATCACCACTAAAGCTTTACACTTGATTTCCAACCAGGCGAAGAGTACTCTATAAAACTTTATGTGATCAATGTTTCTTGCTGTATGTCGTTTTTTTCCCGGGTACTCCGATTTCCTTCACGGATAAAAGCGATTGCCACGTACGATCTTGCTGGAATATTGTTGAAAGAGGCGTTGACAAATTGTAAAAATAAATATCTGAAGCGGAAATATGAGGGGCTAATCAGAAACTGTGTATTGAAGGAGCACATACAACACACTGGTCAACACATACATGACAAGTAGGGGACAGACAACATAGTGGTCAACATATAAAGGACAAGCAGGGAATAGACAATACAATGGTCAACATATAAAGGACAAGCAGGGGACAGACAATACAATGGTCAACATATAAAGGACAAGCAGGGGACAGACAACACAATGGTCAACATATAAAGGACAAGCAGGGGGCAGACAACACAGTGGTCAACATATAAAGGCCAAGCAGGGGACAGACAACACAATAGTGAACATATAAAGGAAAAGCAGGGGACAGACAACACAATGGTCAACATATAAATGACAAGCAGGGAACAGACAACACAATGGTCAACATATAAAGGACAAGCAGGGGAGAGACAACAAAATGGTCAACATATAAAGGACAAGCAGGGGACAGACAACACAATGGTGAACATATAAAGGAAAAGCAGGGGACAGACAACACAATGGTCAACATATAAATGACAAGCAGGGAACAGACAACACAATGGTCAACATATAAAGGACAAGCAGGGGACAGACAACACAATGGTCAACATATAAAGGACAAGCAGGGGACAGACAACACAATGGTGAACATATAAAAGAAAAGCAGGGGACAGACAACACAATGGACAACATATAAATGACAAGCAGGGGACAGACAATACAATGGTCAACATATAAAGGACAAGCAGGGAACAGACAACATAATGGTCAACATATAAAGGACAAACAGGGAACAGACAACACAATGGTCAACATATAAAGGACAAGCAGGGGACAGAAAACACAATGGTGAACATATAAAGGACAAGCAGGGGACAGACAATGCAATGGCCAACTTATAAAGGACAAGCAGGGGACATACAACACAATGGTCAACGTATAAAGGACAACAGGGCACAGACAACACAATGGTCAACATATAAAGGACAAGCAAGGGAGAGAAAATACAATGGCCAACATATGAAGGACAAGCAGGGGACAGAAAACACAATGGTCAACATATAAAGGACAAGCAGGGGACACACAACACAATGGTCAACATATAAAGGACAAGCAGGGGACAGACAACACAATGGTCAACATATAAAGGACAAGTAAGGGACAGACAAAACAATGGTCAATATATAAAGGACAAGCAAGGGAAAGACAACACAATGGTCAACATATACAGGACAAGCAGGGAACAGACAACACAACGGTCAACATATAAAGGACAAGCAGGGGACAGACAACACAATGATCAACATATAAAGGACAAGCAGGGGACAGACAATACAATGGTCAACATATAAAGGACAAGCAGGGGACAGACAACACAATGGGAAACATATAAAGGACAAGCAGGGGACAGACAATACAATGGGAAACATATAAAGGACAAGCGGGGGACAGACAGCACAGTGGGAAACATATAAAGGAAAAGCAGGGGACAGACAACACAATGGTCAACATATAAAGGACAAGCAATGATATACATAACACTACACAGAAATCTAAAGATTGAGCAACAATAATGCCACATGAAACAGGGGGTGGGGGTGTGACTCGTAAATTAATGTAAAAAGTATTGGAAATATGCCCCCAATATAAAAGATAAGAAAATAATACATACGCATACAACTTGATTCTCTACATACGAAACTAAATATATACTATATATACAATTAAATTGGAGATAATCGGCCCTATATCTCAATGAATAAGGTTTCTAACATTTATAATTTTCTAAAAGTTGTTGACTTTGTGGAAAGTATGCAAATATATGCTAATATACTGACATCAACGTTAACCTTATAGGATGAAAAATGTACCCCCTCCCCCTAAGAAAACGCAATAAAATAGTAGATATCAAATGTAGTGTTAATATATTGATGTCAACGTAAAACTTATTGGAGGATATATATCTCTCCCCCAAATAACACAATGAAAAACGTAGATATCAAATGTAGTGCTAATATACTGATGTCAACGTAAAACGTATTGGAGGATAGCTACCCCCCCCCCCCAAAAAAAATAAAAAAATAACACGATAACAAACTAAGATATCAAGCTTAGTGTGCACGACAGGTTGCTGGAATAACCTACATCAGGTACACTCAAAATCGTCTGACTGGAAGTCGACATAATTATAAAGTGTTTGGTAGCAATAAAATACAATGACCTAACTAAAAGACTACACAATAAAATATAGATATAAACTTGATTCGCCACAAATACGTTAAAGTTTTATCATCAAAGATTAACCTAGATTTGTGAGATCAGGACTCGTTGAAAATATTTAAAAATCACAAAATATTACACAAGATAAAAGATAATAATAGTAATTCATGCTTGAAATCAAAAAACAAACAGCATAAATACCTGGGAAGACTTGAAATAAATCTCTTTTGATGAAATATCACCCCCCAAAACAAAATCAGGACCAATATGGAATAGGGAGTTAACGCCACGTCATTAACCTTTTGTCAAATATTAGTGATCACTAAGCTGAACATATCGTAACTTGAGAATAAAATATATATAACTGTTATGTGTTAAATATCTAGATAGAAATCAAATCATTCATCATTATTAGTTTGTAAATTAGTTTTTAATTGTTCTATATAAAGAATCATTACTGTGGAATCTTGGTTGGCTTGATAGCAAACTATATCTTCCTTTAAATGGGGTAAAAATGTGCATGATATAATCTAAATTTATTCTATAATATAAAGTACATTGTCTTTAGAAAATTAATATGGGCCCTAAACGGATTTGGAATTATAATGGTATGTCTTGTCGCTAAGACAACGTGATTTCCGAAAAAGGACATAGGGCTAAGAAATTGGTGCTGCAGTGTATCAATGGTTTGAGTTCAAATCCCGTCGAGGGAAGAACACACATTTGTCAGCTCAAAGATCTAATTCTAACACTGCTTGACTTAATGTTCAGACGTATGTGTATATATAAACGTCTGAAAAGTAGCCAACGTATGAACCTACGTAATGTCGGATCGGAAACAAGTGTTAACGATCCTGTGCAAACAAACAAAAATGATAAATAAACGTCTAAAATGTAGCACAACGACACCAAAAAAGATGTTAAAATATAACAAAAATAACTATAAGTCTACAAAAAGACTATAATTATTATCAAATTGACGATATATCGCTTGACCGACAAACTTCATCATCGTCTGTAATCTGATCTGAAAGATTATCTGAGGATTAGATTGTCACGTGACCATCAGATATCGTGACGTAAAAATTATAATCTTGAACTTAATAAAATCATAATCTTGAACTTTATTTTATTCAAATATATATGTACACTAATTAATAAACAATATGAAAACAATGAGAAAATGTAATGATGAAATTACCAACTATCTAAGGACCAGGCACTGGTTAAACATTTTAAAGACAAAAGATGTAAGCCTTTGTGTTCATGCCCTCCGGATGTCATGTTCGTAACTTGCGGGTCCAAAAACTCTCTCTTTTTTGTCTTTGATTCTCTTTCCAACTTGGATTGTGGTCAATGATATAAATGTTGGATCTACCAAATGCATCCAATAAGTGCCCCGGCGACTTAAAGTGTTGACTCACGGGCAAGAGCGTCTTTTGTCGTAAGGTCACTTCTGTGTCCATTCATTCTTTTGTTGAATGGTTGGACACTTTCCCCTACGTATTGCGACCCACAGACATGACAGTCAAGCAGGTAAACCACATTAGGTGTTTTGCAATTGACATTGCAAAATATGTTATACTCCTTTCCTGTCGTCTTACTATGGAACGCTTGTGCGTGTTGCAATTGGAGACATCACTTGCAACGCTTGTCACCACATGGTTTATGCTGGGCGACCGTCGATGAAGGGCTACCGAGGAATACAAAGAAAAAAAAGGATCAGTTTGGTACACAAATGTTTATTGGTTCTTCAACCATGAATGTCAGCATATTTTCGCATTTCATAACTTATATTTTAAATACAAGTAAAGCTAAGTAGTATTTATTTACCGTCGGTAGCGTATACAAATACAACATGGAACTTGAACTCTTTAAGCAGAACAATGGACAAACATTGCAAAGCAGCACATGGTTAAACGTACATAAATAGCACAAATCGCAAAGCAGCATGCATATAATTATGTATACATACATACATACATAAACCAGGGGCGGATCCAGGATTTCAAGTTAGGGGGGGGGGGGGGGCGCACTTAAAAAAATTGCGCCGAGCGGAGGGAGGTGCGAAAATTGTTGGGGTATTTCGTGTGAAAAATCACGATTTTACACCAAAAAATCATATTTTTTCCCAATTTTGGGGGGGCGCGCGCCGGGTGCGCCCCTCCCTTGGATCCGCCCCTGTACACCATAGGTATACATAAAATACATGCATACATAAAAGAACAACGGCAAATGTTTCCCGTCTCCTCAAAAGGCAATACAAACATGGCTCACAAAAATAGAAATGTTTACGCTTCACCGATTCAATAGCATAATACGGAATGATAAATATATTTTTACCAAATCAAATGCTTTTTTTATACTCAAAAGGTCAACAGTTAATTCCGTCACAAACACCAGATCGATTCTGCAAACTCCTATGTTCTACGGCTGTACCAAAACAAACTTGAACATCAAAATAAGTAGAAATGTGTTAAACTTTGCGCCTTGAACGCGTTCGAAGTCACGGGACCACACTAAGTGTTAACATTTAAATTATTGCAATTGTTTCACAAACCCGTTTACTTCATTAGACACCTCATACATGAAATATAACGTAACACATATCTTGATGTCATCGTAGAAAAAAATGTCAGAGATACGAAAGCGACATTTAAAAATACGAAAAATGAAAATAAAAAACACAAAATATTTAGGGAGTGAGTGATTTGTTGTTTAGCGCCAATTCAGCAATTGTTCAGCTATGTCTTGGCGAGAACAAGTTAATTATCAATGAGATGATGATGAGGTCCGCCTTGTTGTAGACCAACACTCTCAATTGGAATTGTATAGTGCTAACTCACTGTAACAACATTCCGCGGATAGACATGTCGCTCCACTCGGACACATTATTCTGATTCCGAGCCAACCAGTCTTTGCTCTTTCTCCTTAAAGCTGTGTGCCTAGCGGAGAAGCAACACATACCAATATTAAAGCCTTTGGTTTAACCCGATCTGGGCTTGAATCCACGACATAGCCAGAAATGATGGGTACTTTGCTCATTTGCATATCTAAGATGGCGACGCCGGGACGTCTGCAATTTTCATATGATCTATATAGACGATATCATTCATAATTGCATGTGTGTCATTTTCTGAACTTGAAAATGATACATTGAATCAAGCTGAATTAAATGAAATACAAATTAATGAAAACAATTAAATATTCGAGGTTCCTGGACTAAATGAAAATCCGAGGCGACGAACCCTTTTTTGGCCTTTAGAGTCTATGTACAAATGTCTGAAATACATGAAACTGGTGGCGTGTGACACAAAATTTAACAATGAATGACATTTGGCGACATATTTTCTGAAATTAATTTAGATTCCTCAATAATATATGTAATTATATTAACTAACCTTATATTTCTAGCTTCTAAACTCGGGGTTCCCACATTAAATATAACATGATCATTTTTGCATGATCGCGATATCAAAAACATGTCTAAAATCGTTACAAAACAAAAATATTTGAATTTTGACAGAAGAAAAACTTTGCGGAAATAAACAATAACTTTTAATTTTCGAATCATTGACGGACACATTGAATTTCCGTACTATAGGCTATTTTTTGACAAATCTAATATACGATCCATCAAGCTTGAAACTGCAGTCACGTGATCAAAATCTAATTTAAATATGATGAATATTTATGAGGAAAGTACCCTCAATTTCTGGATATGATCTACCGCATTCGAGGCGAGCTCGCTATCAATTACGCCACCAATCCGGTGACTTCTTCAATTAATATGAACGGATCATATACTTTACTTAAACCATTTCCGGCATGATTCTAACATAATGCGTTTGTTTCGTAGGAGTTACTGTGATTTCATGTGAGCGAACAGGTTCTTGTTAACGCAAAGTCCAATGGAAATGACATTTTCCCTCATTATCTCTATAATAGCGAGCACAGCAAGAATCGCAAGATGTGAGCTAAGCAGCAAGTGTGTAAGGATATTAATTAATATATGATCAATACCAACCCGAAATGGAAATACGGAGTGAAGAATAAGTGGAAATAGCCTTTTCATGTGAAATAGCCTTTTCATGTGAATAAAAAATAAATATCCAGTTTAAAATAACAAAAAAAAAACTAAATCAGGAAGATAACCGTACAGCTTCTTTACATGAAATGATTAATTTATTTAAAAATGGACAATCG
The DNA here is from genome assembly GCA_963680875.1 of Bathymodiolus brooksi. Taxonomy (NCBI): domain Eukaryota; kingdom Metazoa; phylum Mollusca; class Bivalvia; order Mytilida; family Modiolidae; genus Bathymodiolus; species Bathymodiolus brooksi. The sequence goes on from OY804586.1 coordinate 24,489,221, forward strand.
TTAGATCTTCTTGTCTCGCCCATAAAGCCGTCGTCACACGATTTCGTTGATCATGTCGCTCATGGTTTCAAAACTAAGGAAAAAATGTCAACCAATTGTAAGAGTATAAAGATGATTTTTTTAAAACAATATTGATTCAGTTACCAACCCATTTAAATACATTTTTGTACACATGAGACAGAAAAAAATTCCAATTCTTGTCGCTTGTGTGATGCAAAAATATCGTCTGCTATGATCTAGCTTTACAAGACACAAAGACGAAAAGAGTATACTATAATGTAAGCAAGAAAAGTTTGAAGGTAACAAAGGAGTAACATATTTAAATTTTTTTTTTTTTTAAATTTATCAAATATTTAATATTCACAAATACCGATAATACATTCATAAGAAAAAACAACAACGACAAGAATCATATTTAACAAACCAAACGTTTATGTTTGTGAATTTTTACGTTTGCTGAAATACTAATATATTTTGCTTACTAATTAACTAAAATACATATCAATTCAATTGAAATGAGGTACTAAGGAAATTTTGTATGTCCCTGCCACATAAAGTTACCCATATTTGGTATGTAGGTGTATAATGATAAGATACAGATCAAGTTTACGTTTCGCTTTGGTCCAATGCTTTTTGGCCGAGTTATGGCCCTTGGACTTTGAAATTCGGCCTAATATTTAGTTGTCAACACCTTATTTCACTATAATTTGAGATATTGACTTGGATTTTGGTATGTGAGTGTATAGTGATGAGTTACTGATCAAGTTTACAGTTCGTTCCCATTGAATGATCTTGGACTAATTTACGCACCTTGGACTTTTTAGCTCACCTTGCCAAAGGCAACGTGAGCTTTTGCCATCACTTGGCTCCCGTCGTCTATCGTCCGTTAACTTTTTACATTTTAATCTTCTTCTCTGAAACCCCTCAGCCAAATGAACTGACACTCGGTAGGAAGCATGTATGGAAGGTTCTTTATAAAGATTGCTCATTTCGTCCCGACCCGTTTCCAAACATGGCCGCCATAGAAATTTCTTGTTTCTGATTGGCCGATTTTTAAAAATCTTCTCTTCTGAAACCTCTTAGCCAAATGAAACGAAACTTGGCAGGAAGCATCTATAGGTCCTCTATAAAGATTGCTCATTTCGTCCCGGCCCTTTAACAAACATGGCCGCCACAGGCCATTCTTGTTTCTGATTAGCCGATTGTTTTAAATCTTCTCTACTGAAACCGCTTAGCCAAATGAACCGAAACTTGGCAGGAAGTATCTATTGAAGGTCCTCTATTAAGTGTGCTCATTTCGTCCCGACCCGATTACAAACATGGCCGCCACAGGCCATTCTTGTTTTTGATTGGTTGATTTCTAAAAAATCTTAACCTCTGAAACCGCGTTCCCAAATCAACTGAAATTTGGTAGGCAGCACCTATGGAACGTCCTCTATAAAGATTACTCATTTTGTCCCGATCCATTAACAAACATGGCCGCCAGAGGTAATTATTGTTTCTGATTGGCCGATTTTTAAAACTCTTGTCCTCTGAAACCGCGTAGTCAAATGAACCAAAACTTGGTATGAAGGATCTATAGAAGGTCCTCTATAAAGAATGCTCATTTAGTTTCGATCCGTTAACAAACGTGGCCGCCACAGGCCATTCTTGTTTCTGATTGGCCTATTGTTTTAAATCTTCTCCTCTGCAACTGTTTGGCCAAATGAACCGAAACTTGGTAGGAAGCATCCTTGGAAGATCCTCTATAAAGTTTGCTGAATTAGTTTCAATCCGTTAACAAACATGGCCGCCATAGGCCATTATTTTTTCTGATTGGTTGATTTCTAAAAAATCTTCTCCTCTGAAACGCTTTCCCAAATGAACCGATATTTGGTAGAAAGAATGTATGGAATATCCTCTATAAAGATTGCTCATTTTGTCCCGATTCGTTAACAAACATGGCCGCAACAGACAATTCTTGTTTTTGATTGGTCGATTTCTTAGAATCTTCTCCGCTGAAACCACTTTACCAAATGAACCGAAACTTGGTAGGACGCATCTATGGAATGTCCTTTATAAAGTTGCTCATCTTGTTCCGATTCGTTAGCAAACATGGCTGCCACAGGCAATTCTTGTTTCAGATTGATCGATTTCTAAAAATCTTCCGCCCTGAAACTGCTTAGCCAATTGAACCGAAACTTGGTAGGAAGCATCTATGGAATGTCCTCTATAACGATTGCTAATTTCATCCCGATCTGCTAACAAACATGGCTGCCATAGGCAATTCTTGTTTCTGGTAGGTTGATTTCTAAGAATCTTCTTCTCTGAAACTACTGGGCCAAATGAACCGAAACTTGGTGGGAAGCACCTATGGAAGGCTCTGTATTAGGTTTCTTCAAAGCAGAATGAAAGGTGAGCGACACAGGCTCAGCCCACTGAGCCTCTAGTTTAACTTTGGCCAAATATGTAGTTGTCACCACTTTATTTCACAATGCTTTGAGATATTGACTTGATTTTTGGTATATGGAATTACAATGATGAGTTACATTTAAGTTTAGCTTTTGTTCCCACTGAATAATTTTGGACAAATTACTGTCCTTGGATTTTAGAATATTAGAATTTTACAATGACTATTAAATGGTAATGCTTTATAGGTATAGGACTTCTTATTCATATGCAAGTGTTGTAGATTCCTGATCATATCAAGATTTGTTCAGAAAATATTGTTTCCTTGAATAAATCTTGTAAATTTAAGGAGGCTTGAGGATACAGATCATAAACAATAGTTTGTTATTCTTAGCCTATTACTGAGGGAATTAAAAAAGGGTGAAACATTTGCGAGCCTCCTTAATATTCACGGCGGAGACATTCGCGTCGTTGCGACACATCTAAGTTTTTTTGATGAATTGTTAGATTTGTACCAATGCTAAAGCTATTTATATTGATTCCAATACTGTTATTTTATCACTGCGATAATAAAGTACTTTTAAGGTAAAATAATGTTGTAATGTAACAAAATGGACAAGGGCATTATACTCTTCAAATTGTGAGGGTAAGATTGTGCTGGAAAGGGAAGGCATCGTGGGTGACCATGCTAAGAAGAGTTAGAATACACCAAAGAGGGAATCAGAATCTGCAAATCAAAGATGAACAGACAACACAATGGCCAACAAAAGGACAAAGGGACAAAGAACCATCTACAAAACACTACACAGAAAACTAAAGATCAAGCAAAACGAACCCGACTTAAAACAGTGGATGAACTCAGATCCTCCGTAAGAATAAGCAGTTACTGCTTCACTAGTGCCACCTGTCATGTTGCTCCAGTTACAAACCTGGTGATAAGTCATAAATTTGCCTTCGAAAGAATAGATTGTAGGAATGATCTATTGAAGTTCCGTACAGTAGGCTTATCAGACATAACATGGTATACAGTGGATAAGGGTAATAACAAAATTACAGTACTCCGAACAATCTAACAAAGGGAAAGTCAAAACTCATAAGTATATAAACAGACAAGATCAGTTAACAACCGGAAAACTGTGAAAACCGTAATGATCCTGACTTAGTACAGGCATTTCTAAAGAAATGGTGGGTTGAATCAGATTTTAAAGTGGAACCTGTCTCATCCGACACACCAAGGAACCGGGATGTCGGAATATTCAGGTTTTATTTTAGTCATCAGAAATACTGTGGTACAATAAATTGTTGTCGTATGTCACAGGATGATGGAAAACTAGGGTGTCGGAATGCACAAATTCCACTATATATGTATAATGAAGCCTTGTGTCATCTTTGCCTTTAACGCTAACGAACAACCAGCAATTAAGAGGAAGTGTCAGAACATCCAGCTGCCATAAATAATAGAGACTCTGCTTATAATTGTATATGCAATCACACCTGCCCGTGCGGTCACCCCTATCAAGAAGTCACCTGTACTAAAAGGTCACATTTTTCTTGTCCTGTCATAGAAAATTTCATATGAATTGGTCCCCAATCTTGCAAGGCTACTGTTGTACATAGAAGATTTACACGCACCACACACCAGTTCGATAATACACCAGATGGTAAAATGAACTATATCGGAAGAACAATTGCAGGCTGCATGGAGCCTCTGGTTCTTGCTTCGCTCGCCTGGCAATATTACATATAATCTCTTCCCATCAATTAAAATCAATGACTTGTGCTAAAATCAGGTCAATAGATATGTAACACAATTTTAACATAAGCATAATTCTAATAACATTTGTTTAATTCTAAACTTATATTGCTAAAAGTGTGTCTACATGATTTGATTTTGACCTAAGTGTACTAACAAGTATTCCAGGCAACACTTTTCTCTAGGCTCTGCTGATGACGGCTATGTTGTGTTAGTCGTAATAATAATCCCCTCCTTTCCTCATTATTAATGACTAATAATCAGGTTTGTGGCAAGAGTAACACGACGGTTACCAACACAAAGGGTACGAAAAAGGAAAAAAACATGATCTACAACACTACACAGAAAACTGGATGAATGTATGTACTTCGGAAGGGTAAGCAGCGAGCGAAGATATTTAGATCCATGTCATCTCTTGACATCTGTCATTGTCTTCTGCTTCCATCAAATTTTCTTTTTTGCTATTTTTTATTCAATCACAAATACAACAATTGCTATTGTGTTTTCTGATTGGAAGAAATTTAAGGTATCTTCAAAGAAGAGTTTGGAGATACCAAAGGGGTATAAAGTATCCATAAATCGAAGGACAGACAACACAATGGCCAAACAAAAATGTTAAAGGGACAAACAACGATCTACAAAACACTACACATAAAACTAAAGATCGAGTAATACGAACCCCACTAAGAACTGGGGTTGAACTCAGCTGCTCCGGAAGGGAAAGTATTTCCTGCTCTAAGAAACCACACGTATGATGGTAATGTTACGTATTACTCTCTATAAAGTTTGTGTTTGCGTGGAAATGACTAAATTATTTCAATGAGAAACTATAGACTTGAATGAATCCAAACTGTGTATGAATAATCATTGGACTGTCGAATCGGAAATTCTGCATGACCAACACTGCATGACAAATTCAATATAAGACTTGAGATGTTTATAATTATTATTCTCTGAAGAAGAGTTTGAACTTACCAAAGGGGTATCAGAATCCGTAAATCGAAGAAGGACAGACAGACCCTGAACCATTTTGAAATCAAACTTTCACAGCATGCCCTTTTAATAGTCCTCGACAATATGAAAATATTTTTGCCCCGATCGGAAAATACAAAATACAAAATTAAATAGAACTCTCCTTCACTAGGTAGGGACGAACATGGGTGCCACGTGTCTGAAGAATACCACGCCCTTCTGTCTCATTTGTTTCTAACACCAGTGAGTGAATAAACGAAGAATATCGAAGTGGCAATCAAAAATGAACAACGAAAAACTGGCAACATATATGGGGTACAGAAGACGAAGACAAACAAAACAAAACCACAAACACAGAACAATGTGTTGGACACCATGGAAACAACCACAAAGAACATAAATAAGACATTTTCCCTCCCTCCTACAAACAACTGGAGGCAAAAACGAACCGAACATCGTTTTATGCTAAATTCGTAACGAACATCACAACAGAGAACTCAGAATGTAAAGACACATAATAGGACAACAACAAAGCTAAAAAGAATTATTGTCGTTTTGAACAAGGCTAATTAAAAAAATATTAAATGAGCAATATTTCAGCCATATCAGACATTTCGATGAGATGGCGATGATGTACGCTTTATACTAGACTAATGGCTGGGTTTTTATATACATTTGTATCTGATTCATTAAAGCAGCATTCCATGAGTAGACATGTTGCTTCACTCAGACATATTACCATAATTTCTTTGTTCCTATTCCTTACTGTTGAGTGCTTAGCGAAGAAGCAGCACATATCAATTTAATAGTCTTTGGTTTGACCTGACGATAAATGTTAACAGCCCCTATATTAAATGAGCAACGATTGCTTGGAATGATTGTTGGTCATCATCTCGTTCCTTCTTTGTAGAAATCAAAACATCCGTCCATTCTTAAACGCCATGATTTACCTAGATGGTCTATAATGTGTTTATATGTACTCTCTTCTTTTTTCTCCTCTGTAGTGTAAGGGCGAGAGTGGTCGTTTTGGGGGTGGTTAATCGTCGACTGGTCTTAGTGTTATGGTGTTTGACGCCACTTTCAACATATTTCAGCTATATGGTTAGAGGAAACTAGAATACCAGGAGAAAACCACCGACCTGTCGTATGTCACCGACGAACTTTATCACATAATGCTTTATCGAGTACACCTCGTCATGAGCGAGATTCGAACTCACAATTTTAGCGGTGATAGACACTGATTGCATAGGTAGTTGTAAACCCGACTACCATACGATCACGACATGACCGTTCCTAGTGGGTGTGGAGCTCCTCCTCCAACCAAATGGAACAAAAGCAGGTACATTTCGAAAAAAAATATGTTTGTTCTTACCAATGTTCAAAGTTTCAAATACAGACAAAAGTCATTTCTTAAGCTTGAGAAATGTATTTCACACCCATATAATTTTTATCAACTATACTAACCCAGAGACTGAAAGGTCTTAATTGTTTAGTTCTGTAAAGTTATAAATTGTTTAACCCCACTTTCAACAATATTTCAGTTATATCGTGCAGGTCAATTTTATTGGTGGTGGATAACGTAGAAACCGCCATTCTGCCGCAAGTCAGAGTCAAACTCTATTACATATTGTTGTACCGAGTACACCTCGTCATGAGCGGTATTCAAACTCACAGCGTGAGTGGTGTTAGGCATCTTATTGCATAGGTAATTCTAAATACACCTACTATACGACCATAACGCCTTTGCACTGCTATAACATTACACCCTATATAAGGTTATTAATTCATATCTTTGAAATTCAATAAACTAATAAAAAAATTAGTTCTGCTAACATTAAATAATGTGTTATCTTATTATTTTATGCATTGCATGATTACTCGAGTGAAACTTTAGTTTCACATTTAATAATTCCTATCATATCAACCTTATCAATATATAATACCTATGTCGTTGGTCTAGAATGTGGAAAGTCACAGAAAATGTGACGTATGAGAATAGATGTACAACATTAAACGATAATGTTTGTCAGTGACTTGCAGCAGGTCTGTGGTTTTCTCCGGGTCCTCGATCCGGTTTTCTCCACCAATTAAACTGACCGCTACGATATAGATGAAATATTGCTGAAAATGGGGTTAAGCGCCATCAAGCAAACACTATATGCTTTTATTGTCGCTGTTATAATATACAGGCAGTATAACCGGTATTATCTCAGGTTGAAAATTATAGCAAGTTTTGATTGGTTAGAAACCCGGGTATTACAAAAACATATCCCCGGGTGTTGGTAGGCCATATTACCTGCTGTAACTAGCCATTTCCGCCGTGGTGTTTCTACGGAGAGGAACATAAATAACGAATTTCTTCGGTTTCAAATTTCTGCCATTTTTGCCCAAAAAGAAGACATTTTTTTCTGCCGATTTTTTCCCCCTACAGTTTGAAAATCTTCTGCTGCAAAGATTGTTTCATTTGATTTGATTTATCGTGCTTATATTTCAGTTATATCATGGCGGTCAGTTTTAGTGGTGGAAGTACCCGAAGAGAACCACCGACCATGGGCAAGCAACTGGTAAGCTTTTTTCACTTGCGACTGCGAGTCGAGTGCACTCTTTTTGTAATTTCCAAAGCCGAAGGCAAACCCACGCCGTATTGGTGATAGGCTTGTATGAGTTGCTACCGAACCGAGCCACCCGGATCTCGGAAATTGTTAGTGTTTTTTCCCAGTTTTCTTTTCCGGTTGTTGACTGATTTTGTCTGTTTGTTGATAGATGAGTTTTGCTTTTCCCTTTGGAAGATTGCTCGGTGTTCGGTAATTTTGTTATTACCCATATTTACACGAATCAACAAATGAGTTGTTAAGCAAAGCAATGTTTAGCTTAAACATATTTTATTTGCTCAAATGTGCAAAAAGGATAAGACACAAGTTAAACAAACTGATGAAGTCTTCTTCTATATACAATAAGTTACAACATTATTTGATAGAGCATGCAAGTATATAAACATGTCTTACCATTAATATGTGTAGCTTGAACAAAAACAGAGAATGAAGAAAGGAATGAGAGAGAGGGTTAGTGGTGATGATGTGTGCGATTGTTCTTTTGGTGAACTACTAGACAACAAGAAACCTCTCAGACCTCTTTATATATTCAAACACATGCTAAAAAATAATTTCGTTCTGTTCATACAAGACTGTAGGAGTACCACATGTCAAAAGTGTAAGGGTTAAAGCACAATAATTAGGTAGCTAGTTGAGATTTTGAAACAATGTATGTCTTATATTTGAATAATGGGAACAATCGAAGAAGAAATGCATTACATCAGCAAGAGACGTAATCTACCAAATTCTGGTTCACTCGAAAACCAGCATATTGTATCCAAGTGGTATGACATCTGAATCTGTTAAATGATGTTTCGGTGTGAGTTAGTACTATAGAAAATCCTACTGAGCGCGTTGGTCTAATACAGAACAGACAACATCATAATCTAAACAAAAGGTTCTCTTCGTGATATATCTGCAAAATTGCTCTTTTTGGCGTTAAACAACAATCACAGCGACTCGCCCATTGCTCTCGAAATTCACATAGCTGAAATACTGCTCACTTGACAATAAACAAAAACAATGAATTAATTGTCCAAACATGACAAATAAAAGTTCCTTCCAAGAAACAGATTCTTTCAAAAGTAAATCAAATAGAAAAAAAGACTGTTCAATGCATTGTTTGTCGTTAAGATTCTTGTGCTGATGTCGTCAACTGGTCTTGTATGTTGTTGCAATCGACCACAGTTATAAATTGTTCATTTCATTAGAAATATATTTGAAATTTATTAACATCAAAATCAATGTTTCAAGCATGTTTTTACTCTTGTGGTAATGCAACAAGGTATTGAAATTTACACTGATTGATTTCAGCATTATTCGCTTTAATTGAATTGGAACAATAGTGTTAGAGATATCAATGAAAATGTCTAGAACATTTTCTTGGAAAGTTTTTAATTAACTGTTTGTGCATTCTCGTCTTTTTGTGTATGAACATCATGAAAAGGTAATATGAGCAGTGTCACGTATTTTAAGTTGGATTGTATTTTCGTATTTATTGTTTCGTATAATTCGGGAAATTAAACTGATTAAATTCACAAGTGAAAATCGTGAAAGATGCGAAAAATGAAATATTTCATTGCTATTTCTATACTCTTAAACAACTTTAGTGATTCAATTATATCTAATACGGAATTTTTTAAACTTTCAACACCGCAATGTTTGTCAGCCATTTCTGTTTTTGACACAAAACCAAGTAGTTCCAAGCTTCAATGTGCAAGCTCATGTCTAGACAATTTAGTTGGGATGTGTGGAATGTTTGTTTGGAATTCTGAAAAAAGTGAATGTTTGTTGCACTCTGATAGTGCATTCTTTGGAAATGTTTCCATAGAAACAGGATTTCTACTATACAGCAGAATGTATAGCGGTATGTATTCGTATATAGCATTGTAGGACTTTAGAATAGTGGATTTGGGCTTATGGTGTTTAACACCACATTCAACAATATTTCAGCTATATCATGGCAGCTTTATTAATGGAGGAAGCCGGAGAAAACCGCCGACCTGGCACGTCACTGGCAAACTTTATCACGTAAATATTGTATCGAGTACACCTTGCCATCAGCGTGATTCGAGCTCACAACTTTAGTGGTAATAGGCACTGAATGCACGGGTAGTTGTAAATCTAACAACCATGCGATCACAACCATAACTGTCTCTTTAGAATAGACAATACTTTGAATCATCGTTTGCCTCAGTTTGTGGGTACCGATGTTACCATTTCATTTCTATAAGGCATCACTTTACTTTACTATCCTCTGTTCTTAATCACAATTCTACTATCAAATAATGAATCATTTTATATTAAAAAATATTTCTTTAATATCAGAAATTATTTTTTTGTATATGAAGAAATGGATTTTGATATAAAATAATATAAGGATTTAATTCATACATTTCATCTCATCTTGATTTAGATGGTTTTCTCCGGGTCTACGGTTTCCTCCACCAATCAAACTGACCACCACGATATAACTGAAATATTGTTGAAGTGGCTGTAAGCATAAAACCATGATATACCAACCCACCATGTGTACAAGTACGCGAGCAACGTCATATCCTTAAACAGAATGGAAAGCTTAATATACCGCCGAGGAAGGGTTAGCGTTATTGGTATTTGTCTTTAATTTCACGAGTAACACGACGGGTGCTACTAGTAGAGCAGGGATTGCTTACTCTTCCGGAGCACCTGAGTGGTTATGTATATGTGTGTTAGGAGTATTGATTTTAACTCTGTTTCTACGATTTGACGCTGGATTTTGGAGCTGTTCTGACAGTTTTTTTTGTGTGTTTTCCATTTTATTGTGCTAGGAGTAAAATACCGGTATATGTTTATTGTAATTTAATAATGTAACATAAATTGCACATGAGTTCACCCACGGGTTTTTAGTGGAGTTCGCGTTGCTCGATCTTTAGTTTTCTGTGTAATGTTTTGTAGATCGTTGTTTGTCATTTTTCTTTTGGCCATTGTACATAGTGTTTGTATTTCTTCGATTTCGGTTTCTGATTACACCTTTGGTATCTTCAAACTCTTCTTATAATGGCAATAGATTGCACAATGTACGTTGTTCGCAAAAGGAAAACTCCAGGCAGTTGAACAAATGTTATATTTCAATACATTGTAACTTTGTATTCATAAATAACTAATTAAACAACATTAATAAGACAAACTGGTAGAACGTGCTAAAGTGGGTCATGGTTCACTGTAATGGGCGGCTGTATCGAAAAACAGATAGGGTGTTGAAAAAACTGTTGATACTCATAAAATATTGATAAATGCAATAAAATGTTATGTTTGTCTTCAAGAAATATGATAGATAAAACCATGTGTGAAGTTTTATGACGAAATATCTCCGATTTCTATGTAAATGTACGAGTTGAAGTGGGGAAACACCCACAGGTAATTTTAGCGATGTATTTTTATCTTGGACAAGAATAATGAGCGTCCTGATTGGATGACCGATTTAAAACACACTGACTCCGCATGGTAAAAAGATGCATGTAAAAGAAATCTATGTTCTATTTTATTCATTTGTTTGATTCTGGAATATTGTTGATCATTGATTTAAACATGGAAAAAGGGAAAAAAGGGGGAGGGGGTGAATTTTATTTGTGAATTTTACAGTTAAATAAATGTTATGTTTCGACAGTTTAAAGAAAAAACCAAAAAATTGTTGCGACTAAAGCTTAAATCAGCGATAAAAATTGACCAAATATCAGTGATTTTGTAAATGAAATTTATTTTAAATAGAAAATCTGAATTTATTATTTATTAATTTATTATTTATGATACAATGTTATATCCCTTGGGAGGGTTAGGGGGGGGGGGGGGTGGCTATGATGAAAATTTGAAATAAAAACACAGGATTAGTTTTTTATTAAAAACATCCAGGACCCCTGTGTCCATGATATTTTTTTTAAAAGTTAATGATATGAAATATTGACATCCACACTTGCCTTTAGGTCAGCACATGTCTGTGTCCACACTTGTTATTAAACAAAAAACACCTTTATTAACATTAATATATCCAATTAGAAATATGAATATTTGGAATTTCCTGTCGTAGTGTAAGCGGCCATGACACCTCTTCATGTGACGTCACGGAGACGGATCATGTTAGTTGAATCAATAATGTATCTGACTCTTCGCAACATTGAGCCCTTTTGGTTATGTTTTAATATCAGATCAACTGCAATACAATGTTAACAATTTGTATATCGTCCTAATTTTTTCCTTAATATTCCCATCCCATGTTACATTTTCATAAAACAAATGAGTTTATTTGTATTTGTGGGGAGGGGGGGGGTCTACGTATAATTCCATATCTTACATGATTGGCCGTAGGTTAAATAACTGTTACTTTTACACATGCTTTTATTCTTTTTTGTCGCCAATGCTATCGTACTTTCCCGTGTTTTTCGTGGTCACTGGTCGATGTGTTGACAAGGGTAGCCTGATTGGTAATTACAACAAAAAAATCTTCTCACACTTTCCCTTTTCGTTAGTGCAATAAAATGCTTGACATGAAGTCGTAATGATTTTGTAAACATCAAAAGATAAATATACATAGAATAAAGGGCATTTTGTTTTCGATACTATCTTTATCAGGACCATTTTCTGGCGAACCCGATAGGGTGATCCAGATTATTGTAAAGACAGTATCGAATACAAATAGTCCTTTGTTTTGTTTATCGGTAATATGCATACAAAAATCATTAAAACGTTGGAAAAAATATTTTTTGCAGTTACAGATATGATTTCGGATCTAAACTCTATTTATTTCCATGCAAAAACTATTTTTTTTGGGACTACTTTCTGTTAGCCTATTTTAGTTTGTGAATCGTCATTCATTCAAACCACGCGCGCTACATTTTCCTGGTTGCTGGATAGTACTTTGTTTATTTTGAGTCTTAGTACATTTTAGTAGCTGGTGTATATGGCAAATAGAACATCAAGACATCTAGATTTTTTTAGTTGATCATCTGCACATAGTTCATCATGGCATGGTGTATGTATTTTTGTAGATTTTGGCTACTGTACTGTATGTACAATTCAGACCATTGTTCATTATGAATTTATGCATACCAGTAGCAGACGATTTCCTGGTCGAAATTTCGTCAAGATGTAGTGTAATTAATTATACTATAACTAATTGACGAGTTTCATTATCAAAAATATGTCACGAATGACCAAATAACACAGTAACTCACGAATGCGCGTGGAAACAAAGTGAATTATATTAATTTATTTTTTCTTCAAATTCAATACGGTTGTTTCGAATCATTTCCATTCCGTCAACATTTTGTTATTTTCGTCCGCCAGATCACGTGATCTCGATGGACTAATCGGCATTGAACTTCCGGTGTCAATGTACACAACAAAAACTCCAATCGATATGTGCCGTTTTAACGTTCGATCCTCAACTTAAACAAATCTTAACATTTTCTGTTAAAGACAGATATCAATTAAATTATTTTATTATATAGATATCGATTAAATACCGTGATTTCCGAGTTAAATAAAAACGATAATTTCACTAGTGAAATTACCATTTTTATTTCACTCTCGCTATATTTCACGCCATTTCGCTGTCGACGTAATATGAAGACTTCTAGTTTGAAACGTAAAAATTAGACGTTAGTTGGCTTCGTGTACGCTTCAATTTGGATCAAATTTAACTAAAATAATATTTCAAGGTGAGCATTTTAATCTTTTTATTGTCGTGGGTGGGTGGCTCCATGTTTTTTTGAAGCGATACACATTATAGTATATCCCTACGCTACACACGTAATATAGTGCAATTCAACTAATTTTATATCAAATTCGATTCGAAACATTTTTTTTTATCTATATAATAAATACTATAACTAATTGACGAGTTTCATTTTCAAAAATATGTCACGAATGACCAAATAACACAGTAACTTACGAATTCGCGCAGCTCATGAGTGAGTTACAACGTTATTTGGTCATGAGTCAATTCGTTATAGTATAATTATTTGTATCAAAGACTTCAATGCAGAGACAAACACTTCTTTTAAACTAAATTTGCTTTCTTTCTTTATTTGCGACTGTCAGCATCATCAAAGGAAAACGATCTGCCTTTATGTATATATTTATGATATCAGACAGATAGTGGGGTACCTAAAACCAGTATTTATGCAGCGGTTTCCTTGGCATCTCCATATTACAATTACTTATAATCTACCGCATCTACGACTATGATATGCTGACGTTGTCACAGTAATAGCATAAACACAAGAAGTCCCTTGCCGATTTGCTCAGACGTCAAGACAAGAAAAAGACGGAACGTGGTCGGAATTGACATGATTCGAAACAATCGTATAGAATAGTTCATTGCAAACAACCGCATTTTACAATTTACTTCCCGAAACAGCGTGACATCATTGTTTTCATTAGCGACGACCGACATTGACCTAACACGATTGCGTCACAATACATATCCTTCCGCGTCGGCCAGCGCATTTCAAATGATGAACTGACCCAATGAAGTTCTGATATGGTCAAGTACGTCGACCCTACCTTTATCTATCGGCACACTTCAAAGAAATGTGGCACAAATTACCCATAAACGACGTTATTTTACGATGTACTTATTTTTTAATAATAAAATTGCAACTGATCAATGCTGGAAGAGCTTTAATTGCAGGTATGATCCGAGAATGGATTATGCCTTTTGTCTGATCACATTGAAGAGTTCTGAAAAATGACGATCCGGATTGTTTGGTGCTACATGCAACTTCAATGACCAAATTCTACCTTACGGTATACTATGCTTAACATCCATTAACACAAATGTCTTTTTTTTAATGTCATTTAAATTTTCACGCAAACTTGTTAAGACCATGGCGTTTTCCTTTGAAGAACAGAATCAATATAGATACAAAAGAAAACACACATACTATGTAAATGATTCCAAGGTTATTCATATATAATATCATACATTTTCAGATAAATACGATTTAACGTTATACGGATATAATTACGTTCCATACTGACTTGTTTCTAAAGATATGTTTGCCATGTTCACTGTTCTATGCGTATTTGTTTGTTTGATTGCCATGGTGTTGACACTGGATAACCTGGAAAACAAACTATACTTTCTTTTATCTTTACAAATTCTTTGTTATCCAGTGTAGAGTGTAAATATATAATAAAAAAAAAAGCACAAAAAAGAATTTGCCGACCTACGTCAGCAAAGGGATTATTATCGTGGTATAACAGATACTGTGAATTTCAAAACATATAGAAAAAAATTGACATCATTCATTAGAAACAGTAAAGCTATTTATTTTTCTGAGGCTATTAAATCTGGTAATAATGTAGGTGAATTATGAAAACACTTACAGGACATAAACTCAGTATCAAAATGTGATATAAAATGTATAGATATTGATGGTAAAAAATGTGATAATATTGAAGATATTTGTAATAATTTTAATCACCATTTTTTGTCAGTGGCTGAACGCATCATCAAAAATTCCAACTTGAATGCGTCCACTGAAAAATTTGATAATTGGGTTAGTTCCAAGCTTTGGCTCGTATTGTATACTACCAGAAGAAGTACTTAGGGACGGACCATTTAACTTGCAGGGATGTTATGGTTTTTTTCTAAAAAAAATATTCTGATTCCCAATGTTGCTGAAAAAAATATTCTGATTTTGGTGGAGGAAAAAAAACAATAATCTGATTCAGAGTTTTCGTCATATAACCTAATGTTAAATTCTGAAAAAAAAAATTCGAGCTTTGCGCGACAAAAAAATGTTCTAACTCTCGTGTTGTCCGAAAACAAATTTCTGAACGAAGCAAAAAAACATAACCCCCCCTGCAAGTTAAATGGTCGGTCCCTTACTGAACTTTTGAAGTTGAATATTCAGAAATCCAGTGGATTGGATGGTATAAGTCCTAATATTTTGAAAATGTCAGCTACTGTTATTTACGAGTCATTAACCCACATTTTCAACTTAAGTCTTTGTACTGGAAACTTCCCATTAAAACTTAAGCTGGCTAGAGTAACCCCACTATATAAATCAGGAGATATTGCAGATATGAACAATAAAAGACCCATAATCAGTACTTCCTAGCTGATCTACGTTAGGGAACGACCATTTAACTTGATTAGGGGGGTATGCTTTTTTTTCCTATGCTGCTGAAAAAAATATTCTGATTTTGGTGGAGGAAAAAAAAATAATCTGATTCAGAGTTTTTGTCATATAACCTAATGTTAAATTCTGGAAAAAAAACTCTGCGCGAAAAAAAAAAAATATTCTAACTCTTGTGTTGTCAGAAAAAAAAATTATGAACGAAACAAAAAACCATACCCCCCCTCCCCTTCAAGTTAAATGGTCGGTCCCTTATTTGAACAAATAGTTTATGCACAGATTTATGAATATTTAATCAAATACAAACTGATTCATCCGAATCAATCTGGCTTCAGATCTAAGCATTCTTGTGTGACAACTTTAACTAAAATTGTTGATCATATTCTAATAGAAATGGATCAAGGGAATTACACAGGGGTTTTGTTTCTTGATTTTAAAAAGGTATTTGACATGGTTAATCGCACTATTTTATTATCAAAGCTAAAAGTATATAAACTTGATGACTTATCTTTAAATTGGTTTAGATGATATTTGTCGGAAAGATCTCAAAAAGTAATTATCAATAATTATGAATCTTCTGCACAAAATATTAGATATGGAATACCACAAAGAAGCATACTTGGGCCCTTGCTTTTTCTTTTGTATATTAATGATTTACCCCTTTATGTAGACCATAGTATGTCAGATTTGTATGCAGATGATACCACTATACACTTCTCGTCTAATTCCATATCTGATATTAACATTAAGTTGAATGAAGATATGGAAAAGGTACGGGATGGTGCACTAGTAATGATATGGTTATAAATACTATGAAATCAAAATCAATGATAATGGGTTCATCTAGAAAGATACAATATCTTGAGTCTAATTTTTATACTTTTTATGACGATGTTTTATTGAACGATGTAAAATATGAAAAATTACTTGGAATTACTATTGATAATTGTTTGTCTTGGTGTCAGCAAATTAATAATATTGTTTCAAAGATTTCATCAAGGCTTGGATTGCTGTGTCGTTTGCGAACATACTTACCTACTAAAGGATTAATCGTGTATTATAATGGATATATTCTACCACTGTTTGATTATGGTTGTACTCTATGGGGAGAAACCACAACTTTGAATCTCGAAAAACTATGTAAATTACAAAAGCGTGCAGCAAGAATTATTCTTAATGCAAAATATGATATACCATCTCTTCAATTATTAAAAAAAATTGGTTGGCTGTCTATTCAAAATAGATTAGAATATCATAAAAGTGTTTTAATGTATAAATGTATAAATAATTCTGCTCCTGATTATTTGTGTAATTCATTTGATATGAATACAAATTCTAATGTTTGCCATTGTTCGTGTAGTTGATCTACTGTTTTTCACTTTTGTTCTTGTGTATTTGAACAATAATCTTTTACAACTAGCATTAAAAGGTGTAATATATATTATTATATAGTGGGTCTGTAGTCCGAATTGTATGCACTCCGGATTTCATATTGTGGGACCCGTTCCGGTTTTAAATAGTGGCTCCTGGTCCGGATTGTATATAGTAGGTCCCAATTTTATATTAATAGGGTCGGTTCCGGATTCTATCAAACGTAACTACTCGGCCATATAATATATATAACATCGTAAGTAGGTGGCGAATAAATAGAACTACTTTTCACATGTTAGTTACATGAAAGTTTGATAAAATTATATTTTAAGCAATTTTCTATATTTCAATTATTTTCATGGATAAAAGCTAAAGTTTTAATTAGCTTTGCATGATTATATTTTACTTAGTATGTCTTCCATATTGGATTTTCGTGGACTATATTTTTGTGCGACTTATTTTCGGCAAACAATTTAAGATGAATTTCTACTATATACTTACGAGGTTATTGGAAGGGTAGGGAGAATGGCCGATTAGTTACGATTGTGATTTTACTGGGTGCACGTCAAGATTTTTTGCTCTTCGCCCGTTCGGGATTGTATGTACTGGTCCGTACGGGAACCAGATTATATAGATACCCTGTATCAATTGTAATATTTTTTCTTTATAGGGTGTTCTTTAGCTGGATACGACTATGATGTTGAAACACAAACGTGCCTCAAATTATTCACCATACCTACACGTAAGACATGGACAGATGTCAGATCGTATTGTCAGAATGATGGCGGAGATTTCATTAGCATATCAAACGCCCAAAAGAGAGATTTTGTTATAAGCTATGTAAGCTGTAAGTAAAAGTGTGTATTAAAAAATGTTTTGAAAGTATGTCACGTGATCGCTTTTTCCACGAATTATGTGGTATAGTCTATTCCATACTTCTTGTTCAATCGGTGTTCAACTGTCGATGTTATGTTTTACAGCCGAGTTGGTTTAATACAATATCTAATTCTTCTTTGCAGGACTTAAGATGGCACAGTCAAACCTGTCGTTTGTGATCTATTGAAATATGGTCACATAAGACAGGTGATCGCTAAATACAGGTTTAATTAATATGAAGTGCACTGTGAAGATTAATAGAAATCAGGGTAACATAATGCAAGTTTTTATTATTTAATAGAGGTGGACACTAATACGCTCCCGAAGTTCGGGAGCGTTAATGGTAGAAGTATAAATAAGTACTATTGCACTTCAAAATCTTCAACAATATGGCTGCCAAACCGGAAATAAATTAAAAGAAAAATCACGTGACCTAATCCGGAACTCTAATAAAAAAAAGATAGATATCTAATTTAGTGTTCACGACGCTTTTATAGAAAAACCTTCATCAGGTAGCCTCAAACCCAAGATATTTGAATACCAAATAATTTAAAAGTCTTTAGAGTGAAAAAACTAAAGCAGGCTTGACTTTACCTTCAAATTTATCTTATAGGTAAAGAAAGGGTATGGATTGGACTACACGAGGGTCAGTGGTTGGATGGCAACTCATTCATAAATATATTTGGTACCAAGACTTTACTAAACAACAAAGACATTTATTACGAAACAGATACACACCAGACTTGTGGAGCATTAGTTTTGCTGTCTTCTGATCCCTGGTTAATTGATGATAGTTGTAATATGCGAAAGAGATCTGACTTTTTATGTGAAATTATCCAATAATTAACGAATATATTTGGTACCAAGACTTTACTAAGCCAGGCGCGTAGCAACTCGTACGCAAAAACGCAGCTGCGTACACATTGAAAATTTTGACAAAAATGAAACATGGTAAATCTAAGAAATAAGATAGAATAAAACTAAATTAATAAACTAAATCAAATTCAAACAAATACAAACATGTTAATACTTACTTAATGTACCTATATTCAATTCCGGAAACTACGCTTATCATTTACTGAATCAGCATCGTGATTCCGTTGATGATGCAAAATGGCTGAGTCCATGGAGTCTGAGAAAACAACAGTTACTTCTAAGCGTCCTTACCCTGACATCTTTTCTGAAGATTTCAAAATAACTCACGAAATAAATATGACATCTTTAGTAGAAGAAAGGAAAGGAAATGGTCCTTGATTTTTCAGAATATAACTTCTGATTAAGGATTTATATATAAATCCTTGCTTTGACAATTGAGTTGAAATAAAGACTACCAACTTATTTCCGAGATAAAAATATTTAAGGATTGATCGCAAATTTGGTTCGGTTCATGAAGAAATAACCTCAATCAGGTTGTATTCACCGGTAACCCGCGTAGTGGGTTACTCAAGGTGTGTACAACCTGATTGAGGTTATTTCGAATGAACCGAACAAATAATTTCGATCAATCCTTATAAATTAATTCAAACTTTTTTTGTTATGATATTGAAAAATTTAATTATTAAAAAAAAAGGGCAAATAACCGGAAATAAATTAAAATATCCCCAAAGGTGCCTCATTTAAAGAAAATCGAAGACGCCTTGGGAACGACGTCTATTTTCAGATTCATTACATACGAATATAACCTCAACTTAGGGAACGGTCATTATTTACCAGGAGGGGGGCTGAACAAATTTCCTGTTATGTGACAGTATAAGAAAAAGACCCCCCCGAGATTTAGCAAATTTAAAATTGACCCCCACACAAATTTTACAATATTTATTTTGACCCCCCCCCCCCCCCCCCAATGGACAAATAACATAGTATTAATATATATCTGTGAGAGGACTACATCTCAAGAATATACTTCTATATGACCATTGCTAAGTACCCGTACATTATATTTAAATGGAAAACTATTTATATTGAGAATAAATAAAAAAAACTGAGCATTTGCAGTCTTGCCATGCGCTCATGCTTAGCATAATTTTCTCCTTATTAACATTACTTTTATTCTGCGGCCATCTATACCTTGCAAGCTGTTCAGTATGACTCTCACTTATTGCTGGAGGCCACATTGTAATATATTGCTTTATAATTTAATAGTTGGACTTCTGTAGTGTGGTTTCATTGACATTTATGCAACATTTTTTTAGTTTTCATTTAAGTGAAACATTGATGAAATAATTCAAACATTTATTCTAGTGATTTAAAGATTAATATTAATATACATTATTTGTCCAAAGCAACACAAAAAACAGTACATTTCCTTAAAATATCAAAGAGAACATGAACAAAGTCATATTTTCTGATTTTACCCTACAGAATTCCCAATTATGTAAATGAAGATACATGAGTAGTATATGATTACGAACAAAGTCATATTTGTGGGGAAACAATGGGGAGCAACCGGAAGTCACATGACAGGAAGTGACGTCACCGGAAGTCACGTGACAGAAAGAGACCATGTCCGGAACCGGAAGTATGATATGCGCATGCGCAACAGGAAGTTTCACAATACCCCTAGTGGGACCTTTTCACCGGAAGTGACGTCAGTGATCGGAAGTGATCGTGTGCGCATGCGCAACAGGTACATTTTGTATTACTACTAGCGTAGTAGTACCAGTATATGGCTACCGAAGGGGTGGAAGGGTGTGCGCATGCCAAACCGGAAGTTGCGCAAAACTCCCTAGTGGGGCCTTTCCACCGGAAGTTGGCTACAGGAAGTGATGTCATTTTCCCGCGCATTTTTCTTAGTGGTAGTGCAAAATGTTGGTTGGGGTGTTCTCTACGACGCCCGCGTCTACCCCTTTCCCTTGTTATCTGCCCCTTTTATTTGCATAATTACATATAAAGTTTGTAGTTTTCGGATATGTTGTGTAGTACTCTAAGGATGGTATTTTTAAGAGTCAAATGAATGAAATGTGTGATATTTTTATAATGTGTTTCGTTTTGTTTTTGTTTGTAACGTGTTTTGGGAGGAATTTCAACGCTATCGTGGTGATGGAGGAGGAGGAGGAGGTCTCTTTGGGTGTAATTATGACTAACACAGAAATCAAGTTTCATACTTTATTGTTCACTTTAAGTTCAAGCTCTGTTTCTCAGTCTCTTTCATTTAATCTTCTCCAGTCACTCTATTGTCCATTGTCCTCGGTTCTGGCCTTCTGTCTTCAAATAAAGGTATGGTCTTTTTCAGTTCTTTCCATTCGTAAAGACTCAGGGTCACCCCTCTCTTCGTAGGATGCAACGTCCATTCTCCATTAGACACGAAGTACTTCCTGATGTGAATTCTCAGTTGAGGGGCTTTGATGATGACGTAGACGTCTTCTCCCAGGTCATATCTCCAGTCTTTCACTCAACTGATCAAATCGTCCACCAGTTGCATAGCACTGTACAAGACTTTCTACTGTGGTAATGTTAAGCTGACACCGACTTTGGTAGGAATCGTATCGGTTTTCCAAAATCGCAGATCCACTCTCTTACTGGCATTCCATTCTGTGAGTTCTGCGTATTTTCCACCTCCTAGGGGTACTTTGACCGGAATGTTCAATTCTTAGGTCTGGTCTTTGGCGAACGTTATTGCTAGGGCTTCCGGTAGCAGATCCCTTGTGTCAGGGTTAGCGGAATGTTCAATGCTTTGGTGTGAGTTTCTGCAGTCGATTGGCTGTTTCATCTTGCATCCTGCTTTCTGATTGGTTCTTTTTCCTGGCTTCTGATTGGCTAATCGGCCGGAAATTGGAACTTCTGATTGGTCAGATTTCCTGGCTATTGATTAGTTGACGATGGAACACATCTCAATCCTTCTACCACCCGAATATATCTTAAAAAAACAAAGACTGCTTACTCTTCGCGAAGCACATGACTTCACTCGATGTGTTAGTCGATCTTTAGTTTTATGTGTATGTTTTGTAGATCGTTGTTTGTCCTTTGTACTTTTTCTTTTGGCCATTGTGTTATCTGTTCTTCTTCAATATACGGATTCTGATTACCCCTTTGATTAGCTTCAAACTCTTCTTCACACCGGTGTTTGGTGGGGTTCGTGTTGTTCATCTATTTAGTTTTCCTGCTTTGTGGTGTGCCCAATGTTGGCATTGTTTCTTGATTGTCCTTTCTGGTTTCTATAACGTTTCTTGGGTGACCTTTTCGATCTCAGAGAATAAAAATATCAACATTTTTCATAGAAAGCATCAATTTTAGTCTACCTCCGAAATAAAGAAACATCTTAACTGTGATTTTATTTTGCCATGACATAGTTAAAATAATTCGAATCGTAGCATAGGCATTGTGGACAAAGACGCAGATATATAATTTAGTGCGTTTCTATGACACTCTTCATCAATCACACTCATAGACAAAAGATTGGAAAGCTAAACAATTCAAAAGTCTTGTAAAAATAGCAAATATCAGCTAAGTTAACTATGGCTAACAGAGATTGGAATACACATATTTTTGACTTTAGTTTTAATAAATTATATGATTTGGGAAATGTACATTTAAAATATTAATATATCTAATATACGCGAATAGTTATAATGGCAATGTGTTTTTGTAGTCTATTTGAGGATAATATGAATTATAACCAAATATGTCAAAGACACTTGAATTCACACATGGTTTTACGACCTACGGTTTTGGAATTTGTTCGCTAAAAGTTTCTGACAAACAATATATGTGTGATAACTGTCATGAAAAATAGTCTCAGACTTTCGTCAAATGAACAAAAGCTGCACAATGATAGATGTATCATGTTTCTCATGTTTTATTGAGTGAGTGAGTGAGTAATTGTGTTTTTTATCGCCAAGTCAGCACTTTTACAGCTATATCAGGACCAAAGTAAATTTTCAATGAGATCATGATGAGGTCCGTTTTGTACTAGGCCAACACGCTTGGTATATTTGTTTGTAGTGCTAACTGGTTGAAACAACAGTTCGCGGATAGACATGTCGCCCCCACTCGGACACATTATCCAGATTCCGAGCCAACCAGTCTTTGCTCTTTCTGCTTACTGTTGCGTGCTTAGCGGAGAAGCAACAAATTCAAATGTTATAGTCTTTGGTTTCACGCGATCGGGGATCGAACCCACGATCTACCGCACTCAAAACGAGCACATTTACCATTACATCACCGATTCTGTTATATGCTTTATTGAAATATAAGTTACGAATAAAAAGAACAAATGCTTACACCTTAAGTAAAGGTAAACACTTTCATGAACATGCCAGATACTTAAATCTGACAATATAATTAAGATTTGATGTTTGTTGTATCTTTTATTATATTTTCATCTGCTGGTACACCTACATCTAACAACATCCCGTTTGCAGTCATATAACCTTTTAATCATCTTTGACCGTGTGCACATATGCAAGATACTTAAATATAGTAACCAATCGAACAATAGCTTGCGTGTACTCAGATTTGATAGGCTTATCGCTGATTGCTCGTTTGAAAATATGAATCCTATGGTGGTCACATGCGGGATGTCGTTAGATGATAGTGTATCTTCAGAAAAAAGAAAAAAAATAGATACAACAAAATTTATTTCAATTGATTTGACATTGTCATTAACCAATACAAAAAGAACTTTTAACATACTTTCTGTGGCTGACGAAGGCTGCTGTAACTATTGTATCGTGGTTGATTGTATCTTAACAGTATTAGAAAGTTGATGAACAGTACTAGAAAGTTGATGAACTGTGCTTTCAAGCTGGCCCAACCTTTGTGCCACAACATCAGGATCTGTCAACAGAAGCCGTTTACCGTCAGCATTTACACTTTCAATTGTAATTAGTAGAACGATCAATTCAAATACTAGTCTTGTCAGTGCCGGATATATATGTAGGTTGTTAAGATAAACTTTTTGAAAAGAATGACATTGCTTAGCAATTCCTACGTAAAAATAAGATAGTAAATTGATTACAAATTCAATCTTAATGATGGAATGCTTATGATACATGTTTATTATTTTTCTCTATCTTAAAGATCTGAAGGATCCAAAATAGTATCAAATTTGTGTATTTCATAGAAAGGTCGGAATCTTTATGAGTTGGCTAGCTATCGTTATTGAGAATTTCGATAAAATGAGCGTCCGTATATTTTACTGTTATATACTGTTTGCTTGAGTGTATCTTTTGATTAAATTGTTGGTCTAAGAATTTCTTGTAATTACTATTGTCTATGCTTCAGCGGGCAAGTTCTAGATCATTGAAAGTCGTAGAAATGTTGCTCCACTCAAACACATTAAACCGATTTTAAATCAATCAGACTTTGTTATTACTCATGGCTGGATGCAATGTATGCGTTTGTTATATAGCAGTATAAAAGGTAAAGTGAAATGATAGTAATTATTATATTATCAATAAAGGCAAGTGCTCCAATTTCAAACAAATGAGAAGGTTTTAGAGTACTTCGGCATATTAACCAAAATTAAAATTCAGAAATCAAGTTATTACATGTCACAACTATTGTTCTTCTAGTTCGAGAAATGTACGATTGCTAGGTACTTTCCAAACAATAAAAATGTAGATATCAAATTTACTGCGCACGACGCTCAATATCGAAATATTGGAAAGTCAAATAATTTAGAGGTGTTTGGAAACAATAAGCTAAAGGGCCTAAACAGGATAGCCAAAATGGCGAAGGTAACCGATGCTCGAGGAAGAAGAACTTGAAATTGTAAATAATTACATTATTTAGGAATATAGCAAAGGTATGATTAATGATTGTGTAATCCTTCATCCTCATAATCCTCTATAATGAGTAGTTTAAAACATATTACCGTATTGTCGGGTTTGTAACAAGAGTAATACGAACGGTGTTGCTAGTGGAGTAGAAACTGTTTACTATTCCGGAGCACTTAAGATTGCCTCGGTTTTTAGTGGAGTTCTTGTTTATCGTTTTGACCAATTAAATATTTTGACATAATTAGTTACTTGTTGTGATGTCCTCTACGATTTTCACGTTTAAATGTACATGATATTCGGTTTACTCCGATTTGTTTTATAGGGATTCATGTTTTATCTATGTTATTTGTATTTACCCGCCAGGAACACATGCATTTACCCCTATTGTTAAGTTGAGTTTGCATTGCTCTATCATTAGTTTTGTGATGTTATATCGATTTTTGGTTTTGTTTTAATCTTCTTAATTTGTGACCATTATGTGTGTCCTTCGAATTACCGCCTCTGATTTCCCTTTTGCAACTTCATAATCTTATTGCACAGTGGGCGTTAACCCCCTACCCCCCCCCCCCAAAAAAAAAATATGGAAAAGAGAAATAATAAGCAATCTTCTCCTTCAAATTAAATAAGTTTCTATTCAGATAATAATGACCACGGATATGTTCCAATAGTCGTAAGCACTTCCCGGCCATCTTCTCATTCATCACTTATCAATGAGCTTGTACCTAGATTAACACGACGGGTGCCACTAGTGGAGCAGGAACGGCTACCCTTCCGAAGCAAATTAGTTCACCCCCGGTTTTTAGTGGGATTCGTGTTACTCGTTCTTTAGTTTTATGTGTAATGTTTTGTAGATCGTTTGTCCTTTTTGGCCATGTGTTGTATGTTCTTCTTTGATTGACGGCTTCTGGTTACCCCTTTGGTATCTGCAAACTCTTCTCAGAACAGGCTTACCAACCTATCTTATTGATGGGTCGTTGTGGTCACTATGATATCATATGGTAGTTTGACTTTATGCTACCGTGCACTCAGTACCTATATCCACTAAAGTTGTGAGTTCGAATCCCATTGATGGCGAAGTGATACAGGATATCAGTCACTTGCGACATGTTGGTGGTTATCTGTTGGTATTCCGGATTACTACATCAATAAAACTAACCACCGCGATATAGTTGAAATATTTTGAAAGTGGCTTTAAATATCGTATTCCTAACCCCATTCTCACTGTATATTTAGTTCAGATGATTACATTTTAATTTTGTTTGTATTTCTAATGTCTAGAAACACTTAACAAGATAAATACAGAAATGTGCATCTGGTGTCTAGAACCATTCTACAAGTTAAAGACAGAAATGTATTCGGTTTCTGAAAGACATGAACACGTTAAATTCAAATATGTACATCTGGTGTCTAGAAGCCATGAACAAGCAAATACATACATGTACATCTGGTGTCTAGAACCACTGAACAAGTTAAATACAGAAATGTACATCAGCTGTCTGGACGTCATGGATAAGTTGAATACAAAAATGTAATCCTGGTTTATGGAACCACTAGTACTGAACAAGTTAAATACAGAAATGTACATCTGGTGTATTAAATCGATATTGAAATCTTGGATGTGTACTATACTGACTTATATGAATTACATGAAGTGGACTTACTAGTCTAGATAAAGATGAAATACAAATCTCTCTATTTAATGGGTAATATTAATAAGTCAAAGCTATTTCTTTAAGATAAACATCAATCTATGTAATGGTGTGAATTGTTTCTCCTACTGTCCTCTTGTAACATCAAACAGAAAAGCAGTACTGCTTTTATTTACTACTAATAACCTATTTGTAGATTTGTCATAATCAAGTACAACTGGGTGTGACAAACCATCTTTGGAAGACAATAGCTGTCCATGACGTTGTCCATCAGGGGAGATAACCACGACGTTGTTAGAATAGTAACCGACTACATACACGTTCCCATCATTGTCTACAGAGACACCACGTGGATCCTGTAGAACACGTTTATCTTTGAATTCCCATTGTATTGTACCATGTAAATCACAACATGTCACGGTGTTAGTGTTAGTGTTTGTGTAGTAAAGTTTGTCTCCAGATGTAGCTACGTAATCAACGTAATGCATATCACTGCTGATTATATTACTAACAGATTTATCACTTAGATTTAACATTTTCAGTCCTTTATCCCTTGCAGAGTAATATATTGTCCTACCTCTAACAACCATGCCATAAATGTACGTATCCATAGAGATAGTGGTCATGACTTTCTGACTTTCTATATCTATTATAGTTATACATCTTTTACCTCCCCTTCCAGATGATACAGCAACGCTATTAGTATCTTTAATGTAAACTGTATCATAGGTAAAGGATCCTGTTTTATCTTTACTTATCTGGAATAATTCTACTCCTTCTTTGTTGATGAATCTTACAGTACTAGAACTGTAACAGGAAAATACCATTCTACCTTCTGGAAGTAAAGAACACCCTCTGATTGAACTCCCCTTGGTGTTTATCTTTTGTTTCAGATTCAGCTGTATATTTTCAACTGACATGAGTGGTGATAGTTCAGCTATCATCATCTGGGGTTGTTTATGTTTTCTTCGGAAAAAAACCCATCTCACAAGGCTTTGATTTAACAACTACTTCGGCAAACTTTTGAATGCTGGTAGTTATATTCTTCAGATCGGTGTCTATCTTATATGATAGTTTGGTTTGATTCAGATTATCGCTGTTCGCTAATGACTGCAAACATGTGTCTTGTGTTTCTACTTGTTTCTCTATTTGCTTTACTGCTATAAATGTTTGTAGGTTTGACGCATACTTTTTTATGTTGACTATATTTGTCTGGTATTCGGTGAGTTTTTTCTGTTTCTCGTCTAAAGATACCAGTAGTTCACGTGTTTCGTCGGTTACTTGTGTTTCTGCTTCATCCAATTCCGTCATCAGATTTTCCTGTAACCTGTCGAGATGATTGTTGATTTTTGTCCTCAGTTCCTGTATTTCATTCTCAATTATTCGTTTTTGTTCTTTAACAGCACTGGAGTTGGTCTCACTATGTTGTCTAATTTTACCAATATTTTCAATCATTTCTTTAATCAAATGCTCGGTCTCATTAAACATGCTTGATGTCTTCACGTTCTTTATCATTTCTTCCATGATAGCTACATTCTTACAATACTGTCTGCTTGAGTGTATCCTTTGATTAAATTGTTGGTCTAAGAAACAATACTTTGCACAAGACAACACTATGGAATCAACTAAATCATTTAATATGTTGATTGACGAATTTTAAAATAGTGTCACAAAGCAGACATCACCTAATTAAAAGGTAACTTATTCTTGCCATGGTATGGCTGAAAACTACTCAGTTGGCGTTAACCTACAATCGTTCACTCCCTCATTATCTATGCTCTAGACGAATGTCTTGTAATTACTATTGTCTATGCTTCAGCGGGCAAGTTCTAGATCATTGAAAGTGGTAGAAATGTTGCTCCACTCAAACACATTAAACCGATGTTAAATCAATAAGACTTTGTTATTACTCATGGCTGGATGCAATGCATGCGTTTATTATATAGCAGTATAAAAGGTAAAGTGAAATGATAGTAATTATTATATTAGACTTCACAGTGACTATGAGATGATGCACATCAATAAAATCAGGTCCTCCAATTTCAAACAATTCAGAAGGTTTTAGAGTACTTCGGCATATTAACCAAAATTAAAATTCAGAAATCAAGTTATTACATGTCACAACTATTGTTCTTCTAGTTCGAGAAATGTACGATTGCTAGGTACTTTCCAAACAATAAAAATGTAGATATCAAATTTACTGCGCACAACGCTCAATATCGAAATATTGGAAACTCAAATAATTTAGAGATGTTTGGAAACAATAAGCCAAAGGGCCTAAACAGGATAACCAAAATCGGCGAAGGTAACCGATGCTCGAAGACGGAGAACTTGAAATTGTAAATAATGACGTTATTTAGGAACAGTAAATATAGTCAACAATCTCTTCCATCTAAGAGTGCATTCAATATAGGCCTATTCATATTTGCAGCCTTTGCGCAAGCAAATATTTGAAATAAACGCAAAATATAATCGTGAACCAAGCAAACTGACGGAGACTGTGATATATGAAAAAGATGTTATTTCTAGACATTCGTAGGTATATATATCATCATGCTAACAACTGGTAAAGCATGGGATCGCTAGCCCAAATATATGTTCTGTATTAGGTCTTTCCAAGACCGCATATTTCTAATATGCTGAAATCTTGCAAAAAATATTCCTTCATTAAGCACTTTTGTACAATAATCACTATGAAGCATTGCTGAACATTTATAGGAAAATACTTGAAATGTTTATTTATGAACCACTTTTTATAGAGAATACCCTATAATATAGAAATGCATTCTGATTTTCTACAATCAAATATGCTTAAAGTAAAGTTAAAGTATCAAATGTTAATTTATACAGATGAAATATTTATTTTTTCAGTAACTTTTAACGTTAAAGTAGTATGTATTTATCATGGTATGGGAGATAATTCTTAATTTCATATATCTTTGGGTTCAATCAAATTTCTGTTTTTTTTTTTTTCACTTTAGGGTTCTATATTATAAACATTATCTAACAGTGGCTGCTATCTTGGATTTTTGATTGTCAAAAAACATAAAGTTTTTAGAGGGTCATATAAGGAACATTCCTATAAAGGAGAGATTCTATCACACATGCGGTTTCGGAGAATTTTGAAAATTAAGCCATGCAAAACAGAATTTACCCTATGAGCCATGTAGAGTTCCCGAATGAAACGAAAATCACATAAAATTGTGAGGACTACCTGTGGTTTGTGAAAAATACATTTTGTGTACATTAAAATGTTAAAGGTTTACAAACGACGACGACGACGAAAGTGGACGCTATGTGACGCCAATACGACTCACACGGCTCTGTGGGTCAGGTGAGCTAAAAACGAATGCTTGATAAATAAAGATTAAAATGTTATGATTTTCACGGTCCTATATAACAATTCAATGAATAAATAAATTATTAGCATTTCACTATAAACCACAATGACAGATAACTCTTGGTTGGGGTCTGGACATCAATAAAATCAACTGACTCGCTGTAATCTCTCTGATTAAAATGAAATATCAATTAAGGTGTGTTGTTGTATTGGCCAGTTAATATCTAAGTACATTTTCATGGTGTTTGTGGTATCTCGTTGTTTGTGCATAAAGGTTGCTGTACAATTTTATGAGAAATCCACTTTCTCACGATTGCTTTAAACGGTCATTTTGTAGAATTCTAATGATATTTAAATATTCAAATATATCAAACATTTATATGTGTTGTACACATGCACACTACAAGACACACATATAAGAGAGAACACCATATAATATATATCGATATATTGAAATATTTAAGAGGAAAGTAAAATTGCAAAACCTAAGCTATCTCATTATTTTATATGACCCCATTGAAAATACAATATGTAATTTACCCCAGGTGTGAAGAGTAACGAGCCAGTTTGGACAAAAACTAGACATGAAAATAAGATTTGTCTTGTTGAAAATATCAAGTTAATTTGACAGTAAATCTATTACCTCTAATGACAACTGATTTCAATCACAAAGTATCTTAAAACAGTATTTTTTTCTTTCTTTCCATTTTTGAATTGTTTTCGTGTGATACAGTGTTCTGTTCTTTGATGATTTTTTTTATTTACTCCTCGTCTTCTTTGTGTGTGAGTGTGTCTATAGGTCAAGATTACTTTCCATTCTGGTAACGTTCATTTTTTTTAAATCTGACTTTCATGTGTTCTCCTGTCTTGCAATATTCCAATATAATAATGTTTTCTACAATAGGAGACAATCGGCCAAATTATAATTTGACTGTAATATGCGATGGGATTGATTGATTCTATTGAAAGTCATGTGAGTAGAATTCCACCAATATAATGACAAGAACAAGTATGAAACAATATGCAGTGTAGATCAAAAGATAGCACTGGAATGGGCCAACGGGTGAAAGTTCTAAAGAGGACATTCTGGATAAGGTAAGTAAAATTTGCCTTGCAACGGGCAAATAACGACCACTGCTAGCCAACTGTTGTTTATTAAGAGCTGCTTCTAGTTGTGCTTTACATGCAAGGATCGTGACACTCTCTATGCAGGAGACACTAATTTGTGTCCCGTTCCAATGGAAGGTTTTGTGTTTTATTCGTGCCGCAAACAATGAATGCCCCATTACAGGTGGCTTGGGAGCACGTACATTGTAGCGGAAAACATAGTTTGTATTTCTATACATCGAGGTAGACCCTAATTACCTTTTTTACATATACAATAAGAGAATAATAGCATTAAAGTTATTGAATCTAGTCGGTAACTTTATCCTTAGATCGGAATGACTCTCCAACACCATGTGAAATTGAAATTGTTAATTTTAATTTGTCAATCATTGATTTCCTATTCAATAAAAACCGCGCCATTTTGTAACCTTTTAAAAAAAGGGCAATATGCATGCATACATGATATGAACATTCATAACACAGATAATATTGATTCGTCCTATTTTCCATACCAGATCGCACAACGATTTAAAGAATCGGATATCTCTAATGGATCAGGAACTGCCTACACTTCTGGAACAAATGAGCTCACCCCTGTTTTCAGTGAGGTTCGTTTTGTCCAATCTTAAATTTTCTGCTTTCTGTTTTTGTCGACCTTTGTCTTTTTGAACTTTTTCCTTTGACTATTGTATTGTCTGTTCTTTGATTTACGTCTTCTGATTACCCCTTTGGTATCTTTTGGTCATTGTATTGTCTGTTCTTTGATTTACGTCTTCTGGTTACCACTTTGGTATCTTTTGGTCATTGTATTGTCTGTTCTTTGATTTATGTCTTCTGATTACCCCTTTGGTATCTTTTGGTCATTGTATTGTCTGTTCTTTGATTTACGTCTTCTGATTACCCCTTTGGTATCTTTTGGTCATTGTATTGTCTGTTCTTTGATTTACGTCTTCTGGTTACCCCTTTGGTATCTTTTGGTCATTGTATTGTCTGTTCTTTGATTTACGTCTTCTGTTACCCCTTTGATATATTTTGGTCATTGTATTGTCTGTTCTTTGATTTACGTCTTCTGATTACCCCTTTGGTATCGTTTGGTCATTATATTGTCTGTTCTTTGATTTACGTCTTCTGATTACCCCTTTGGTATCTTTTGGTCATTTTATTGTCTGTTCTTTGATTTACGTCTTCTGGTTACCCCTTTGGTATCTTTTGGTCATTGTATTATCTGTTCTTTGATTTATGTCTTCTTATTACCACTATGGTATCTTCCAAATTTTATTGCTTTGATTAATACATTTGTGTGTGTTCATGCAATTGAGACAATCAAGGAAAACATTGCTATTGTCGTTTAACGCCACTTTTAAACAACATTCCAGTCTTTTTTCTTTCTATTTTATCAGGAACATGTCCAATACGAATGTTTATTTTTCTTTATCAATAACATATCATATTATATTTAAATATATACTTGAAAACAAATTGTAATCGCAACCTTAAAACCACATATTTGATATAGGAAATTGTTCCGCAAAAAATTAATAATTCTCCAACACTTTAAAAGCTATCAACGAATCTACTTTGTAGTCAGATAAATACCAATAAATATTAAACTGTATACACTTAA
This sequence comes from Bathymodiolus brooksi, assembly GCA_963680875.1. NCBI lineage: Eukaryota > Metazoa > Mollusca > Bivalvia > Mytilida > Modiolidae > Bathymodiolus > Bathymodiolus brooksi. Next base: position 24,521,734 of record OY804586.1, read on the forward strand.
AATTCTTTTTGGTGTCAATTAGAAATTTGACGTTCATTATTGTTAGTTGGCATTATTTCTGTATTACTCACTGACTAAATATTGTCTCAGGATTGTGTCGCAATCTAATTTATTGATTAAAAAAAAACATATCACCCACTTATACCTGTAATGAAATTTCGCGAATAGCTTTAAAGTATAGAATTTGAAACAAAAGTGGGGGTTGGGATTGTGGTGTTTGACGCCGCTTTCACCAATATTTCATTTATATCATGGCTGTCAGTTTCATTGTTGGGGGAATTCGGAGAAAACCACCGACCTGCCGCAAGTCACTGACAAACTTTATCATTTATTTCATTATGTGTATTGGTTTTTAAAATAAACAAAAAAGCACTGGAGCAGCGCGAATTCTTGTTCTGTGTACATATTATACAAAAAACTGAATGGATGCAAAGCTTAGAGCTAAAATCTGAATGCAAAAAAAGAAATGAAACTGGACATTTTGAATTCACATACAAAATGATTCTACATTTATTACATAAACAATCTCACAGCTGAGAAACTAATTTAGGAACTTAAACTTTGGTTTAAATAAAGCTTCATTGTAACTGCAGGAAATTGCTCAAGTTATTTAAGAGGTTATTCTCGGCTTGTGTTACATACCTCACGTCAAGCTATGCAAGTCACAGACAGGAAGAAATAGTTCATAAATAGAATTTCTTATATATGTATAAAGAAGTGTTGTTGGATTTGCATAACATTATTTTTTCACATATTTCGCCTTATACCTACCGGGTAATTAATTTAGGCTAGTCAATAGTGTTCGCCAAGTACTTCAAAGATCTGCCAAGCAATCATACTGACAGATACGATATCGCCAAACTATTGTTAAATGTGACATTATTCACAACAATCTCATTATCGTTTTACATTTCATTCTCTTGTTTTTTCGATGACGTACACGTGCAAAATATCTCGAAATTTTGCATACGTGCGTGAAAATTGTGTCACGAAAGTTCTAGTGTTTGAAGGTTTAATATATGTCAAATTGACTGATGACAAATACAAGTCGGGTCAAAGCTAAGACTATAAAATGGCGTCCAGCAATAAAAAGTAAGAGCAATGAGCTATATGTTATCGCCTTCTTTCGTTATTAATGTGCATAATGAACCCTGTTCTTCAAATCTGTTAACCTCTGATACTTATTTATATGTATTCTTATATTGAAAACATGATGCACCACGAAGAGGCCTAATCTATAGATATAGAGCATAGTTCTTCTATTGTGAGGATACAGCCCCCGAAAAGGCGAGACGAATCTAATACACACTTCGTTACTTAAACGAAATAACTCAAATATTGTTGAAAGTGGCATTAAATACCATAAGCCCCCATCCATTATGACGTTAATGACAATATCGCGGTAAAAATAATATTAATCTATGACCGATTACGTCATAGATAGACGTGGTCTGTGTTTTATGAGCAGCTGTTCCATGACACTCCCCTGTAAAAGGTACACAATGATAAGTATGCAATGCACAAAATAAATAAACATTCATGTATTGGAAATCGGTTCAGGCGATATAGAAAACAGACAGGAAGTATAAGCCCACATCCTTTGCGAAGATCCCGAATAACATAGAGTATTCTTGCATATCACTGGGCCTAAAAATCACACAAATTAAAATTCCGCGAAATGTGGTTGACAATTTTGGCACGTAAACAACATGACGTCATATGAAAACTTCCAGTTTAGAACATAAAGATCCTGGCGTTTTTTGGCTTCGTGTACGCCTCCTTGTCGAAGTGGAATTTGTAGTATGTTCCCTTTCTTTTGAATTGATGTTCATGAATGACAACTTTTAGTAATATCAAAGCATATTTGTCATTGGCATGACACAACTTTTCGGTTGTCATTTCAAACATCTTTGGGAAAAGACGGAATAGCATTGTAACATTTCAGTCGGGTCATTTAATGGAACAACCAAAAACAATGGATGACCTAGGCTGCTTCGATTTGAAAATGTTCCGTAATTGTCCTATTAGAATCGAAATAATTACCGGTAGACATATATTTTACCGCTTGTGGTAAAATATTCGGCATTAAGTGCCAACCCGTGGTACAAACAATATAAATATATGGCTACCGGTAATTATTTCTTAAATGACAACTACCAGCAGCTGTTATAATAAGTAGAGACAATTAATGGTCGTTGGTGGTCCGTGGAAGGTCATATTTTCTGTGCCTATTTATTTTATCCTCCTTTTCCAGTGGCACGTTTTGTCTATGATTTAGCATTTGCAAACTTCTTTTTGCCGTGAATATTGTTGAAATGCATCTCACCTTACGCTAAGCACAAATCAAGAATTCAGTATGTGTATGATTATATTCAAATAAACTGTGGAACGGTAACTCTTATGATTTAGGTTTTTTTTAATTTTTTTTATTTTTTGTCCTTTGAATTTCTTTTCTATAAGAGAGAGAGAGACCGTTAGAATTACGGTTCCTCGGCTAATACTCAAATCATGGTATTTTCCACAGTTTATACATTTCTATATTTTCTTTATGTATAATACCTACTCTTATCAACAATTTGATTTTATCTGTCAAATGATTGTACATTTTAAAAACCTCCCAGATAGGGTTAACAGATTCTAGTTAATAAAAATAGGATGTAACCAGTGTTATCTCAAATTTAGTTGGTTTGTCATTCTAAGTAATCCGAAAGTAAACTCCATTCTAAAACAACAGATGGTTTGGGTATTGTAATTTAATAATATACCCCTTTGTTGAAGTATTATAATCGAAATAAGTACATGTATATATTTTGACATTGGACTTTATTTCTTTTCTTTTACTATTTTTAATATTTATAACAATGTAATACAACAATTTTGCAATTCGCAAAATTTAATGGAAATATTTGTGGTGATGATAAAATATGTCCCACACGCTTTTTTTTAAAATAAATTCTCACATGAGCATGTATCGTTCGACTGATTGTAAATGAACAGTGTAATAAAGTTCTTCCAAGCGCATACATGTAGTTCCATAGTCCACACACTGATTTTTGAGGAATAAAATAGAATCCCTGTAAAAGGTCATTTACATTTAGGGTTCAATCTTTTCAGTAATGTTCTAGTGCATGGTGGTGTGGCAGACATATTTGTATATCACAAACTAATTTACTTTCCTGGCAATTTAGATGATTTCAGAAATGTTTAAAATATTCCCCATTCTCATGTGTGAAACAATATATCAAGATCACCTGTTAAAATAGAAACAACCATCCTGGATCATGAGGTAGCTATGCGTTTTTTCTGATTCAAATACAGAGGGAACATTAACTCAATAAATTCTGAACCCGTATCTGCAATGGTCATTCGTATTCAATTTGGGTATCGTCCTGAATGTGCATGAATTATTTGCCAATGAACATTAAGTGACCTACAATCGATCAATCAATCAATCAATAAAATTGGGTAAGATCAGAAATCTTTACTAACACTTTTTGTCTTTAGATTCTCAGCTAAATGTTCAAAGTAACCGTCTTTCTTTTCGATGACACGAGGAAACGAACTTTATAGAGGTTAGATAGTCCCATCAACATTCCTTTCAAGATTACTCTCAAATTGGTTAGCCGAAGGAGACAATATATTTCTTAATTTGTTTTTACATAGACATATTTGTGGTTTGATGACCATTTCGGATGATTCAACATGTTCAAACCTTACAGAGACAACACAGACGACATTGGACGAAAGATGATTCCAACGACTCCTATAAGAATCATTCAAACACGTAGTTTTGTATAAGATGTTTTATAAATTGAAAATAAATATCCTTACTTATTTTCGAGTATGATATCACAGTCACTCCACAAACTTATGTGTTCAACAAGTATATCATGTTTGTCTAATTTACAACATTTTGTTCTTGGAAAGATAAAGCAGACCTTTACCATTTTTTCGATATATAGTTTGCATATATAAAATGTAGATGTATTTTATACATAAACTTAAAAGATAAAGGATTCATGTTTTTGCTGTATGCTCATTCAGACAAATATTTATGGTGATCAATTTAGTATTTGGGCATTATCTGTTTTTATTGTATTTTATTTTCACCTTCTTAAAATGTCACACTTTTTTTATAGATCAAACTTTTCTCAAAGTTGAAATTTATAATACTTTACGTAGGAAAATGGCAAAATATTTAATATATATACAAATTGAGGGTTACATTCCCTAGGCGTTTAACCTCACTTCCACCATATATAATAATAACGTAATAATAATAATCTTTATTCGTAAGCAATACAGCTCATAGAATATAATTATATTACAAAATGATAAAGCATCATTGAAATATTGTAGTGGCCAGTTTTATTTGTAGTGGAAACCTACAGATTTGCGTAAGTCATGTTAAGCAAACTGAGAAAAAAAATGAACCATTATTTTGAAATTCATTTTTTAACACCAAGTGAGCATCTATTCAGCTATATCATTGTGAGAACACGTTACATTTTGAGGTATCATTCTTTATCACCAAGTGAGCACCTGATCAGCTATATCATGGTGAGAATGTAAGACATACTAGTGTAATCTGAAATTGTGTCCGGTTGTGTTATATCTGTAATGAAAAACCTTACACAGACCGAACGAAGTCATCGCAGTGCTTTATTCCGTTTTCGGACTTTATCATAAGAGACAGTTGCTAGGGTGAACACTCTTTCACGGCGGACACTATTCAATGTTACAAGAACACGTTACATTTCGAGTTATCATACTTTAACACCAAGTTAGCACCTGTACAGCTATATCATGATGGGAACACGTTACATTTCGAGGTATCATTCTTTATCACCAAATGAGCACCTGTTCAGCTATATCATGGTGAGAACACGTTACCGTTCAATGAGATGAAGACGATGATATACATTGTGCAGTTCACAATCATACGTAATTTGAATATTTTTGATTCCTTTCTGAATACTACTTACATGATATGTGTCCTGAAAAATGTCATGAATCATGATTTGTTTATTTTGATCAAGTAAGTCATTTATAATATAAATGTCATTTTCAATCTAATTCTTGAAACAGGGATATATAACTGTTACGTTACATTTTGAATATCTACATAAAAATCAATTCATTCATAATTATTATTTGGTAGATTAGTTTTTAATTGTTCTATAGCACGAATCATTCATATGGAATCTCTGGTTGGCTTGATAACAAAAGAACAGCGATCTCCCTTTATGTGTGGTAATTACATCTGTAGGATATTATTTACATTTGTTTTATATGGGGTATGATTTCTATTAAGTAGAAAAAAGGGGGGTGCTTATACGGGCGTGCCGTACTGAACACTCCCATTCACGGTTTTGTATCATTTCCTCAAATCAATTTGATTTGTAATTATAGTGCTATCGTAGTGCTTTGTATCTTCACTATTTTTTGTGAACAAGAAAACGTTTGTTTTTCATTTAATTTTCCTTGTCATGATATGTCTCAGAAGCTAGCGTTAGCTATTACATTATGTATGTGACAAACATATGCTCTAAAGATCCTCATAGTTTACCACAAAGAACATTTAGCAAAATACTGTAGAAAATCACTAAAATCTTCTCTAATTTCATAGCTGATTCAATATAATATATTATATACTTAAACATTTTCATAAATTATTGACATATTTTTTGTTCATGGACAAAATACTTACAACTTGTAAATGTCGAATATTACGTTGTGCTGTCTGTACTGTTGCCCCTGTCTTTTGGTGGATGTGTTGTCTGTACTTTTGCCCCTGTCTTTTGGTGGATGTTTTTCTGTTCTTTTGACCCTGTCTTTTGGTGGATGTTTTGTCTGTTCTTTTGACCTTGTTTTTTTGTGAATGTGTTGTCTGTACGTAGATTTACGTATTCTGATTATCATTATGGTATCTTCGATCTCTTCCTCCTTTACAACAATCATCTAATAAAAAAATAACATGTGTGGCCAACAATCACAATAATCGAATCGGGAGTACGTAATGGAGAATACACTCCAACTGTAGATTTTGAAAGATAATCAACGAGACCCGTAAGGGTCGTGTTGATTATTTTCAAGAATCTACAAGTTGGAGTGTATTCTCTTATATAATACATTTACATCTGCAACAGTGTTTTCATTATATATTTTTCCCTTTTAATATTCAGAAAGCTAAATAAGCCACAATTATCAAAAAAATAAACAACAATATTTTATCGGTATTCGTGCTTTCGATTATCCTTTGTATTTAGATATTTCAAGGTCTTTCAAGAGAAAAGAATCGTCTATATTTAGATATTTCAAAGTCTTTCAAGTGTCTCAAATGTTCACCTATGGTCTGTCTGATTTGCTATTTCTTGCGGTCGGTTCGTTAGTTGTTTTTGTGTTACTGGAATACATTTTAAATGTTGACGTTCTCGTCAGTTCTGAACATACATTATGCCAGATCTTAAATACTTGTATCGTGTCTTGTATATATTGATCAATTGCTTTTTTAAGCAAATTGTTGATATTATAAGTAATAAGCTCTCTAGTGACCGTCTATCGTTATTTGGACGGTCAGTAAATTGTTGAAGGGTGAGCTCTTTAGCGCGAACCCTTCAATTATTTACTGACCGTCCAAATAATCATAGTCGGTCACGAATCTTAGATCATTTTTATGCGATGCTGCTGATCTATGACTTGAAACAGTAACTAAGTGTTTTCCACGAACTATGTTTGACGGACTTTCTTTGAAGTTCTAAAGCTAAAGCGTAATGGTCACTACACAAAATTAAGCACCGCCCACTGACCCTCTGTAATTTTCCGTCTGCATCATTTCGTAACTGCGCGTTTATCTATCGTCTGCATAGTTATTTTTATGAATGGAATTTCCACTGAGTAAAGCTTATTAATCTTATTCTCTAGATTTCCATATATGGCTCTGTATCTATCGTTATCTTTAGGAATGATTTTATCCACTCATAGGTCGTCAAATAAATACAACATCGTACAATATTTGTTAACACAGCTTACTATCAAGAGTCATGTTTACTAATCATAGAATATAGTAGTGTGGCCACCGTGGACAAGTGGCTATGTAGAAGTTTTGAAAGTCAAACTAGGTTTTAAAAAGCCCAGCAGTGGTTCGATACCCGAAAGTCCCTAAATATATGTGTCACGTTTCTAAGCATAAAACAATAAAAGCGAAAGTTCATATATTCAAGAACAAAAGAATAAACTGTAGATTCTTAATAATAATCTACTGTTCGAACAATAGTATGACGTCAGAGAAATGTATTATATTTGAATAAATAAAATGTAAATATACATCTAGTAAATAAACATATAAATCTATAAAGATAGTATTGATTTAACAATACAAGATAACCTATTTTTATATGAGGTACATGTGAACTAAAGCATTGATAAAAGAATCGATTTGTTTTATAGTAAAGCCTGCATTTTATGTACTTCTTTAATGTAGCAAATTTTAATTTTGAGAAGACGTCATAAGTCATGCAGTATTATCAGGCAAACATCTTGATTGCAGTCATTGCCACTTGCAATTAAATTGTTAATGTCATTACAACCGTGACTGGTGTCACTCTGGAATAATTTTTGTGAAAACATTGCACCTTTCTTCTTCCTGATTGGTTGTTTTCACTGAATACTTCGGTTTCCTCAACGAATAAAACAGATCCCCACAATATAGCAAAGGTATCATTAATAATAGTGTAATCCTCCATCCCTATAACCCTCTACAATGGAGTGAGAACTGCTTATTATCCCGGAGAACTTGAGATCGCCCCGGTTTTGAGTGGAGTTCTTGTTTATTATTTTGACCAATTAAATATTTTGCTATTTTTAGTTACTTTTTGTGATGTCCTCTACGATTTTCACGTTTAAATGTACATGATATTTGGCTTACTCCGATTTGTTTTATAGGGAATCATGTTTTATCTATGTTATTTGTATTTACCCGCCAGGAACACATGCATTTACCCCTATTGTTAAGTTGAGTTTGCATTGCTCTATCATTAGTTTTGTGATGTTATATCGATCTTTGTTTTTGTCTTTATCTTCTTAATTGGTGACCATTTTGTGTGTCCTTCGAATTACCGCCTCTGATTTCCCTTTTGTAACTTCATAATCTTATTGCACACTGGGTGTTAACCCCCTACCCCCCCCCCCAAAAAAAAGAAACACATATGAAAAAGAGAAATAATAAGCAATCGGATAGTCGTAAGCACTTCACGGCCATCTTCTCATTCATCATTTATCAATGAGTTTGTACCTAGATTAATACGACGGGTGCCACTAGTGGAGCAGGAACTGCTACACTTCCGAAGCAAATTAGTTCACCCCCGGTTTTTAGTGGGGTTCGTGTTACTCGATCTTTACTTTTATGTGTAATGTTTTGTAGATCGTTTGTCCTTTTTTGTATTTTTTTCTTTTGGCCATTATGTTGTCTGGTATTCTTTGATTGACGCCTTCTGGTTACCCCTTTGGTATCTGCAAACTCTTCTCAGACCAGGCTTACCAACCAATATTATTGATGGGTCGTTGTGGTCACTATGATATCATATGGTAGTTTGACTTTATGCTACCGTGCACTCAGTGCCTATATCCACTAAAGTTGTGAGTTCGAATCCCATTGATGGCGAGGTGATACAGGATGTCAGTCACTTGCGGCATGTTGGTGGTTATCTGTTGGTATTCCGGATTACTCCATCAATAAAACTGACCACCGCGATATAGTTGAAATATTTTGAAAGTGGCTTTAAATATTATATTCCTAACCCCATTCTCACTGTATATTTAGTTCAGATGATTACATTTTAATTTTGTTTGTATTTCTAATGTCTAGAAACACTTAACAAGATAAATACAGAAATGTGCATCTGGTGTCTAGAACCATTCTACAAGTTAAAGACAGAAATGTATTCGGTGACTGAAAGACATGAACAAGTTAAATTCAAATATGTACATCTGGTGTCTAGAAGCCATGAACAAGCTAAATACAGAAATGTACATCTGGTGTCTGGAACCACTAGTACTGAACAAGTTAAATACAAAAATGTAAATCTGCTGTCTAGAAGCCATGAACAAGCTAAATACAGAAATGTATATCTGCTGTCTGGATGTCATGGACAAGTTGAATACAAAAATGTAATCTTGGTGTCTGGAACCACTAGTACTGAACAAGTTAAATACAGAAATGTAAATCTTGTGTATTGAATCGATATTGAAATCTTGGATGTTTATTATACTGAGTTATGTGAATTACATGAAGCGGACTTACTAGTCTAAATAAAGATGAAATACAAATCTCTCTATTTAATGGGTAATATTAATAAGTCAAAGCTATTTCTTTAAGATACAAATCAGTCTATGTAATGGTGTAAATGGTTTCTCCTACTGTCCTCTTGTAACATTTATCAAAAAAGCAGTTCTGTTCTGATTTACTACTAATAGCCTATTGGTAGATTTGTCATAATCAAGTACAACTGGGTATGATACACCATCCTTGGAAGACAATAGTTGTCTATGACGTTGTCCATCAGTTGAGATAACCACGACGTTGTTAGAATAATAACCGACTACATGCACGTTCCCATCATTGTCTACAGAGATACCACGTGGACCTAGTAGAACACGTTTATCTTTGAATTCCCATTGTATTGTACCATGTAAATCACAACATAAGACATATCACTGCTGATTATATCACTAACAGATCTATCACTCAGATTTAACATCTTTAGTCCTTTATCCGTTGTACAGTAATATATTGTTCTACCTCTGACTGCCATTCCATAAATATTCGTATCCATGGTAATAGTTGTCATGACTTTCTGACTTTCTATATCTATTATAGCTATACAATGTTTTATCTCCCCATCCAGATAATACAGCAACGCTATTGTTATCTGTAATATAAACTGTATCATAAGTATTGGCTCCTGGTTTACCTTCACCTATCTGGAATAATTATACTCCTTCTTTGTTGACGAATCTTACAGTACTAGAAATGAAACAGGAAAATACCATTTTACCATCTGGAAGTAAAGAACATCCTCTGATATCAGTTCCTTTGGTGTTTATCTTTTGTTTCAGATTGAGCTGTATATTTGCAACTGACATGGGTGGTGATATTTCAGCTAACATCATCTGGGCTTATTTATCTTTACTTCGGAGAAACACCATCTCGCAAGGCTTTGCTTCAACGACTACCTCGGCAAACATTTGAATGTTGGTGGGTATATTCTTCAGACCGTGTCTATCTTGCATGTTAGTTTGGTTTGATTTAGATTATCGCTGTTAACTAATGACTGTAGACACGTGTCTTGTGTTTCTACTTCTTTCTCTATTTGCTTTATGGCTATAAATGTTTGTAGGTCTGATGCATACTTTTCTAAGTTGACTATATTTGTCTGGTATTCGGTCAATATTCTCTGTTTCTCGTCTAAAGATACATGTAGCTCATGTGTTTCTGTGGATACTTGTTTTTCAGCTTCTGTCAGTTCCTTCATCAGATCCTCTTGTAACTTGTCAATATGAGTGTTGATTTTTGTCCTCAGTTCATGTATTTCATTCTCGATTATTCGTTTCTGTTCTTTTACAGAGCTGGAGTTGGTCTCTCTATTTTGTCTAATTTTACCAATATTTTCAATCAGTTCTTTAATCAAATGCTCGACCTCATTGAGCATAGTTGATGTTTTCACATGCTTTGTTATATTTTCAAGAACACTACCTCCCTACAGTCTATATGATTTTCCACGATACAAATTCTTCAACACGACACTCATGTTCTCCACAGTATAAACTGAACTTGTCTTGGTGTTCGCTGCAATGTTCTCTAATTTCCAATACATACGACGGCAAGTTCCTGTATTCCGCAATGTGTATCGTGGTATGACCTCGTGACAGCTTCACTGAACTGTGGTATTCAGTGCATTCTGTACAAAGTCCTTCTTCACATTCTCGACACCAAACTTTCGATGACTTAGAAATATGACGGTTATCACACATTCCACAGAAAGATGGAGAACTTGACATGATGTTGATATCCTGTAATATATTACAAATATTAAAATAAAAGTTAAAAAATTTAAGTTGTATGTAGGCACTTTGATTACTGTAAAATTAATTAATTAAAATCAGATTGACTTTCCAATAAACACTGTGTTATTAGCGCTATCTTATAGTACACCGTGGATACACATGGAAATAAGGTAGAAAACAATTCATAAGAACAGTTCCCAAATCCATTGAGAAAATCGTAGTCATGACAATTTTAGCTTCCTAGAAGCTCATCACAGCCTGTATCGTTCACTTGATTTATTCAAATAAAGTTTGTGTTCAATGAAGTCTGTCTTGATCTTCAGAAAATATATGTTATTCATTTACATGTTGGGTCCGTTGTTAAACTTTAACGCATAAACATCAGTGTTATTAGTGGGGGAAACTGGAATACCCAGACAAAACCACCGACCTGTCACAAGTCACTGGCAAAGTTTATCACAGAATGTTGTATCGAGATCATTGTTAGCCTTGACATACTTGCTTTATTTCTTATTTCTAAATACGCATACTATATTTGTATATAGTTGGTATCGATTTTTAACTGAATTTTACCATATAAGATAAATTAATGCAGATTTCACGTTGGGTACTTTGTTAAACTTAAACGCATAGACATCAGTTTTGTTGGTGGGGGTAACTGGAATACTCAGAAAAAACCACCGACCTGTCACAAGTCACTGGCAAAGTTTATCACAGAATGTTGTATCGAGTTCATTGTTAGACTTGACATATTGTTAAGCTATATTTGTATATAGTTGGTATCGATTTTTAACTGAATGTTATCATTTAAGATAAATTAAAATCCACCTGTGATGTAAATCTATTGTCTAAAATCTCCATTATTTTTAAGGAATGGAGAGTTGTGAACAATATGTACAGGGGCGGAGCTAGAGTTTAAAGGTAAAAAACCTCAACCTGTTTAAAATTGCAAAAGGGAATAACAAACAATTTATTTAAATTTTTTTGCTACAAGATTAATAATTAATAAAATTATTAAAGTACAATGGGTTGATTTTAAGTTGGGGAATGTCCTCGTATCTCTCCATTCCTTAAAACCAATGGGCCTCGGCTCCCTTATTTTTAAGGAATGGAGAGTTACTCCGACATTCTCCTATACTTAATGCAGTTTAAATAGGTTTCTAGACAGTTGACTTATTTATATGAGAAAATATGACAATTATAATATATGTATGACATAATAACAGCATAAATTACCTGAAAATAATGCCTTTTGACGAAATATCACCAAATCAGGAAAACTGTGAAAGAGGAAGTTAAAAATTCAGGTGAATTATCTGTTGGTAAGACTGACACGAGACCTGTACTGAATAAATATTAAATATCTACATAAAAGAAAATATATTTATAACTATTATGTTGTTCACACATTTAAAATTTTCACATGACTTTACTAAATAAAGACATATTGGAGCCCCCCCCCCCCCCATTAGTATAAGTAAATTAATATTAGTATAAGTTTATGTGATATTATATACACTTGTTACTATGGATTATAGTTTGTGATTTAACTTTAGGAGGAGGGAAGGTGGAAAAGAAGAAACATTTGCGGTCAAATTTGATAGTAGAAAATGAAATGATTTGAAAGATGCAAACTTAGATAATATGGCACTGCTGGTTTCAATTATAATTTTTTTATAAATCTTCTGTGAAGTCGGCGCTTATATTGTTACCGGTTCTTATCGTCATTCTATATGAATCAGGTACCAGCAATACTTTATAAGGTTTCATGGCTAAATAACATTGAAGTTTATTTGATCCCTTTATTAGTACTCAAGATCATACAATTACACATGTGGTGTAATGGTTAGCGTGCTCGCTTCGAATGCGGTAGATCGTGGGTTCGAGCCCCGGTCGGGTCAAACCAAAGTCTAATAAACTGGTATTTGTTGGTTCTCCGCCAGGCACGCAGCATTTAGAAGAAAGAACAACGACTGGTTTGCTCCGAATCAGAATAATATGTCCGAGTGGGGGTACATATCTATCCGCAATCTAATTAAAATAAATCTATGCACTTGCTCCTTATTTTCTATCGGTTTTTTTTTTGGTTGACGTGTGTGTAGCGCGCCGACCAAACAAAAACGATAGAAAATAGGGAGCAAGTGCGTAGATCTAATTTTAATTAGATTGTGTCTATCCGCGGACTGTTGTTTCAGCGAGTTAGAACAAAGCCTACCTCATCATCATCTCATTGAAAATTAACATGATATAGCTGAAAAATTGCAGAGTTAGTATAAACATATTTTATTAATTAATTCAATATTACACATTATGATAAAACACATATAGATTATATATAGACATTTAAACTACTCAATAGGATTCGGAAACAAGTGGTTATACTTAAACTACAACCACTCACTCACTCATACAATTACAGAATACTGTCATGTACAATATTCCTAGTTCAGTGTCTAGTCAAGGTCGTTCTTTTTATTTTACTTATGCAATCCTGACACCGTAACAGAAACCACTAACTACCCCGGAGTAGCATGGCACGAACATGTATACCGATACGGTGGGAGATCGGTTGCATAGCCACGTGGTCAATCCCTAATTCTAACCCTAACTCTAAACCTAACCATAATCCTAACCCTAACCCTAACCCTAAGCCTAACTCTAACCCTAACCATAACCCATATCCTAACCCTAACCCTCAGCATCAACAAAACTGACTTCCCGATATATCTGAAATATTGATGAAAGTGGCGTTAAACACCATAAACCCAGCCATTTATTTTATCGTACACTCATGTTTTATTACTATTAATTGTATAAATTTACACATTCTGGTGTCCAAAATTATTTCCATGTCAGATGATGTTCGTCTCACTTGACAGTAACACGACGAGTGTCGTATATGGAGCATGAACTGCTGTCCCTTTCAAAGCACCTGAGTTCAGCCCCGGTATTTAGTGGGGCTCGTGTTGCTAGATCTGTTCTGTGTAGTGTTTTCGTTTTTTGTCCTTTTACATTTGGCCATTATGTTGTCTGTCATTCCAGTTCAGTTTACCCCTTTGGTATCTTCAAACTCTTCGTCTCTAGAGGTCATGAACAAGTGAATACATAAATGTACATCTAGTGTCTAGAATCACTGATCAAGCTAAATACAGAAATGTACATCTGGTGACTTAAACACATGAACAAGTTAAATACAGAAATGTACATCTGGTGTCTGGAACCCCTGAAGAAGTACAATACATCAATGTATATCTTGTTTTTAGAACCCCTTAATAAGTTAAATACAGAAATGTACATTTGGTATCTGGAACCGCTGAACAGGTTGAGTACAGAGATGTACATCTGGTGTCTAGAGCCCCTGATTAAGCTAAATACAGATATGTACATCTGGTGTATTGAATTGATATTGTAATCTTTGATGTTTATTATAATGAATTATATGAATTACATGAAGTAAACGTACTAGTCAAAATGAAGGGGTAATATTAATAAGTCACAGTTATTTTTTTAAAATACAAATCACTCTATTTAATGGTGTATATTGTTCTGATTTTCTCCAACTATCCTCTTGTAACATCAAACAGAAAAGCCGTACTACTCTGATTTACAACTAATAACCTATTAGTAGAGCTGTCATAATCAAGTACAGGTGGGCTTACTAGACCATCCTTGGAAGACAATAGTTGTCTATGACGTTGTCCATCAGGGGAGATAACCATAACGTTGTTAGATTGACACCCGACTACATACACGTTCCCATCAGTGTCTACAGAAATACCAAGTGGACAATATAGATCACGGTTACCTTTGAATTCCCATTGTGTTGTACCATGTAAATCACAACATATCACGGTGTTAGTGTTAGTGTTTGTGTAGTACAGTTTGTCTCCAGATGTAGCTACGTAATCAACGCCAGACATACTACTGTTGATTATATCACTAACAGATATATCACTCAGATTTATCATCTTTAGTCCTTTATCCCATGCACAGTAATATATTGTTCTACCTCTAACCGCCATGCCATAAATATTCGCATCCATGGGAATAGTTGTCATGACTTTCTTACTTTCTATATCTATTATAGTTATACATCTTTTACCTCCACCTCTAGGTGATAAAGCAATACTATTAGTATCTTTAATATAAACTGTATCAGGAGTACCAGACCCTGTTTTATCTTTATCTATCTGGAATAATTCTATTCCTTCTTTGTTGATGAATCTTACAATATCAGAACTGTAACAGGAGAATACCATTCTACCATCTGGAAGTAAAGAACATCCTGTGATATTAGTCCCCTTGATGTTTATTTTTTGTTTCAGATTGAGCTGTATATTTTCAACTGACACGTGTGGTGATAGTGAAGATACTATCATCTGTGCTTGTTTATCTCTTTGTCTGACAAAGTCATCTCACTAGGCTTTGATTCAACAACTACTTCGGCAACTTTTGAATGCTGGTGGCAATATTCTTCAGACCGGTGTCTATCTTATATGATAGTTTGGTTTGATTCAGACTGTCACTGTTAACTAGTGACTGTAGACACGTTTCTTGTGTTTCTACTTCTTTCTCTATTTGCTTTATGGCTATAAATGTTTGTAGGTCTGATGCATACTTTTTCATGTTGACTATATTTGTCTGGTGTTCGGTGAGTTCTTTCTCTTTCTCGTCTAAAGATATAAATAGTTCACGTGTTTCGTTGGTTACTTGTATTTCTGCTTCATCCAATTCCGTCATCAGATTTTCTTGTAACCTGTCAAGATGATTGTTGATTTTTGTTCTCATTTCCTGTATTTCATTCTCAATTATTCGTTTCTGTTCTTTAACAGCACTGGAGTTGGTCTCTCTATTTTGTTTAATGTTACCAATATTGTCAATCAATTCTTTAATCAAATGCTCGGTCTCAGTGAACATGGTTGATGTCTTCACATTCTTTATTATTTCTTCAATGATAGCTACATTCTTACAATCACTATGATTTTTCACGACACAAATTCTACAACACGGACACTCATGTTCTTTACAGTATAAATTGAACTTTTCCTGATGTTCGCTGCAATGTTCTTTAATTTTCAACACGGACGACGGCAACTTCTGGTATTCCGCTATGGGTATCGTGGTATGACCTCGTGACAGCTTCCATGAACTGTGATATTCAATGAATTCTGTACAAAGTCCTTCTTCACAATCTCGACACCAAACTTCTGATGGTTTAGAAATATGGCTGTTATCACACATTCCACAGAAAGATGGAGAAGTTGACATGATGTTAATATCCTGTAATATATTATTAATATTAAAATAGAAATTATTATTTATTAATTGTCTGTAGTCACTTTGATTTCTATACACCACTAATATTAATTAATCAAAATCACAATGGCTTTTCAATCAACCCTGTCTTTCCTAGCGCTCTATTATAGTACACTGTAGATACATATGGCATAACAGATAGAACAAAAATGTTCTCTGTCGGAACAGTTCTCAAATCAAATGAGAAAATCGTAGTATCATAGCAAATTCAGTCTTCCATGATTAAGATAGAGGCCCATTTAGTCTTCCGTGATTAAGATAGAGGCCCATTTAGTCTTCCATGATTAAGATAGAGGCCCATTTAGTCTTCCATGATTAAGATAGAGGCCTATTTAGTCTTCCATGATTAAGATAGAGGCCCATTTAGTCTTCGATGATTAAGATAGAGGCCCATTTAGTTTTCCATGATTAAGATAGAGGTCCATTTAGTCTTCCATGATTAAGATAGAGGCCCATTTAGTCTTCCATGATTAAGATAGAGGCCCATTTAGTTTTCCATGGTTAAGATAGAGGCCGCCCACTTGAGCATGTATCAATCACCCGAATTATTCAAATATAGTTTGTGTTCAATAAAGTCTAGATTCTGAGAGAAACAATATTCTACGTTTTCATGAAGGGTTCTATGTTAAACTGTTGCTCATTTAAATGGGACTTTAAAACGTGGGTGTTGTTTCCTTTTAATTCCTTCATATCTCCGAAGCAGTAAAAGCTACAAAATAGGTTTTGGAACACTGTAGACAGGAATATTGGATGGAATTTAAAAGTTCAAATTTTGAAATCCTCATTAATATAATAATGCTTTACATATTTCTGACAGGGTTCCCCCCATGAAGTTCACTAAAACAATAATTTACTGTGTTCAAGGGGCACTGTGTCCCGCCACTATGCGTTCACACATATTGAAAATGTATGAAAATGTAAAAGTCCCATAACTCCAACAGACGAACAGACAAACGAATGGACCGCGGGTAGGCATGTCGCTCCACTCGGACGTTTTCTTATTATGATTCCGATCCATGAATCCAAAATGTGGGTCGAATTGTACGCCATTGTTTATTTGTGTACCACGTAATCAATTTTGTAACGTTTGTGGCTATAGTCTGTTTCTCGGTGTCAATAATTAGAAAATGTATTCAACACCTTTATAATATCTCACATCGAGAGACGGACTATAGCTAAAAACGTCACGAAATTGATCACGTGTTACATACATGTAGATAAAAATGGCGTACATTTCGACCTATATTTTGGATTTGTGGATATTATGGATCTTTGCTACTTAAAACAAATTTTATTGAAAAAAAAAATGATCTGAAAGATGCAAAATATAGATAATCTGGCACTCCTGATTTCAATTCGAATGTTTTCATAAATATTTTCAATGGTACCTTGTGTGAAGTCGGAGGACCCGGATGGCTTAATGAGTTAGGTAGTTGGATTACCTAACAACTCTTACAAGCCTAACACGAATACAGCGTGGGTTCACAACCGGCTTTATAAATTACAAAAAGGGTGCACTCGACTCGCAGCCGCAAGTGATAAAAATTACCAGTTGCTTGCCAATGGTCGGTGGTTCTCTCCGGGTACTCCGACTTATTTTACCTATACAATTCTGACCCCACAACAGGAACCACTAACTACCCCGGCTATAGAAGAAATAACTATCCATCTGTTAGTTCTAGGTTTGACACGACGGGGAATCTGGAATCGAGCCCACGTTCTACCCATGCTGCGGCGAACACGTTGGCCATTACAACGCTAAGGCTGTTTGTTGTTGTTCAGATTAGAAGCTTGTCACTCCTACCCTATTTGTTTTCTTTGTTGGCAAATGAAACACCCAACCAACTGACACTCTATACCCCTATTTCATTGAGCATGAACTTGGCATACATATATTTGAAGAACAGCTCCCTTGACGTCAGTGACCAAATATTAAACTTTTATTGCGGGGGGTTGCTTCCAGCCAGTCATTTCATTTTCACACGTTTCACGCGATATCAATAGAATATTGTTGAAAGTGGCGCTAACTACCATAACCAACCACTATATATTATATCGTACTTATTTTCTGTCATTGTATCAAATTTTCTTATTTAAAGAACAGGGTCAGATTAAATTTTGGGTTAAGATATATTTTTTATAAAATTTGGCGACAGTAAAAAAAAAGACAGCCGCTACACCTCCCTCTCGAAAGGTTAAATTGTTGTTCCCACCATTAAACAACAATCAATCGACTAAAAATGAACTAAACAAAAGCTGATAAATATGAGGATAGTCCATTTAAAGGCTAAATATAGCTGAAACTAATTCTTTCGACTGTTGCTATATATAACACATTACTAGAATGTGTGTTTCCTTTCCTGTTCTATCTAATGTTCCGTCAGCTTTCAATGGCATGCAATATATATACATCTTCAAAACCCCTTTTTAACTCATTGGTCTTACTCGACGTGTACAGAATTACAGTTTTATATCAGTTATGTATTTACAATTGCATGTCACCAATGTATAAATAACTTTACACTAAAATATTATACACACATGTACATATTCAATGGATATTTGTTGATGAGCGTGGGAGTATTTTGTTTACAATTATTTTGTAATACTATTGTCATTTATAAGGGGCTACATTAAGGAAGTAAGAACATTATATATAATATATGCTGACCAGAATTAAGTTGCTTATTGAAAGTATGTGGTTATTATAATAAAACCCTGTTGTTTTTACTTTTTTTTAAATTCCTCGGACTGGAACACTTTGAAAAATAGCCATTACACGTACTGGTACAGAGTGATACATGCAGAACAGGACATATATGTCACGTACCGGTACAGAGTGATACATGCAGAACATGATATACATGACATACAGTTACATGAAAGTCATTATTATCTAGTTCTATTTTGTCTCAGTACATTGTATATATATATATGTTAAAAAGAGTAATTAAATCCATACATTGTTCCACTTTTAACACAAGGGTACCTCTTGAATATTATTAAATTCCAAGTGTGTAAGTTACAATGTTTATATAGAGAGTGTTATGTACTGAAGCTACAGGGCTATATTGATAAAGATATACATACTGCTGTTAAAATAGATTACTAAACAACTTACTCATTTAAATAAGAAAAATATGATACTAATAATATATGTTTGACATAATAACAACATACATTACCTGAAAATTCCTGCAAATACTTGAAAACGTTGTATTCTGATAACTATCACTTAATCAGGAAAGTTGTAGAAGAGGACGGTAACGTCACGTGATTTACACTTTGTTCAGATAATAATCAACATTGACGCGGAACTTTGTAAACATTAGTTATCATTAGACTTAGTACTAAACAACCGAGAATATATATATATACATATAGATAAACCAGAGGCTCACAGGAACATAACATTTGTTATCATTATACCTAGTCCTAAACAGGTGGTAACTTATACCTATAGTAGATATAGATAAACCAGAGGCTCACAGGAACATAACATTAGTGATCATTAGACTTAGTATTAAACAGGTGGTAACTTATACCTATAGTACAAATAGATAAACCAGAGGCTCACAGGAACATAACATTTGTTATCATTAGACTTTGTACTAAACAGGTGGTAACTTATACCTACAGTAGATATAGATAAACCAGAGGCTCACAGGAACATAACATTAGTTATCATTAGACTTAGTACTAAACAGGTGGTAACTTATACCTATAGTAGACATAGATAAACCAGAGGCTCACATGAACATAACATTAGTTATCATTAGACTTAGTACTAAACGGGTGGTAACTTATACCTATAGTAGATATAGATAAACCAGAGGCTCACAGGAACATAACATTAGTTATCATTAGACTTAGTACTAAACAGGTGGTAACTTATACCTATAGTAGACATAGATAATCCAGAGGCTCACATGAACATAACATTATTGATCATTAGACTTAGTACTAAACAGGTGGTAACTTATACCTATAATAGATATAGATAAACCAGAGGCTCACAGGAACATAACATTAGTTATCATTAGACTTAGTACTAAACAGGTGGTAACTTATACCTATAGTAGATATAGATAAACCAGAGGCTCACAGGAACAGATCATTAGTTATCATTAGACTTTGTACTAAGCAGGTGGTAACTTATACATACAGTATATATAGATAAACCAGAGGCTCACATGAACATAGCATTAGTTATCATTTGACTTTGTACTCAACAGGTGGTAACTTATACCTACAGTAGATATAGATAAACCAGAGGCTCACAGGAACATAACATTAGTTATCATTAGACGTAGTACTAAACAGGTGGTAACTTATACCTATAGTAGATATAGATAAACCAGAGGCTCAGAGGAACATAACATTTGTTATCATTAGACTTAGTACTAAACAGGTGGTAACTTATACCTATAGTAGATATAGATAAACCAGAGGCTCACAGGAACAGATCATTAGTTATCATTAGACTTTGTACTAAGCAGGTGGTAACTTATACATACAGTATATATAGATAAACCAGAGGCTCACATGAACATAGCATTAGTTATCATTAGACTTTGTACTAAACAGGTGGTAACTTATACCAATAGTATATATCGATAAACCAGAGGCTCACAGGAACATAGCATTAGTTATCATTAGACTTTTTACTAAACAGGTGGTAACTTATACATACAGTATATATAGATAAACCAGAGGCTCACAGGAACATAACATTAGTTATCATTAGACTTTGTACTAAACAGGTGGTAACTTATACCTATAGTAGATATTGATAAACCAGAGGCTCACAGGAACATTGCATTAGTTATCATTAGACTTTGTACTAAACAGGTGGTAACTTATACATACAGTATATATAGATAAACCAGAGGCTCACATGAACATAGCATTAGTTATCATTAGACTTTGTACTAAACAGGTGGTAACTTATACCTATAGTAGATATAGATAAACCAGAGGCTCACAGGAACATAACATTTGTTATCATTAGACTTAGTACTAAACAGGTGGTAACTTATACCTATAGTAGATATAGATAATCCAGAGGCTCACAGGAACATAACATTAGTTATCATTAGACTAAACAGGTGGTAACTTATACCTATAGTAGATATAGATAAACCAGAGGCTCACATGAACATAGCATTAGTTATCATTAGACTTTGGACTAAACAGGTAGTAACTTATATCTATAGTAGATATAGATAAACCAGCGTCTTCACAGGAACATAACATTAGTTATCATTAGACTTAGTACTAAACAGGTGGTCACTTATACCTATAGTAGATATAGATAAACCAGAGTCTCACAGGAACATAACATTAGTTATCATTAGACTTTGTACTAAACAGGTGGTAACTTATACCTATAGTAGATATAGATAAACCAGAGGCTCACAGGAACATACCATTAGTTATCATTAGACTTTGTACTAAACAGGTGGTAACTTATACCTATAGTAGATATAGATAATCCAGAGGCTCACAGGAACATAACATTAGTTATCATTAGACTAAACAGGTGGTAACTTATACCTATAGTAGATATAGATAAACCAGAGGCTCACATGAACATAGCATTAGTTATCATTAGACTTTGGACTAAACAGGTAGTAACTTATATCTATAGTAGATATAGATAAACCAGCGTCTTCACAGGAACATAACATTAGTTATCATTAGACTTAGTACTAAACAGGTGGTCACTTATACCTATAGTAGATATAGATAAACCAGAGTCTCACAGGAACATAACATTAGTTATCATTAGACTTTGTACTAAACAGGTGGTAACTTATACCTATAGTAGATATAGATAAACCAGAGGCTCACAGGAACATAACATTAGTTATCATTAGACTTTGTACTAAACAGGTGGTAACTTATACCTATAGTAGATATAGATAAACCAGAGGCTCACAGGAACATAACATTAGTTATCATTAGACTTAGTACTAAACAGGTGGTAACTTATACCTATAGTAGACATAGATAAACCAGAGGCTCACATGAACATAACATTAGTGATCATTAGACTTAGTACTAAACAGGTGGTAACTTATACCTATAATAGATATAGATAAACCAGAGGCTCACAGGAACATAACATTAGTTATCATTAGACTTAGTACTAAACAGGTGGTAACTTATACCTATAGTAAATATAGATAAACCAGAGGCTCACAGGAACGTAACATTAGTTATCATTAGACTTAGTACTAAATAGGTAGTAACTTATACCTATAGTAGATATAGATAAACCAGAGGCTCAAAGGAACATAACATTAGTTATCATTAGACTTAGTACTAAACAGGTGGTAACTTATACCTATAGTAGATATAGATAAACCAGAGGCTCACAGGAACATAACATTAGTGATCATTAGACTTAGTACTAAACAGGCGGTAACTTATACCTATTGTAGATATCGATAAACCAGAGGCTCACAGGAACATAACATTAGTGATCATTAGACTTAGTACTAAACAGGTGGTAACTTATACCTATAGTAGATATAGATAAACCAGAGACTCACATGAACATAACATTAGTTAGCATTAGACTTAGTACTAAACAGGTGGTAACTTATACCTATAGTAGATATAGATAAACCAGAGGCTCACAGGAACATAACATTAGTTATCATTAGACTTTGTACTAAACAGGTGGTAACTTATACCTATAGTAGATATAGATAAACCAGAGCCTCACAGGAACATAACATTAGTTATCATTAGACTTTGTACTAAACAGGTGGTAACTTATAAATATAGTAGATATAGATAAACCAGAGGCTCACAGGAACATAACATTAGTTATCATTAGACTTAGTACTAAACAGGTGGTAACTTATACCTATAGTAGACATAGATAAACCAGAGGCTCACAGGAACATAACATTAGTTATCATTAGACTTAGTACTAAACAGGTGGTAACTTATGCCTATAGTAGATATAGATAAACCAGAGGCTCAAAGGAACATAACATTAGTTATCATTAGACTTAGTACTTAACAGGTGGTAACTTATACCTATAGTAGATATAGATAAACCAGAGGCTCACAGGAACATAACATTAGTGATTATTAGACTTAGTACTAAACAGGTGGTATCTTATACCTATTGTAGATATCGATAAACCAGAGGCTCACAGGAACATAACATTAGTGATCATTAGACTAGGTACTAAACAGGTGGTAACTTATACCTATAGTAGATATAGATAAACCAGAGGCTCACATGAACATAACATTAGTTATCATTAGACTTAGTACTAAACAGGTGGTAACTTATACCTATAGTAGACATAGATAAACCAGAGGCTCACATGAACATAGCATTAGTTATCATTTGACTTTGTACTAAACAGGTGGTAACTTATACCTACAGTAGATATAGATAAACCAGAGGCTCACAGGAACATAACATTAGTTATCATTAGACGTAGTACTAAACAGGTGGTAACTTATACCTATAGTAGATATAGATAAACCAGAGGCTCACAGGAACAGATCATTAGTTATCATTAGACTTTGTACTAAGCAGGTGGTAACTTATACATACAGTATATATAGATAAACCAGAGGCTCACATGAACATAGCATTAGTTATCATTAGACTTTGTACTAAACAGGTGGTAACTTATACCAATAGTATATATAGATAAACCAGAGTCTCACAGGAACATAACATTAGTTATCATTAGACTTTGTACTAAACAGGTGGTAACTTATACCTATAGTAGATATAGATAAACCAGAGGCTCACAGGAACATACCATTAGTTATCATTAGACTTAGTACTAAACAGGTGGTAACTTATACCTATAGTAGATATAGACAAACCAGAGACTCACAGGAACATAACATTAGTTATCATTAGACTTTGTACTAAACAGGTGGTAACTTATACCTATAGTAGATATAGATAAACCAGAGCCTCACAGGAACATAACATTAGTTATCATTAGACTTTGTACTAAACAGGTGGTAACTTATACCTATAGTAGATATAGATAAACCAGAGGCTCACAGGAACATAACATTAGTTATCATTAGACTTAGTACTAAACAGGTGGTAACTTATACCTATAGTAGACATAGATAAACCAGAGGCTCACATGAACATAACATTAGTGATCATTAGACTTAGTACTAAACAGGTGGTAACTTATACCTATAATAGATATAGATAAACCAGAGGCTCACAGGAACATAACATTAGTTATCATTAGACTTAGTACTAAACAGGTGGTAACTTATACCTATAGTAAATATAGATAAACCAGAGGCTCACAGGAACGTAACATTAGTTATCATTAGACTTAGTACTAAATAGGTAGTAACTTATACCTATAGTAGATATAGATAAACCAGAGGCTCAAAGGAACATAACATTAGTTATCATTAGACTTAGTACTAAACAGGTGGTAACTTATACCTATAGTAGATATAGATAAACCAGAGGCTCACAGGAACATAACATTAGTGATCATTAGACTTAGTACTAAACAGGCGGTAACTTATACCTATTGTAGATATCGATAAACCAGAGGCTCACAGGAACATAACATTAGTGATCATTAGACTTAGTACTAAACAGGTGGTAACTTATACCTATAGTAGATATAGATAAACCAGAGACTCACATGAACATAACATTAGTTAGCATTAGACTTAGTACTAAACAGGTGGTAACTTATACCTATAGTAGATATAGATAAACCAGAGGCTCACAGGAACATAACATTAGTTATCATTAGACTTTGTACTAAACAGGTGGTAACTTATACCTATAGTAGATATAGATAAACCAGAGCCTCACAGGAACATAACATTAGTTATCATTAGACTTTGTACTAAACAGGTGGTAACTTATACATATAGTAGATATAGATAAACCAGAGGCTCACAGGAACATAACATTAGTTATCATTAGACTTAGTACTAAACAGGTGGTAACTTATACCTATAGTAGACATAGATAAACCAGAGGCTCACATGAACATAACATTAGTGATCATTAGACTTAGTACTAAACAGGTGGTAACTTATACCTATAATAGATATAGATAAACCAGAGGCTCACAGGAACATAACATTAGTTATCATTAGACTTAGTACTAAACAGGTGGTAACTTATGCCTATAGTAGATATAGATAAACCAGAGGCTCAAAGGAACATAACATTAGTTATCATTAGACTTAGTACTAAACAGGTGGTAACTTATACCTATAGTAGATATAGATAAACCAGAGGCTCACAGGAACATAACATTAGTGATTATTAGACTTAGTACTAAACAGGTGGTATCTTATACCTATTGTAGATATCGATAAACCAGAGGCTCACAGGAACATAACATTAGTGATCATTAGACTAGGTACTAAACAGGTGGTAACTTATACCTATAGTAGATATAGATAAACCAGAGGCTCACATGAACATAACATTAGTTATCATTAGACTTAGTACTAAACAGGTGGTAACTTATACCTATAGTAGACATAGATAAACCAGAGGCTCACATGAACATAGCATTAGTTATCATTTGACTTTGTACTAAACAGGTGGTAACTTATACCTACAGTAGATATAGATAAACCAGAGGCTCACAGGAACATAACATTAGTTATCATTAGACGTAGTACTAATCAGGTGGTAACTTATACCTATAGTAGATATAGATAAACCAGAGGCTCACAGGAACAGATCATTAGTTATCATTAGACTTTGTACTAAGCAGGTGGTAACTTATACATACAGTATATATAGATAAACCAGAGGCTCACATGAACATAGCATTAGTTATCATTAGACTTTGTACTAAACAGGTGGTAACTTATACCAATAGTATATATCGATAAACCAGAGGCTCACAGGAACATAGCATTAGTTATCATTAGACTTTTTACTAAACAGGTGGTAACTTATACATACAGTATATATAGATAAACCAGAGGCTCACAGGAACATAACATTAGTTATCATTAGACTTTGTACTAAACAGGTGGTAACTTATACCTATAGTAGATATTGATAAACCAGAGGCTCACAGGAACATTGCATTAGTTATCATTAGACTTTGTACTAAACAGGTGGTAACTTATACATATAGTAGATATAGATAAACCAGAGGCTCACAGGAACATAACATTAGTTATCATTAGACTTAGTACTAAACAGGTGGTAACTTATGCCTATAGTAGACATAGATAAACCAGAGGCTCACATGAACATAACATTAGTGATCATTAGACTTAGTACTAAACAGGTGGTAACTTATACCTATAATAGATATAGATAAACCAGAGGCTCACAGGAACATAACATTAGTTATCATTAGACTTAGTACTAAACAGGTGGTAACTTATACCTATAGTAGATATAGATAAACCAGAGGCTCAAAGGAACATAACATTAGTTATCATTAGACTTAGTACTAAACAGGTGGTAACTTATACCTATAGTAGATATAGATAAACCAGAGGCTCACAGGAACATAACATTAGTGATTATTAGACTTAGTACTAAACAGGCGGTAACTTATACCTATTGTAGATATCAATAAACCAGAGGCTCACAGGAACATAACATTAGTGATCATTAGACTAGGTACTAAACAGGTGGTAACTTATACCTATAGTAGATATCAATAAACCAGAGGCTCACATGAACATAACATTAGTTATCATTAGACTAAACAGGTGGTAACTTATACCTATAGTAGATATAGATAAACCAGAGGCTCACATGAACATAGCATTAGTTATCATTAGACTTTGGACTAAACAGGTAGTAACTTATATCTATAGTAGATATAGATAAACCAGCGTCTTCACAGGAACATAACATTAGTTATCATTAGACTTAGTACTAAACAGGTGGTCACTTATACCTATAGTAGATATAGATAAACCAGAGTCTCACAGGAACATAACATTAGTTATCATTAGACTTTGTACTAAACAGGTGGTAACTTATACCTATAGTAGATATAGATAAACCAGAGGCTCACAGGAACATAACATTAGTTATCATTAGACTTTGTACTAAACAGGTGGTAACTTATACCTATAGTAGATATAGATAAACCAGAGGCTCACAGGAACATAACATTAGTTATCATTAGACTTAGTACTAAACAGGTGGTAACTTATACCTATAGTAGACATAGATAAACCAGAGGCTCACATGAACATAACATTAGTGATCATTAGACTTAGTACTAAACAGGTGGTAACTTATACCTATAATAGATATAGATAAACCAGAGGCTCACAGGAACATAACATTAGTTATCATTAGACTTAGTACTAAACAGGTGGTAACTTATACCTATAGTAAATATAGATAAACCAGAGGCTCACAGGAACGTAACATTAGTTATCATTAGACTTAGTACTAAATAGGTAGTAACTTATACCTATAGTAGATATAGATAAACCAGAGGCTCAAAGGAACATAACATTAGTTATCATTAGACTTAGTACTAAACAGGTGGTAACTTATACCTATAGTAGATATAGATAAACCAGAGGCTCACAGGAACATAACATTAGTGATCATTAGACTTAGTACTAAACAGGCGGTAACTTATACCTATTGTAGATATCGATAAACCAGAGGCTCACAGGAACATAACATTAGTGATCATTAGACTTAGTACTAAACAGGTGGTAACTTATACCTATAGTAGATATAGATAAACCAGAGACTCACATGAACATAACATTAGTTAGCATTAGACTTAGTACTAAACAGGTGGTAACTTATACCTATAGTAGATATAGATAAACCAGAGGCTCACAGGAACATAACATTAGTTATCATTAGACTTTGTACTAAACAGGTGGTAACTTATACCTATAGTAGATATAGATAAACCAGAGCCTCACAGGAACATAACATTAGTTATCATTAGACTTTGTACTAAACAGGTGGTAACTTATAAATATAGTAGATATAGATAAACCAGAGGCTCACAGGAACATAACATTAGTTATCATTAGACTTAGTACTAAACAGGTGGTAACTTATACCTATAGTAGACATAGATAAACCAGAGGCTCACAGGAACATAACATTAGTTATCATTAGACTTAGTACTAAACAGGTGGTAACTTATGCCTATAGTAGATATAGATAAACCAGAGGCTCAAAGGAACATAACATTAGTTATCATTAGACTTAGTACTTAACAGGTGGTAACTTATACCTATAGTAGATATAGATAAACCAGAGGCTCACAGGAACATAACATTAGTGATTATTAGACTTAGTACTAAACAGGTGGTATCTTATACCTATTGTAGATATCGATAAACCAGAGGCTCACAGGAACATAACATTAGTGATCATTAGACTAGGTACTAAACAGGTGGTAACTTATACCTATAGTAGATATAGATAAACCAGAGGCTCACATGAACATAACATTAGTTATCATTAGACTTAGTACTAAACAGGTGGTAACTTATACCTATAGTAGACATAGATAAACCAGAGGCTCACATGAACATAGCATTAGTTATCATTTGACTTTGTACTAAACAGGTGGTAACTTATACCTACAGTAGATATAGATAAACCAGAGGCTCACAGGAACATAACATTAGTTATCATTAGACGTAGTACTAAACAGGTGGTAACTTATACCTATAGTAGATATAGATAAACCAGAGGCTCACAGGAACAGATCATTAGTTATCATTAGACTTTGTACTAAGCAGGTGGTAACTTATACATACAGTATATATAGATAAACCAGAGGCTCACATGAACATAGCATTAGTTATCATTAGACTTTGTACTAAACAGGTGGTAACTTATACCAATAGTATATATAGATAAACCAGAGTCTCACAGGAACATAACATTAGTTATCATTAGACTTTGTACTAAACAGGTGGTAACTTATACCTATAGTAGATATAGATAAACCAGAGGCTCACAGGAACATACCATTAGTTATCATTAGACTTAGTACTAAACAGGTGGTAACTTATACCTATAGTAGATATAGACAAACCAGAGACTCACAGGAACATAACATTAGTTATCATTAGACTTTGTACTAAACAGGTGGTAACTTATACCTATAGTAGATATAGATAAACCAGAGCCTCACAGGAACATAACATTAGTTATCATTAGACTTTGTACTAAACAGGTGGTAACTTATACCTATAGTAGATATAGATAAACCAGAGGCTCACAGGAACATAACATTAGTTATCATTAGACTTAGTACTAAACAGGTGGTAACTTATACCTATAGTAGACATAGATAAACCAGAGGCTCACATGAACATAACATTAGTGATCATTAGACTTAGTACTAAACAGGTGGTAACTTATACCTATAATAGATATAGATAAACCAGAGGCTCACAGGAACATAACATTAGTTATCATTAGACTTAGTACTAAACAGGTGGTAACTTATACCTATAGTAAATATAGATAAACCAGAGGCTCACAGGAACGTAACATTAGTTATCATTAGACTTAGTACTAAATAGGTAGTAACTTATACCTATAGTAGATATAGATAAACCAGAGGCTCAAAGGAACATAACATTAGTTATCATTAGACTTAGTACTAAACAGGTGGTAACTTATACCTATAGTAGATATAGATAAACCAGAGGCTCACAGGAACATAACATTAGTGATCATTAGACTTAGTACTAAACAGGCGGTAACTTATACCTATTGTAGATATCGATAAACCAGAGGCTCACAGGAACATAACATTAGTGATCATTAGACTTAGTACTAAACAGGTGGTAACTTATACCTATAGTAGATATAGATAAACCAGAGACTCACATGAACATAACATTAGTTAGCATTAGACTTAGTACTAAACAGGTGGTAACTTATACCTATAGTAGATATAGATAAACCAGAGGCTCACAGGAACATAACATTAGTTATCATTAGACTTTGTACTAAACAGGTGGTAACTTATACCTATAGTAGATATAGATAAACCAGAGCCTCACAGGAACATAACATTAGTTATCATTAGACTTTGTACTAAACAGGTGGTAACTTATACATATAGTAGATATAGATAAACCAGAGGCTCACAGGAACATAACATTAGTTATCATTAGACTTAGTACTAAACAGGTGGTAACTTATACCTATAGTAGACATAGATAAACCAGAGGCTCACATGAACATAACATTAGTGATCATTAGACTTAGTACTAAACAGGTGGTAACTTATACCTATAATAGATATAGATAAACCAGAGGCTCACAGGAACATAACATTAGTTATCATTAGACTTAGTACTAAACAGGTGGTAACTTATGCCTATAGTAGATATAGATAAACCAGAGGCTCAAAGGAACATAACATTAGTTATCATTAGACTTAGTACTAAACAGGTGGTAACTTATACCTATAGTAGATATAGATAAACCAGAGGCTCACAGGAACATAACATTAGTGATTATTAGACTTAGTACTAAACAGGTGGTATCTTATACCTATTGTAGATATCGATAAACCAGAGGCTCACAGGAACATAGCATTAGTGATCATTAGACTAGGTACTAAACAGGTGGTAACTTATACCTATAGTAGATATAGATAAATCAGAGGCTCACATGAACATAACATTAGTTATCATTAGACTTAGTACTAAACAGGTGGTAACTTATACCTATAGTAGACATAGATAAACCAGAGGCTCACATGAACATAGCATTAGTTATCATTTGACTTTGTACTAAACAGGTGGTAACTTATACCTACAGTAGATATAGATAAACCAGAGGCTCACAGGAACATAACATTAGTTATCATTAGACGTAGTACTAATCAGGTGGTAACTTATACCTATAGTAGATATAGATAAACCAGAGGCTCACAGGAACAGATCATTAGTTATCATTAGACTTTGTACTAAGCAGGTGGTAACTTATACATACAGTATATATAGATAAACCAGAGGCTCACATGAACATAGCATTAGTTATCATTAGACTTTGTACTAAACAGGTGGTAACTTATACCAATAGTATATATCGATAAACCAGAGGCTCACAGGAACATAGCATTAGTTATCATTAGACTTTTTACTAAACAGGTGGTAACTTATACATACAGTATATATAGATAAACCAGAGGCTCACAGGAACATAACATTAGTTATCATTAGACTTTGTACTAAACAGGTGGTAACTTATACCTATAGTAGATATTGATAAACCAGAGGCTCACAGGAACATTGCATTAGTTATCATTAGACTTTGTACTAAACAGGTGGTAACTTATACATATAGTAGATATAGATAAACCAGAGGCTCACAGGAACATAACATTAGTGATCATTAGACTTAGTACTAAACAGGTGGTAACTTATGCCTATAGTAGACATAGATAAACCAGAGGCTCACATGAACATAACATTAGTGATCATTAGACTTAGTACTAAACAGGTGGTAACTTATACCTATAATAGATATAGATAAACCAGAGGCTCACAGGAACATAACATTAGTTATCATTAGACTTAGTACTAAACAGGTGGTAACTTATACCTATAGTAGATATAGATAAACCAGAGGCTCAAAGGAACATAACATTAGTTATCATTAGACTTAGTACTAAACAGGTGGTAACTTATACCTATAGTAGATATAGATAAACCAGAGGCTCACAGGAACATAACATTAGTGATTATTAGACTTAGTACTAAACAGGCGGTAACTTATACCTATTGTAGATATCAATAAACCAGAGGCTCACAGGAACATAACATTAGTGATCATTAGACTAGGTACTAAACAGGTGGTAACTTATACCTATAGTAGATATAGATAAACCAGAGGCTCACATGAACATAACATTAGTTATCATTAGACTTAGTACTAAACAGGTGGTAACTTATACCTATAGTAGACATAGATAAACCAGAGGCTCACATGAACATAGCATTAGTTATCATTTGACTTTGTACTAAACAGGTGGTAACTTATACCTACAGTAGATATAGATAAACCAGAGGCTCACAGGAACATAACATTAGTTATCAATAGACGTAGTACTAAACAGGTGGTAACTTATACCTATAGTAGATATAGATAAACCAGAGGCTCACAGGAACATAACATTAGTTATCATTAGACTTTGTACTAAACAGGTGGTAACTTATACCTATAGTAGATATTGATAAACCAGAGGCTCACATGAACATAGCATTAGTTATCATTAGACTTTGTACTAAACAGGTGGTAACTTATACCAATAGTATATATCGATAAACCAGAGGCTCACAGGAACATAGCATTAGTTATCATTAGACTTTTTACTAAACAGGTGGTAACTTATACATACAGTATATATAGATAAACCAGAGGCTCACAGGAACATAACATTAGTTATCATTAGACTTTGTACTAAACAGGTGGTAACTTATACCTATAGTAGATATAGATAAACCAGAGGCTCACAGGAACATAACATTTGTTATCATTAGACTTAGTACTAAACAGGTGGTAACTTATACCTATAGTAGATATAGATAATCCAGAGGCTCACAGGAACATAACATTAGTTATCATTAGACTAAACAGGTGGTAACTTATACCTATAGTAGATATAGATAAACCAGAGGCTCACATGAACATAGCATTAGTTATCATTAGACTTTGGACTAAACAGGTGGTAACTTATATCTATAGTAGATATAGATAAACCAGCGTCTTCACAGGAACATAACATTAGTTATCATTAGACTTAGTACTAAACAGGTGGTCACTTATACCTATAGTAGATATAGATAAACCAGAGTCTCACAGGAACATAACATTAGTTATCATTAGACTTTGTACTAAACAGGTGGTAACTTATACCTATAGTAGATATAGATAAACCAGAGGCTCACAGGAACATACCATTAGTTATCATTAGACTTAGTACTAAACAGGTGGTAACTTATACCTATAGTAGATATAGACAAACCAGAGGCTCACAGGAACATAACATTAGCTATCATTAGACTTTGTACTAAACAGGTGGTAACTTATACCTATAGTAGATATAGATAAACCAGAGGCTCACAGGAACATAACATTAGTTATCATTAGACTTAGTACTAAACAGGTGGTAACTTATACCTATAGTAGACATAGATAAACCAGAGGCTCACATGAACATAACATTAGTGATCATTAGACTTAGTACTAAACAGGTGGTAACTTATACCTATAATAGATATAGATAAACCAGAGGCTCACAGGAACATAACATTAGTTATCATTAGACTTAGTACTAAACAGGTGGTAACTTATACCTATAGTAGATATAGATAAACCAGAGGCTCACAGGAACGTAACATTAGTTATCATTAGACTTAGTACTAAATAGGTAGTAACTTATACCTATAGTAGATATAGATAAACCAGAGGCTCAAAGGAACATAACATTAGTTATCATTAGACTTAGTACTAAACAGGTGGTAACTTATACCTATAGTAGATATAGATAAACCAGAGGCTCACAGGAACATAACATTAGTGATCATTAGACTTAGTACTAAACAGGCGGTAACTTATACCTATTGTAGATATCGATAAACCAGAGGCTCACAGGAACATAACATTAGTGATCATTAGACTTAGTACTAAACAGGTGGTAACTTATACCTATAGTAGATATAGATAAACCAGAGACTAACATGAACATAACATTAGTTATCATTAGACTTAGTACTAAACAGGTGGTAACTTATACCTATAGTAGATATAGATAAACCAGAGGCTCACAGGAACATAACATTAGTTATCATTAGACTTTGTACTAAACAGGTGGTAACTTATACCTATAGTAGATATAGATAAACCAGAGCCTCACAGGAACATAACATTAGTTATCATTAGACTTTGTACTAAACAGGTGGTAACTTATACCTATAGTAGATATATATAAACCAGAGGCTCACATGAACATAACATTAGTGATCATTAGACTTAGTACTAAACAGGTGGTAACGTATACCTATAGTAGATATAGATAAACCAGAGGCTAACAGGAACGTAACATTAGTTATCATTAGACTTAGTACTAAATAGGTAGTAACTTATACCTATAGTAGATATAGATAAACCAGAGGCTCAAAGGAACATAACATTAGTTATCATTAGACTTAGTACTAAACAGGTGGTAACTTATACCTATAGTAGATATAGACAAACCAGAGGCTCACAGGAACATAACATTAGCTATCATTAGACTTTGTACTAAACAGGTGGTAACTTATACCTATAGTAGATATAGATAAACCAGAGGCTCACAGGAACATAACATTAGTTATCATTAGACTTAGTACTAAACAGGTGGTAACTTATACCTATAGTAGACATAGATAAACCAGAGGCTCACATGAACATAACATTAGTGAGCATTAGACTTAGTACTAAACAGGTGGTAACTTATACCTATAATAGATATAGATAAACCAGAGGCTCACAGGAACATAACATTAGTTATCATTAGACTTAGTACTAAACAGGTGGTAACTTATACCTATAGTAGATATAGATAAACCAGAGGCTCACAGGAACGTAACATTAGTTATCATTAGACTTAGTACTAAATAGGTAGTAACTTATACCTATAGTAGATATAGATAAACCAGAGGCTCAAAGGAACATAACATTAGTTATCATTAGACTTAGTACTAAACAGGTGGTAACTTATACCTATAGTAGATATAGATAAACCAGAGGCTCACAGGAACATAACATTAGTGATCATTAGACTAAACAGGTGGTAACTTATACCTATAGTAGATATAGATAAACCAGAGGCTCACATGAACATAGCATTAGTTATCATTAGACTTTGGACTAAACAGGTAGTAACTTATATCTATAGTAGATATAGATAAACCAGCGTTTTCACAGGAACATAACATTAGTTATCATTAGACTTAGTACTAAACAGGTGGTCACTTATACCTATAGTAGATATAGATAAACCAGAGTCTCACAGGAACATAACATTAGTTATCATTAGACTTTGTACTAAACAGGTGGTAACTTATACCTATAGTAGATATAGATAAACCAGAGGCTCACAGGAACATACCATTAGTTATCATTAGACTTAGTACTAAACAGGTGGTAACTTATACCTATAGTAGATATAGACAAACCAGAGGCTCAC
The DNA here is from genome assembly GCA_963680875.1 of Bathymodiolus brooksi. Taxonomy (NCBI): domain Eukaryota; kingdom Metazoa; phylum Mollusca; class Bivalvia; order Mytilida; family Modiolidae; genus Bathymodiolus; species Bathymodiolus brooksi. Next base: position 24,557,325 of record OY804586.1, read on the forward strand.
AGGAACATAACATTAGCTATCATTAGACTTTGTACTAAACATGTGGTAACTTATACCTATAGTAGATATAGATAAACCAGAGGCTCACAGGAACATAACATTAGTTATCATTAGACTTAGTACTAAACAGGTGGTAACTTATACCTATAGTAGACATAGATAAACCAGAGGCTCACATGAACATAACATTAGTGATTATTAGACTTAGTACTAAACAGGTGGTAACTTATACCTATAATAGATATAGATAAACCAGAGGCTCACAGGAACATAACATTAGTTATCATTAGACTTAGTACTAAACAGGTGGTAACTTATACCTATAGTAGATATAGATAAACCAGAGGCTCACAGGAACGTAACATTAGTTATCATTAGACTTAGTACTAAATAGGTAGTAACTTATACCTATAGTAGATATAGATAAACCAGAGGCTCACAGGAACATAACATTAGTGATCATTAGACTAAGTACTAAACAGGTGGTAACTTATACCTATAGTAGATATAGATAAACCAGAGACTCACATGAACATAACATTAGTTATCATTAGACTTAGTACTAAACAGGTGGTAACTTATACCTATAGTAGATATAGATAAACCAGAGGCTCACAGGAACATAACATTAGTTATCATTAGACTTTGTACTAAACAGGTGGTAACTTATACCTATAGTAGATATAGATAAACCAGAGCCTCACAGGAACATAACATTAGTTATCATTAGACTTTGTACTAAACAGGTGGTAACTAATACCTATAGTAGATATAGATAAACCAGAGGCTCACATGAACATAACATTAGTGATCATTAGACTTAGTACTAAACAGGTGGTAACTTATACCTATAGTAGATATAGATAAACCAGAGGCTAACAGGAACGTAACATTAGTTATCATTAGACTTAGTACTAAATAGGTAGTAACTTATATCTATAGTAGATATAGATAAACCAGAGGCTCAAAGGAACATAACATTAGTTATCATTAGACTTAGTACTAAACAGGTGGTAACTTATACCTATAGTAGATATAGATAAACCAGAGGCTCACAGGAACATAACATTAGTGATCATTAGACTTAGTACTAAACAGGCGGTAACTTATACCTATTGTAGATATCGATAAACCAGAGGCTCACAGGAACATAACATTAGTGATCATTAGACTTAGTACTAAACAGGTGGTAACTTATACCTATAGTAGATATAGATAAACCAGAGGCTCACATGAACATAACATTAGTTATCATTAGACTTAGTACTAAACAGGTGGTAACTTATACCTATAGTAGACATAGATAAACCAGAGGCACACATGAACATAGCATTAGTTATCATTTGACTTTGTACTAAACAGGTGGTAACTTATACCTACAGTAGATATAGATAAACCAGAGGCTCACAGGAACATAACATTAGTTATCATTAGACGTAGTACTAAACAGGTGGTAACTTATACCTATAGTAGATATAGATAAACCAGAGGCTCACAGGAACATAACATTAGTTATCATTAGACTTAGTACTAAACAGGTGGTAACTTATACCTATAGTAGATATAGATAAACCAGAGGCTCACAGGAACAGTGCATTAGTTATCATTAGACTTTGTACTAAACAGGTGGTAACTTATACATACAGTATATATAGATAAACCAGAGGCTCAAAGGAACATAACATTAGTTATCATTAGACTTAGTACTAAACAGGTGGTAACTTATACCTATAGTAGATATAGATAAACCAGAGGCTCACAGGAACATAACATTAGTGATCATTAGACTTAGTACTAAACAGGCGGTAACTTATACCTATTGTAGATATCGATAAACCAGAGGCTCACAGGAACATAACATTAGTGATCATTAGACTTAGTACTAAACAGGTGGTAACTTATACCTATAGTAGATATAGATAAACCAGAGGCTCACATGAACATAACATTAGTTATCATTAGACTTAGTACTAAACAGGTGGTAACTTATACCTATAGTAGACATAGATAAACCAGAGGCTCACATGAACATAGCATTAGATATCATTTGACTTTGTACTAAACAGGTGGTAACTTATACCTACAGTAGATATAGATAAACCAGAGGCTCACAGGAACATAACATTAGTTATCATTAGACGTAGTACTAAACAGGTGGTAACTTATACCTATAGTAGATATAGATAAACCAGAGGCTCACAGGAACATAACATTAGTTATCATTAGACTTAGTACTAAACAGGTGGTAACTTATACCTATAGTAGATATAGATAAACCAGAGGCTCACAGGAACAGTGCATTAGTTATCATTAGACTTTGTACTAAACAGGTGGTAACTTATACCAATAGTATATATCAATAAACCAGAGGCTCACAGGAACATAGCATTAGTTATCATTAGACTTTTTTACTAAACAGGTGGTAACTTATACCTATAATAGATATAGATAAACCAGAGGCTCACAGGAACGTAACATTATTTATCATTAGACTTAGTACTAAATAGGTAGTAACTTATACCTATAGTAGATATAGATAAACCAGAGGCTCACAGGAACATAGCATTAGTTATCATTAGACTTTTTTACTAAACAGGTGGTAACTTATACATACAGTATATATAGATAAACCAGAGGCTCACAGGAACATAACATTAGTTATCATTAGACGTTGTACTAAACAGGTGGTAACTTATACCTATAGTAGATATTGATAAACCAGAGGCTCACAGGAACATTGCATTAGTTATCATTAGACTTTGTACTAAACAGGTGGGAACTTATACATACAGTATATATAGATAAACCAGAGGCTCACATGAACATAGCATTAGTTATCATTAGACTTTGTACTAAACAGGTGGTAACTTGTACCTATAGTAAATATAGATAAACCAGAGGCTCACAGGAACATAACATTTGTTATCATTAGACTTAGTACTAAACAGGTGATAACTTATACCTATAGTAGATATAGATAATCCAGAGGCTCACAGGAACATAACATTAGTTATCATTAGACTTAGTACTAAACAGGTGGTAACTTATACCTATAGTAGATATAGATAAACCAGAGGCTCATATGAACATAGCATTAGTTATCATTAGACTTTGGACTAAACAGGTAGTAACTTATACCTATAGTAGATATAGATAAACCAGAGTCTCACAGGAACATAACATTAGTTATCATTAGACTTAGTACTAAACAGGTGGTCACTTATACCTATAGTAGATATAGATAAACCAGAGGCTCACAGGAACATAACATTAGTTATCATTAGACTTTGTACTAAACAGGTGGTAACTTATACCTATAGTAGATATAGATAAACCAGAGGCTCACAGGAACATACCATTAGTTATCATTAGACTTAGTACTAAACAGGTGGTAACTTATACCTATAGTAGATATAGACAAACCAGAGGTTCACATGAACATAACATTAGTTATCATTAGACTTTGTACTAAACAGGTGGTAACTTATACCTATAGTAGATATAGATAAACCAGAGGCTCACAGGAACATAACATTAGTTATCATTAGACTTTGTACTAAACAGGTGGTAACTTATACCTATAGTAGATATAGATAAACCAGAGGCTCACAGGAACATAGCATTAGTTATCATTAGACTTAGTACTAAACAGGTGGTAACTTATGCCTATAGTAGATATAGATAAACCAGAGGCTCACAGGAACATAACATTAGTTATCATTAGACTTAGTACTAAACAGGTGGTAACTAATACCTATAGTAGATATAGATAAACCAGAGGCTCACAGGAACGTAACATTAGTTATCATTAGACTTAGTACTAAATAGGTAGTAACTTATACCTATAGTAGATATAGATAAACCAGAGGCTCAAAGGAACATAACATTAGTTATCATTAGACTTAGTACTAAACAGGTGGTAACTTATATCTATAATAGATATAGATAAACCAGAGGCTCACAGGAACATAACATTAGTGATCATTAGACTTAGTACTAAACAGGCGGTAACTTATACCTATTGTAGATATCGATAAACCAGAGGCTCACAGGAACATAACATTAGTGATCATTAGACTTAGTACTAAACAGGTGGTAACTTATACCCATAGTAGATATAGATAAACCAGAGACTCACATGAACATAACATTAGTTATCATTAGACTTAGTACTAAACAGGTGGTAACTTATACCTATAGTAGATATAGATAAACCAGAGGCTCAAAGGAACATAACATTAGTTATCATTAGACTTTGTACTAAACAGGTGGTAACTTATACCTATAGTAGATATAGATAAACCAGAGTCTCACAGGAACATAACATTAGTTATCATTAGACTTAGTACTAAACAGGTGGTAACTTATACCTATAGTAGACATAGATAAACCAGAGGCTCACATGAACATAACATTAGTGATCATTAGACTTAGTACTAAACAGGTGGTAACTTATACCTATAATAGATATAGATAAACCAGAGGCTCACAGGAACATAACATTAGTTATCATTAGACTTAGTACTAAACAGGTGGTAACTTACACCTATAGTAGATATAGATAAACCAGAAGCTAACAGGAACGTAACATTAGTTATCATTAGACTTAGTACTAAATAGGTAGTAACTGATACCTATAGTAGATATAGATAAACCAGAGGCTCAAAGGAACATAACATTAGTTATCATTAGACTTAGTACTAAACAGGTGGTAACTTATACCTATAGTAGATATAGATAAACCAGAGGCTCACAGGAACATAACATTAGTGATCATTAGACTTAGTACTAAACAGGCGTAACTTATACCTATAGTAGATATAGATAAACCAGAGGCTCACATGAACATAACATTAGTTATCATTAGACTTAGTACTAAACAGGTGGTAACTTATACCTATAGTAGACATAGATAAACCAGAGGCTCACATGAACATAGCATTAGTTATCATTTGACTTTGTACTAAACAGGTGGTAACTTATACCTACAATAGATATAGATAAACCAGAGGCTCACAGGAACATAACATTAGTTATCATTAGACTTAGTACTAAACAGGTGGTAACTTATACCTATAGTAGATATAGATAAACCAGAGGCTCACAGGAACAGTGCATTAGTTATCATTAGACTTTGTACTAAACAGGTGGTAACTTATACCAATAGTATATATCAATAAACCAGAGGCTCACAGAAACATAGCATTAGTTATCATTAGACTTTTTTACTAAACAGGTGGTAACTTATACCTATAGTAGATATAGATAAACCAGAGGCTCACAGGAACGTAACATTAGTTATCATTAGACTTAGTACTAAATAGGTAGTAACTTATACCTATAGTAGATATAGATAAACCAGAGGCTCACAGGAACATAGCATTAGTTATCATTAGACTGTTTTACTAAACAGGTGGTAACTTATACATACAGTATATATAGATAAACCAGAGGCTCACAGGAACATAACATTAGTTATCATTAGACTTTGTACTAAACAGGTGGTAACTTATACCTATAGTAGATATTGATAAACCAGAGGCTCACAGGAACATTGCATTAGTTATCATTAGACTTTGTACTAAACAGGTGGTAACTTATACATACAGTATATATATATAAACCAGAGGCTCACAGGAACATAGCATTAGTTATCATTAGACTTTGTACTAAACAGGTGGTAATTTGTACCTATAGTAGATATAGATAAACCAGAGGCTCACAGGAACATAACATTTGTTATCATTAGACTTAGTACTAAACAGGTGATAACTTATACCTATAGTAGATATAGATAATCCAGAGGCTCACAGGAACATAACATTAGTTATCATTAGACTTAGTACTAAACAGGTGGTAACTTATACCTATAGTAGATATAGATAAACCAGAGGCTCATATGAACATAGCATTAGTTATCATTAGACTTTGGACTAAACAGGTAGTAACTTATACCTATAGTAGATATAGATAAACCAGAGTCTCACAGGAACATAACATTAGTTATCATTAGACTTAGTACTAAACAGGTGGTCACTTATACCTATAGTAGATATAGATAAACCAGAGGCTCACAGGAACATAACATTAGTTATCATTAGACTTTGTACTAAACAGGTGGTAACTTATACCTATAGTAGATATAGATAAACCAGAGGCTCACAGGAACATACCATTAGTTATCATTAGACTTAGTACTAAACAGGTGGTATTTTATACCTATAGTAGATATAGACAAACCAGAGGCTCACAGGAACATAACATTAGTTATCATTAGACTTTGTACTAAACAGGTGGTAACTTATACCTATAGTAGATATAGATAAACCAGAGGCTCACAGGAACATAACATTAGTTATCATTAGACTTTGTACTAAACAGGTGGTAACTTATACCTATAGTAGATATAGATAAACCAGAGGCTCACAGGAACATAGCATTAGTTATCATTAGACTTAGTACTAAACAGGTGGTAACTTATGCCTATAGTAGATATAGATAAACCAGAGGCTCACAGGAACGTAACATTAGTTATCATTAGACTTAGTACTAAACTGGTGGTAACTTATACCTATAGTAGATATAGATAAACCAGAGGCTCACAGGAACGTAACATTAGTTATCATTAGACTTAGTACTAAATAGGTAGTAACTTATACCTATAGTAGATATAGATAAACCAGAGTCTCAAAGGAACATAACATTAGTTATCATTAGACTTAGTACTAAACAGGTGGTAACTTATACCTATAGTAGATATAGATAAACCAGAGGCTCACAGGAACATAACATTAGTGATCATTAGACTTAGTACTAAACAGGTGGTAACTTATACCTATAGTAGATATAGATAAACCAGAGGCTCACAGGAACATAACATTAGTTATCATTAGACGTAGTACTAAACAGGTGGTAACTTATACCTATAGTAGATATAGATAAACCAGAGGCTCACAGGAACATAACATTAGTTATCATTAGACTTAGTACTAAACAGGTGGTAACTTATACCTATAGTAGATATAGATAAACCAGAGGCTCACAGGAACAGTGCATTAGTTATCATTAGACTTTGTACTAAACAGGTGGTAACTTATACCAATAGTATATATCAATAAACCAGAGGCTCACAGGAACATAGCATTAGTTATCATTAGACTTTTTTACTAAACAGGTGGTAACTTATACATACAGTATATATAGATAAACCAGAGGCTCACAGGAACATAACATTAGTTATCATTAGACTTTGTACTAAACAGGTGGTAACTTATACATACAGTATATATAGATAAACCAGAGGCTCACATGAACATAGCATTAGTTATCATTAGACTTTGTACTAAACAGGTGGTAACTTGTACCTATAGTAGATATAGATAAACCAGAGGCTCACAGGAACATAACATTTGTTATCATTAGACTTAGTACTAAACAGGTGATAACTTATACCTATAGTAGATATAGATAATCCAGAGGCTCACAGGAACATAACATTAGTTATCATTAGACTTAGTACTAAACAGGTGGTAACTTATACCTATAGTAGATATAGATAAACCAGAGGCTCATATGAACATAGCATTAGTTATCATTAGACTTTGGACTAAACAGGTAGTAACTTATACCTATAGTAGATATAGATAAACCAGAGTCTCACAGGAACATAACATTAGTTATCATTAGACTTAGTACTAAACAGGTGGTCACTTATACCTATAGGAGATATAGATAAACCAGAGGCTCACAGGAACATAACATTAGTTATCATTAGACTTTGTACTAAACAGGTGGTAACTTATACCTATAGTAGATATAGATAAACCAGAGGCTCACAGGAACATACCATTAGTTATCATTAGACTTAGTACTAAACAGGTGGTAACTTATACCTATAGTAGATATAGACAAACCAGAGGCTCACATGAACATAACATTAGTTATCATTAGACTTTGTACTAAACAGGTGGTAACTTATACCTATAGTAGATATAGATAAACCAGAGGCTCACAGGAACATAACATTAGTTATCATTAGACTTTGTACTAAACAGGTGGTAACTTATACCTATAGTAGATATAGATAAACCAGAGGCTCACAGGAACATAGCATTAGTTATCATTAGACTTAGTACTAAACAGGTGGTAACTTATGCCTATAGTAGATATAGATAAACCAGAGGCTCACAGGAACATAACATTAGTTATCATTAGACTTAGTACTAAACAGGTGGTAACTTATACCTATAGTAGATATAGATAAACCAGAGGCTCACAGGAACGTAACATTAGTTATCATTAGACTTAGTACTAAATAGGTAGTAACTTATACCTATAGTAGATATAGATAAACCAGAGGCTCAAAGGAACATAACATTAGTTATCATTAGACTTAGTACTAAACAGGTGGTAACTTATACCTATAATAGATATAGATAAACCAGAGGCTCACAGGAACATAACATTAGTGATCATTAGACTTAGTACTAAACAGGCGGTAACTTATACCTATTGTAGATATCGATAAACCAGAGGCTCACAGGAACATAACATTAGTGATCATTAGACTTAGTACTAAACAGGTGGTAACTAATACCCATAGTAGATATAGATAAACCAGAGACTCACATGAACATAACATTAGTTATCATTAGACTTAGTACTAAACAGGTGGTAACTTATACCTATAGTAGATATAGATAAACCAGAGGCTCAAAGGAACATAACATTAGTTATCATTAGTCTTTGTACTAAACAGGTGGTAACTTATACCTATAGTAGATATAGATAAACCAGAGCCTCACAGGAACATAACATTAGTTATCATTAGACTTAGTACTAAACAGGTGGTAACTTATACCTATAGTAGACATAGATAAACCAGAGGCTCACATGAACATAACATTAGTGATCATTAGACTTAGTACTAAACAGGTGGTAACTTATACCTATAATAGATATAGATAAACCAGAGGCTCACAGGAACATAACATTAGTTATCATTAGACTTAGTACTAAACAGGTGGTAACTTACACCTATAGTAGATATAGATAAACCAGAGGCTAACAGGAACGTAACATTAGTTATCATTAGACTTAGTACTAAATAGGTAGTAACTTATACCTATAGTAGATATAGATAAACCAGAGGCTCAAAGGAACATAACATTAGTTATCATTAGACTTAGTACTAAACAGGTGGTAACTTATACCTATAGTAGATATAGATAAACCAGAGGCTCACAGGAACATAACATTAGTGATCATTAGACTTAGTACTAAACAGGCGTAACTTATACCTATAGTAGATATAGATAAACCAGAGGCTCACATGAACATAACATTAGTTATCATTAGACTTAGTACTAAACAGGTGGTAACTTATACCTATAGTAGACATAGATAAACCAGAGGCTCACATGAACATAGCATTAGTTATCATTTGACTTTGTACTAAACAGGTGGTAACTTATACCTACAGTAGATATAGATAAACCAGAGGCTCACAGGAACATAACATTAGTTATCATTAGACGTAGTACTAAACAGGTGGTAACTTATACCTATAGTAGATATAGATAAACCAGAGGCTCACAGGAACATACCATTAGTTATCATTAGACTTAGTACTAAACAGGTGGTAACTTATACCTATAGTAGATATAGATAAACCAGAGGCTCACAGGAACATAACATTAGTTATCATTAGACTTAGTACTAAACAGGTGATAACTTATACCTATAGTAGATATAGATAAACCAGAGGCTCACAGGAACAGTGCATTAGTTATCATTAGACTTTGTACTAAACAGGTGGTAACTTATACATACAGTATATATAGATAAACCAGAGGCTCAAAGGAACATAACATTAGTTATCATTAGACTTGGTACTAAACAGGTGGTAACTTATACCTATAGTAGAAATAGATAAACCAGAGGCTCACAGGAACATAACATTAGTGATCATTAGACTTAGTACTAAACAGGCGGTTACTTATACCTATTGTAGATATCGATAAACCAGAGGCTCACAGGAACATAACATTAGTTATCATTAGACTTAGTACTAAATAGGTAGTAACTTATACCTATAGTAGATATAGATAAACCAGAGGCTCACAGGAACATATCATTAGTTATCATTAGACTTTGTACTAAACAGGTGGTAACTTATACATACAGTATATATATATAAACCAGAGGCTCACATGAACATAGCATTAGTTATCATTAGACTTTGTACTAAACAGGTGGTAACTTGTACCTATAGTAGATATAGATAAACCAGAGGCTCACAGGAACATAACATTTGTTATCATTAGACTTAGTACTAAACAGGTGGTAACTTATACCTATAGTAGATATAGATAATCCAGAGGCTCACAGGAACATAACATTAGTTATCATTAGACTTAGTACTAAACAGGTGGTAACTTATACCTATAGTAGATATAGATAAACCAGAGGCTCATATGAACATAGCATTAGTTATCATTAGACTTTGGACTAAACAGGTAGTAACTTATACCTATAGTAGATATAGATAAACCAGAGTCTCACAGGAACATAACATTAGTTATCATTAGACTTAGTACTAAACAGGTGGTCACTTATACCTATAGTAGATATAGATAAACCAGAGGCTCACAGGAACATAACATTAGTTATCATTAGACTTTGTACTAAACAGGTGGTAACTTATACCTATAGTTGATATAGATAAACCAGAGGCTCACAGGAACATACCATTAGTTATCATTAGACTTAGTACTAAACAGGTGGTAACTTATACCTATAGTAGATATAGACAAACCAGAGGCTCACATGAACATAACATTAGTTATCATTAGACTTTGTACTAAACAGGTGGTAACTTATACCTATAGTAGATATAGATAAACCAGAGGCTCACAGGAACATAACATTAGTTATCATTATACTTTGTACTAAACAGGTGGTAACTTATACCTATAGTAGATATAGATAAACCAGAGGCTCACAGGAACATAGCATTAGTTATCATTAGACTTAGTACTAAACAGGTGGTAACTTATGCCTATAGTAGATATAGATAAACCAGAGGCTCACAGGAACGTAACATTAGTTATCATTAGACTTAGTACTAAACAGGTGGTAACTTATACCTATAGTAGATATAGAAAAACCAGAGGCTCACAGGAACGTAACATTAGTTATCATTAGACTTAGTACTAAACAGGTAGTAACTTATACCTATAGTAGATATAGATAAACCAGAGTCTCAAAGGAACATAACATTAGTTATCATTAGACTTAGTACTAAACAGGTGGTAACTTATACCTATAGTAGATATAGATAAACCAGAGGCTCATATGAACATAGCATTAGTTATCATTAGACTTTGGACTAAACAGGTAGTAACTTATACCTATAGTAGATATAGATAAACCAGAGTCTCACAGGAACATAACATTAGTTATCATTAGACTTAGTACTAAACAGGTGGTCACTTATACCTATAGTAGATATAGATAAACCAGAGGCTCACAGGAACATAACATTAGTTATCATTAGACTTTGTACTAAACAGGTGGTAACTTATACCTATAGTAGATATAGATAAACCAGAGGCTCACAGGAACATACCATTAGTTATCATTAGACTTAGTACTAAACAGGTGGTAACTTATACCTATAGTAGATATAGACAAACCAGAGGCTCACAGGAACATAACATTAGTTATCATTAGACTTTGTACTAAACAGGTGGTAACTTATACCTATAGTAGATATAGATAAACCAGAGGCTCACAGGAACATAGCATTAGTTATCATTAGACTTAGTACTAAACAGGTGGTAACTTATGCCTATAGTAGATATAGATAAACCAGAGGCTCACAGGAACGTAACATTAGTTATCATTAGACTTAGTACTAAACAGGTGGTAACTTATACCTATAGTAGATATAGATAAACCAGAGGCTCACAGGAACGTAACATTAGTTATCATTAGACTTAGTACTAAACAGGTAGTAACTTATACCTATAGTAGATATAGATAAACCAGAGTCTCAAAGGAACATAACATTAGTTATCATTAGACTTAGTACTAAACAGGTGGTAACTTATACCTATAGTAGATATAGATAAACCAGAGGCTCACAGGAACATAACATTAGTGATCATTAGACTTAGTACTAAACAGGTGGTAACTTATACCTATTGTAGATATAGATAAACCAGAGGCTCACAGGAACATAACATTAGTTATCATTAGACTTAGTACTAAACAGGTGGTAACTTATACCTATAGTAGATATAGATAAACCAGAGGCTCACAGGAACGTAACATTAGTTATCATTAGACTTAGCACTAAATAGGTAGTAACTTATACCTATAGTAGATATAGATAAACCAGAGTCTCAAAGGAACATAACATTAGTTATCATTAGACTTAGTACTAAACAGGTGGTAACTTATACCTATAGTAGATATAGATAAACCAGAGGCTCACAGGAACGTAACATTAGTTATCATTAGACTTAGTACTAAATAGGTAGTAACTTATACCTATAGTAGATATAGATAAACCAGAGGCTCAAAGGAACATAACATTAGTTATCATTAGACTTAGTACTAAACAGGTGGTAACTTATACCTATAGTAGATATAGATAAACCAGAGGCTCACAGGAACATAACATTAGTTATCATTAGACTTAGTACTAAACAGGTGGTAACTTATACCTATAGTAGACATAGATAAACCAGAGGCTCACATGAACATAACATTAGTGATCATTAGACTTAGTACTAAACAGGTGGTAACTTATACCTATAATAAATATAGATAAACCAGAGGCTCACAGGAACATAACATT